>OZ010607.1:32043932-32086432 GCA_963932145.1 Acanthosepion lycidas | reverse complement strand
TTAAGAAAATATTTTCCTATATTAATGTTCGACAGCTTACAGAAGGGTGGGTTGAACCATATAATTTTCCTATTTCTATTTCTAGATTTAGAAGACGTGTCGCTAGTAGATTTATCTATATAAGTGAGTGTTTGTTTGAATTTGCTTTTTAATAGGGCTTGATTGTATGTTGATTTATTTTGATCAAAGATGCTTTTACTAGAGGATGGTTTATTTATTCTAGTATTTACAGTGTTAGGGATCTGTTTCATAATTGCTATAGGGTGGTTTGAGTCGATATTTATGTATATGGGCGATTGGTTCTCCTTTTGGAAAGGTTTATAAGTGTTATTTTCAAGATCAAATGTTACGTCTAGAAAATTTACTATTTTCAGGTTAGATGATATATCTATTTTAAAACCTATATATTTGAAAGCCTTAATTATTTTCTTCTGAAGTTGGGATGTAAGAGGTCCATTAGACTTAGGTATAATAATGAGACCATCATCCCTGTAAAGCCCTACATTTTGGGGGTTAAGAAATCTGCTCAGAATATCTAAAATAAACATCCCTATTAGGTCCGCTATTTGAGCAGAATCAAACGCTCCCATTGGGACATCGAAATTGTCACTGTTATTTTTAAACCAAGTAGTGTCGTTAAGTTTAAGTACAGATTTTCTGGAATCCATTATGATATTAATTTCCTCGTCAGTGATTTCAGTATAGTTTCTAGCAAAATTTAGGCTATTTTCTAATAAATCTTTAGAAATGAAGGGGTAAAAATCGATAATGTCTAATTGGATAAAGGTGGCTTTATTTTTAGATTTTAGATTTTTGAACCACTTAATGGTGTCAGATGAATCTTTCCAAAGGTTTAAGGGATAATTTTCTAATATAGATACGTTTATTCTTTTATTTGTTTTTAAATATTAAAATAGATGTTTTTAATGTTTTTAAATATTAAAATAGATGTTATTGTTATTTTTTTTTTTTTTATATTGTGGAAATACAATTAGTCGGGTGAATAAACTATTAAAATTTTAAATATTTCTTTATGTCCTAGATAAATATGTTTATTACAATAATAGTTATATTTAGTCCTGAAACTATTTACTTAAAAAATTAAAGATTTAAGTTAATAACAAAATTTTTTTCAGACATCGAATTTTCTATCAAACATTGTAAACTATCTTTTACATAATTTTGTTAAAACAAAATTATAACAACTCCATCTCTTTCCACCCCCCTATCTCTCTTTTTACCATAAGACTCACTTGTATACATTTTCTACAATTCATTTCCGTTTTATAACCATCTAAAGAGGTCAAGGTTCTGTCACTCCTCCTACTCCATTATAAAACATACTTAAGAGAGATATAAAATTAACCCCTCCCTATACTTTATATTGTCTGTTTAACTACCACTCTCAACCCCCTCTATTAAATTACAAAAATTACACTACCCACCAATTTCTAATCCCATTTTTCCTCTCAATTCGTTGTTGGAAGTTTTACCTGATGATCCTGAATCCTTAAAAAAGGATTTAGGTGAAATAAATTATCGTAATGGTACCTTAAAGTAGTTTCTTTTTCATTACATATTAGCTCTGTTCTCACATTGAGCTCTCAGGATTTTATCCTCTTTGGATTTACCAATTCGGTTTACCAAGTTCCTTATAACTTAATTATATATATATATATATATATATATATATATATATATATATATATATAACGAATAAAGGCAAAAAGAAAACTTAGTTTTACCAACTGTTAAAAAGTTAAAAGATTATAAAACACTAACAAGTATATTTGCTTCCGTTTATAAATACTTGTTGTATAATGAAATCCTTAAATTTGCCTTGACAAATTCCACGAATGGAGGAAACGCATCGGCTGAGATAAGCTTTCATTTAATCTTTATTCATATTGTCTTTTTTGCATATATACTTTATTTATATCTGAATTTTTCACGCATACACACTCACACACACACACATATAGGGTGCGATGGGTAAATTGTCGCCATTTTATATTTTAATATCGCGCATGCGCGTTGTTTGTTTTTGATTTTGTCGTCTGCATAGTGTAATAGGGTCATTGAGCACCGTCTGTGGAAAAACGAGCACCATAACGCAAATTATTCCGCCAAAGATTTGGAGACGACATGCTGTACTGCTTAGCATTCGCGCCAGAAATTCCAATACGAACATTTAAATGTGTTTAGGTTGAATTTGAGGACTGTAGAGAGGATTCACAAAGAGTGAGTTGAGTTTAATGGTGCTTGCGAAGGTGTTTGGAGTGATCACTTTTGATGGCGACGTTATGTTTCCATTCATCTTGCCACAAGGCCTCAGAATCAATATGGAAAACTAAAAGTGCCTTGAGGAGATAGTGTTGCCCTGGGCCAAGAAAGTGGTTGTTGGAAGACCCTACGTGTGGCAACAAGACTCTGCATCATCCTACACAAGCAGGAGAACCCAGTTAGCGCTCTCAGACAGTTTCTGCAACCACATCGCTCCTTACATCTGGCCACCTAACTCCCCAGACTGCAATCCCCTTAATTATTATGTGTCGGACGCAGTTGAGCGAGAGACCAAGAAAACTCCTTGTAATGCCAAAAATGAACTGAAGAGATTCAGGAGATTCCAAATTCTTCTGGAGGCCGTGGTTGATGGCAATGGTGATTTTATTGCATAAATTTACTCTTTTCTATTTCAAGATGTTTTTGTGTAATATGAGGAAATATATTTGTTAAAATGAAATGTCAGTGTTATTTTTATTTTTTGATCCATCGCACCCTGTATATATCTGAGATAATGATCTATATATTTTTATATATCAAGAACAATATTGGAGAAAAATCTATGACAAAGTAGATAAACTTTTCTTGCGACGCCTTTCGTACTTTGGGACTTCATCAGCCGAAATAAAAAAAAAAATTTAATTTAAATTTTAAATTTCTGGCATCCCGTGTTTGTGCGCATGTGTAGTCACACAAATATAATTTAGTCCGATGAAAGCGCGTCACAAAAAGATTTTTCCATTTTGTCATATATATATATATATGTATGTGTGTGTGTATGTGTGTGCGTATGTGTGTGTGTGTGTTTCTGTGTGTGTGCATGATAAGATAAAAAGACTAATATGAAACCCTTGCCAATCTGACATGCTTCCCTTTTATTAAAACTTCATCAAAGAATGAGATATAGAGAAAAAGAAGTAAGATATTCTGGAATTTTCAATTACATGTTGCGTGATTTTCATTGGTTAATCATATGCACTGGAAACATGATCGGCCAATTAAAATCAAAGAACACAAAAGTCAAAATACCAGAATTTTTCTTCTTTTTTTTTTCGGATTCATTCGGATTTTAATTATATTGATGTCCACTCATAAACTGAACAGGGCTAACTATTGCTATTTCATGGAGAAGACTTTCTTTGAGTGCTAAAAGTCACAGCCCCGCAAGTTCAAAATGAAGTGGGTATTGAGGGACGGTAATGCTTCTTCTAGTGTATCTAAGCTTACCAGAATGTTTTTGAGCGTAAAAGGTTTACAGGAGAAAAGATAGCGGGATGGCCTCCATCAAGTCCCGATCTGAATCCGATAGAAAATCTATGGTCTATTGTGAAGATGAAATTTTATGAAGGTGGTATACAGTATCACAGCAAAATAGGCCTCGGAGAAGCAATTAAAACCATCAGGTACTAGCTTGAACCTGACTAACTAAAACAAAATATCAAATCAATGGTAATAGATTGATTGCTGTTTTGAGGGTCACTATATTAAGATGTTATAGAGGGTCACTATATTAAGATGTAAAGACTCATTATATATGTTTGTTGTGTGTCTTATTGTAGGTGTTGATGAATCGTTGAGGATTTTATTACATTATTATTGAAGTAAAAGGTGATTTTGTGATTTCCCATAATAGCTTCAGCTGTCAGCTTTTTAAAATAAATCCAATAACTATAATAAAACTGCTTTTATATATATATATATATATATATATATATATATATATATATATATATATATATATATATATATATATATATATATATATATTGGGTTGGTGCAAAAATAATAGTTTTCTCACATATGTTACATCGTCGGGGGCAGAGGGGAAGTTCTTTCTATACGAAACACGCTAGCGGTCCAGAGAACTCAATTCGTACTTGAAGAGTAATGCATCAATAGCAGTAGGAGCCGCTGATTTTAAAACCTCCTTTCCCTCGAGAGCTCAACTTGCTACATGTTCTGACCATCTTAGACGCAAGATATATATATATATATATATATATATATATATATATATATATAAGGAAGAAGTAATAGTAGTTCCAACGAGAGAAAAGTGTGCATATTCAAAAGAAGAGAAAAACCGAAAACGTTTTTGGTTGTAATGTGGATTTTTTTTTAAATATATTATGCTTTATTTTCCATAATTTTACTACAAGTGTTTCTGCTCTCGCGACCGTCTTCAGGTAAAAGGCGGAGATTTCCACATATTATTAAAAAATAATTAATTTTTTTCCTTTATGTTTGTCGATGTTAAATATTCTCGATATGAGAAATTCTATTTTTTGTGTGTTAGTGACCCAAATGTCTTTCTTGAATTCGTAAGACTTGAAACACGTGTAGTAAAATTATGGAAAGTAAAGCATAATATTTTTTTTTAAATCTACATTACAACCAAACACCTTTGCGGTTTCTCTCTCCTTGTTAATATATATATATATATATATATATATATATATATATATATATATATATACGTAGCAGCAATGGAAGAGTCAAAGCTTTCACGTCAAGTCTTATTCAGTAAGCTTACTTCACGGAAAAGACTATGAGTTTTCTCTCTTTGAAGATACAAAGACCAACTGAAAAGAAAACTGAAAGCCACTGGACTTGAGCATAAATCGTTTGAAACACATGCCCAAGATCCGTATCAACTGGCCATGTTCCATCAGCATTGGAACCAAAATGCTCGAAGCCAACAGAAAAAGGAGAAAGGCTCGAGAATATTGACGTCGTCATACCGTCAACATTACCATGCAATCAATGCCATCAGCTCTTCCATGCAAGAATTGGTCATCAATATCCCCAACATGAAGGAAGTAACAGAAAAAAAGAAATTAAATTCATGAATGCGAAATAAAACCACCGCAGACAACGATATATATATAAGTATATAAGTATATATTTATTTATTTAAATAAAAAAATTATAACATAAATATGTTATAAAATCACTACAAAAATAGCCATTTTGTTTCAACACCCTCGGTGTCTTATCAAGTGACGACGTTGAATGTAAAATAAATATATATATATATATATATATATATATATATATATATATATATATATATATATATGTATATGGCTCAAGCACTAATATTCCATGGTTATAATTTATTACATTGGAATCGTAATCACGGTCCAATTCATCAGATCCAGAAATTCAAAAAGAAATCGGTATAAATTTATTTATACCCGGAGTTATATTTTCCAATATCTTTTTGAATTTGTAGGTCTGAAGAATTGGATTGTGATTAAGATTCCAATGTAATAAATTATAACCGTGGAATATTAGTGCTTGAGCGTTTTATATTATATTCTTACTCTGTCCTAGACATTGAATTCTACCTGGATTCTATACTCTGTGCAAATTTATGTACATACATACATATATATATATATATATATATATATATATATATATATATATATATTGGCCACTAATATTATCTATCTATCTATCTATCTATATATATATATATATATATATATATATATATTGGCCACTAATATTATCTATCTATCTATCTATCTATCTATCTATATATATATATATATATATATATATATATATATATATATTGGCCACTAATATTATCTATCTATCTATCTATATATATATATATATATATATATATATATATTGGCCACTAATATTATCTATCTATCTATCTATATATATATATATATATATATATATATATATATATATATATTGGCCACTAATATTATCTATCTATCTATCTATCTATCTATCTATCTATCTATATATATATATATATATATATACAGTGTAACCCGGATATAAGAGACCCGGATATAAGAGAGATTTTCGCTGGTCCCAAATTATTCCCATACTTACCTAAACAAAATATACCAAACCCGGATATAAGAGAAAAACGGATATAAGAGAAAAACGGATATAAGATACTTCTTATCCGGTCCCGACAACTCCTTATATCCGGGTTACACTGTATATATATATATATATATATATATATATATATATATATATATATATATATGGTGGTACACGCTTGGAAAAATCTTAGATAGCTCGACTTACAGCAGAACAAATCGGTAGCCGGGGAAAAATGGGGAATAAAAAAGAAAGAACCAAGAACATTAAACCAAGGCGAAAACAATCGTCCAGTGTCTTCTCCAAGTCCAAAGATCCCCCCACACACACACACACCATCAGCAGCATCGCCCTGACGATCCGTTTAAGTGAAAACTAGGTAGATTTGCCTGGATCCTTAGGATTATCTTATATATATATATATATATATATATATATATATATACGTACCTCCATTAATTTGGTATAAATTTTCGATACCAAAGTTTAAAAAGATAAAGCATTTTTGAAGATTTTATTTTAGCTTTAATTGAAAGCGAAATGAATAAATTTACTATTTCCAGTAAGCAAAATACTCTGGTGTATTTCATATAGAAATTATATAAATTGGAATGTCAATATTTTGCTCGCTTTCACAAAATCGATTATAAGCAGCCATTTTCCACATTTCATGACATTTTAAAACAAAATTAAGTTATCGCTTTTAAAAATCTTCCAAAAATAATATGTATAGTGTGACTCTTTATTTGTGGAAAATTATCAAATTTAAATTTAAACAAATCTGATATGAACTACATATTACTTACTTATTGCATAAAAACGTTGTCCTGTTTTTCTGAAATGTTGATTGATTTAACTGACGGACTAATTTACGAAATCTAAGTGGACGTAATTTTTTTTTTAACTCTCTAGTATTTTATACAAATTAACATAATATTTTCGGCGATTATCTAATATTTATTGACTTTTAATTACTTTATCTTTATAGCCTTATGTTTGAAGATGCTTTCTGAAAAAAATAATAAAATTTAAAATACTATAATAAAAGAATGAACTGAAAAATTAAAAAAAATCTACTGACAAAAAACATTTTTTTCGAGGTTATTTCTACTTGAAATTTTAAAAACATTGTTCAACTGAAGTATATGCCACGCTAAAACAAATACATAAAATAAAAATATTTAGTTAAATAGAAAATAAAAAAGTAACTTATTTTAATGTCTTAAAAGTTGAAGCGATGATGTACAAGTCCGTTATAACGAACAAAGAATTACAAACAAGTGAATTTCTCCATAAAGTTAGGCGGACACTTACAACACGTGACCTTTCAAAAATAATGTCGGGTATAAACTACCGTACATACAAAAATGGAAATGTTTAAACTAAAACATGAAAAAATTATTTTTAAAATCTTTGTCTAAAACGACTTGTATTAAGATTTTCAATTTTTGATTCCTTTTTCAGCGAAAAGTGGAGGAACCTACAAATATAAATATATATATATATATATATATTATAATTATAATTACTGATTTAATTATATATTGATTTAAGTCGTTGATTTTTTTAAATTTTGATTTTACCAGGTATTAAAGGCCAGTTGAATAAAATAGTTATGGTATTAAAGGCCACTTAATTACAGTATCACCCAAAAGAAAACAAATAATACAGAATTTGAAACAATTTTTAAATTATTATAAATGACTATAATTAAAATTTTTTAAATGCAAACTTTTCTTGTAAAAATTCATTATCCAACGAAAAAATTTCTTAACGCAATAGTATCTTTAATAAATCTTATTTATAAAAGCAATTAAAAGCTTCTCTAAGTAAACAATGTCATAGTCTTATTGTATATTTTTAGTTTATGATTAGGTGCAGATATTCGGGAAAACAGCATTTGCTTTCTCCAACTTGTCCTACTTTTAACTAATAAAAAAAAAATTGGAAAGAAAATTTAATTTCTCGAAATTTCGGTTTTCTAAAACAAAAAATTCAAAAATAATTTCATTCGACGGTCGCGTAGGGGTGGTCCAAGAACTGCTAGGCAACTCTCTGCGTGCAATACGACGCTTCTCTTACCCGAAGCTGGTAAGCGGTTAAGCCGAAAAAACTGCGGGGCGAATCTCTTTCATCGGAAAAAGCGCAAAACACTAATCATGAATATTACGTCAACTGTGACGTAAAAAAAAAAACGACAAACATGTTAGAAAGGAATAAAAAAAATTTTTTAAATAATTACAACCTACTTCGTTCATCCTCTTAATAATGACATAAATATTTTCACAATATATCTTTGTTTTTTTTAAAGTTTGGGGCCTTTTTTATCATGCTATGTGCTGTTTTTCAGCGAAAAGTGGAGGAACCTACAAATATATATATATATATATATATATATATATATATATATATATATATATATATATTATAATTATAATTACTGATTTAATTATATATTGATTTAAGTTGTTCATTTTTTTTTAATTTTGACTTTTTAAAGCCCATTGAGTAAAATAGTTATTGTATTTTACGTTCAAAATTATATAAAAATGATTTAATCATAAAAGAGTTCGCTTTAAAATAGTTCTAAAATATATCAAAATAATTTAAAAAAACAAAAATGAACGTATTTTTAGACATATACATATGTCTCAAATTATTTCTTCGTAACGTAAATTTATATTTTTAACCGGAAGTAGGAGTTCGTGTCTTAATATGACAGTTCCCCGAGACATGTATGAATACCCACGAACATTTAACCTATATTTTGAACTTTTCTGTGTTAGCTTTGACCTGTCTTTTGATTAGTCAAAAGAGACACACCCATAAGATTTGAAAATCTGGTCCACCACTCCTAGTTAATTCTTTAATAAAAAAAAGTATTGTTTTCTGTTTTCCAAAGTAAATCATTTTCATCAAAAGTTACCGAACATTGCCTGATGACGGGATAGTTAAAAAAAAAATTAAATCCCGAAACATGTCGCAATGTAAAATATTTTTAAATAAAAATATCATTAAAAATATTACGCTTTACGTTGTACTGAGCACTTTTTAAAAAAAAAAGTAAATGCTAAAGAACTGTAGATTCTGAATCTATTTTTTCTTTCTATTCATTTATATATATATATATATATATATATATATATATATATATATATAAAAGCCAGGATGTGTGTGTGTGTGTGTGTGTGTGTGTGTGTGTGTGTGTGTAACAAATGCGCGGCCGCAATTTTCGACGAATTTGCACCAAAATTTACATGCACATGCTCCAAGTTAGGGGGAAGGACAAGACCGACTTTCCATTTCTCAACTCCCATCGATAGTGAAAATAATCGATTTTTCATGTTTCTACGGCATTTTTCATGTAGTTTGCAGCCATTTTCTACTGGCCAGAATGAGAGCCTATAGCTGGCTGCCACGAATAGGCTGGAAGATTCTATTCGCCAGCGTGAGAGCCAACAGCTGACTGACACGAATGTTAACTAGCATGCTAGCATGCAAAAAAATCGATAGCTGCATTCGCCACAAGTGGGAAAAATTTAAATTTGCATGGCACTTTACTCCAATTGGCTCATTCGCTTGCTTAAACTCAACGTTGATTCTGATTCCGCAGAACTGGGTTAAGTGTGAAAAAGTATATGTTGTCAACATTCTTTTTTCATTCGGTTTTTCCAGTTACGTGTCCTTTTTTAAAGCTGATCGTTTTGTGTTAATTTTTGTTTAGTTCTTTTTTTGTAACAGATTTAGTGTTTAGTATAGAGCTTAGAAAAAATTCACAGTGTGAGATAGGCAAGAAGTAAGGCATATACAACATCAGCACGGAAAAGAGCACTCCGTTAAAGGCAAGGAAGGGCAAAAATATTTTAAGTCGAGTGATAGCGATTGCTGTATGAGTCGTACGATTTTTGAATCAAGCACGGGCAACACTGGGCCATGCTGCCAATATATATATATATATATATATATATATATATATTATCTATAGATTACAGTCATCTATATATCTCTTATGCATTAATCCGAAATTAATTTTCACAAAATTATTCACACACACACTGACATATATGCCTCTCTCTCTCTCTCTCTCTCTCTCTCTCTCTCTCTCTGTGCGTGTGTGTGTGAAACTATAATCTAATGAGTGAGACTTATTGATTGATTTTTAGTCATAACTGATTATGTGTTTTAAATCCTGCATGATTCTTACGTCTGGTCTATTAAATCAGGCCAATTCCTTGCCGAATGCAACTGACTGATTCTTTAATCACTCTCGGGAATATATTATGTGCTTTTATTCGTAAATGATTCAGTATGATGTGAAATTAGAAAATCAGATATCCCACCATCTTGTCCGTAATGATCTCTGCGTTCTACATATTACGTTGACTTCGCCGGATTTCATTTCTTAACGTAAAGCATCTCTGATAGCTTTCCGTAACTTGAAAGGCTTTTCGAGCCGATCTGATTTCTGTCAAACCGTGCGGATATCCAGCTCTGAGATAAAGGAAGAAGGTGCGGAAATTCTTTAGACATTTCACCCTGTAACTAAAAGAGTTTATCAAACTTTAGATAAGAATGAAGAAGATCGGTCTTTTGCATTGCATTTCTCGAAGGCATTTGACAGGGTTTGGCATACTAAGTCTTCTTCACAAGTTGAAAGATTTTGGTATTTCTGTGCGAATTTTTGAACTGATTCAGTTTTTCTTTTCAAATCAATGAAAATTGTCTTGAACTGTATTAAAAATTGTATTGAAATGTAATATATATATATATATATATATATATATATATATATATATATATATATATGTGTGTGTGTGTTTGTGTGTGTGTGTGTGTGTGTGTGTAAGCAAATATATAGATATAGATCTGACAGTATGAAGAAAAATATATGGAAAAAACAAACAAAAATCCTAATATGCAATTATGCTGTTGTAATGTTAATATAATGTCAACGTCGGACGTTTCGGTCTAGTAGACCATCTTCAGGATATATTCATAAAACATAATTTACATTAGACTATATTTAATTCAACATGAAAAGACGATGGACATAAGAGTAAGATTAATTTTTCAGTTGTCTGTTTTGATTAGTCTTACTCTTATGTCCATCGTCTTTTCATGTTGAATAGCCGAAAGCGCTCGGATAAAAGAACATTCGGACAGTTTTTACATAATTTATCATCCGAAAAGAAAAATATTTATTAGATCGCATGAGAAATTGTATAAAATCCTAAATAAAAGCACCTTGTCTGTCGTATTCAATGAAATGTGCATATATATATATATATATATATATATATATATATATATATATATAACCTTTTTTATATATAGCGCCATTTGTGAGTCACTTTTAACATATTTCTAATTGTATGTCGTGTTAGTAGGACTCGACTGGATTATACCAACGGATTACTACTATATAATATATATATATATATATATATATATATATATATATATATATATATATATAGGTTAACCAACAAAACAAATGGAAACGAAAACTTCTCAGGCAACTTCTCAGGCAACACCCAGAGTACCCTTATATTTGGTTTAAACCTCAACTACGCTAAAAGGAGCTTAGTTACAATCTGTAGGATAGAAAACAAAATCTGTCCTGATCATAAGTTTGAACGTCTCCAGTACGCCCAAAACCCTCAGTTACGATATGTTAACACGATTACCGACGGCTTCCAAATAGTTCCATCTATCCAATTTCTCCCTCAAGGCTTGGTTCATTCCAAATTGTCTCCCTTTAGGGGAACACTACCAGTTTTTGTTCACCTCTGCTTTAGCCAGGTACTGAAATCACAACTCTTTGTGTCAAGTCACTGAATTACTTCAACCAACGTTTCCATTTACTGGGCCATGTCTCTCTGAGGACTTATCATTGAAGAGTTGAGTTAAAGGGAGATAACTAATACTGAGACTTCCGGAAGAGGCATTGCACGTGGAACTAGAACAATCTACTCCGTTGGATGAAATAAACGGTTCAGTTCGAAATTCCAATCGCCTGAATATGGTCGGAGCATACAATGGCCAAAACGTCGTGAATATATCAACGAAGATGAGGACAACAATTCAAACTATTAAATAGTGTAAATAAGCCATTATTATCTATAAAAAAAAAGGTAATAATAATAATAAAACTGCGAACAAAATATTTAGATTTCGGCTTTAAATAACTCATAGAGATATTGATATGCCGATAAACAAAAACAACCAACCGACCCATTCCCACAGACGAAACGTCGCAGGTCTCGCTATTTCTATGGCAAATGTTCTGACCAGCTATATTATTTACTTACTGACCGTCATCTCTGGGATCAACCATGCTACGTATGCTCGAACGAATCATTCTCATTTCCTTTGTATTCCATTAATAAAGAAGAAGTTCTATTCAGTCAACTTTTTCCCAGAAACTGTTACTTTGTAGAACAGACTCACAAAAGCCTGTTCAACATCGTTTCCCCGATCAGTACACGTCTAGGGTTAAGTGTTATGTACACTATTTACATTATTTGGACTATTGTCCTCATCTTTGTCGCCATATTGATTACAACGTTTCCGCCTTTTAGTATCTGCCTATATTTCTGAGATGAGGTATTATGTACACTATTTACATTATTCGGACTATTGTCCTCATCTTTGTCGCCATATTTATCACAACGTTTCGGCCGTTTCGTTTCTTCAGGTGGTTGGAATGTCGAACTGAACCCTTTATTTCGCTCGCTGGGGTAAACTGTTCTAGTTCCACGTGCCATGTCTAATGGATGTCAGTTATCTCCTGTTAATTCAAATCTGAAAGTTCTGCAGGTAATGATCTCACACACTTTGGGTCCTGTCATTGGATCTAACTAACCCCTTTATTGATTGTGCCATGTGTCCTTGAGGACATCTGTGTATGAAATTCTGAGTATTATAAACCTCATGTCTTCACATTTCATTTTTTTACCTGTGCTCATATATTAAGTGTTATCTCTTCCACATGTAGTCCTCTTCTTACGTTCATACAACATCATTCAGTAACCTTCTATCTTGAGTTGCTCTTAGGCCTTGTTTTGAGAGAACGCTAGTAAAAGAAAAAGTTATTACATCAAGCAAACACAGGTCAATCAAGAAATTTGCCTAATGTTCCGGGTTGTCCGGAGGCGCCGACTGATAGAGAATCATGCGCATGTATTTTCTGTTTGCAGTCTGACGTTGATATGTTTGCGTTTGATAGCAGCATTTAGTGGTTACTGTTCGATGACTATCAATCGTGTGAGCATTGTGGAAAGTCGATCATTATCATTCGATTGATATGGGTTTGGAGAGGAGGTGTAACTCAAAACTATCGATCTGAATCAATTAGAGGCTTTGTTATTTGTATAATCTTAGTCTTTGACACATGAGTAGCGCAAATTCTCAGACGATTAAAAGCGAAATAATTTTAGCAATAGAAAGAAACAAACAAACAAATAAACAATGATGTAGCGAAATAACCAAGCAAGCCCGAAAGAACGAAAGAAAGAAAGAAAGAAAGAAAGAAAGAAAGAAAGAAAGAAAGAAAAGTTTAGGACGTGTTAGATGTTTTTACTTTTTCGAGACAATAATGATTCACTAATACAAGTCCTACTAATTAACCGATAACTGGAGGGAAGTGAATTTACAGCTTCCTTAAGGGTATTAGTGAAAATAACGGACCAGGCTGGAATTGGAACTTGGTACTTCGATCTCCAATTACAACCATTATCTATTACAACACCTGCACAGAGAAAGAAAGAAAGTTTGGATCTGTTACATGTTCATACAAAGAAAGAAAGAAAGAAAGAAAGAAAGAAAGAAAGAAAGAAAATTTGGATTTGTTACATGTTCTTACAAAGAAAGAAAGAAAGTTTGGATCTGTTACATGTTCTTACAAAGAAAGAAAGAAAGTTTGGATCTGTTACATGTTCTTACAAAGAAAGAAAGAAAGTTTGGATCTGTTACATGTTCTTACAAAGAAAGAAAGAAAGAAAGAAAGTTTCGATCTGTTAAAGTTCTTACAAAGAAATGAAAGAAAGAAAGAAAGAAAGAAAGAAAGAAAGAAAGTTTGGATCTGTTACATGTTCTTACAAAGAAAGAAAGAAAGAAAGTTTGGATCTGTTACATGTTCTTACAGAGAAAGAAAGAAAGGAAGTTTCGTTCTGTTACATGTTCTTACAAAGAAAGAAAGAAAGAAAGAAAGGAAGTTTCGATCTGTTACATGTTCTTACAAAGAAAGAAAGAAAGAAAGAAAGAAAGAACGGAAGTTTCGATCTGTTACATGTTTTTATAAAGAACGAAAGAAAGAAAGAAAGAAAGAAAGAAAGAGAGAAATTTGTGGATCTGTTACATATCCTCAGTTTTGTGGAGACAATAATGATACACTGATATAATTCATACTAATTAATCCATAGCTAGGAGGAAAATTGATTCATAGCTTTCCCAACTCAACTGGAATTTGGACAAGGCTCTCCGATCTCTAATTCCAGCCCGTTATTCATTACACCATCTTCACAAAAAAAGAAACAAACAAACAAAAAGAAAAACAAGCAGGTATACAAGAAGAAAATTATGGATCTGATACATATTCTAAAAAACGAAATTAAACAAGTAAGCAAGAAAGAAAATCTTTTGCAGAATAAATGAAAGAAATTTAAAATGAAACAACTATTCTGTATATTTACGAGTCCCTCACAGACAATTTTCTACCACTTCCAGGAATAAAAATGATTCTACAATGCAAACCTCCTTCTTAGTACTAAAATTCCAAATAGTTCCTCAAAGGAAAAATATTACCATATTATTCCAAACTTTAAAATGTGAATTCTTTTGAAATATCGCCTGTGGGGAAATAATTGCCTTGTAAACTTTCTTTCCTGAAGTATCTTCTGTGTTCGATTCCTTTTTCAATTATAAACCCTATTTCTTGTCAATCCTTTCCCAACAAGGCCATTTATGGAAACCCACTTTTGACAAGATTTTCTATTTTGCAATGAAAATTTATTGCTCTCCGTTTATTACATTTCCTGGTTTTTCAAACTGTCCCTTTATTACGAGTCCTGGGTTAGTCGGAGTTTTGTGTTCCTTCTTTTATGAGTTAGAAATTGATAAACGCTTCGAATGGCAGCTGCATTTTCAACAGCTTGTAAATTATAAACAGCATTCACTACTAGATAATTCTCTTTGAAAAAGTATGGAGTCTAATGAACATGTCAATTAAAAGACTAAATGCGAGAGATTGCTTTCTGCTATTAAGCGTGGAACGAAAGCCCCAGAGGTAGGAATCTCATGTACAGTAGTTACTGAAGTTGAATTTAGTAACCGTACGACTGTAACGTTGTTCTAGAGGATTACAAATAGAAATGAGTTACTTGAATGATCATCTCGTAAATGATTATCAATCAGTATTAACGATAACGCACTAATGAGATATATTCATTCAATTCGAATGCTTGCATTATGGTTCAACAAAACAGACCCAAAACGGAAAGCGCCCTGTCGGTTGGGTCGGCAGAATACACTGACTTAACCTCCACAGATACAGGTAAGACCCCGCCTCCCAAATGAGGTGTACTGGGTAAGAAGATAAACTACATCCGACAGCAAGGTCTCTGATCACGAGGTTTTGCGGAACGTGGAACCACATCTTAATTGCTGGTGTTCCCAAGTCCAACATGACCGGAAGTGGTAGCACCTGTTAGGGTCCCAGCTATGAGCAAATAATTAATCACAAACTGGGGTCAAAAACGCTATGAAAGTGTAAAAATAGGTTTTAATACCAGCAATATCTATTTTTTTTAAATTATTACCAGCAATGCATTATTTAAGAAAAAATTATTACCAGAAATACATTTTAGAAAAATAAAATATTACAAGCAATACATTTTGGGAAAAATATTACCAGTAATAAAAATCTTGTCAGCATTAAATAACACATTGAAATTGATATGCCTTAAAACAAAACAAAACGGAAAAAATATTGGTTAGCTAATACAGGGCAGCCCATCATTACATGGACACAGCAAGTATATTGGATTATAAAAATGACATAGACCATGAAATATATTTATCACGTAACTGATATACAAGAGTTCAACATATTATGTAAGATTTTGCTGATGGTGGACACTTATAATATTATGGACTCCAAAAGAAATTGCATACCTAGTGGAAGCATGTTCTATTTCTGGTTGGGACCATCTCATATTCAAATCTTAAATATGTTGAACTCTTGTATATCAGTCTCAATCCTCTTTGATCCATGACGAAAGTGTTTCTAGTGACGATGGGGCACATTTTAAATATAAGTATCTTGAATTAAAAAAATGACATAGACCATGAAATATATTTATCACGTAACTGATATACAAGAGTTCAACATATTATCTAAGATTTTGTTATTTCCTCCAGGTATCTGATATCTCTTTTGCGGATGGTGAACACTTATAATGCCTGTGTTTGAAATCTGAGAGTGATCTTATGCATGTTCTCTTCATGTTGGTGACCATTTCAGGTGTGTAATATCCAAATCTTAGATAATATGTTGAACTCTTGGGTATCAGGTATGTAATAAATATATTAGATACTATTTTTATAATCCAATATACTTGCATTAAAAATGGATCCCATCATTATATAGTCTCATATATATATATATATATATATATATATATATATGAGGCAGGATGTGTGTGTGTGTGTGTGTGAGAGAGAGAGAGCCTTTAGCTGGCTGCTACGAATAGGCAGGAAGATTCTATTCGCCAGCGTGAGAGCCAACAGCTGTCTGACACGAATGTTAACTAGCATACAAAAAAAATCGATAGCTACATTCGTCACAAGTGGGAAAAATTTAAATCTGCATGGCACTTTACTCCAATTGTCTCAATTGCTTGCTTAAACTCAACGTTGATTCTGATGCCGCAGAACTGGGTTGGGTGTGAAAATGTATTTGTTGTTAACATTCTTTTTTCATTCGGTTTTTCCAGTTACGAGTCCTTTTTTAAAGCTGGTCGTTTTGTGTTCATTCTGTTTAGTTCTTTTTTCGTTATAGATTTAATGTTTAGTATAGAGCTTAGAAAAAATTCTCAGTGTGAGATAGGCAAGAAGTAAGGCATGTAGCAACATCAGTACGGCAAAGGGTACTCCTTTAAAGGCAAGGAAGGACAAAAATATTTTAAGTCAAGTGATAGCGATTCCTGTATGAGTTGTACGATTTTTGAATCAAGCACGGGCAACGCCGGGCCATGCTGCTAGTATATATATATATATATATATATATATAGATATATAGTTCCTTAGAACCTTTCAATACCCTTTGTCAGGGTGTTCCACAGTGACAGGATTCATTTTAAATGTAAGTATATTAGATAATAAAAATGACATATAGTACAAAATTTATTTATTACTGGTTCCATCATTACTAGAAACATCTCCCTCATGGCCCAAAGAGGATTGAGACTGATATAAAAGAGGTCAACATATTTAAGATTTGAATATGAGATGGTCGCAACCAGAAATAGAATATGCTTCCACTAAGTATGCAGTTTCTTTTGGAGTCCATAATATTATGAGTTTCCAACATCAGCAAAAGTGATATCAGATATCAGGAAATAACAAAATCTTAGATAATATGTTGAACTCTTGTATATCAGTTACGTGATAAATATATTTGATTCTCTGTCATTTTTATAATCCAAGATACTCGCATTTAAAAGGTATCCAATCATTATTGAACACGTTGTATATTGAATTTGGCATTTGTTTTGTTTTTTTGGAGGGGGGGTGATTTTATCCTTGCGGGGGGGTTCTAGTGGTAGATTCGGAAAGTGTTCTAATTTTGGTGGTTCTCATTTTTTCGTTTATTTTAGAGGGGGGATTTTACGTTCATTTTTCTTTTTTTTTCTTTCTTTATTTCCATTTTTAGTCATGAAATAGAAATTTGAATCAATGATAACATGTCGCCTAATGTCTCACATATAATAATACATTTTATTTTTTTTCAAATAACTCGTGTGCAGCCCAGGAGCTCTTCATCCGATCGTGCACCTTATATTCTCATCTACCATGTCTGAGACACTATGCAGCTCCCCTCTAATGTGGTTGTTTATGTGTCTATTCATGTTATGCAAGTCATTCCAAAACTTATAAAACCTTCATGCAACTCTGAGGTATTGCATCCTACATTCCGTGGCAGGTATTTCACGACAAATAACCCTTCCACTAAAAGTAACCCTAAACCTAACCCTTGCACTTGACTTCCTTAATTGAATGTTGAGATATTAATTGAAAAATCTTAAAATAAAATTACAGTGTAACCCGGATATAAGAGATCCGGATATAAGAGAAACCTGGATATATTAGGTTGGTGCAAAAATAATGTCGTTTTCTCACATATGTTACTTTTATATATGATTTCTGAATTAATTCATTGATATATATATAGCCTTGTTATATATCATTTTGAAGCGCGTTTTTCGCTCTATCGAATCGTGTTATTCATTACCGTTCTCAATCTCTTGATTCATTTTTTTGCAGGCTTTTCGACAGCATGGACAAAATTCAAATCCGCACGATTTTCTTGTTCCAGTTCAAACTAGGCCGAAAAGCTGCTGAGACAGCTCGTGATATCAATGATGCGTTTGGCCCAGGAACCACTAACGAACGTGTGGCACAACGGTGGTTCAAGAAATTTCGCAATGGTGACGAGAGCCTCGAAGATGAAGACGGTCGCGGCCGGCCGACTGCGGTTGATAACGAACATTTGAAAGCCTTAATTGAAGCCGATCCTCGGAAAAACCACACGAGAAGTTGCTGTTGAACTTGAGGTCGACCACTCAACAGTCGTTCGCCATTTAAAGCAAATAGGGGAGTCAAAAAAGTTGGATAAATGGGTGAACGATAATAAAAAAAATCGTCAAAAAACGACATTATTTTTGCACCAACCTAATAAGAGAGATTTTCTCTGGTCCCGAATTAGAGCCATACTTACCTAAACAAAATAGACCAAACCTAGATATAAGAGAAACCCGGATATAAGAGACTTGGTCTCCGGTCCCGACAACTCTCTTATATCCGGGTTACACTGTATTTATGCTTTTTTCTTTCTTTGTTTTTTTTTATTTATTCTTTCTTTCCACTATTCTGTCTCTGCTTGCTTAATTTTTGTTCTTTTCTCTTCCTTATTTTCATCTCTTCCTTCATTAGTCTTAATTAGTTTTTCTTTCTTTCTTTCTTTTTCCTACTTTCTTTCTTTCTTTCTTTCTTTCTTTCTTTCTTTCTTTCCCTGTCCATTTTCCTATTCTTTCTTTATTTCCAGTCGTCATTTTTTAACTCTCTATTATTCTATACTTTTTCTCTATAATTTCCTTCTCGTTTATTTTTCTTCTTTTTTTTTTTTTTTTTGTTTCCTTTCATTGAGCAAAACAACATAAAAGAATCTAATAACATTTTTTTTTTCCTATCTTCATTAGCTGAAACGGGAGAGACACTTCCAAGAATACCTCGAAATAAAATATTAGGTTGGTGGAAAAAAATAATGACGTAATAATGTCGTTTTTTCACGTATTTTTTAATGTCAACAAACGACATTATTACGTCATTATTTTTGCACCAACCTAATATATACCCTTGAGACGGCAATCAAAAGTTGCAAAAATTGGCACAAGAAAGAAACAAAGAAAAGAAGGTGAAGGAAAATACGAAACAATTAACAAAAAAGGTTAAAAAAAAAAAAAAAAAAAACTATTAGGTTGGTGCAAAAATAATGTCGTTTTCTCACATATGTTACTATGTGAGAAAACGACATTATTTTTGCACCAACCTAATACGTAACTCTTTGAGAAATATCTACGGAAAAATCTGTTTCTTGCTTTTGTCCTCTTCTTTTTCTCTATTATTTCCTCACCTTTTTCTTTTCATTTCTTTTTTTCTTTACTTGTCTCCATCATTCGTTTCATTTTTCTTTCTTTTCTTTTTTGCTTTCTCTTCTGTCTCTTCACCCATATCAGATTTTTTTTTTCTTTTCGCCATCATTTCCTTATTTTTTTTTTTTTTTTTCCTTTTCTTTTTCCCTGTTTCTCTACTTGTCTTTTCTTTTCTGCATGGATCATTTCTCTTTTCGTTTTTCATTCATTTTCGCTATAATTACATTTTTTTTTTCTTTTTCATTTTTCATTCATATTTATCTTTTATCTTTCTTTAATATTTTCTTTCTTTTCGATTCCCTTTTTCCAATCAATTCTTTTCATTACTCCCTCTATGATTAACTTTTGTTTTTCTTTTTCTGTCTTTCTTGCTTTTCTTTTTCCTTTTCTTATTTTCGTCTTCTTTTCTTTCAGTTTTATATTTTCTTTCCTTTTCCATTTGCTTTTTTTATTATTTTTTTTTTACTTCCTCTTCTTTTCCTTTTCTTTTTATCCTTCTTGCTCTCTTTTCTCTTTGCATAAATTCCTTTTCTTTCTTTTTTATTTTTTTTTCGTCCATCATTTATCCGTCCTTCTTTTCTATCTTTTTCATTTCTCTTTCTTTGTTATTTTTCTTTTTCTCCCTTTCTTTCTTTATTTATTTGTTACTTTCTTTCTTTTTTTCTCTCCTTAATTTTTTCGTTCTTTACATTCGTTTCTTTCTTGCCTTTTTTTTTCTTTTCAGCGTTTGTTATTTTACTAATCTTTCTCTCCTTCCAAACATTTCATTCTTTCTTTTTTTTTTCTTTTCTTTATTTCTTTCGTTCTTTCTTTTGTTTTTTGTTTTTTGTCTTTCGTTTCTTTTTCTTTTTTTTTTTGTCAGCGATTCTTAATTTCTTTCTTTTTTTATTTTACTTTTATAACTTACTTTTCCAAAGTTTTTTCTTTGTTACTTTTCTTCTTTTTTCTCCCTTTCTTTCTTTCTTTCTTCTTTCTCTCTCTCTCTTTCTTTCTTTCTTTCTTTCTTCTTTCTCTCTTTCTTTCTTTCTTTCTTTCTTCTTTCTCTCTTTCTTTCTTTCTTTCTTTCTTCTTTCTCTCTCTCTCTTTCTTTCTTTCTTTCTTTCTTTCTTCTTTCTCTCTTTCTTTCTTTCTTCTTTCTCTCTTTCTTTCTTTCTTTCTCTCTTTCTTTCTTTCGTTCTTTCTTTACTTTCGTTCTTTCTTTACTTTCGTTTCTTTTCAGCGTTTCAGACTTCCTTTTTTCTTTTTTATTTTACTAGTCTTTTTCTCCTTTGCTTTGTTAATTTCTTTTTTTTTTCTCTTTCTTTCTTTCTTTCTTTCTCTGTTTCTTTCATTCTTTCTTTCTTTTCTTATTTCTTTTCGTATCATTAGGTTGGTGCAAAAATAATGACGCAATTATGTCGTTTTTTGTCGTTCAAAAATACATCAAAAAACGACATTATTACGTCATTATTTTTGCACCAACCTAATATTTTCATTTCGTCTTTGTTTTTCTTATTCATTTACTCATTTTTCAATTACCTCTTTTCTTTTTTTTCTTTCTGTTATTTGATACTTCTTTCTTTTCTTTTTGCTTCTTTATTCCTTTCTCTCCCTTTCTTTCCTTCTTCTCGATTTCTTTGTCTCGTTTCTTTTCTTCTTTACCTTCAATGATGACAGTATGGCACTCTAGGTTAAGTTTTCACTTTCATAATGAGTTCAGAGCCCCAATTGACCTAAGACATAAGACCTTCAGCTGGAATTCAAATATTATACTCCAAACAATTGCACACAGGTGTTCCACGATGCACCATCCTAACAAACTTGAGATGCTTGATGCAACATGGCTGATTGTAACCAAGTAAATTGTGTCGTCGAATATAAGATAGAAAAGAACTATTTGCGAGCTGGTCGGCATTATTCATTTTCAACACCACTGTCATCACAAGAAAGAGATTAATTGAGTGCCATGGGTGAGCCCTTAAGAAACGCGAAACTCAGCAACAAACGGCTCCAAATCAGTGGCGAGCGAACTCTGTCAGCCGTGTTTCTATCGCCGACCAGGCTCAGCGGAGCGTAGGTTTTCAGCGGGAGAGATCGCGAGAAATTTGTAAATAAGGACGTGCAAGTAATCACGTGTTTCGACTGAAGCAAAAGGGGAGGTAATTAGGGAACACGGAAAATGAAGCTGGGCTGTGGTGGGCTTAGTCTTGACCAGGCGGGAACGTGCGCGGCTGCACTGATGCGTTCGTCGTGAAGAAAGGAAAAAAGCGGTGAGTGATAGGGGATGGTATTAGATGTATGCGGACGATGCCCAGGGGGAACCGTACACGATCAAATACAGAAATCATTGATCACGAATCGGCGCTCAAGCATGCATGGATCAATACTTTTCGTGGTCACTCGTGCGTGAAGAGATTCGAAGTCGGCTGACTGGGCGAGAGGTTCTAGGTTGGGTAAGGCGATTAGCAGGAACAATGGCCGTCCAAAATGTGTCCGTTCCTGGCTTCGTACGTTTAGTATCAAATATTATGTGAAGATAAATAGTTTATCTTAAGGCAAATTTTCGTATTATTGGTTTTATTTTTATTGATTTTATTCATTAAAAAAAAGAGAAACCAGTTTCGTTTAAGGTTTGAATTATACATGTTAGTCGGTTTATAATTAAAGAAAATTCGTCTTTTTTTCATCTCTATTAAAAAATTCTTTAAAAGAATACAGATATAATGCCATTACTTCTAATGCTCTATTGTTCTTTCAGGATGTGGGCGATCACGTCTCTCCCCACCTTCTTTTTCGATATCTTCAAGACGTAAATAATCATAGATCTCTATGAAATGGTTTCACAATATTTTTTCCAAGCTTTTGAATTTAGAGTTGTCCTTTTTTCATACTGGGTACCATTCAAGGTTAAGGTGCAAAGTCTACCCTACTATTTATCCAATAGAAATTGGAAGGAGAATTTTAATTGAGTATTGTCCAGTACTCATCTTACGAAGTAGTTTCGTGATACTTTCTCCAAGCTTTTGAATTTAGATTTGTCCTTTTTTTCATACTGGGTACCTTTTCAGTATTATCTGTTAACAGTCATGACTTCTTGACAAATAAGCTTCCCGTTACGCTATCAACAATTTGTGATTCAGAGTTAACTTTCTACTAGACTGGCTAGCACACAAAGCTAGATCAGTCATTCTACCTTACTATTAAACCTGTAGCTATCGGGTAAGACATTGATTCATGACTTTCTAAAAGCCATTAATGCGAATCGGGCACATAACTTGAACTCTCGACTCGCTGACACAAAAGCTGAGAATGCTTATCTTCACTTATTTATCGCATATTTGTTGGTCTGGGTACAGAAAAGTGTTTGGGTCATTGCAGAAGGACATTAATGCAAGGTGGATGTAACAGAATACGTAATTTGAACTCGGAACTCCAATTCCACTTTTTGTACCGAAAAATAGTAACGCTTTATTCCATTTCCTTTCTTTGATATATCGAATTTTAAAATTGACCATGAAGAATAAAGGAGAGCCTTCCTGTTGCGTTCTCTACGGTTTTGTGTTTAGTGTTATCCTTTTCTCATACTGGGTATCATTCAAGGTTAAGGAGCAAAGTCTACCCTGCTATTTATCAAATAGAAGTTGGAAGGAGAAGTTTGAGTATTGTCCAGAAGTGATCTTACGAAGTGTTTTCACGATACTTTCTCCAAGCTTTGGGATTTAGAGTTGTCCTTTTCTTATACTGGGTACCATTCAAGGTTAAGGAGCATAGTCTACCCAACTATTTATCAAATAGAAGTTCGAAGGAGAAGTTTAATTGAGTATTGTCCAGAAGTGATCTTACGAAGTGGTTTCACGATATTTTCTCCAAGCTTTTGAATTTAGAGTTGTCCTTTTCTCATACTAGGTACCATTCAAGGTTAAGGAGCAAAGTCTACCCTGCTATTTATCAAATAGAAGTTGGAAGAAGTTTAATTGAGTATTGTCCAAAATTCATCTTACGAAGATATATTCTTCAAGCTTTTGAATTTAAAGTTGTCCTTTTCTCAGACTTTCTTCCAGGGAAAGCTAAAGTGGCCTGTCGAAGCTGTCCCATAGTAGTCGGGACGAAAATATAAATTCAGCACAGTCCAGGTTGTGCTTAGGAAGGATATAGGGAGGTTTTTTTTTTTTGTTTTGTTTTTTTTAACGTAGCTGCCATGTAGATAGACGGCAAAAAAATAAAATATGTTTATTTTGGAGGCGTTAGGAATTAGCAAACTATTTCTTGTCCCCGTTAAAAACAGACTGAAGTTCATTTTCGAGATAAGCCGCCATTTTGACTTGATCGAACTCATCCGACCTACCGGACTAAAATAAACAAAATACAGTTCCATTATGGAGAATTTTTATTGATATTCAATAACCATAGACAGGTACACAGTAACCACTGAAAGACTGAATGAGATGAAACAAAAATAACTTTCACAAACACATGTTTTTTTGTTTTGTTTTAATATTTTATTTGGATAGGAATATTTCTAAAACGCTTTTCAGAATCTTCTGGAGCGATGTTTTGGCGATGCCTAGTTGAACAGAGCGACGACGGCGAGAAGCTGATGGATCCTCAGGGACACTCTGCCCTACAGCTTCTACCGCTGCTGCAGTGCGCTTAGGACCTCTTCCCGGAAGATCACCGACTGATCCAGTTCGTTCAAACCGAGCAATTAGATTCAGAATCATGTCATCGTCAGGATATTACTCTGACATTAAAATGCTGTCTGTATTTTCTCTGAGTTTGAATAATTGATCTTTTATTGGGATAGAAATACTCAATGAGTTTCACCCGTTGCTGCACATCCTGTGTAGCCATTTTAATCTACAATGGATGCTTTATAACCTGTAAAAAAAGAAAAGAAAATAGATTGAAAACGGACAAGTTATGACTTTTTCAAGTCTTCGGTTTTTCAGCAGTCACTCTATTCAAAGCCACGAATATAAAGAAAGTGAGAATCGAATATATTACAATTTTAATAATATGCAAAGGTAATTTTCTCTTCACAGCTTGGTTAAGATTCTTTATTGTCATTTACGCAACATAGTTTGGCATAAGGATGGTGACGATCGAAGATTGATTTTCACCTCATTTGACATTTTTTTAACTTTCAGTCTAATATTGTCATTTCCATAATAGCGTGAGAAACTTTTTTGTTAACTGTTCTATGGTGAAAGCGGCTTTATTAGTATTATCTAGACTTGATATGGTTAATTATTGGCTTATGAATCGGAAGACGTGATTCTCTACACCTCGCTGTTGAACAACAATAAACACTTACTATAGTAGTGAGTTCGATCTCAAGTAGAAGCATTATACTTTTAACCTGTATCAGAAATTAGTAATACAAACAACCACACACACGTAGACAAACAAACACGCTCACATATTGAAAAAAATATATTAATTTATTTTCTATAGTAACTTTATTGAACAGATTTAGCTTTTTTTGTTTCTAACATCTTTCAGCCATTTTTTTTTACTAAAGTTAGACCAATAGAATGCTCAAGAGTTACTCCATCTTGGTTGTTATCGAATGATTTGTGTGGCGTGAACTTAAGCGTCGGAAGTAGATTTGATTTGTTTGTTTAACAATATATCATCTCATTATGGGTCATTCAATGCAGAAATTTAATCTTAGGGAGCTTTTTTGTAATAGGAATGATATATATTATTCTGCTTTCACTGTTGTATCCATGGTAGATGATGCACAACAGATCCTGAAAATACCTATCGAAAAAGGAAAAAAATGTGTGATGACAGAACAGCCTTACAAAGGTTTATCTCGTTATTTAATGGTAATTTTATCTGCTTCTTCAATCTGTTAAATTTGATTTGATTTGTTTAGCAGCACATCGGCACCTTATGGGTCATTTAATGGCGAAATTTAATTTCCTTGGGAGATTTGAAGTAATAAAATGTAATACATGTTATTCTGCTTCCACAGTTGAATCCATGGTAGATAATGCACAACTGATCCTGAAAATACTTATCGCAAAAGGAAAAAAAGGTGAGATGACAGATCAGCCTTACAAAGACTTATCTCGTTATCTATTGGTAATTTTATCTGCTTATTCAATATGGTAAATTTGATTTGATTTTTAAGGCATTTCACCCCAAGCAAGGCGGGAGTGCCACTAGCACTCCAGGTGTTACAGAGGATTGAGAACAAGGGTAAAGGAGGCGTGTTTTAGGAAAGGATACAGAGAAAGACGGAGAAGAAGCTCAGGGTGTCAGATGTCGATTGACATTACACTTGAATATTTGAAGATTATAGTCATCGGAAAACAAGGGGACGGAGTTACACAGACGGGAAGTGCGAGAGAAGAAGCTGTTTGAGTAGAAGAGACGGTTACATATAACCGTTTTGACAGTGAAAGTTTGGGACCGAGATGCCAGCCTGGTAGCTCGTTTAAATTCATGTAGTCCGGGAACCAGATTGTGTAACGGCACATCAACGCCGTATGGTTCGTTTAATGTCGAAATTTAATTTTAGGGAGCTTAGAAGTAATAAAAATGATATGTTATTCTGCTTTCACAATTGAATACATGGTAGCTGATATCTAGCTTTTGTGCATATACATGTTTGTGTGAACATAATTACTAGAGGTGGTGATAGGTGTGTTTTATATTGTGAGTTTGTTGAAGTTATATTTTGGAATATAGCTTCATTTCTTCAAGAAATTACAGAATATCACATGGATTAATGTCATGAAAGTGTTTTCGTTAATTTTGCCTAACGGCATATCAACACCTCTATGGGTTACTTAATACCAAATTCTAAATATTTTGAACACACTTTTATGACATTAGTTACATATTAAATTTATTGGTGGTCATTTTACTGTAAATAGGTATTGTTGTTTGGGGGTTCACTGTTTGCCTATAACTGGGACCCTAACAGGTTCTACCACCCCGAGCCAGAGTGGGCCTGGGAAAAACAGCAATTAAGAGGTGGCTTCACGCCCCTTAAAAGCTCCAATCTCCTAATCAGTTGCCTTGCTGCCGGGTGTAGCAGAGGAAGTAGAAAACAAGGATTTCGTTGAAATGGAGAATAGGTAAGGGTTGCTTCATAATTTGAAGTGGTTTAGTTTGTAGTATTCGGGGGAGCATTTACGTGGGAAAGAACATGTAACTTGTAGAGAAAATAAAACTATTATAAGTAAATAAAAAATAATAAATAAAAACTATGCATAACCGACTCCCGAGAGGATGCTTATCTCATCACTACAATATTAGCCTCTTCATATTGACAGTCAACCGGTATATATCCTACATATCCTCATGATATGCATTTTTACCTTCCCGACACCCTTAATCACTAACCTTCTACATTGAGTTAACTTTGGGCCTTGTATTGGGTGAACTATAGTAAAAAAAAAAAAAAAAAGGGACAAGGACATTCCGCTTGTACCAACTTTTAAGCAGTGAGCGCTTGCCTCCTTTGAAAATCAGCATTTAAGAAGGTTGACTTTTACCTAAGCTTTACTGCGAAATATACAACCACCTCGTTCACAGCGCAAGCCTGAGAACATCTACTGTAATTTGAGTCGTTGCATTACTATATTTCACATCAACAAATTAAATAATTTATATCATCATCATCATTTTCATCGGTCCTATGACCAGGTGTGATCGTAGAGGGGGTTTCACAGCTTGGCGTCTGGCTAGTCCTCTGCCCACATCTGGGTTGAAAGAAGACAATGTTGGAATGTCACGGATACGTCATAAGAGCCAACAATGTCTCCACTGCCCTTAGACAGTTTAGACAAAAGAAACCGGAAGAGGAAAATAGGCTCACAACGTCACTGAATGGATTGGGAAATTCTTCGCATAGACTCGAGCGTTGACATGCAATCGAGATATTTGCAGAGAGCTACTTAATTACACAGATGTGCATCTAGCCTACAATGAAACCAAGTCATGTAATTAATAATGACGATGAAGAGTTAATATATTATGCTTTAGCACTTTTAAGAGCTTTTAACGCTAAAATCTGCTCTCTCTCCAAACACACTCTGACCTTTTAATATTTGTGAAAAATAGCAAGGTAGACGATGTAAATATTTGGGGAAAATAGTAAGGCAGAACATGTTAATATTTTGGGAGACATAAGGCAAAACATGTTAATATGTCTGAACAATAATAAGGCCGAACATGCTAATAATTTTAAAAAAAATAGTAAGGCAGAAGTATTTAATATTGGAGAAAAATAATAAGGCAAAGCATGTTAGGATTTGGGAAAAATAATAAAGCAGAACTTGTTAATATTTGGGGAAATTTTAATATCATCAGCTCTCAATATATAACGAAAAAGTGAACCGTTAGAGCGGGGTGAGGTAAAGTTCAGTGACCAGTGAATTTAAAATATGCATGACCAGTGAGGGATTGGCAAAACAAATAATGTAGATATATTTTTATTCGATTCGAGTTGAATGCAGCAGTCTAGTAAATTGAAAAAAATGTCTGTTCAAGTTATGTAGCTGTTATCGAAAATACGTCGATAAATATCGATTTCATTTTCTTTTCCTTTTTTGTTTTAGCAATAAATCAAACGAGCCAATCTACGCAACATTATCTTTCTTAGACACATTAACAGCCCGATTTGATCTCATTGAAGTTCTCCAGACAGGCTAAATCCACCACTTTGCATCTAAAACTTGATAGCTTTATTTTCTTAAATCCAGATTTTTTTTTATTCTAATTGCAGAGTTACTATTTAGTTTTCTTTTCCTCTCATTTTGAGATGAGCCAACGTTCGGACGACCGATATAACTACGATTTTCTTTTCTTTTCTTTTTTTTTTTTTTTTTTTTTTTTTTGTTACTGTTCTTCGAAAACTTCTTTACTAAAGTTCGTCCATCCAAAGAGAGGGGACTTAAATATTTCTCACAGAATACCCGCTTTGGACACGAAGAATATTATCTAACCCCTGAAAAACAGTATATTTGTATCTATCTATTAGGTTGGTGCAAAAATAATCACGTAATAATGTCGTTTTCTGACGTATTTTTTAACGTCAAAAATCGACATTATTACGTCATTATTTTTGCACCAACCTAATATAATTCGTAGACGAACAGCGGAAAGAGCAAAAACTTGGAGTGTTATCAAGGAGAATTAACTAAAGCTGCGATACCCAAATGCGTGGCATGTCGAATTAGAACAATCTACACTCGGGGACTAAATAAGGGCTCAGTTCGAAATTCCTACAAATATCACATGAAGAAGGCCGAGGCGTGCAACGGTCGAAACGTGGTGAATGTGATAGTAAAGATTAGAACAATAGTAAATAGTATATTCGTACCTATGAAAGACATATCCAAATGTGAAATGAAAAGAAATCTACTATAGCTGATCGTATCGTGAAAGAGAAAAAAAATCGTGATTAACCATTGTTGTTAGGTTGGTGCAAAAATAATGACGTAATAATGTCGTTTTTTGACGTTAACGTCAAAAAACGACATTATTACGTCATTATTTTTGCACCAACCTAATAGATTAATTCCAAATAAATTAGAAAATGCGCAGGTTGTGTAACGGCTATCGACGCGAAAAATGGAAATCTTTCGGCAAGGCTCTGTTTGATAACAATAACCAACTAATAACATTAAAGAAAGGATATAAATAAAGGGAATAATTTTCTGTATTTGATATAAATATGTTTACACGGAAAAAAAATTATCTGAAATTTGGTGATAGGATTTTTTTCGTGTAAACATATTTATATCAAATACAAAAAAGATTATATGAAATTTATTGATATGAACCTTCCTGATGGTGTGTCGCCTTGACGTGGTAGGACGGCTTGCGTGCTTCAACGACGACAAAGCTTATGTAAGCGGGGGCTTCGGCCCTTAGCAGGTCCAACCAAGCTCAACAGGTCTGAAGAGCCAGACGAAAGACACACTCTGTTCCTCCATGATGGGGCTTGTGCAGCAGCTAACAACTTACTCACTTAAAAACTAGCTTGTTACAGAAACCTCAACGATATCTTCAAACAACGATATGGCCGAGGAAGAGTCCTTCAAAGTGAAGCGTATGATGAGTGCTGGTGAAATCCTCCGCGAAGGTAGCCAGCATGACATGGACCTGAGTTGAAGAGAATCGACCGGAACCGCATCCGTTGGAAAGGTCTTGTTGCGGTCCTACATTCTCCAAGGAATTAAGAGGCATAATCAAATGAATGATGTTGCTATGTAATTTTTTTCACATGTTTGGAACTGATAGATCTGGAAAACAATAAATGGTTAAGTGGATTACTCATGATTCCAATAAAAAAAAACGGTGCCATCAGTATCTTTAAATGGTCGCACAGATACTACACTGTTCGAACAGGGACTATTTTAGTATCAGATAAAAGTAATAACGGTGGCATAAAATCAAGGTTGTCGATAAAATACATCCAGAGACAAGGATTCTGATCGAGAGATTGGAGGTTTTGAGAAGTGTGGAATCACCTCTGCTGTTGCTCTCAAGTCCACCCTGACCTGGAGTGATAATACCTGTTAGGATCCCAGCTATAGACAAATAGAGAATACCCGAATAAAAAAATCAACAGTACACTTTTATAATAAAAAGAGCAATATATATATATATATTTTATAGATAAAAAACAATCAATGTAACACAAAAAAAATAAAAATACATTCTTAAAATAGTAAAATTACCAACAATACATTTTATGATCTATAAACTATGTATCCAAAAGCATACTTTTATACTTTCAGGGTAAAGCTATGTACAAAATAGCTGCCGTTTAGATTTCGTCATTAAATAACCCATAGAGATTGATATGCTGCATAACAAAATCAGCCAAACAAAATTTATACCTTAGACTATGGATAAACATCTTGTTTATACTTCACAGCTATACATATGACATATTTATTCTTGATTATATAGTCAGAAGTCGTGTTTATACCTGAGACTATAGAAGGACATCAGCCAGATTTATACGTAAGGTCATAGATATCCATAGCTCATATTTATACTTTAGTCCATAATCAGAGATCGGCTTTACACCGGAGACAATAAATAGACATCAACTGTGTTTATACATGAGTTCACAGTTATACATACATTTTTATACTTGAGCCTATAGTCAGAGTTTGTGTTTATACATGGAACTATAAATAGACATAGACTGTGTTCATACATGAGGTAACAGGTCATGTTTATACTTGAGTTGCTTTTTCAGAGATCATGTTTATACCACAGTCTATAGATAGATATAGGTCGTATTCATACACGAGTTCATTTCTATACATAGGTCATTTTTTTTACTTGAGTCCATAGTTAGAGGTTATTTTAATACCTAAGTCTATAGGTAGACATATACTATGTATATATTTGTGACAATGGGAAGATATATATCATATTTACAGATGAGTCCATTGAAGCACATAGGCCTGGTCTTGTTGCGTCTATAAAGGGATTATTTATGTAGCCATAGGTAAAGATGGGTCTTATCTATAATTGAGTTCCGCGGTAGACGTAGCTTATGCTTATACTCAGCTCATACGTAGAGATAGGCGGTATTTATACTTGAGACCATAGATAAGTGTAGGCTGTATTTATATATGAAACGATAGATATGTTTAGGTCGTATTTATACATGAGACCATAGATAAGTGTAGGTCGTATTTATACATGAGACCATAGATAAGTGTAGGTCGTATTTATACATGAGACCACAGCTAGATATAAATTGTGTTTATAGATGAGGTCATAGGTATGCATAGGTCGTGTTTATACTGTTGGTACACATATGTTGTTTTTATAGTTCAGTTCACCTGTAATCATTGGTCATCCATACCCGAAGATGAAAGCGTTCACACAGTAGATGTCTCCTTTTGGCGATGAGATCTTTTGTCATCTGCAGTGTATTAATTCGGCATATACTAAATCGTGCCTACAGGACACTCACTTTTCTCCAAATCAATTAATACAGTAGTTGTGTAAGCTTAAGTAAAAACAAACAAAAGTCTCATCTACAGACCCCACCCCACCCCACCAATGGACTTCAGATGCAACGGACAAAATCTGCAGGTAAAATAATTAAAAAATTCACAGGTAAAAAAAATTACAAATCTTCAGCGATGTCTTTCAGAATTTGCGGGCCTAGCAGAGTCGTTTTAGCTCTCAAAGTGACCGCTTGGCAGCGGTGGCGGGTCTTTTAATTTAAAACAAAGACGGAAAGTACGATACATTAACGCGTGCGTGAGATAGTAGCTGTGGGAAATATATTATTTTGACTCATTTATCTACATTAAATATATATTCATTTATGTCATATATATATATTTATAGTATTTACATTATAATCATAACTACTGGTAGTTACAAATATGATTTTATAACTCAAATATAATCCCTTCTCAGCTATGGTCAATTAGTCAGTTGATGAGAAATTTGTCTGTATTAATAATGCGATAGAATGTCTGCGTCATCAAACGTCGATGAGATACCAATGGCTAATTGTCTCAGTTCCCCACTCCGGGCGGCTATTCTTTATGACCAGGAAGATATTCTTTCAATTATGTTTAGCGTCCTTTCTTTGGGTGTTCAATAAGGAGACCGCTTTTTTTTATTTTTCGTTTTTTTTTTTTGTTTTTTGTTTTTTCTTTTTTATTATTATTATTATTATTATTTAATGCCTTTTGTACTTTCTTGTTTCTCAAAGAGAGTAAAGAAAAAGGCATATCTCTTCTTTCATTCTGGTCACACAGTCGCCCACATTTGGTTGTAAATAAATATGGTTTATATATATATATATATATATATATATATATATATATTACTCGAGTTGAATCTGTAATCTGTAGGATTTGTCACGTCTGTGCATGCAAATTTTACCGGCTTCTTTGTATCAGACTAGTATCGCCAGCAGCCACTGGTCTCTCAACCTTTTTCGCGTCATAACTTCATCTACTTCTCTCTCTTTCTCTTTCTCTCTCCCCCTCTCTCTCTCTCTCTCTCTCTTTTATCTCACTCTTTTTCTCTATATATTTTCTCTTCTCTCTCTCTCTCCCTCTCTCTCTCTCTCTCTCTCTCTCTCTCTCTCTCTCTGGTGGGTACGCTTTGAATTTATCATCATTATTATTATTTTCTACTCACCGAACTTCCCCCCACTTAGTTCTAACTGTTGGATATCAAGTGGCAGCAAATCTCCTCAATACTCAAGCACCTTCCACAGTATTCGACCTGTAATCAGTCATGTCGTTCTACTGTTTCGTCTCCATTTACAAAATCTCAAGGTTTTCCGCTAGGTTTTTCAATATTGTTCACTCTCCTCCCAATTACGATCGGTGAGATTGTCATCATCATCTGCCACAGCTTTTTCGATTCCCTGGCGGGGTTTACGTATTTATCCAGTTTTCTTTTATACTACCCTATAGTACAGCGAAATCTACACGTCGTCAACTTTTTCTCTTTATCTCTTTATTCACGATGATTAAATCCCCTGGCCCTGATTAAATCTCAAATTCCCAAAGGAATTTATGCTTTTATTCACAGTGATAGATTCTGAATTGCATATTAGACTCGAGTTTTACAACCTTTTTTTAAGCAAAGGCACACCTACGTGCAAACGAAAATATCACGGCACAATTACCGAAATTTTTAAAGGTTTCCGTTTGGTTTGGTTTGGTTTGATTTTGTTTGGTTTGGTTTGTTTCATGGCATATCAACCTCAACAGGTTATTTAAAGCCGATAAGATTTTTATTGCTGATAATATTTTTTTTTTCAAAAATTTATTGCTGGTAATTTTTTTACAAAAACGTATTGCTGTTATTAAAACCTATTTTTCACACTTTCATAGGTTTTTGACCCCAGTTTGGAGTTTAACTATTTACACATAGCGGGGACCCTAACAGATGCTACCACCCGGGTCACAGAGGACCTGAGAACAACAGCAACTAACAGATGGTTCCGTACTCCTCAAAACCTCCTGATCAGAGGCCTTGCTTTTGGATGGAGTTTATCGTCTTCCCCAGAGACGTGGATGTAGTTTATCATCATTCCCAGGACGGAATTCTTAAAGAGTATACATAAAAATTTTACGAAATGAAACCATAGATTTTTAAAAATACACACACAAATATGAACTTACCTTATTTTATTGTTTCTATTCAACTATCTGTGCAGCTTACTCAGTGGGAAACCTGTGCCTGGTGTTTTGCCGCCATTTCTTCAATGTTTCGTCGAAGGTGCGATAAGCAGAGCCTCATTCCTTCTTCAGTTGAGCAGAGTCTTTCTCACTTCTTGTTTTTGATATTATTTAAGGTCGGCACATGGAACTAGAACAATCTACCCCGGTGGACGTAATAAAGAGTTCGGTTCGAAATTCTAACTTACATCACCTGAAGAATGCCGGAGCGCACAACGCCTGAAACGTCGTCAATATGACAATAAAGATCAGAACAACAGCCCGAACAATGTAACTAGTGTAAATAATAAGTTAAAATAATAATAAACAATATATGCCTTATATAGTTTACACTACAACAACCCATTCACGCAGACGCAAATGATGTTTAAATAATTGAATTAATTTATATTCAACAAGAGCGACCACCCATTAATAAAAGTGACTATAGTATAAGAACTCGTATTCTAGAATTCATATGTTAAATATATATATATATATGAAGAAATATAGTTTTAAGGTGTGCTATATTTATGGGATAAAGTGCTCAATATCAGAGATATAGCGTATGTAAATATAAATATAAAAGTGAACATTGAAGTCAACACTCAGAGGCGACAGGCTGTTTCATGCTGGACGCAATCTGACGATCTGATTGTTGACTTCAATCTTTATATATAAATATACTAGCAGCATGGCCCAGCGTTGCCGTGCTTGATTCAAACATTGTACGACTCATATAACAATCGCTATCACTTGACTTAAAATATTTTTGTCCTTCCTTGACTTTAAAGGAGTGCCCTTTGCCGTGCTGATGTTGCTACATGCCTTACTTCTTGCCTATCTCACACTGAGAATTTTTTCTACGCTCTATACTAAACATTAAATCTGTTACGAAAAAAGAACTAAACAAAATGAACACAAAACGATCAGCTTTATAAAAGGACTCGTAACTGGAAAAACCGAATGAAAAAAGAATGTTAACAACAAATACTTTTTCACACCCAACCCAGTTCTGCGGAATCAGAATCAACGTTGAGTTTAAGCAAGCGAATGAGCCAATTGGAGTCAAGTGCCATGCAGATTTAAATTTTTCCCACTTGTGACGAATGCAGCTATCGATTTTTTTTGCATGCTAGTTAACATTCGTGTCAGACAGCTGTTGGCTCTCACGCTGGCCAATAGAATCTTCCTGCCTATTTGTGGCAGCCAGCTATAGGCTCTCACTCTGGCCAGTACAAAATGGCCATAAACTACATGAAAACTGCCGTAGTAGCATGAAAAAATCGATTATTTCCACTATCGATGCGAGTTGGGAAATGCAAAGTCGGTCTTGTCCTTCCTGCTAATGTGCATGTAAATTTTGGTGCAAATCCGTCGAAAATTGCGGCCATGCATTCGTTACACACACACACACACACACACATCCTGCCTTTTCATAGAGATATATAACAAGACTATATATATATATGCGTGCGTGTGTGTGTGTGTGTGTGTGTACGCGCAAGAATTACCATTGGATTTAGCCCATTGTTTCTCAACCTTTTCAAGCAATGGCACACCTAGGTGTCAAATGAAAGTATCACTTCGCAAAATTTTAAAGAGTAAACATTTAAATGTTATAATAGAAAACCATAGATTTTTTTAAAAAATACATACAAATGTGAACTTACTTTATTTCAATGTTTCTATTGAACTATTTGTGCAGCTTATTTAGTGTGAAGCACGTGCCTAGTGTTTTTCCGACATTTCTTCAGTGTTTAGTCGAATGTGTGATAAGCAGACCCCATTTCTTCTTCAGCTGAGCTTAGTCATTCAGGCTTCTTGTTTTTAATGTTATTTGCCGTTAAGCGGCCTACTTCACATAAATAAGAAATTGAACATTGCAATAAAACTGATAAAGATTTTTTTTTTTTGGCTAATGTGGAATAAATGTGTTTAATATACTAACGCTGTGCCATTGCCATTTCCACACACACACACACACACATGTATGCTGTGACAATATTTTGCGGTACCTTTAAGCGTATCGTGCAGCGCTGTAGTGTGCCCGGCACGGTGGTTCAAAATCACTGATCGAGACATCTCATATTATTATTATTATTATTATTATTATTATTATTTTTAATATTATTATTATAATTTCCTTTGATTTCTGGTGTGTACTCATTTTTTCCGGGTCCCTAAGAGACCTAAGGTTAGGAATGGCATCGTGACATTTTTCACTGACCAATTAAAAAAAATCAAGCCGTTCGTAAGTTGTGAGCTGTACTCGTGAGAACAATTTTTTGTATTTCTTTAAGGCATGGGCTTCCAGGAATCCCTTCATTGATTTTACTGGAATCTTTTCCAACCAATCCGAGGGCTCCAACTACAAGAGGGTTTGTTGATGTTTCCATGTACGACATTTTTTTAACTTTCGATTTCAAGGTCTTTGTATTTTGATAGCTTTTTGAAGATCTTCAGAGATACATCGCAGTCTGCAGGGACTGCCATATCAATAAGGAAGCACCTTTTTTTTTTTTTTTGTGGTCTCTAATAACAATACGGTTAGCTTTGATTGTTCTGTCTGTGTCTATTGTGTAGTCCCATAAAATTGTTACAGAGCCTAATTATTATTATTATTATTATTATTATTATTATTAGTGAGAGAGACAGAGAGCAGCATACCAGCAAAGTTACGCTGAAATACAAATATACGAATCCCAAAAGAACTATCATGAAACTCAGTCTAATATTTTATAGAAGACATATTATTATTATTATTATTATTATTATTATTATTATTATTTGTTTGCCTTCTTCTTTAGCATCTTCCCATTAGATGCTTAGTGGTTGTCACAGACGTTCCCATGACAGTAACCTCCCCCCTCGCCGCCCCAACAATGTTTGCCGTAGTCTTGACAACCAGAATCAATTCTGGTATTCTAAATTGATACAATCTCGTCTCTAGCGACTTTCGAAGGGTTCTCTGAGCTAAACTTTTTAGAATACGCAAACAGTTCTAATTTCAAACTTGTCCTGATAATTTTGGGAATGAGGAAGCCGCGTTTTGCAATCAATTTACAAAAGTCTATTAACTGACATTCTTTGTTTTCAATATTATACTATATTACATTAGGCTATCTTATCTATCTATAAATATCATTATATATTAAGTATCCATTTATATGTTATTTATATTATATATTAGACAAAACATTTGAAAAGAGAAACAGGCTGCATTCGTTGCTATTAAATACAGTGTCATAAACAATTTTATACTAAAAAAACAACTAACAGGAAAGTGAGACACTGAAATCCGAAGGCGCATTGGGAAAGCGAAAGATGCCTTCCAAAAGCTAAGCAAAGTATTAAGAAACAGAAAAATGTCGCTAGAAACAAAGAAAAGCGTACTAAACAGTTATGTAATATCGGTCCTTCTAATATGGCATTGAATGCTGGACAATCTCATCACAAATTAAGAAGAAACTTGAAACAATAGAAAACTGTTCTACAGAAAGATACTGGGAATAACATAGACTGATAATGTGACCGAAATTTTAGAAAAAAATGGAAGCAAAAAGGACACTTATGCTTAACACCAGCGAGAGACAGTCTAAATTTCTTGGGCACATAATGTGGGAAGAAGGCTTGGAAAATTTGATACTCACAAGACAGATAGAAGGCAAGGACAGAGGAAAACGAAGAATAACCTAGCTAGAGAGCTTGAGTAAGCGAATGGCGAAACAGGGTTTAAGAAAGATAACAAATTCGACAAAATTTATTGAGCTATAAAGAACAGGAAATTGTGGAGGGCTATGATCTCCATCGTCCTGTGGGGACACTGTACAAAGATGAAAACGGTACACTTTAAATTTAATCGTGGTGAGGATGATCCTGTGTTTATCGCAATTCAACTAAAACTACGGAAATTTGTAAATCTTTTTGTTTCTGTTATATACTGTACCTATGAACACTAATGGGTATGCCCCACTCCTCGTAAATACGTTGAACACTATTGTAAGTGTATTTACTTGACCCCCCACTGAGTCAGGTTGTGACACAAGGTCAGTTTTTAACGTGGGGACCCGAATGTTTTCACTCGAGCCGCTGGTCTTAGCTGGTCATAGCTTGTCCAAGCTGGTCAGAGATGGTCCAAGCTAGTCATAGTCGTGATACCACCAGCCCAGGGACGAGCCCTGTGCCAGGTAAGTATTGTAAGTGGTGGCAATCTGCTACCCAAGCTGGCAGCGTGAGCTGTCAGCGTGGGAAGCTCTTTCTGTCTTGAACTCTTTGAGCAGAGAGGAACCGGGACGAGACTCTGACCTTCTGCATAGCCTCGTCCGGGGAGATAGAGAAATACCTGATCCCGCGTAAGCAAGGTCTACGGACAATTTTTGCCTGAGCCCACGGGCTTTGATTTCCCCACATTAAATTTGGACTCGTACCACATCCTACCTCGTGGAGAGGCGGGTAAATATCGTAATCTGCTGTCTCCGCTGGCAGCCTAAGAAGCTATTGCCGTATCGAACTCTCTGCCTTTCGGCAGAGACGACCCCAGACGAGGCTATGCCGACGGGCAGAGTCTCGTCCTGGAAGGTAGAGAATTACCCGATTCCGCGTATGCGGGGTCTACGGGCAATTTTTGCCGGGCTCGGATTTCCCTCCACATTAAATTTGGCCTTGTGGCGCATCCTACCTCGTGGGGAGGCAAGTAAATATCGTAATATGTTGTTTAAGTAGTCCGCCATTAGCAGTTGTATACCTACTTAACGCCGCTGGCGAGTATTGTAATTTGTTCATGTTATAAAGACATTTTCATTTCCAATCTCCGTTTTGGTTATTCCTTATTCAGTAACCCTTTCTAGGTTAAAACAGTCTCTTCATGCTTTACGATGCTTACGATCGTATCACCGGTTCTCGTAGAAACACCGAACTTAAGCAAAGAGTTGCCAGGTCAGTAGATAGGTGGGTACCCGCTTGCGAACACCAGGTGCTAGATGTTTTGGCGATGTGATGGACGATGGCTCTGAATTATTAATCTATGAATCGAATTCTAATTTCAGTTGGGTTTGTTATATTCACTTACGCGCAAATACCCCTTGTCCTTCCAGCTATGGGTTAATAAATAAAACCTGTATCACTTAATTATTTTTATGTTTAAAAAATACTTACAATCACGTAAAATCTTCGGTTGATAAACTGTAAAAAACAAATCAATCAGTATGTTTATATCACTCTATCTAGAACTGTTCATATCCATCTCCCTTCACATGCACGATAAACATACACGTACATACGCACTCACACCTATCTCTTTATATTTGCTTTGTTCATTTCTTTTTAATTGTTCATATCTATCTATCTGTGTGTCTGTCTGTCTGTATATCAGTATAGCTATCTCTGTTCTTATTTGATAATTCATTTATTAATTGATCTAAATCTGTTCAAACTCATTAGTTTTTTTTGCAATTCTTTCAAGTTCATTCAAATCTATCAGTCGATTTATGTATCAATCTATTTCAATCTTTTGATTGCCTATCTATCTATCTATCTATCCTAGTTTCTTCATTATCTATCTATCTATCTATCTATCTATCTATCCTAGTTTCTTCATTATCTATCTATCTATCTATCTATCTCAGTCTGTTCATTATCTATCTATCTATCTATCTATCTATGTTCATTTGTTTCTTATCTATCTATCTATCTATCTATCTATGTTCATTTGTTTCTTATCTATCTATCTATCTATCTGTGTTCATTTGTTTCTTATCTATCTATCTATCTATCTATCTATCTCCGTCTGTTCATTATCTATCTATCTATCTATCTATCTATCTATGTTCATTTGTTTCTTATCTATCTATCTATCTATCTATCTATTTCAAAATATTCTATTGTTATACGCTATTTATATATATATTTGTGAAAATATAAATAACGTATAACAATAAAATATGTTAAAATAATTATCGGACTTTGTTCATTTCGTAGTGTGTAACTTCCTTTGTTTACGTTTAGATACGCTTCGAGCAGATATGCTCGTCCGAGGAAAATCATGGAAAATTGTAGTTTAAAAGCAGTAACATCGACCTTGCTAACCAGTCTCTTCTCTGTAGCTAAGCTCGTATAGCACGTCAGGCTATATGACGGTTCCGAGTAAGATACAGGTTCGATTCCTGTCGGAGGACGTGTATTTTCTATGAAAAATTCTCGGACGTAAATGTTGTTAATACTGTTTATTATAAACAGAGCATTTACTTCAATATTTGTGTCGATATAAATAACGTATAACAATAAAATCTATTAAAAATAAATGTCGGATTTTGTCCATTTCGTATATATATATATATATATATATATATATGTACCTGTCCATCAGTCTGGCTATATTAAATAATTCATTAATTGAGGTAAATCTGTTCAAAAACATTAGTCTTTCTACAAAGCATTTCAATCATTCAAAACTGTCGATCGATCTATCGATCTTATTCTGTTAGTTATTTGTCTCTCTTTTCGTTCGCTGGGGCAGACTGTTCTATTTCCACGTGCCATGTCTAATCGATGTCAGTTATCAGTTATCTCCTGTCAATTTCCCTCTCCATGTTCTCCACCGCCTTAAGCGGGTATTAAACTCACACCCTTTGTGGCCTGTCACTGGATCTAACTGACGCCTTTATCCACTGTTCCTTGAGGTCACATGGGACGGTGACAGGACCCAAGGAGTGTGAGTTCAGTACGTGGTTAAGGCGGTGGAGAACTTGGTGAGGGTAATTAACAGGAGATAACTGATAACTGATGTCCATTAGACATGGCACGTGGAACTAGAACAGTCTAACCTAGCGAGCGAAACAAAAGGTTCAGTTCGACATTCTAACCACCTGGAAAAGGCCGGAGCGTACAGCGGCTTAAACGTTGGGATAAATATGGCAACACAGATGAGGGCAATAGTTCGAATAATGTAAATAATGAAAATGCAAGTTTTGTTTATGATCGATTTCATCATGATTCTTCTTTTAAGCTTGGAGAGTAATTATACATTCATATTGCTCAAAGTAGTGTCCAGTAGTGTCATAAAAACATCGAAGAACTCCAGTAAGATATCATTAATCATTTCTAAGAGACAACGGTTCAAAGATTAATCTAACAATTGGACAATTTTACTGTTACGCCCAGGCTTCAATTTCCATTCTCGATATAGTAGTTTAAAAGCGTCGTTGTATGCTACTAATTTTTTTCCACTATGCAACCCGTTTCTCACAGATGAAACGTTGCATGCTTCTCACTACTCTAATCTGTACCTGTGAATAGTGTTCTGGTGAACTATACTACATAATTACGCCAGTCCTAACCTTCATAGCTAGAACTCGCCATGCCATGCACATTTTATCGAACCAACTTCATTCCTTTCACATTACCCTGATTAGATGTATGTTCAACTTAAGCAGCTTCTTCCCACGAACCTTTTGGGACTTACTCCCAACAGACTGCTTTCCCGACCACTAAAATCTTAACCTGTCCTTAGTTAACCGTTTCCTTCTGTACATATCCGATAAGCTGTACCTCTTACTCTGTAACCCTCTACCTCGAGTGGCTCCAGGGCCTTGAACAGGGTGAACACCGCTGTAAAATAAAAAGAAAAAGAAATATTTCGTTAGAAAGAAAGAAAAGGGTAATGAACTGCTATGTAATATCCGTCATCATATATGACATTGAATGGTGGATAATATCCTCACATATCTGTCTTCTTAACTGTTTCAGTATTCCCAGTAATTTAACTGTCAGTGTCCTCTGTTTTTCAAACTCACGTCCCTTAATAAATGTCTAGCAAGCTAAGACTGTCCATCTCTCTCTCTCTTTCTCTTTATCTCTCTCTCTCCCTCCCTCCCTATTTCTCTTCTCTCCCAATATGTCTGTCAAGTAAATATTTGTCTGATAGCTTTCTATCAACGTTAGAAATTTCATCTATCTATCTAATGATATGTTTCAGCCAAGAATCTGTCAAAATCTTTCAGTTTTCTTCCTTATCTTAATTTTTGTTTATATCTATCTATCTATCTATCTATCTATCTATCTATTTCAGTTTGTTTATCTATCTATCTCAGTCTGTTCATATCTCATTCTGTTCGTATCTATCTATCTATCTATCTATCTCATTCTGTTCATCTCTATATCTAACTCAGTCTGTTCGTATCTATCTATCTATCTATCTCAGTCTGTTCATATCTATCTATCGCAAACATTTCCTATCTATTTATATATATATATATATATATAT
>OZ010607.1:32006432-32038932 GCA_963932145.1 Acanthosepion lycidas | reverse complement strand
TATATATATATATATATATATATATATATAATCTCTATAAAACCTCGGATCGATTAATGGTATTTAAAATTGTTTATAAGAATATATCGCTTATCAGACAAAAATGTCTTCCACCACTAGCAGTGGTTTACCTACTTCACGCCGCTGGCGAGTATTGAATTTTGTTGATGTTATAAAGATTATCATTTCATTTACAAACTCCATTTCGGTTATTCCTCATTCAGTAACCTTTTCTAGGTTACAACACTATCTATCTATCTATCTATCTATCCCATTCTGCTCATGATCTATCTATCTATCTATCTATCTCATTCTGCTCATGATCTATCTATCTATCTATCTATCTATCTATCTAATTCTGCTCATGATCTATCTATCTATCTATCTCATTCTGCTCATGATCTATCTATCTATCTATCTATCTCATTCTGCTCATGATCTATCTATCTATCTATCTATCTCATTCTGCTCATGATCTATCTATCTATCTATCTATCTCATTCTGCTCATGATCTATCTATCTATCTATCTATCTATCTCATTCTGCTCATGATCTATCTATCTATCTATCTATATATCTATCTTATTCTGCTCATGATCTATCTATCTATCTCATTCTGCTCATGATCTATCTATCTATCTATCTATCTATCTATCTATCTATCTATCTCATTCTGCTCATGATCTATCTATCTATCTATCTATCTCATTCTGCTCATGATCTATCTATCTATCTATCTGTCTCATTCTGCTCATGATCTATCTATCTATCTATCTATCTCATTCTGCTCATGATCTATCTATCTATATATCTATCTATCTATCTATCTCATTCTGTTCATGATCTATCTATCTATATATCTATCTATCTATCTATCTCATTCTGTTCATGATCTATCTATCTATCTATCTATCTATCTATCTATCTATCTATCTATCTATCTGTCTGTCTGTCTATATTTCTGAGATGAGGTATTATGTACATTATTTGGACTATTGTCCTCATCTTTATCGCCATATTTATTACAACGTTTCGGCCGTTGTACGCTCCGGCCTTCTTCAGGTGGTTGGAATGTCGAACTGAACCCTTTATTTCATTCACTGGTGTAGAATGTTCTAGTTCCACGTGCCATGTTTAATGGATGTCAGTTATCAGTTATCTCCTGTTAATTTCCCTCTGAACGTTTTCCACTGCCTTAACCGGGTATTAGATCCAGTGACAGGATCCAAAGAGTGTGAGTTCAATACTGACGTGCCTTAGACCACACGGTCAAGTAGGACCTCCTGACTAAACACGGCCCGAAAAGCGCTTTTGAATACATACCTTCCTGCTTCTTGAAATATATATATATATATATATATATATATATATATATATATATATATATATATATATATATATATATCTGCTCTCTCTCTCACATCCTAACGTAAACGAATTTTTAGGAAGTGGATTAAATCCGAGATATTTTTTTAATTTATCTATTTAAAAGTTATTTTTAAATGGGTACTCATATTTGAGAAGATGCTCTATTTTTTATTTATTTATTAAACTGTATTTTTACTTTTTTACATCTACCGGCCTATTCGAAAAATATATATATAAAAACCCGTATACTAGAGCAGCTAGCCAATCCCTATTGCGGACGCTCACTCAGGCACATTTGTGTTTGCCCAACAACCACAGAGACAACCTGGGGTTTTACTACAACTGAGCAGACCGTAGTTATATATATAGAGAGAGTGTGTTATGTAGCGTGAACAACAATTTGAACAAGGTCAGCACGCTCAAGCTCTCGGCCATGATGACTTCTGGCTTCGTGCTTGCACAATTTAAGTTTCACTCACAAGGCTTGGGTCAACTTGTGGTATGGTTTTCAGGCACTTTCCAAAGTTACCGCACGCTGGGATCGATCTCGATCCAGTCCGATAACATCAAGCTTCATGGACAGAAAGCGACCGTTCTATATATATATATATATATATATATATATATATATATATATATATATTATATATATATATATATATATATATATATACCATAACAGTTCAGTACTGCTTTACCTATACTTCGAGATACAGAATATATAGTTGTCAGCTAGAGAAAAATGGCTAAGTTTTGAACTACGAAGTAATTGGAGATGTCAAAATCGAAAATTACCGGAGTTTAAATGTCTGGGAAATGTTTTAATAGAGAATGGAACATGTGATACTGAAAACCGAACTTTACAGATAAAGTGTAGACTAAAAACAACAGAAAAATGTGTTTCTACAGAAGGATAATGAGAATACTATGAATGTAACGTGCAAGCAATAATGAAGAGTTAAGGAAAATAGTCACAAAAAGAACACTTATACTCAGAAACAAAAAGAGGATTTTGAACATTCATGGACACATAATGAGGAAGGAGGAGTTGGAAATTTTACATGTCGAAGGTAAAAGGAGCAGGGGAAAGCAGCGGGTAAACTAACTGACGAGATTATGTGCATAGATGGCAGAACTATGAGTGGAAGAAAGGTAAAAAAAACAAACATTACTAAATGCTACAAAGGATAGGAAGTTGAGGAGAGCCATGCTCGCCCACATCCTGAAGAAATTGCACCGAGATTATCCAAAAAAAAACTCGAAGCCCTACCAGCATCATTAGCTGATATAATTTTACCAATATGAGAGACAGGGATGACACTATGTTGATGTCAAACACAGAAAGGAAAAGGAAAAATTCTTATATAAGTTAATAAATGAAAGCAAAGAAAAGGACTAACCATTAATTGTAAGAAGATAAAATGTTGGTTTGTCAGAAAAGAGGCAGTTCAAGGTGGGAGAGATCAGAATCAACAGCTACAGAAATCTGGAGGTGCAATAACAATCGCGTAGCTCGTGTGGACGCGTAGAGGGCGGTCCACACCAAGCGATAATTTTATGGGGCAGTAATTTTGAGTCGCCTGTATAAACCTGTATAAGAGGTTTTAATGTTGGTTCACTTATTTACAGTTGAAGGACCTTATCGATTTCGAGTAACTTAAATCGTGGTATATGTATTTAAGCGATTGATACATTATCCGAACAAAAACGTTATCCATTTATGGATTCACGGCCATTTTATAATTGTTGACAGTATGAAACCTGGGAATGAACCCAGGGTGCGTTCTTTTGATTCTGCAGCGCCGCTGTGTCTGTGACACATCTTTGTTGTTGCCTCATAAATTTCAGTTATTTTTCTTAACAGAAGTTTATATCAGGATATTGCGTTGCTCAATTTTGAGTCTTTTGAGACTGTAAATAATTAAAATATTGTAACAATATGACTCAAGCAGAGGTTTTGTTAATTAAAAAAAAAAAAGAAAAAAAAAGCAGGACCCCTGTCGCACAGCTTGATACGGAACTTTTACTTTTCAACTGATGTTTATCAGTAATTGGAATCATCTTCAAATGACAAGAGCAAGAGGTTCAAACGGAGAGAAACTGGCGTAAAGAAGAACACTTACTTTTTTAGACGTAGATGACAAATCTACGTCTAAAAAAGTAACTGTTCTTATAGTGTAACCCGGATATAAGCAAAAGAAAACTGTTAAAACTGATTATCCCGAGCAATGGAAAACAGCAGAAACGACGCGGGCTACACAGAAAGAAAGGATGACGGCCGCTGAAATGCGCACCCTTCACTTACGCCTCAACCCGCTTTCGTTCACTCATATATATATATATATATATATATATATATATATATATATATATATATATATATATATATATATATATATATAAGTAAGGTACTACCTAAGAATAAAATCTGGTTTACTGGTACAACTAGTTTTGTAATTCATCGTGCATACCGATCAGACCGAATGGTAATATTTAGGACTAAAGAGTTTAGCTGAAAGAAACTGCACCCTGTCAACGAACCTAGTGTCTGGCCTGACCTGACCTGCAATGCAACAATAAACACACACACACACACATATATATATATATATATATATATATATATATATATATATACTAAAATAATCTAAAATAATCCTAAGATCTTCAGGGTAAAACTGGCTTACCCTGAAGATCCGTTTAGGTGAAACCTAGGTAGGTTTTCCTGGCTCCTTAGGATTAGTTTAGTTTTTGCTCTACTTAGTGTATTGAGCATTTTACGTTTAGTCTTTTACTCGTTTAGTTTCGTTTTTAGTTTTTTATTCTTTAGACATGGAGCTCAAGCACTTGACGAGAGGATTCGTACAGTATTATGTACTTGGTTCTTTTTTTTTATTACAATTTTTTTCTTCGGACATCAATTTGTTATATTACAAGTTGAGCCAAACGAAGTTTTTCAAACCGAGTAGTACCATTCGGATATATATATATATATATATATATATATATATATATATATATATATATATAGGTAACTATACTCGTTTCGAAAAACCTTCGAATTTTTGATTTGCCAATAATCAAATCAATCACGAAGGAAAAAAAAGGTTTTAAAAAAAGAAAGAGCTAGAAACATAAAAGTCTGTCGAAAAAAATCGCACAGATACAGGTTCAAAGCCCAAAGAAAAAAACCCCGACACGAGTAAACAACTAATTAAAAGAGTCCAATACAGCCGTAGAGCAGACCTAGTCAAACCTAGTGAGCCAGACAAACCTACCTAGGTTTCACCTAAGCGGATCGTCAGGGAAACCTACCCAGCGTTCCCTGACGATCCGCTTAGGTGAAACATGGGTAAGCTTGTCTGGCTCACTAGGTTTATATATATATATATATATATATATATATATATATATATATATATATATAGGTTGGTGGAAAAATAATGACGTAATAAAGTCGTTTTTTGACGTTAAAAAATACGTCAAAAAACGACATTATTACGTCATTATTTTTCCACCAACCTAATATATATATATATATATATATATGTGTGTGTGTGTGTTGTGTGTGTGTGTGTGTGTGTGTGTGTGTGTTAATTATTTGCTTACCTGTGTATACAAGCCAACACGCGCGTATATGGTTGCTTACATTTAGTTATTTTATTTTCCTAAACCTATACCTATAAATTGCTCCTTTACGTCAAGCACTTTCTTCGGTTTACACCAAACTGTATACTTTACCACATACGTTAATGAATGATGGAACCTTTTTTTTTGGGGGGGGGACTAATCCACCAAAAACATACTGGACCCTAAAACGACCCAATATGAACTCAGCGTATTACACAACATTGACAGTGTAGTGACTAGAATGAAATGGAAACTGTTTTTCGGCAAAAGAGACCCGCACGATGAATGTCCATGTACCTGATTCCTTTGGATTTAAGTCCCCTGAAAACACCGGCAAGTGATGACCTCCTTCATGAATTTGAAAAAGACTTATTCTCTGTAATTGACAGAATTAAAAAGATTACCAAACATAACAGCCTTCTAAAGAGTATTAAAAAAAGATATTACAGTGTAACCCGGATATAAGATACCCTGATATAAGAGAAACCCGGATATAAGAGAGATTTTCTCTGGTCCCAAATTAGAGCCATACTTACCTAAACAAAATAGACCGAACCCGGATATAAGAGACTTCTTCTCCGGTCCCGACAACTCTCTTATATCCGGGTTACACTGTACCAAGATACGCAATAGTGATAATATCGTTTTAAAATCCGATAAATCTGGCAATCCTTAGGATTTTAACGTTGCCGACTACCACAAAGCTATCTGTAAGGAAGTTAATGAAATATATGAAAGATCCCGCTGAATGGGAAAATGATATCAATCAAGAGACATGAATCACAGCCACCAAACTTAAGATCGATAACAAGGTGCATAAGCTTTACAAGTAACAGGCTTTTATTACCGTTAAGGACCATAAGGACAATTTCCCCAACAATCCACAGTTCGGATTGCTTAACTCTCCTAAGAATAATATAGGCAAGGCTATATTTGAATGAGCCAGCAACTACTCCAAGAATGCCACAGGGGTCAACCAATGGAAAAATACTAAAGACGCTATGAAATGGTTCGATAATACAGTGTAACCCGGATATAAGAGACCATGATATAAGATAAACCCGGATATAATCTCTTATATCCGGGTTACACTGTATAAGAAATAAAAGCGAGTTTACTGTTATGCAGTTCGATGTCTCTAACCTTTACCCGATAATCATCGACGACATATTAATGGCTGCTATAACCCTGGCCAAAAATTATTGCACCAACACAAACGAGGATATCACCATCATTATGCAAGCCCCAAAATCCATACTATATCATGATTTTTATTTTTTTTTTTTGTGGACCAAAAAAGGTCTACAAAAAAAATCGTGATATAGGATGGATTCTAACTTCGCTATAGCGATGGGGGCGTTGGACTTCTCGGAAGCTTGTGACCTAGTCGGCATACTAATATGGTGGCTCAGGTATACTTTTGATAGTGAGAACATTGGTATGTACCGAGATGACAGATTTATACTACTACGCAACACTAAGCCACAGCGAACTGACCGGCTGAGGAAACAGCTAATCAAATTCTTTAAGGATCACGGTCTTAATATCACCAACGCCAAGGTGATCAACTTCCTTGAAACTACTGTCGATCTATCCAGAGGAGTGCACGTGCCGTATAATAAGGAACTTTATAAACCATACGTTAGGTCGTTTTCTCACATATGTTACTATGTGAGAAAACGACATTATTTTTGCACCAACCTAATATATATATATATATATATATATATATATATATATATATATATATATATATATTAGTAAAGAATCTAACCACCAGCCTAGTATTCTTAATACCCTGCACAAATTTGCGCAACATAGGCTCTTCTACTAACTCTAGTAATAAACACATCTTTGACAAATGCAAAACCAAATATGTTGACCCCCTCAAAAAAGCAAGTAAAAAATTCAACTACAGTACGTCCCATATACTAGCATGAATAACAATAGCCAACGTAGAAATAGAAAACGCAAAATAATTTGATTGAACCCACATTTTAACAGTAACGTCAAAACCAACATCGGTAGAATCTTCTTAAATTAGTACACAAAAACCCCTTACTGAAATAAAATCATCAACAAGAACAACATTAAGTTTAGTTACAGTTAGTGTAACTGTAACTAAACTTAATGTTGTTCTTGTTGAAGATTTTGAAACCTTGACCAATATATAGCCCAACATAATAGTGTAACCCTTAACAAATACTTAAGCAACACTAATAACAATAGTAGCTATGATGATCAAACCATCACAATCCTCAGAGCATCTGAAAGTTCATGGCTGAGAATAACATCACCGTACAGGAAGCACCTCGCTAACCTTGCTCTGTGTAAGCTTTTTCTTTTTCCCATGATCAGGTAGATCATCAAAGAGACCACTTTTGAAGGCATGGAGGCCATCAAGATAGCCGTAATGACGGAGCTGAGGGGTATCCCAGAAGAATTCTTCTAGCAATGCATAGAAGCGTGGCAGAGAAGGATGTAAAAGTGCATTAGACTCGAGGTGGGTACTTTGAAGGGGAAACTATTTAGTTTGTTGCTTGGAATTGAAATAAATTGTTTTGGACACAAGTTATATTAAATTTCAGGCAGACCTCGTATTAAAATGGTGCAAAAGATTCCTGAATTTTAACAAAATATTTTACCAGACAAGTCTAATTCCAGTACAACAGATACTTTTATACAGAAATACATATTTATAAAGCAAAAGTGGTCGCAGAATTAATTTTCTTCGAAATGAGACTCATTAACTGAAAATAATGAGATAGACTTTACATTTGCAAGTACAGTTAGATAAATAATGAAAGACGTTAGGCTTTACAAGCAGATGTTAATTACGTTTAGATTAATAATGAAAGAGATACGATTTTGCAAGTAAAAGATGAGTTTAGATGAATAATGAAATTGGTACGATTTTACAAGTATTAAATAATTACAGTTAGATGAATGATGAAAGAGGTAAGATTTTGCAAGCAAAAGATGAGTTTAGATGAATAATGAAAAAGTAAGATTTTACAAGCACAAGATAAGTAGGTTTAGATGAATGATGAAAGAGGTAAGATTTTGCAGGTACAAGATAAGTACGGTTACATCCAGCGCTTTTCAACTTTAATTTAATGAGACCTACCTGCCAATCTAGTACTGCACTTAAATTCATACAGTCTAAGTGCCAAAGAGGAGAGCTCATAGCAATTACCATGAAATTATTTATAGAAAAATCACGCGGAAGCGACGTTTCGGCCGTGTGAAAGGGACTGAAGCCGATTTATGCAGCGTCCTGGGTATGAAGATAAACCACATCCGCGTCCTGCGTAAGACGATAAACTCCATCCAACAGCAAGGCTTCTGATCAGGAGGTTTTGCGGAACGTGAAACCACCTCTTAATTGCTGGTGTTTCCAGGTCCACCCTGACCCGGAGTGGTAGCACCTGTTAGGGTCCCAGCTATGGGCAAATTGTCTTCCCCGAAACTGAGATAAGAAGCATTATAAAAGTGTAAAAATAGGTTTTAATACTAGAAATACTGTGTAAAAAATTATTACCAGAAATAAATTTTTGAAGAAAAAAAAAAGTATTACCAATATTATATTTTTTTTTAAATATTGCCAGCAATACGTTATTGAAAAAAAAATATTACCAGCAATACATGTTTTAAAATAATATTAATACATTTTGAGGAAAAAATACTACCAGGAATAGATTTTTGACAAAACAAAATATTACCATAAAAAAGTTGTCAGCATTAAATAACCCATTGAGGCTGATATGCCGTAAAATCCTTATTATCAGCAGCAACATTGATATGTCAATTTGCTGTAGCTTAGATGTGACACAACATTGAAAGTATGTAGCAGCCAGAACTTTAATACGATCAGCACTCACTGCAACGATGCCCCATTATTTTTTGCAACGACCAAGATCTGATCCTGTTGTTTACTAAGTCCCCATAGGAATCACACTTCAGCACCGTTTATATAGTCATATTTTATTGCTATCGACAAGGTTATAATCGACCAAGCAGGGAACTTAAAAATACCACCACTTCACGATCACTTTATTGCTTTCGGAAGAGAAAATCATGCGTGTTCACCGTCCTGGGTATAACGACAAACTACATCCACGTCCTGGGTAAGACGATAAACTACATCCACGTCCTGGGTATATGACGATAAACTACATCCGCGTGCTGGGTAAGACGATAAACTAGATCCGCGTGCTGTGTAAGACGATAAACTACATCCGCGTCCTGGGTAAGACGATAAACTACATAAGCATCCTTGGTATGACGCTAAACTACATCCGACAGCAAGGCCTCTGATCAGGAGGTTTTGAGAAGCGTGCAATCACCTTTTAATTGCTGGTCTTCTCAGGTCCACCTTGATTCGGAGTAGTAGCACCTGTTGGGATCCCAGCTATGGACAAATACTTAACTCATAAACTGGGGTCAAAACACTATGAAAGTGTAAAAATAGATTTTAATACCAAAAATACTTTTTTTGTAAAAAATTATTACCAGCAATATATTCTTGAAAAAAATATTACCAGCAATACATTTTGGGGGGAAAAATATTACCAGCAATACATTTTGGGGGGAAAAATATTACCAGCAATAGATTTTTTTGAAGAAAACATATTACCAACAGTACAGTTTTGGAAAAAAAATACTGGCAATAAATATTTTGTCGGCGTTAAATAACCTATTCAGGCTGATATAGGTAAAACAAAACAAACCAAATAAAGCGTGTTCAAATCCTCATTCGACAGAGTCTTGATTGTGAATCAAACAGCTGCCATTGGTAAGGTGTATTCGACTCAAACAGCTTTCATTGGTAAGCCGTAAGTTCCACCCAGACAGCTTCTTCCCCAGAACTGTTGCAACGTGGAAAGGAATCCTGAGGTGTGGCTTCCCTAATCTCTTAACCTTTTCAAGTGCAGACTCAACCTACATATCTTCATAATATGCAACCCATAGACGCTTGCAAGATCCTCATTCGGTAACCCTCTATCATGAGTGGCACTTAGGCCTTGCATTGGTTGAACAATAGTATAAAAAAAATCTATCATGAAAATGAGCAACTAAAGGATATATCTATAAAATTTTACATGAGATTTTTGAAAGTGACTGCGTACTAATGCTTTGTCATTGTCCCACAGTACTAACAGAAAGAAAAGAAAAAAATGGAAAAGAACTCAAATGTCTTGCAGTTTCGATAACTTAGTAAAAGAAATTCTTCGCAAACCGACTTTTCCAAGTGTATCAACAGAGTTTTTAGAAGGAATACATTTTTTTCCTGTTCTACGACGAATTATTATCGATGTATATACATATAAGTAGATACTAAAAAGATATCAAAATTTGTTTTTCCAAGAGCAGACAGTGTTTTTCTTTAATTTATTTTTTTAAGGAGAGTCACATTTTTAAGTGCTTATTCTCAATACATATGCTAACAGAACCACATAAATTACCAATATAAAACATGAATACATCTTCTCGTCTCTACATGAATTTGATTTTTTGCCAGAGTAATGCAGAAATATACACCCAATTGCATACATACATGCAAAGGGAGGACTACACCCACACGCACTCAGACTACACATACACACACACACACACACACACACATATATATATATATATATATATATATATATATATATATATATATATATATATATATATATAATAAAAAAACAACAGAAAACTACAGACAAAAGTTTATTTTCTCCATCAAGACATTCATTTCTGTAGTTCACTGCTACCGGCAAGCAGAAAATTATTTTTCTCCCTATGATGGCCATGTTGGCCGAAACTAGTCGAGAAATCTAAATGAAATAATAATAAAATATTAATATACAACCCAGTGTGTCTGAAAATTTTAATTTTTTTATATTTTTTATTGTTCAATATATATATATATATGTGTGTGTGTGTGTGTGTGTGTGTGTGTGTGTATGTATGTCTGTCTGTCTGTGTGTGTGTGCGTGTGTGTGTGCGTGTGTGTGTGTAGAACGATCGCTTTATGTCCATGAAGCCCGGGTTCGAATCTCACTATGGTCGATTTGTGACAATATCCTGATGTTATCGGACTGGATCGAGATCGATCCCAGCGTGCGGTAACTTTTGAAAGTGTCTGAAAACCATTCCACAGGTTGACCCAAGCCTTGTGAGTGAAACTTAAATTGTCCAAGCACGAAGCCAGAAGTCATCATGGCCGAGGGCTTGAGCGTGCTGACCTTGTTCAAATTGTTGATCACCCTAGATAACACGCTCTCTCTCTCTCTCTCTCTCTCTCTCTCTCTCTCTCTCTCTCTCTGTAACTAAGGTCTGCTCAGTTGTGGTAAAACCCCAGGTAGGCTCTGTGTGTGTTGGGCAAACACAAATGTGCCTGAGTGAGCGTCCGCAATAGGGATTGGCTAGCTGCTCTAGTATACGGGTTTATATATATGTATATATATTTCTTGAATAGGCCGGTACATGTAAATAAGTAAAGATAAAGTTTTAAAAAAAATAGAGCCTCTTCTCAAATATGAGTATCCATTTAAAAATAACTTTTAAATAAATAAATTAAAAAAATATCTCGGATTTAATCCACTTCCTAAAAAATTTGATTACGTTAGGATGCGAAATAGAGCAGATATATATAAGCATGATTCAGTGAATAATTTATCTGCTATTTACATTATTCCAGTGACAGGACCCAAAGAGTGTGAGTTCAGTTCTTGGTTAAGGCGGTGGAGAACTTGGAGAGGGGAATTAACAGGAGATAGCTGATAACTGACATCCATTAGACATGGCACGTGGAACTAGAACAGTCTACCCAAGTGATCGAAATAAAGTTTTCAGTTCGACATTCCAGCCACCTGAAGAAGGCCGGAGCGTTCAACGACTGAAACGTTGTAATAAATATGGCGACAAAGATGAGGACAATGGTCCGAATAATGTAAATAATGTACATAATACCTCATCTCAGAAATATAGACATATACTGAAGTTTTTTCTACTTATTTTCAATTGGATCCTTTTATATTCATGGACAAGTTTTTGGGTGTCATTATTAAAGGAAGAGAGAAAATCGCTGTGTCTCAATGAAAACATATTGCCAAAATATACGCAATATATATATATATATATATATATATATATATATATATATATATATATATATATATATATATATCTTGAAAGAGGAATTTACTCTATCACCTGTAATAATTGTCACGTAGAATATATAGGCGAAACATTCAAGAGATTTAAATAAAAATAAGGGATCTTTTACAAAACAAAGCAAAACAATAAATGTATTAGTTGCTCACCTAATGAGTCTGATCATAATTTTGATTTAAAAATACTTCTCTAAGTAAATGAGAAAGCTATTTACTAAGAAGAAAATTGTTAGAAAGTCGTTTAATCGGAGTAACCTAAATTCTTTCGTCCCGACACAAAACATTCCCCAATCAGCATAAGCATACGGACACATCAGACAGAAATACATCGGCATAATTCTCATACGCTTTATATGTCGTTTTTTTAATCTTTAGCAAGGCAATAAAGCCACTAAGACGCAAGAGAGTAACGAGTGTGAAATAATATGAGAAAAAAGAAAGCAGTATATATATATATATATATATATATATATATATATATATATATATATATATATATATATATATATATATATATATATATATATATATATATATATATATAACGAAATGGACAAAGTCCGACAATTTATTTATTAAAGACATTTTTATGTTTAACGTTCTTTTTATAGATACAAGTATTTAAGTAAATGCTCCGTTTATAATAAACAGTATTAAATAACATTTACCGGCCTGAATGTCCGAGAAATTTTCATAGACCTTGCCTACCGAACGTTCCTTGGTGGCCGAGAGGTTAGGCACGTTAGCGTAAATGACGGTTCCGTATAGGATGCAGGTTCGATTCCTGTCAAAGAACGAATATTTTCTATGAAAATTTCTCGGACATTCAGGCCGGTAAATGTTATTTAATACTGTTTATTATAAACATAGCATTTACTTAAATACTTGTATCTATAAAAAGAACGTTAAACATAAAAATGTCATATATATATATATATATGTTAATGGGCACCCAATAAAAATCCCAAGAGCCAATCAAGGTAGAACGTTACTTTGTGTTGTTGTATGAGCATAAGAATCGACAAGAGGTGAAGTTTATGGGGCTATACAGGAATGATAATGGCTAACCTAAGTTTTGAAGAGTTCACAGTTGTAGTGATTGGAAAAGCATCCAACCGGGAGCTTGTCCCACAGAGCAGCAATTTTTTGGAAGAAGCTGTCCAAATGGAACTTACTTCTTGCTATAGGAATACGAAGGGAATGTCACTTTTGTGTACGTGCCATGGGGTGGGAGGTGTTTGGTCACCAGCTGTAAAAGTCAGGGGTTAGTAGGACGAAAGAATATAGCTTATCAGAAGAATTACCATGGAAATGGCGATGGCATCTGTGAGGAAGGAATTGTAGGGTGAAGAATAATTCATCACCCACAAGGCGCAGAGATGCTTTTGAACGCCAGCAAAACAGGCAAGGGAGAACTGGGTAGTTCCAGACAAGATAGGCCAGTAAGACTCGCCTTTTTTAGGACTCGAACAAAAACAGGAATCTTGAACAGTTTATCCACAATTTTGATGTGGCCGTGCAACAGCTTAAATTGAAATACAAACAAATAGACACACACACACACACATATATATATATATATATATATATATATATATATATATATATATATATATATATATATATAGTTGGATTGATGTGAGTTTATAACCCTGGGTCTCACGCTTTTGCCATCGATTGTTTGTCTGACGATCGCAAAAGCGTGAAACTCAGGGTCACAAACTCACATCAATACAACTAAATATTTTAGCTCTATCACTGATATTGAGCTCTTTCCAATAAGTACCGCGCTTATTTAAATAATATATATAATAAATTGCATATATATATATATACACAAATTTTACACACACACATATATATATATATATATATATATATTATCTCCTTCTCTCTATACATATATATATAGAGAGAGGGGATAGAGAGACTGTTTCGCAGATAACCAGTGTGGCTAGATATGCAATTGCATCAAGCCAGAATCGAAACCCGACTGATTTGCCATCAGTTGGAGACATTCACTCTTAGGCCAACAGCGAACGATACAGTAATTTGAACGGTTCCGTATGGGACACAGGTTCGATTTCTGTCGGAGAATGCATATTTTCTACGAAATCTCTCGAACATTCAGGCCGATAAATTTAACTAATACTGCTTATCTTAAAAATAGAGCATTTACTGAAGTAAATTGTATCAATTAAAATAACGAATAAACAGAAAAAAAATTATATATATATATATATATCCCTAGACATAAACACAAATACTATAATATATATATCATTTTTATATAAATATAAATTTCTTGGTTCGATGCAGACGACCGAATAATGGTGTTTGCTGGAAATGCGCTTCAAAAACAGACAGAAAGCATTGCAGGAAGAAAATTTACATACCTTCGATAAAATATGTTATTTACTGATTTTAACACGGCCATATTTACCGAAAATGTATTATATGTATACATGAGAAATCAATCTTGTATACTTATATATATATATATATATATATATGTGTGTGTGTGTGTGTGTGTGTGTATAGATGAGAATGAATCTGTGTCACATATACATATTAATGTACGCTTTTCACATAGATATACGTAAAAAATCCGCTAAAATTTGCATTAGACTTTTTCCGCAGCAACTTATTAAATTTTTTTGCGACCTGATCTCCAAATGTTACTCTCCTCTTTTCCTCACACTTTTTTGTAACTTTTTTAACTTCAAAAGATCACACCTTATAAAAAAATAAAGTCAATAGGAAAAAAATATTTAAATTTGGTGGAAAAAAAAGCATGAAATCTATATTACTTCTTCACATCGATGAATATGGGAAAAAATGATCTAATACATGTGAATACATTTGCGACATTTACAAGCGAGAGAAAGAAGGGTGGGTCACTGCGACGTGATGTAACCATTAGCAAGCTTGTCTCGCTAGATCAATAACAATTGAATAGCGAGTTCGATTCTCACTGGGCGCTCCACAAGTTAAGCTTTGTGCTAAATCTAAGCTACACTCAAGAAAACATTTCGGGCACTTTCAGTACTGTTATGGCTAGTAAATCCGTCTGTCAAGATCAGTTACGACTGAGTAAAGCACCATATTTACAGCCTTGCACTACAACTATGCTACTATATATATATATATATATATATATATATATATATATATATATATATATATATATATATATATATATATATATATATATATATATATACGCACTTTGTACAATACTCGGACTATCATCCTCATCTTTGTTGCTATATTTATCAAAGACATATGGCACAGTAGATAAAGGCGTTAGTTAGATCCAGTAACAGGACCCAAAGAGTGTGAGTTCAATACCTGGCTAAGGCAGTGGAGAACTTGGAGAGGGGAACTAACAGGAGATAACTGATAATTGATATCCATTAGATATGGCACGTGGAACTAGAACAGTCTACCCCAGCGAGAGAAATAATGGGTTCAATTCGACATTCCAACCACCTGAAGAAGGCCGGAGCGAACAACGACCGAAACGTGGTGATAAATATGGCAACACAGATCATTATGATAATCCTAGAAATGGAAATAGTGTACATAATACCTCATTTCAGAAATATATATATATATATATATATATATATATATATATATATATATATATATATATATACGAAGAAATATTTTTAAAAGAAATATAGTTTATAAAAATAAATAAAATAAAGTTTATAAAATAATATTAAATTATTAAAAATAAATAAAATAAAAATAAATAAACAGAAACAAGTAAAATAAATTAATCCAAATAAAGTAAATAATAATCAAATTAACAAACAACCCCCGCCAAAATAACCGCTAAAATAGACTACCCACAATGCATCACTTACCCATATATATACTTATTTGAGATAAAACATAAGGAATGTGACCTGATGATTGTCTTTAAGGGACAGCGAGAGAGAGATAGGGAGAGGGACAGGGAAGGACAGAAGTTAATTTAAATATGAATTTATTTATATATTATTCCATGTTCGCTAAAAATGGATCCGCGTAGATTTTAAAGTTTGGTCCCAATGACCGTCTTCCCGTGTACGCCGAACAGCCTGATTTTATTGACATTTAGGAGATTCCATTAGGTCAAATTTGAGCAGTAGTTTCGGATTAAATGATCGTCATCGTTAGGTTTAGTTACGGTATCATATATTTAAAAGCATGCAGTCAGGGAGCTGTCAAAGTAAGTATACAGTAGGTATACTACTACTATACTACTAACTACTATTACTACTCTAATAATGTTTTTTGTCCTTTTTCTTTCTTTTGTTTTTTTTTAGCACGCAAGGGGTTACAGAGAGTGGGAGCAAAAGTAAAGAGACATGATTGAGGAAAGGATAAAGAGAAGAACGGGGATCAACATGAAGGCATGAGAATATGTCGACTGACATTACGTTTAAATATTTGAAGATTATAGCTATCAGGAAAGCAAGTAAGAGGAAGGGAGTTCCACTGTCGGGAAGTGCGAGAGAAAACCCGTTGGAATAAAAGAGGCAGTTACATTTAACTTTTTCAACAATGAAAGGGTGGGACCGAGATGCCAGACTAGTAGCACGCTTTAATTCATGTACTTGGGGGTACTAGTGAAAGTAGCTCGTCAGATCAGTTTCTATGAAAATATTTGTAGAAAAGACAGAGGGAAGCCACAACACGTCTTTGAGAAAATGACTGTAGACGAGATGCCAGGTCAGGACCTATGATTCATTTAAGACTAGAATTCATTAAATTCATTAAAATCATCTTGAATCTTTTTATTTTTATAATTTTTATTATGATATATTTTTTATAATTTTCATTTTGAATAAATAATAATAATAAATGTTTATCAGGTAAAGAGGATTGTGTGAATGTCGGGGGCAAACCGTTTGAATATTTGAGTCATTTATAAATTTATTATTGATATGTTTGTATAATCAATACAATAGGTTTTGTTTGCCCGTTTTTCCTCGTTATTGTATATCTACTTTTACTCTCTGTCTCTCTCTGTCTCTCTCTCTCTGTCTCTCTGTCTCTGTCTCTCTCTGTCTCATTCTCTCTCTCTCTCTATATATATATATATATATATATATATATATATATAATATATATATATATATATGTATGTGCGTATATTTCGGCAGCATATTTTCATTAATTTAGACTGTCTACTTATTCTCGATAGGATCCTTTTATATTCGCGGATATGCTTTTTTGCGTAGTTATTAAAAGACGAGAGGAAAATGCCGTGTTGGCTTATAATCTGCAAAAGGTTGATAAACCGTAAAAACAAATCAGTCAGTTTATAAATGATATTTAATCCTTTCTTCTCGCTTTCTTTTATCATCTTCTCTACGAATTCCTGCAGTTTCTATTCTGAGTCCGTTACGAATACACCGCCATTATGAAACCCTTACTCAAGTGGTGGGTGCCCAATATTAAGTAAAACCTTTCAATTGCTTCTTTCTGGGGTTGAAAATGATTCACTTAAATCAGAGAGACTGAATTCACGGTTAACGTAATATGATTATAATTATTTGAACTTTGAACAAAAAGCATTGCCAGTTCGTTTGTTGAATTTATTTATTTTCTGCCTTTTGCTCGATTAAGCTTGGGAAGGATTGAAATAAATGCAAGTCGACCCTCGAGTGCTGAACAAACATTTTAAGAGAAATGCTTTGTTAACGAATCTTTTTAACATGAACGTTAGGACGAATAACAGAAACTGTTTGACCAAATAAATGGGACAAAGGAAACAATACACGAAATTTAACAAGCTTACACAGAATTTACAAATAAGACCAACACAATCTTGTATATATTTGCTTGGTTGTCAAGGCTGCCATTGAGTGTAATAGCCTTCTATTATTAATAAGCGCCTGGGTGGTATGACAGTTACAGGAAGATGGTTTGTCCAATTACTCTTTCAGTCAATTCCCGTTTTTGTTAAACATTGTGGTGTACCAGGGACGAGATTTTTTTTTTTTTTGATAAGTCGTAAAAACAAACCCATCAGTCAATCAATCAATTTATAATTTATATTTCGTCAATTATTAGGTTGGTGCAAAAATAATGACGTAATAATGTCGTTTTTTGACGTATTTTTTAACGTCAAAAAACGACATTATTACGTCATTCTTTGCACCAACCTAATAGTATATTTCTGCGTTCGCTATCAATAATCCGACTTTAAGTTATTACTCAAGTGATTTGTCCACAATATTAAGCCAATCCTATGAATTGTTTATTTTGGGAGTGGGGGGGGAATGGGTTTAACTTAAAACACGGAGACTGAATTCGCGGTTAAGGTAATAACAAAAGAATCAATCAAATAACAGTCAATCAAGTGGAAGTTGTATATAAGATAAATCGTTGGGAGGCTGGGAAAATGGATGTTTTCTTGTATCGCTTCAGAAAATACATGGAGCGCCTCCTGGCATGCATTATCTTTACAAGTGTGACTTCAAACCAAATTTGGAATATTACTGCGAAATCTGTGCTGCCCAATCCACACTTTCCAGCTGTGACAGAATTTAAAGACGTTTGCATGGCTTCTGGGCGATAAATCATTTTCAACTCTGCACACCCTTTTTCAAAGATGAAATATCGAAAGCCTATCGCTATTTCCTTGGCAAACCTTCTGATGAGCTACATTCTTTAGTTCAACCCGTTCAGACCTTTACAGCTAAGCCTATCACAACTCTATCGATATTTCCATGGCAAATGTTCTATTGAGCTACATTCTTTAGTTTCCCCAATTCGCACATTTACAGCTAAGTCTATGACAAAGCTATCATTATTTCTATGGCAAATGCTCTGACCAGCGTCATTCATTACTTCTAGTAGTTCATACCTTAACAGATATTATCAATCATGCCATGTACAAATGTTCAAATTATCCTCATTCGCCCCGTATTCCGTTGGCAAAAGGATGTTTTACACCTGACACTTCATCTCAAGCAGTGCTATTTGTGCATGACTCTAACAAGAGGATGATTCAGCAAACAGTAGATACTTAAATACTTCAAACTCAATCACTTACCCTCTACCATGGGTGGATGTTGGGTCAAATATATCAAAAAATATAATAATTTCAGAAAATTAAATGGAGGAGTCAAATATTATTTATACCGACAGAGTGTCCAGAAAATAAGGAAGGCAAGATAGATAGATAGATAGATAGATAGATAGATAGATAGATAGATAGATAGATAAGAAACAAATGAACATAGATAGATAGATAGATAGATAGATAGATAGATAGATAGATAGATAGATAGAAGAACAGACTGAGATAGATAGATAGATAGATAAGAAACAAATGAACATAGATAGATAGATAGATAGATAGATAGATAGATAGATAGATAGATAAGAAACAAATGAACATAGATAGATAGATAGATAGATAGATAGATAGATAGATAGATAGAAGAACAGACTGAGATAGATAGATAGATAGATAAGAAACAAATGAACATAGATAGATAGATAGATAGATAGATAGATAGATAGATAGATAGATAGATAGATAGATACATAGATAGATAGATAAGAAACAAATGAACATAGATAGATAGATAGATAGATAGATAATAGATAGATAGATAGATAGATATAAGAACATACTGAGATAGATAGATAGATAGATAGATAGATAGATAAGAAACAAATGAACATAGATAGATAGATAGATAGATAGATAGATAGATAGATAGAAGAACAGACTGAGATAGATAGATAGATAGATAGATAGATAGATAGATAGATAGATAGATAAGAAACAAATGAACATAGATAGATAGATAGATAGATAGATAGATAGATAGATAGATAGATAGATAGAAGAACAGACTGAGATAGATAGATAGATAGATAGATAGATAGATAAGAAACAAATGAACATAGATAGATAGATAGATAGATAGATAGATAGATAGATAGATAGATAGATAGAAGAACAGACTGAGATAGATAGATAGATAGATAGATAGATAGATAGATAAGAAACAAATGAACATAGATAGATAGATAGATAGATAGATAGATAGATAGATAGATAGATAGATAGATAAGAAACAAATGAACATAGATAGATAGATAGATAGATAGATAGATAGATAGATAGATAGATAGATAGATAGATAGAAGAACAGACTGAGATAGATAGATAGATAGATAGATAGATAGATAGATAGATAGATAGATAGATAGATAGATAAGAAACAAATGAACATAGATAGATAGATAGATAGATAGATAGATAGATAGATAGATAGATAGATAGATAGATAGATAGATTTGAACAGGTTGGATTAAAGAGATAGATTTGAACAAATTGGGATAGATAGATAAATGTGAACAGACTGGGATAGTTAGATTTGAAAAAAACTGGGATAGATAGATAGATAGATAGATAGATATAAGATTCCTATTTCTGACACCGGAAATTACATTATCTTTGGCAGAGTCTCAACAAAGAATAAAGAAATATCGTGAGTGTATAAGGACACAAAACATTTATGGAAAGAAGAAACAAACATGACATTCTACCCAGGTGCATATACACCCACATTCAGGCGGGGCACACACACACACAAACAGTCGCGTATATACACCCACATTCAGGCGGGGCACACACACACACAAACAGTCGCGTATATACACACATATGCAGAATGAAGGAAAAAATCAATCTAACATCTACAAAATGCGCATAAATTCTTTTTTGACTTAATATATATGTAACGAAAATGACAAAATCAGAGTACATCTACATATATATATATATATATATATATATATATATATAGATAGATAGATAGATAGATAGATAGACAGATAGATACACTATAGAGTAGGAAAAATTGTGCTCATTGTTAAAAAAAACAGACCTATTTAAAAACAAATTCGCACTTGACGAAAGCAGAAAGCAGGAAACTCCAACTTGTGCAATCAATATAACGTATATATATATATATATATATATATATATATATATATATATATGCGTCTAGCATGAAACAGTCTGTCGCCTCTGAGTTTTGACTTCAATGTCCATGTTTATATTTACATACGCTCTATCTCTGATATTGAGTACTTTATCCCATAAATATAGCACATTTTAAAAACAATATTTCTTCATAGCTATATATATATATATATATATATATATATATATATATACGTTACATTGATTGCACAACTCGGAGTTTCATGCTTTCTGCTTTCGTCAAGTGCGAATTTGTTTTTAAATAGCTTTGTTTTTTAACAATGAGCACTATTTTTCCTACTCTATAGTGTATTTATCTATATTTGTATACAATCGCTCACTCATACGTCTACCTATATTTACCCATTGGTTGTATATATATATATATATATATATATATATATATATATATATATATATATATATATATATATATATATATATGAGCATTTCACTCCTAGCAAGACGGGAAGCATGCAAGGGGTTATAGAGGATTTGGAGCGAGAGGAGGTATGAAAGATAGAGGAAAGGATGAAGAGAGGGATAGTGGATAGATCAAGGCAACTGGAGATGTCGATTGACATTGCATTTGAATAGATGGAGATTACAGCTATCAGGGAAATAGGAAAAGGGAAGGGAGTTCCACAGGCGACAGGTGCAAGATATGAAGCTATTGGAGTAGAAGAGACGGCTACATTTAACAGTTTCAACAGTGAAAGGGTGAGAACGGTATGCCAGCCTCGTTGGACGCTTGAATTCATGAAGTCTGGGAACCAGCGAAAGCAGCTCATCTGAGCAATTACCATGAAAGTATTTGTAAAAAAGATAGAGAGAGGCGACGGTACGTTTGTGAGAGAGCGACAGTAAACGAGATGCCAGATCAGGGCCAATTACATTACATATCCGTCTCTGGATCTTAACAAGAACCCCGAGACAAACAGAAGGGGCTCCAGACCATATGTGGCAGCAATACTCCATGCAAGGGTGAATGGTTGATTTGTAGATCTGGAGGATCGATTCCCGGGAGAAAAATTTCCTGGCGCGGCACAGGGAGCCAACTTTCCTTGCGGTGGACGAAGCTATTGACTCAATGCATTTTTCCCTCTCAGGTCAGTAGACAACGTGAGCCAAGCTGCCGCAGAGAGGTGCTCTCGGGAAGTTGAGCGTCAGACATTCTAATGGGGGAATATGTGTGTGTGGATTTATTAGGCCGGTTAATAAAATATAAAAAACGAAATACCAATAAAATATTGCCAATATTGTCAATAAAATTGATATTTATTATGTATTAACTTTTTTATTGAACTAAAGCATGAAGCGATGGCTTTTAATATCGGAATTTTCTGTGTTCTTTTTCAAGGATATAAGAAATTAACAAAGAAATGGGACTTATTCATCCGAAGAATGTTGTTGTTTAGAGTCCCCCTATGGAAAGGATACTCTCTGAGTGTTATGGAGTTATTTCGCAGTGGAGGCTTGTATTTGTACTCAATCGGTCCTAAATAGGTTCGACGTACCAAACGTTAGGAACTTGATATAATAGGTATTACGCAGAGTAATCTTGTGGTCACTGACTACTTTCGTATTCGACTAACTGTCGACTACTGTCGTCCGACATCGACTAGTATTTAGTCACCCCCCCACCAGGGTATCAAGTGGCACAAGGCCGGTTTAACGTGGGATCTCCGAGCCCGTAGGCTCGGCCAACGGATTCAGGGTCGGTTTACATCCCCGAACGAGACTCTGCCCTTCGGCAGAGCCTCGTTCGGGTTCCTCCCCATCCGAAGGTTAAACAGTTCATCGACATCAACTGACCCTCGTTTCTCTTACTACTCCTAATTATATTAGGTGGGAGATTCTATTAACTATAGAATAGGTGTGTTTCACCATAACACCCCCTCCTTAAACTTTACTCCGTCGGAGTAAAACAGATTTCTTTATTTTTTTACAGGAAATATGATATCAATTGAATTCCATATTGTATTCTCTGGGAAAGAATCATTTTGTAGATTTTTCTTTTTCCTCTTCTCAGTTATTTCCAGAATTTTGTTTTGAAACTCCCTATGCATCTGTTCTATTTTTTGTTGGAATTGCATTTGTCTATTGAAAGTTTCCTCCTGTAGCTGCATCTGGAATGTTTTTTGTTGCACTAATATTGTCATCTGTTGTTCCTTAAAGAATTCCCTGAATATAATTTTGCATTCTTCCATCTTCGCAAAAAGTTTACACAATGAATAAATTCTGTAGAGCGGGAGGTCATACGAATTTGAAATTCGTGACCTATTTGAGAAAACTGTATTATCGAGAAAAAAGTATTTCTTTTCTCAGTTGAGAATACGAGAGATTTTTTCATCACTAAATTGACGTCTTAGCTTGCGAAAAACTTTGGCAAGTTTTTTTTGTTTTTTTTAAGTGTGAATCCGAGATTTTGTCGCCGAAGTTATTGTGACGAGCGAATTTTTTCTTCCACCGTATGAGTGCGAATCCTCGTCGCCAAAGTTGTTGTGGAGTTATTTCGCAATGTAGGCTTGTATTTGTACTAAACCGGTCCTAAATAGGTTCGACGTACAAAACGTTAGCAACTTGATATAATAGGTATTACGCAGAGTAATCTTGTTGTGGTCGCTGACTACTTTCGTATTCGACTGTCAACTACTGTCGTCCGACATCGACGATATTATTCACCCCCCACCACGAGAGCATCATGTGGCACAAAGCCGGTTTAACGTGCGATCTCCGAGCCAGTGGGCTTGGCCAAAAATATGCCCATTGAACCCGTATAAACGGGTTCAGGGTCGGTTTACCTGCCCGAAAGAGAATCCGCCCTTCGGCGTAGCCTCGTTCGCGTTTCTCCCCGCCCGAAGTCAAAGAGTTCAACCGATCAGCCTGTCGTCCGGCATCGACTAGTATTTAGTCACCCTCCCACGAGGGCATCATGTGGCACAAGGCCGGTTTAACGTGGGATCTCCGAGCCCGTGGTCTCGGCCAAAATATGCCCATTGAACTCGTATGAAGGGGTTCAGGGCTGGTTTACCTCCCCGAACGAGACTCCGCCCTTCGACGTAGCCTCATTCGGGTTCCTCCCCGCCCGAAGGCAGAGAGTTCAACCGTTCAGCCGGTCGTTCGACATCGACTGACCTTCGTTTCTCTTACTACTCCTACTTATATTAGGTGGAAGTGTCTATTAACTATAGAATAGGTGTGTTTCACCATAACACTGAGTAAAACCATATACTTGTTTAATCCCACGATGTGTGAATTTATTATTTCAACTCTGATCTCCGCCTTTCTTGTCGACTGTTGAATGAAGACACTAAAAGCATGAATCTGATATCATCGATGCTATGAAATGTTTGGTTGAATTGTACAGCGACAGGTATTTGTTGTTGTCTCTGATGAATATTTTTTATGGTTATTGAACTGAAAATTTCCTTTCTTTTTTCATTTTGGGGAGAACAAATATACAAGATTTGAACTGTCACAGTTAATATTTGGCGGTTTGAATAGAGCGTGAGTGCCAATGGTGTGAAATTGCTTTCAGTAATAAGAGAAACTGGTCATTTTTAATTAAATTATTTATTTTATTTCTCTTGTGCATTAGACATTTGTTCAGATATTTATTTTTATATTATTTAAGTAAATCACCCCAAGGAAGGCGCGAGTGCCACAGACACGCAAGAAAAGGCTAGGCATTTCAGGCTTTCTAATCCTTTTTATAGACTGTATATAGATTGAATAAACACACACACACATACACGCGCACACACACACACACACACACACACACATATATATATATATATATATATATATATATATATATATATATATATATATATATATATATATTGTGAAACAATGCATGGCAAAATGTGAACAGGTTATCTTGAAACACGTTTCGAAATTTAGGACTTCACTGGACTAAAGGACAAAACATGTCCCAAGAAAACTTTTCCACTTCGTCATACATTTTTACACAAAATTCTTCTTGATATATAAAACTATATATCATTATCTCATGTATATATGTGTGTGTCAGTGTACATATATATATATATATATAGAGATAGATAGATAGATAGATAGATAGATAGATAGATAGATAGATAGATAGATAGATAGATAGATAGATAAATTCCCAGATCAATTCTGTGGACAAGACAGATTGGTATAAATAAAATGACAATAGGAAAAAAGATCTTAGATTTTGCCGACGCGTTTCGTCTTCCGACTTTTTCAAGGCAAAAATGAAATCGAAATGTTCTTGTTGTTATAGTTACATTAAAAAAAAGAGATCTGTCTTGTGCACAGAATTCATCTGGGAATTTATCTATATTGTTGACATGAAAAAAAAAATCTCTTACTATAAAGGTAATTTAGATTAACCAGAAAAAAAGGCTTAGACAGAAGCGTCCATCATTTTAAATTTGGATTTTTTAATGTAATTATAACAACAAGAACATTTCGATTTCATTTTTGCCTTGAAAAAGTCGGAAGACGAAACGCGTCGGCAAAATCTAAGATCTTTTTTCCAATAGTCATTTTATTTATACCATATATATATATATATATATATATACAAGTATCTATAATAATTTACCATTCAAAGAAAGATGATGAGGCACTAAAGTATAATAACTTTGCCGTTATATTGTATTTAGAAGCTATTAAAAAAACGTTCTGTTACTCTGCATTTTCGATTAAAAGTCCAATATTTCTGTGCATATTAAACTCGAAGTATTAAGTCACGGTAACCTTTAGTCAATAAAATATATAAACGAGACTGACACAAATATGCAACATCAACATATACAATATAAAATATGCCGGCAAAAAAACAATATATATATATATATATATATATATATATATATTTAACTGGCAGCTGCATTGTACATATAAAATATCAGGTATTATCATGCTCTGATTTTCATTTTACTTTTCAAGACTTCCTGAATATTAAACTAAAATTAAAATAAAGTCAAGATAACAATTGATCCTCTTCCTTGTCCCCATTCTATAAATGTATAAAATCAAAACCTTTATATTACTCAGCATTATCCTGTTTCTGTTCAAGACTTCCTGAATATTAAAATAAAATTAAAATAAAGTCAAGATAACAATTGATCCTCTTCCTTGTCCCCATTCTATAAATGTATGAAATCAAAACCTTTATATTACTAAGCATTTTCTTGTTTCTGTTCAAGACTTCCTGAATATTAAACTAAATGTAAAATAAAGTCAAGATAACAATTGATCCTCTTCCTTGTCCCCATTCTATGAATGTATAAAATCAAACCCTTTATATTACTCTGCATTTTCTTGTTTCTCTTCAAAATTTCCTGAATATCAGCCTAAAAGCAAAATGAAGTGAGAATAAGTATGGATCCTCGATTTGTCGCCATGCACTAAATGTTTAGGATCAAAAAATTTTATATTGCTCTTGAATATTAAAGTAAAAATAAAAGCATTTCAAAATAAGAGTTGGCCCCGTATTTTTTTCCTATGCTATAAATGTATAAAATCTAAGACTTTATGCTTATTTCTGTTTCTGTTCAAAACTTCCTAAATATTAATCTAAAAGTAAAATGAAGTTAAGATAACAATTGATCACCCACCTTGTCCCCATTCTATCAACATATAAATTCAACAACTTTATATTGCTTTGTATTTTTGCATCCTGGGGAGACGCCCTAAAATACAGTGATTCCTTAGAAAGAAATTTAATTTGCTTTGAGATCGTCAACCCCCAATATACACCAAAAGGTATGGAAATGGTTAGATGTGGTCTTCTTGCAACCACTATTAACAACACCTGAATTATAAAAGAAGAAAAGAAAATGCCTAAAGCTAATGAAATCAAAAGTCTGGAGAAAATTACAGAAAAGTGAAAATCGTTATCACATGAGAGTTAAACGCAAAGAAACAGTATAAAGAGAAGAGTCAAGGAAGTAAAAATTGATTTTTGATGATGGCTAACACAACCGTGTATATACTGAGTTCATTCAGACCATGGCAGAGTAGGCGGGAGATTTTCAATAACCAGTTAGCGCTAATTGCTGACATATCTATAGTTTTTTCGGCCCTAACTTGCAATTCCAGATACTCAACAGAACAAGGAGATGAGAGTGTAGTGACTTGCCTAGGCAACGTTTATTTACTTTAAACAGCCATGCTGAACATTATTTACATTAGTCGGACTATTGTCCTCATCTTTGTCGCCATATTTATTACAACGTTTCAGCCGTTGTACGCTCCGAACTTCTTCAGGTGGTTGGAATGTCGAACTTAACTCTTTATTTCGCTTACTGGGGCAGACTGTTCTAGTTCCACATGACATGTTTTATGGATGCTATCAGTTGTCTCCTGTTAATTTCCATCTGAAAGTTCTCCACTGCCTTAACCGGGTATTGAACTCACACTCTTTAGGTCCTGTCACTGGATCTAACCAACGCTTTTATCCTCTGTGCCATCAGACATTTCAGAGGGAAATTAACAGGAGATAACTGATAACTGACATGTTGATATGTCGCTAAACAAAACTAACCAACCAAATCTTCCGTGTATATCGGCCTGACTAGCCTACAGGGAATTCTGGACTAAACCCTTTATTTAATTTATCTACGTGGATATTCTCCTCTCATTCCACTGCGCATGTCTAGGGACATCGTCTAGTTCCAATTCTGTAAAATACCAGACAAGGAAGAACACTGCACAGTTAAACGTCTGAAAGAATCACCACACATAGCAGTCAATGAGGACCTCCTTAGTAGGCCTAATATAGAAATAAATACAATATGGGATAAAAAAAAGAAACAAATAGCAACATCAGCAGTTTCATCCTAATCAGCAGGTAGGTTAGGTTTAAAGCTCTAAGTTCACTGTAGAAAAATGTTCTGTGGGAGATTTAATCCTAGTCAGTTAAAGTGATGGTTTATGAATTTCATAATGATTATGATTCATATCCCTTGGTGGGGCTTTGTGTACTTGAAATAAGAACCAGTAGTAATTAAATAAAGTGTTCGCTTCTAAATTCCCTGTAGGTTAGCCAGATCGATATACACCTGAGGAAGGCCGCAGGACACAACGGCTGAAAGGTAGCGATATTAACAACAAAGATGAGGAAAATAGTCCGAATATAAATAATGAAAATAACGATAAGTCCTCATCGCAGAAATTCGGCAAGAACATAAATGAAGATACTGATAAACAATTTTTTAGAAGTATTATTAGTAGTAGTCAGTTATGTGCTATATGTGATAGACGCTAACGCGATCATGTATCTTTAAATACATGACTGACGAGGCAGATTTTTTCCCGCAGTAGGTTGCCATTTCTTTCTGCGGTAGACCAGTTGCCATCCAAGACAATGGAATCATGTCGGTCCTGCTATTTACCCATAGCTGGGAGGAGAGAAAGAGGATTAATATTTGAAGTTAGCATTCAGAGAGTTATGTGCCATGCGTGATTCATGCTTAGGCGATCATGTATCTTTCGATACATGACTAGCGAAGCAGATTTTTTTCCCCGCAGTAGGTTGCCATTTCTTTCTGCGGTAGACCAGTCCCCAACCAAGGCTATATAATCCGGTCTGTCCTGCTATTTACCTATATTGTGCTTGATTAACTGAACAGTCAGTCAGTTATGTGCCATGTGTGATACAGATTTTTCCCCGCAGTAGGTTGCCATTTCTTTCTGCGATAGACCAGTTGCCATAGAACCCGGTATGTCCTGCTATTTACTCATAGCTGGAGGGAGAAGTAGATGATTAATACCTTTCCCAAGGGTATTAGCACATAAGTAAATGTAATGGATTTGAATGGGATCCGATCTCGGCTCTCCGATTCCTCAGTCTGATCCGATATCCATTACTCTACTATACCTCCTCGTAGTAGTAGTAATCCTTTTTATTAGGCAGCACATTATCATGAAATAGAAGCTTGTCAAATCTCGATACTAATAGAAAATCAATCTGACTTCTTGCGATGATATAAGAAGCCTTTAAATTCAACAATATGGCATTCTCGGAATACGTATTAGACGGAGATCAAATGTCTTCAGATGGTGGCACATTTTTATGTGCATATCAAGACAGGTTTAAAAAGAAATGTAACATCGTTAGACCAACTGCTGGTAATGACAAACGAAGATTTCAATTTAATGATCACGAATCAACATCCAACAGAGAAGGTCCAAGTGGATTTTGGTTTTCATGCAGCGGAGTCGGCGAACCTGTATACAAACAAAGAAAAAAAAAGGAAAAAAAAAGATACATGTACAATTACATCCGAAACAAGTATAATTACGTAACAGAAACTGCACGAATGGCAACGAACAGACAATAACGGAAAGCAAGACGAAGACGACGACATTGTTTAAGAAGCCACAGATGAGGAAATAAATCTTGCAGAGTAGGACAGGTGGCCGTATTATACGGAAGGACGTCCGTAAGAACAACACCCATAATTCATTCATGAAATGAACTTACTCGGCCAGGTGCAAGATGTGGCACGTTTATGAATAACGCACTTAAAGGTTGTTCCAATAACTTGGACCGATTTTAATGTGAATCAAGTTTAAACGTCTAATGATTTTTTCTTTGTCTTTCAGATTTTTCCCACATAATTGCCATGACTTAAATAACATGATCCAATAAATAAAAAATTCACTCATAACACTGACTTTGATTCATCTTAATGATACACCCTTATATATAATCCGTCTTAATGAAACACCCTTTATAAACACGACAAGCAAGAAGCTTAGGGAGGTGGACAGATTGCAACCTTCTCCCAAGCACTCTACAAAAAAGTTATCACTTGAAAAATAAATAAAATTCTGCCTGCAAAAAAATATATATGATGAAGCCTTGAATGGTGAAAGGCATAATCAAATCTATTTTCAATCAAATCTTAAACATTTTCCATTTGTCAAATATATATATATATATATATATATATATATATATATATATATATATATATATATATATATTATATATATATTCAAAAAGGTTCAAACATTACATTCAATCTAATCTGTGTCCATCTTTAGGGAGTTAAATTGTCTGTGAATGTGTATACGTATTTCTGTAAATTCAAAATGGTTCAACTATTCGTTTTACTGCGCTATACAGCGTTCTGATTTAAATTCAAATTCACGAATCTCGTTCTGAATGCAAGGGAGGTAACTTTTATACTTCTTATTACCGTATTTGACTATTTTCACATTTTTTACTAAAAGTATCTTTTAAAATTCCCCTTTGTCTTATATGCCATTTGTAGGTTTAATATTCTCGATAGTCGACCGAAATTAGCTACCTGGTAACTCCTATTATTTTAGACTTTAGTGTAACTTTTATATACTTATTGTCATTATTTAAAAGACTATTATGCAGATTAAAAGTGTTATCATTGATAATATTCGTTATATTAATTTCATCACGTTTAATATTAGTGCTTTATTACAGTAAAATTATGTGCATTAAATTGAAATTATATATTTGTAAAACATAATTGTTACATAAATATTTTTCTTGCGATAATGTCTGGTTGCTTTGGTATAAATACAATCAGAATTTTGTTATCACAATTATTCCAATCAGACGTTAACAAGATCTTCCGTTTATGTAAATAAGCGGCGTTAAGCTGAGTTTAGCAGAATTAGCATTGGGCTTATTGTTAAGTGTACCTTTGTGTTGTAAAGCTTTTATTTCATTACTTACCTACCAGTTTGTCTTCCTTATTTTATTTCACTCTGTTATCTCGAATACACTAGATAAAACATATACATACACACACACACACATATATATATATATATATATATGTGTGTGTGTGTGTAGATAGATAGATAGATAGATAGATAGATAGATAATTATAAAACAGTTATTTGGCAGAACTGAATTAGACAAAGAAAAAGTTGTATTAAAATGTGCTCAATACACGTATAAAGAAAGATTTAACATAAAGAGCTTTTAAATTTAAAAAATTAGGAGATCAGCCAACCACGCTACCTTGGTTTCATAATTTTTCCTCTTCGCCTTATTTTTTTTTTTTTTCTTTTTACTCTGTAAATTTTCTATATTTTCATTCTCGTCATTAATTCCGCCTGCGTTTTCCTTCCCACGAAATGTTGACAAAGGATTCCTCAAATAAAAATTCCTTCGTGTACCTTTAGAACTATATATATATATATATATATATATATATATATATATATATATATATATATATATACTAGCAGCAAGGACCGGCGTTGCCCGTGCTTGATTCAAAAATTGTACGACTCATACAGCAATCGCTATCACTTGACTTAAAATATTTTTGCCTTCCTTGCCTTTAAAGCAGTGCCCTTTGCCGTGCTGATGTTGCTACATGCCTTACTTCTTGCCTATCTTACACTGCGAATTTTTTCCAAGCTCTATACTGAAAATTAAATCTGTTACGAAAAAATAACTAAACAAAATGAACGCAAAACGATTAGCTTTAAAAAAGGACTCGTAACTGGAAAAACCGAATGAAAAAAGAATGTTAACAACAAATACTTTTTCACACCCAACCCAGTTCTGCGGAATCAGAATCAACATTGAGTTTTTTGCAAGCGAATTAGGCAATTGTAGTAAAGTGCCATGCAGATTTAAATTTTTCTCACTTGTGACGAATGCAGCTATTGATTTTTTTTTTTTTGCATGCTAGCATGCTAGTTAACATTCGTGTCAGTCAGCTGTTGGCTCTCACGCTGCCCAATAGAATCTTCCTGCCTATTCATTGCAGCCAGCTATTGGCTCTCACTCTGGCCAGTAGAAAATGGCTGTAAACTACATGAAAACTGCCGTAGAAGCATGAAAAAATCGATTATTTCCACTATCGCTGGGCGTTGGGAAATGCAAAGTCGCTCTTGGCCTTTTCACTAACTTGAAGCATGTGCATGTACATTTTGGTACCAAATCCGTTGAAAATTCCGGCCGTGCATTCGTTACACACACACACACACACACACACAGACAGCCTGCCTTTTATAGATAGAGATAAAGACAGAGAGAGGATACAGAGATAGGGAATGAGAGAGAGATAGAAAGAGAGAGAGAGAGAGAGATACCTCATATGATCCTTTTTAAATCTTGACTAATTCTTTCGACTCGCCATACCCATAAAGTCCAGTCTTTTATTTGTCATTCAATAGGCCACCGCGAAACATTTAAATATGGCGAGTGAATGACGTAGGCTTCTAGCAATTTTGCGAATAAAAAGTAAGTGAGACTTTTTGAACTGAAGTCTTCTCGTCGACAAAACCCACGTAGGAGGAATTAATTAGCTCTGTGTTGGT
>OZ010607.1:31983932-32003932 GCA_963932145.1 Acanthosepion lycidas | reverse complement strand
TTTGAAATGGTCGATCGTGACGTCACGTGCAGCGGCTATTGTGAACAAGGCCGCACAAAAGGAATAAGATTTATTTACTTTATTTTTAAGATAATACTAATATATATATATATATATATATATATATATATATATATATATATATATATATATATATATATATATATATATATATATATATATATAACCTTTTGCTTTCGTTTTACACCAACTATCTTTCTATTTTTTTTTCCTTCTACTCCGTAAGGCAAGTTTTCAATTACCTATCATGGTCAAAAAGTACATAAGAAAAAAGTAACGTCCGCTGGTAGCATCAGAAATTCATTACTGTTCCAAATTTCCTCTGCTATCCCAGCTTGCCAACAATCGTTCACTCTCGTAATCTCGAACTGATTTGAAATGCTAATCTTGAACCCGGTTGGACAAATCCTTGAATTAATCGATATATATCGATTTGGGAATTTAGTGATAAGCAATAGCGTTGTGGTAAGAAAACAGAAAGAGAAAAGACGTGATGAGACAAAAATGATGGAAGTTGCCATTTTCTCTCGAAGAACGAATGACCCAAAGTAGATTCTAAGCGTAACAGAGAAATTGAAAAAGAAATTGTACCAGTTTCCTTCTAAGTTTTAACCTTTTTTTTTTTCGTCATTAGCTTTCTTTGAAACGTTATCAGCATTAATTGCTTTGTTCTCTTCCATCTTTTTCTTTGTTCCTTTCTTTTTCCTTCTCTCTCTCTCTCGCTCTTCTTTCTCTCTCTCTCTCTCTCTCTCTCTAATGATGATGATTTTCCTCATCATACTTCCTCCTTCTCTCTCATTCTCTTCTTCTTCTTTGTTGACATTTGTCTTCTCTTTCTTCTTTAATCGTGTTGTCATAAATTTTTCTTTCGATTTTTTCCTACTCTTTTTCTTCTTCTTCTTCTCCTCCTTTCTCTTCTTCTTCTTCTTCTCCTCCTTCTTCTTCATCGCTTCCTCATCCTCCTCCTTCTTCTCCTCCTCTTCCTTCTTCTTCATCGCTTCCTCTCATCCTCCACCTTCTTCTTCGTCTTCTTCTTTTTTCTTCTTCTCTGCTTCATCTCTATCATCGTTCGTTTTTCATTTTTTCTTCCTTTACTTCTATATTTCTTTTTTTACTTCTTTTTCCCCTTTCTACCTTCCTTGCATTCTTCTTCTTCTTCTTCTTCTTCTTTCTTCTTCTTCTTCTTCTTCTTCCTTCTTCTTTTTCTTCTTTCTTCTTTCTTCTTCTTCTTCATCTTTCTTCTTCTTCTTCTTTATCGTTATCAATTACCGTTTCTTTTTTTCATTCGTTTTTCATTGCTTACGGTTGCATCCCGTTGAAACACCGATTCCACTACGATTACCAAAGTTAAGCAACGTCCAGCCCGGTCAAAACGTTTGGTAATACCAGGTGCGGGTGGTGTAATAGATAATGACTTGGAATTGTTAATCAAAGAGCCTAGATCTAATTATGTATTGTCTAAAAAGAAATGATTAAGCCTTTATTATCTAAAAAGAAATTCTTACGATCTAATTTAAAGAAAATTTCTGGTTTTAAATAACCTGCAAAGGGCTGATAAGTCGTAAAAAATGAATTAATCAATCAATGGAATACTGATTAGGTACACAATCATGTTTTTAGATTTATTTACATGCTCTGGAATATATAAATGTATAGAAACTACCGTGGCTACATTTCTCCTTCAAATTCTGATTAGTTATGAATCCACTTCTTCTCTCTTCAGCTATGGGTTAATTATCACTAAACTCTCATTATCTCCAAAAAAATTTTTACACTCTAAGCAAAAATCGTTCTGGCTTTAAAACCTGCAAACAATCTATATTTAGATCCTGTTTTCCTTTCATTTTTTTTTTCTTCTCCTTTCAAATATTTTTTACGTCATTATTTTTGTTTTTACATCGTTTTATTTAGTTTTTCGAATTTTCATTATTTCCTTTTCTTTGTCTTTCTCCATTTTATTTATTTTTATCAAATATTTTCTTTCTTTCTTCTTCTTCTTCTTCTTCTTCTTCTTTTTTCACGGAATCCTAATTTAATCTTTTATATTATTTTCCTTCTTCCCTCTTCATCTGTATGTTAGTACTTTCCATTCACTACAATTGTCTGTTTTTCTTCTTCTTCTTCTTCTTCTTCTTCTTCTTCTTCTTCTTCTTCTTCTTCTTCTTCTTCTTCTTCTTCTTCTTCCGTTGCCACTGTTTCTTCTCGTCTTTCTTTTCATTATCTGTGCTTTCTGTAGTCTTCTCTCTGTTCATCGTTTTCTCCATCTTCATCATTATCCCTATGATGTTATTACTTTCCTTTCACTGATCCTTTTTACTCAGATCCTAGACTTATCCGCGTCCGCTCTTCATTCAAATTTGACCCTTTCATATTCCTCCTTTACATTTCACTTCTTCTTCATTGATATTATTGTCATCAGTTATTTTTGTTTTGTTTTTTTTTAGGCGGGGGGGGGGGGTTATGATGGACATCTTTCTCTTCAACTTTTTTATATTCATCCCGTTCCCCAGTCTTTTTCTCTTTCTTACATTATCTTCCTTCTATCCTTTTTCATGCCAAACGTATTATTATTATTATTATTATTATTATTATTATTATTATTATTATTGACTGATAGAGCAGCAAGTTAACGAAGTGACGCTGGGATACAGATATACAGAGTCCATCATGACACCCAATCTGATAAGAGTAAGCGCGCACATCGCAGCCAAATATATACGTTATAGTGACAGGTTTTGTTAAAAGCAGCACCTGAATTAGGCGGCGGGGTTGTGGTGGTGAATGGCTAATTATTAGGTTGGTGCAAAAATAATGTCGTTTTCTGACATAGTAACATATGTGAGAAAACGACATTATTTTTGCACCAACCTAATAGAAGTAATTTCAATTCGGGCAACCCAATCCGCTAAAATGGTCTCCGACTGAAAATGTTCTCAAATATATAGTAGTGGCACCCAATTGGCAATGGATGCCTCCACATCTTCCGAACTTAAAGATAAATAATAAAAAAAAAAAGAAACAACCGCTCATGTTCTACATCCATTGCTCCTGCTCAGGGCGCGCTCTGGCTCATGAAAAAGGCGACAGGCCCAATTGGCTAATGTCATGTAACTGATAAGAAAATCTGTCGTACCAAAAGGGAGATTTTCTGGAACCCATCTTAATTTACCTAACTGAAATTTGTACATATTAACACCTCTAATCATTTAATATCAGAAGTCATACGAACAATGCTTTGTATAGTATTAGGGCATTTATTATTATTATTATTATTATTATTATTATTATTATTATTATTATTATTATTTTTATTTTCTTTGCTTTCTGGCGTTTATACATTTCTTTCCGGGTCCCGCCCAGGGACCTAAGGTTAGAAATGGCATCATGACACTTTACACTGACAAAAAAATAAAATAAAATAAAAAAAAAATAAAAATAAAATAAAAATTACATAGATAAAGCCCTTCGTAAAGTGTGGGCTGTACTTGTCAGAACAATTTTTTGTATCTCCTTGAGGCATGGGCTTCCAGGAATCCCTGCAATTAGTCTACTGCAATCTTTTCCAACCAGTCCTAGGGCTCCAACTACAACAGGGATTGTTGATGTTCCCATATGCCACATTTTTTTTATTATTATTATTATTATTATTATTATTATTATTATTATTATTATTATTATTATTATTATCATCATCATCATCATCATCAATTTTATTATTATTATATAATAATAACTGATTTTTCCTGTTTCCCTGTAAAATTTCTTATGATGTGTTTGGAATATTTTATTTTGGCGATAGAACCTAAAATGCTTTTCGATTGTCTTGTTCTCTGTGCCTTTAACAGCAGTTTCTGTTTTGGCATTTCCTTGATTCATGGAATTTCATTTAGGGATTTAATTTTATATTATTATTATTATTATTATTATTATTATTATTATTATTAATAATAATAATAATAATAATAATAATAATAATAATAATAATAATAATAATAATAATGTTGTTGTTGTTTTTATTTCCTTTGATTTCTAGCATGTACACATTTCTTTCCGGGTCCCTAAGGTTAGATATGGCATCATGACACTTTCCACTAACAAAAAAAAACATTATTATTATTATTATTATTATTATTATTATTATTATTATTATTATTATTATTATTATTAACAATTTTCTTCTTATTATAAATATTTTACTTTCAATATTATTAGTATTAACATTATTATTATCAGAATTATTATTATTATTATTATTATTATTATTATTATTATTATCATTATTATTATTATTATTATTCGTTTGATTTCTGGCGTATACGCATTTTTTTTCCGGATCCCAACCAGAGACCTAAGTTCAGAAATGGCATCATAACATTTTCCAATGAGCATTTAAATAAAAACCCTAAGATTACACACAGACATTTTGCATAGATAAAGCCCTTCCCTGTGGTTTTTTCTTTGAGGATTGGGCTATCTGGGATTCCATCAATAAGTGTACAGGAACCTTTCCCAATCAAACCGCTGGGTGCCAACTACAACTGGAATCGTTGATGTCCTCATGTGCCTCATTTTTTGAGAATTCGATTTATAGGTCCTTGTATTTTGATTGTTATTTGAAGATCTTCAAAAATACATCATAATTTGCAGAGACTGTCATGCCAATAAGAAGGCATAGTCTGTTTTTGTCATCTTGGATCACGATGTCAGGGCGATAAGCTTTGATTGTTCTGTATGTGTCTATTGTAAAGTCCCATAAAATTGGTTCTATCTCTGTAACCGGGTCTGATTGAAATTCATACCTATTTCTTGCAGTTTCCTTTCTGTAAAAGTAGCATATTTCCCAATGCAGATATTGGCCCGCTCTGTCATATCGAGTTTTATATTCAATGGGTGCCAACACCCTGCAACTTGATACAAGATGGTCAGTTGTTTCTGGATACTTACAATTTACCATCTATTATTATTTTTCTCATTATTATATTTCGATTTCAGCCCTGGGACACTACTTGCCAAATCTTCCGAGAGACTTAAGTCAGGGAGTGATGTGTTGTTATGGTTACGTTTCATGATTGGTTTTTCTAACTATCATAAGATCACTAGCGTCACATGGACAAAGTTCTTTTTTAGTGTCTGACCTGTATTATCAAAACATTTTTTGTATTTCTCTTAAGCTGGGATTTTCAAGGGATTTTTTCAATGTATTGTTGTGTTCCTTTTTATCATTCCAAGCGCACCTACCATGACTGGTACTATTCTTGTTTTAATATTTCCACATTTTTTTGTCTATTTCGATTTCCCGGTTTTTATACATCGATAGTTTTTTTCATTTCCTTTGTTGCTATGTTAGAGCCCGCTAGGCAAGCCATATCAATTTGTAGACATGTTTTTTCTTTATGGTTTTTGAGAATGATGTCCGGCCTATTTGCTTCAATCTTCCAGTCTGTCAAAATGGTGTGATCCCATAGAATTGTAATGTCTTCTATTTCTGTAACCGCTGCTGGGTGACGTTCATACGTAAATATTGAACCCCCCCACCTCTATCGTGACGAATTTTATATTGATTTAGCGCAAGTACAGAAGATCCTGAAATTAGATGTTCTATAGATTCCTGATATTTGTCACAGAACCTTCATTTTGGATCCCCACGATTTGCCTGAAAGTTCCTAGTGAAATGACTCTGGGATTGCTCTGCAAGAATAAAGCCTTCTATTACATATTATTATTATTATCATTTGCGTATGTTATATTTCCTGCTTTGTATCCTGTAGAGACGGGTCCCACTTTTTAAAACTTTTGCTTATATATATATATATATATATATATATATATATATATATATATATATATATATATATTCTAGAAGAAAGACAACTCCGAATTCAAAAATTAGTTGGACACAGGATAGGATGTTTTGGAGATCCCCATGATTGCCTACGTCATGAAGAGACACGGCACAGAAAAGCCCTATAGCAGAATTGTCATTTAGATGATAGCAATTTTTTTAGTATATGGGATGTTCCTTGTAGGGCTATTTTCTGGGCAACTTGTATGTTGATGTTACCTGGGACACTTTTAGTAAAATTGTCAATTCCTTTCCTCACGAAGCCCCAGATCCCCGATTACTATTGGTACAGTGTCAGGTTTCATTCCCCACATCCTGTTAATCTTGATCTCCAGGTCCTTGGATTTGGACAACTTCTCGATAATTTTTATGGAGGCGTTTCTTTCAGATAATATTGCTATATCAATAAACATATACTTCCTGAATTTATTGTCTTTTATGATAATACCAGGTCTGTTGGTTTTTGTTTCACTATCAGTTTGAATTGACATGTCCCAAAGGATAGTTACATCGTTATTTTGGATAACTGTGTCTGGTTGGTGGTCATACTAGCTCTCAGTGGTTTCGATTTTGTGCTTCTTGCATTATTTTCCAGTGCACATATATCGCTACCTTGTTATGTCTCTGATTATATTTATTTTTTGCTAGTTCCGGATATCCTGTGATAATATGATCGGCAGTTCCATCATATTTTCCGCAGATCCTGCATTTAGTTAGTTCCATCCTTGATTATGTGACAATAATAGGATTTGGTTCAAACGCTTTGGTCCTCAGATGCAATAATTCGGCCTTTCAGTTTTCAACTCGATGCTCCTTAGCCCTGCTGTATTTTCTGTTGGTTCCCATCTGTTTCTTTCGTTCTTTTTAATTATTTGCCATACAACGCCTCGTCGTCCCAGTTTTTCTTTTTTTTTTCCTAATTTCCTTTGGCCATGTTATTTTGCTTTCTGTTTTACTCGTTTGGCATAGATGCTATTGGCTTCGTTTTTGGTTGGTAGGGATTTCAGTTGTTATTAAGCTCTTTCTTGAAGAGTGCAGTTTCTTTATTGATGGAGTTTTAGTATTTGTAGGAGAGGGTCATTGCTTTTTGTGAGGTGTGCTTCCAATCCGATCGTTGGAGATTTTAGAGTGAGTTCAACTTGGATTAGACCTGGGCCTCCTTTATTATCATTATTATCATTATTATTATCATCATCATCATCAATATTATCATCATCATCATCATCATCATCATCATCATCATCATCATCATCAATATTATTATTACTGTCATTATCGTTATTATTATTACCTTTATTATTATTATTATTATTATTATTATTATTATTATTATTATTATTATTGCTGTTGTTGTTTTTCGCGTTTTTTTCATTATTTTCGATCTTATTATGTTGATGTCTCACACTGACGTGGTCAAAGAAGATTTTGTTCTTGTGCCATGGTTTCAACACGTCTCCACACAACTGAAGAACTCAAGATTCCTCGCAGAGCGAATGATAGCAGTTTTGGTTGATATTTACAATCTTATTTTCAATTCCTATTAATATTATTACCATTATTATTATTATTATTAGTAGTAGTAGTAGTAGTAGTAGTAGTAGTAGTAGTAGTAGTAGTAGTAGTAGTAGAACATTGGTTCTATAGAATGATACTGGCAATACCATGGACTGAACATGTGTGCAACGTTACATAGTATTCTCAGCATCCTTCTGTTGAATCACATTTCTGCGGCCACATCTCTTCTTCATCTGTGAGGAGAATTCCCACCTTTCACAGCCATATACAAGGACTGATATTACATAACAGTTCAGTATTCATTTCATTGTTTTGTAACGAGATGTTTCTGTTTCTTAATTCTTTTCTTAGATTTGAAAGGCATCTTTCGCTATCCCTTGGATTTGTTCCCTGTGAAAACACCCCCAAATACCCTTAGTAAAAAACAAAAAAGAGAGAGAGAATAAAAATTGTTGCTTCTCATGCAGATTTAAAATAATAATAATGGTAATAATACGAACAGGAATTGAAAATAAGATTGTAGATACTTTCCTTTTGGGTGCCCATACATGACACCACTCGGTTTCCTGAAAGTTTGACGATGCATGCCTTCGGCGTTCTCGATTGAATATTTGTATTTACCCTCAGTAACACCAGTCGTTTATCTGAAACATCAGACGATGTGTATACTTTAGTGTTTTTATTCGTGATTAACCGATGAGATAATTTTGCTTGACGTATAAAAATTGGTAAAATCTCAAAAATAGTCGCCGCAAAAAATTCGACATTGCGACTGTCATCCTCTATTCGCGTCCTTTCTTTGATCTTGTCTCAAGATTTGACGTCAAGATTTACAGTGTCACATTGAATTGTTCGATCGTTTTTGTCACTAGGTATTTTCTGATTTCTCCTCATCTTCATTTGACCTGGCATCGTGAAATAACTAAACCAGATTGACAAAATTTTCCATTGTTTTAAATTTTTTTTCCCCCATTTCTTTCAGCAGCAGAAAGAATTAAGAAAAAAAATAGACACAAAGTTTTCTAAACATTCAGCGAGACTATTTTTAAAGTGAGTTTATTTTCGTGTCCGTCTCTGAGCGAAATATGTGTTGTTCTTTGCGCCGATATTTAATTATCTGAACACGCATGCGCAGTAAAAAAAAAAAAAATTGTTCATACGCACACAGAACAAGAAATTGCAGCTTTGAGTAGATGTTGCTTTTTGTTTGCTTTTTCTACCAACCACACATACCAACCGTTTCTTATCAAGCATATATCACTCACACTTTAGAGCTGGAGTTCGTCTCCAATGGGTGAGTTCAATTCTGACTGGGTAACTTTATGCCATAAACTGACTAACTCGCCTAAATAAATGAACTGAGGTTAAGAAATCATATCGAATGTTTGCTTCAGTATTAATTTCCACAATGTCACCTTTTATCTTATATTTAGTTTACTGTGTGTCCTGTTTCCTTTTCGGGCGTAGGCAATCATGGAATCTACACTAATTCCTATCTATTATATTTCTAACCCAATGTCACCATATTATATCTCCGACTCCAGGCTCTACCATAAATTTACATGTTAGATAGATATCTTTCTGTCTTTCTTGCCTTTAGTATGACTTGTGAGTGTCAAATTCTCCAAGCCCTGCTCCTCCGTGATGCATTCTAGAAATGTCTACTATATCGTCGCCTTTATATCTTACGGATAAGCTTCCTTTCCAGTTCCATTTTCCTTAAAACTTCCTTATCACTGACATATTCCGTCTGTGATATCCACATCATCTTTCTGTAGAACCACATCGCTGTTGCCTCATATCTCCGCTTCATCTGTGAGGAAATTTTCCAGCATTTAATGTCATATAGGAGGCTTGATATCACATAAAAGCTGTGCGAAATGTTCTGTTTCAAGTTATATATTTCTTTCTCTTAATACTTTGTTTAGCTTCTGGAAGGCATAATTTTTTTTAGGAGTGAGAAAATTACTAACATTTACTGTCATCAAAGTTTGATATTACATAGCAGTTCAGTACATTTTCTTTGGTTTTAACGACGTTTCCCCGTTGGCATCTGTCACTATTTCAATATGTCTTCGGATTTCTGTGCTATATTCCCCCTTAGGCTTCTGTACTTGCTTGATCTTGACATCTTCACTTCGCATCTCAAACCTTGGGTTGTTCCTCTGGCTTATTACCATATTGTACTTTATCTCAACATTTCGTTTTAAAATCTCTGTGTTTAGTAAAAAGAATCGATCAAATAAAAAAAAATGTAGTCTCTGACGAGATTTGAACTCATATATCACAATATCCTCTGGTATGATCGAAGACATATCGATTTGTCTACGGTTAAATTAAATTTACACATATAACTCCATTTTTATCATCCGATTTTTTTCATGCTATATTGCTTTATGCCTAATATTAGAAGGCGTGATAGTCACAAGATGTCTGAATTCTATATTAGTTTTTCTTTTATATTTGTTTCTTGTTTCTGCCTAATATTAATAGACGGAATATAAATCTATTTCAAATTTCTTCGATGAAACCTTGTCATTATTATTAACTTTCATCTCATATTTTGGGTGCTTCCACCTAGTAGCAGTAGTAGATATAATAGTTTTAAATTTTCTGAATTTCATAGACAAATCATCGCCATTATCAGTCATTCCCGACTGGTTTTTCTATCATTTCTTCATGGTAACTACCCACCTGCTGCCACACCCTGCACACTGGGGCTGTGCAATGCGGAAATTAAAAATACAGACAAGGTCTTCTGACTTATGCTTGTGCATTTGCTCACATGTAGCTTGCACATCACTGCATCGATTTTCTCTATTACAACATCAAAATAAAGATACACCCCGAATTATAATGCCTCGTGTAACTGTGATCGAGTCTGCTGTATCAGAGCTAGAGAGATAGCCTAGCAAAACCTAAGCGGTATATAACTAATCCATTTTTATCCGTGTTATTCTTAATCCAGCGAGCTGGTTCCATATATATAGCTTGCTTCCGCCAAATAATAGGAGATATAATATTCTTGATTGATTTTGTTTTTTAATTTCACAGCTGCATTGTTTTAACGTTGTTGCTTGTCTGTGCTGGCCCGTTTTAGAAAAAATAGGAATACAATAAATAAATTACTATAAAGACGCTGTGGTTTTTAATACGCGTCGCCATTTTAATTTCTTTCGGATACTCCGCAATAATCTCTATGCTCAACGTCTACCCGTAATACACGATATTTATGAGTATCTATACGGATGACACAACAGTATATAGGCACACCTCTAAAAAAGCTGGAGGACCAGAACCTGACAGATCAACTCTCCTCCGACATACCCCAGTTGTTTTAATTGAGAAAAGACTGGCTTGTAATATTCGTTACGGCCAAAACCAAACTTGTAACGTAACATCACCAACGAGCAGACCCCGAACATTCCCATACCTTGATGGATGGATGTTCTCTCAAGGAACGTCTTTATCTTGAAATTCTATTGGGTCCCAAGCTCTCCCCAAACCCCAAGTGGAACCCATAAATTGGACCAGATTATAAAGACGTTGCAGAAACTGGTGATTCCTTGTAATGCTTCAGTTACTCCTCTTGATGTATGAGTATTTTTATGTCTACATACTCTCTCTTTTTACATAAACCAAATCAGAGAAAAATTGGACTATTTCTGTCATATCTGGGCAATAGATGCCTCGTCATCACTTGCCTCTTTTGATACAATGGGTGGATGAATTATTTTCCATTTTACACCCACTTTCCTACAGGTCGAACATTACGAGCCTCTCGCTTCTCTATCGCTATTTCCAAGGCATGTGTTCTGACGCACGACTTTCCTTAGTTCTACCAGTCCTAACCTTCACGGCCATGCCACGCCCATTGTAGCCAAACCCCGCGCATTTCATTAATAAGATGTAATTTCCACTAAAACAGTTTCTTCTGAGGAGCCACTGCTTTGTAGAACCTACTCCCAAAACGGTGCTTCGCGATAAACTTATCCTGTTCAAGTCTAGGTTTAACTGTTATCTTCCTCACATATCCTCATAAACTTTGCTTCTTCCTCTGTAACCGTCTACCTCGAGTTTCTCTTGGTTCTTGTGCAGGTTGAACATCTGTTATATCCTTCTTACCACCCTCCTCCAAATGAAGTACAGTTCTACAGCCTCATCACCCTCGGTGTCGTTACGGTTTCAATAGGAAGGATTTCTTACAGCTGGATTTGTCAGTAACATTCCCACATCTTACATATATCTATTCATTAATCCCTATATAACAGGGGTGGCCAAACCGCAGCTCCCGAGTCACATGCGGCTCTTTGATATTTAATATGCGGCTCGTGGACATATGTTGGTTGAGCTCCTTTATTCAGAGTTAATTTAAAATGTAAATAAGAAAACTTTATAATTATTTATTAGATATGAATTGAAACCCAATTGAATTAAACTGTATGTTTAATATTCGCTCTTACTCAAAATATTTAACAATTTAAATCCTAAATTTCATTCAAGATCTGAGTGAAGCTTTGTACTGAGGGAAGGAATGGTGAGCGGTAGAAGGATTGAAGACATTTCTGGTTAGTAAAGGTATAAGAAGTATGTTAGAAGACTGGGGTCATGGGTAAGGGGATTAAAAATTTGGGTGGGCCGTGGTAGTGGGTGTGGCTCTCAAACATCTGACGTTTATCGTATGTGGTTCTTACATTAAGCAAGTTTCACCAGCCCTGCTATAGTATATAAACAATTTTGAAACATTCCTTTCTTAGCAAGGCACAAAACACACAAAACACACAAAACACAAGGGATTACTGAATGTGAAAGAAAAAAAAAGAAAAACATTATTAAAGAGCGAGAGCAATGAATAGAGGGGAACAAAGAAGCCAGTAGATAACGATTGATATTGAATTTAAATTTTCGAAGATCAGAGTTGGCTGGAAAGCAGGAAGTCAGAAAAGAGTTCCACAGGTGAGAAGTGTTACAAAAGAAACTGTTAACAAAGAACTTTGGGTTACATCTCGGCTTTTCAAATGCAAAATAATGAGATCTTGTTGCTAATCTACTACTGCGCTTAAGTATATGTGTATATTTCTGAGATGAGGTATTATGTACACTATTTACATTATTCGGACTATTGTCCTCATCTTTGTCGCCATATTTATTACAACGTTTCGGCCTTTCAGTGTCTGTCTATATTTCTGAGATGAGGTATTATGTACACTATTTACATTATTCGGTCTATTGTCCTCATCTTTGTTGCCATATTTATTACAACGTTTCGGCCTTTCAGTATCTGTCTATATTTCTGAGATGAGGTATTATGTACACTATTTACATTATTCGGACTATTGTCCTCATCTTTGTCGCCATATTTATTACAACGTTTCGGCCTTTCAGTATCTGTCTATATTTCTGAGATGAGATATTATGTACACTATTTATATTATTCGGTCTATTGTCCTCATCTTTGTTGCCATATTTATTACAACGTTTCGGCCTTTCAGTATCCGTCTATATTTCTGAGATGAGGTATTATGTACACTATTTACATTATTCGGACTATTGTCCTCATCTTTGTCGCCATATTTATTACAACGTTTCGGCCTTTCAGTATCCGTCTATATTTCTGAGATGAGGTATTATGTACACTATTTACATTATTCGGTCTATTGTCCTCATCTTTGTTGCCATATTTATTACAACGTTTCGGCCTTTCAGTATCTGTCTATATTTCTGAGATGAGATATTATGTACACTATTTATATTATTCGGTCTATTGTCCTCATCTTTGTTGCCATATTTATTACAACGTTTCGGCCTTTCAGTATCCGTCTATATTTCTGAGATGAGGTATTATGTACACTATTTACATTATTCGGACTATTGTCCTCATCTTTGTCGCCATATTTATTACAAGGTTTCGGTCTTTCAGTATCTGTCTATATTTCTGAGATGAGGTATTATGTACACTATTTACATTATTCGGTCTATTGTCCTCATCTTTGTTGCCATATTTATTACAACGTTTCGGCCTTTCAGTATCTGTCTATATTTCTGAGATGAGGTATTATGTACACTATTTACATTATTCGGTCTATTGTCCTCATCTTTGTCGCTATATTTATTACAACGTTTCGGCCTTTCAGTATCTGTCTATATTTCTGAGATGAGGTATTATGTACACTATTTACATTATTCGGACTATTGTCCTTCAGGACCGGTGGCACAGTGGATAAAGGCCTTTGTTATTAACCCAATTTCAGTTTTCTACTGTTGTTTTTGATAACTCAGTTACAACAAAAATATTATCCACTGGTAATTTAAAATAAATATTTAGATGTGTTATTGTCCAAATATTCATGCCAGCAATCCCCAAACATATCTATAACAAGATCATATGTTTTACGTGTTTTTGTCCTTCAGTTTTATCGGTAAATCATTCAATTTAAATCTTTCAATTCTGTTGGAATTCCAGCGAGTTACCATTCATAGGAAGCAGAACAAAATAGAAATTTAAGAAAGAACTGAAACTGCTTGAGAAAATATATAAAAGGAATAAATATATAAAACCTTAGCAACTAATAAAATAATTAATTTCTACATCTATCTATATTTCTTAGATAAGGTATTGTATCTATTTACGCTATTTACATTGTTCGGAGTCTTCTTTATTCTCATATACACGACGTTTCGGCCGTTGTACGCTCCGCCCTTCGTCAGGGTTCGTTTATATTTCTGAGATGAAGTATTGTAACTATTTACGTTATTTACATTCTTAGGACTGTTGTCCTCATCTTTATTGTCATATTCACGACGTTTCGGCCTTTGTACGCTCCGGCCTTCTTCAGAGTCTGTCTATATTTCTGAGATGAGGTATTGTAACTATTTACGCTATTTACATTGTTAGGACCGTTGTCCGCATTTTATTGTCATATTCACGATGTCTCGGCCGTTGTACGCCCCGGCCTTCTTCAGGGTCTGACTATATTTTTGAGATGAGGTATTCCAACTACTTACGCTATTTACATTTTTCGGACTGTTGTCCTCATCTTTATTGTCATATTCACGACGTTGCTAAGACAATATGTTTATAAGTCGCAAAACCTGGTTCACAAAAGGACATATGACACAGTTGAGCTATGAGTTCGCAGGTGAACAAAAATCTTGAAGATTTGTGTTACACGAGAGAATTAAGAAATCCAGAAAAGGCATGGCATGTGGAACTAGAACAATCTACACCTATGAACTAAATAAAGGGTTCGGTTCGAAATTCAAACATATCTCACCTGAAGAAGATTAGAGCATACAACGGCCGAAACGTCGTGAATATTACAATAAAGAGGGGGAGTCTGAACAATGTAAATAGTGTAAATAATCAATCTGTAAGTTTCAAATAAGAAAATCAGTTTTAAAATAATTATTAATAGTACATCATTTAGGTTTTACCAAGTCTGACAGAAGGCCACTACTTTTGGGTGCTTATTGAGATATAAACACACTTAAGTAGATACAGTGTTCTAGATTAATATGGTAACCACTACGCTACACTAAAGTACCTCGTTACTGATAGATATGTGAGTGTAGATATACAAGCTTGCTGGGGTGCTGAATTGGATATACACAAATGTTAGAAGTCTGCCCAGCGTCCCTAGCGAAAACGGATTGAAAATAACCAAAGCTGATCGATGATCCGTGGGGCAGACAAATAGCCTTTGCTTATTCAAGGCGTTTAAACAAGCCAGTCCTTACTAATTCCTCCGTTTCTGAAGGCCTTTGATGTTGTCAGTTCCAAATTGGAAGTCAGAGCACAATTTCACGTATTGATCATGCGCAAAAGACGGTTGTGGCCGAGAAAGAAACCAAAAAGCGATGACAAAGCGGATATAAGAGAAATGGCGACGGGGGTGGGAAAGAAGAAAGTGAATAAAAGAAGACTGAAGAATAAGGTAATAAATGAAAAAAAATAATACAATCAAAATAGAAAAAAAGGATGAATTAACCAAGATAATTTGAAGGAAACGATCTGAATAAGAAAGAGAAGAAAATGAGTAAAAGAAAAAGTGAGATGAAGAAAAATGGAAAAATAAGAAAGGGACAAAAATGAAAGGCTGAAAATGTGTTCATTAGACGAGAAGAAGTGAAAAAAATTAAGTTTACTCAATGAAGGAAAAAACTAAATGTACTAAAAGAAAGGCATGAAAAAGGAAAAAAATAATATAATGAAATAATAATGTCGGGAAAATATATATTCTATTGAATTAATGAAGAATGTCTGTTATGTCTGAGTAGAGAAAAGAGGAAAGAATAAAATATTCTTAATCAACAAAGGAATGTAGGAAGCTTGGAAGGAAGATGAAGAAAGATAGGAAAGAAGAGAGATAGGAAGGTAGGAGGGAAAAAGAAAGGATGTCAGGAAAGAAAGAAAGAAAGAAAGAAAGAAAGATAGGGAAGAAAAATATAGGAAGGTAGGAGGTTAAAAAGGGAAGCTGGATTGGAAGATACGAAAGAAGAAAGATGAGAAGGTAGGAATGAAAAAAAAAAAGAAGGCACGAATGAAGGAAGAAAGGAAATGAATAAAGAAAGCAAGCTAGGAAGAAAGTTAGAGAAGAAGTAATATAGGATAGCGGGAGGTTAAAGAAGAAAGAAAGAAAGAAGGAACGAAGGAAAGAAGGAATGTAGGAAGGAAGTTAGGAAGGAAGGTAGTGAGGAAGGATGGAAGGAAGGAACGAAGTAACGAAGATACGGAAGAAGGAATATAGGAAGGTAGGAGGTTAAATAAGGGAGCTAGAAAGAAAGAAAGAAAGAAGCAAACAAACAAATACATTAATTATTAATAAATGCTAAAAACAGAAAGAAGGAAGCCATGAAGGAAAAGGCTATAAGGAAAAAAACAAATTAATTTTGATAAATAGACAAAAGAAAGAAAGAAAGAAAGAAAGAAAAAAGGAGAGAAGCAAACAAACAAATACTTTAATTATTAATAAATGCACAAACTAGAAAGAAGGAAGCCAGGAAGGAAAGGCTAGAAGGAAAAAAACAAATTAATATTTGATAAATAGACAAAAGAAAGAAAGAAAGAAAGAACAAAAGAAAGAAAGAAGCAAACAAAAAAATACATTAATTAAAAATAAATGCAAAAACCAGAAAGAAGGAAGCCAGGAAGGAAAGGCTAGAAGGAAAAAAAACAAATTAATTTTTGATTAATAGACAAAAGAAAGAAAGAAAGAAAAAAAGAAAGAAAGAAAGAAAGAAAGAAAGAAAGAAAAAACGAAAGAAAGAACGAAAGAAAGAACGAAAGAAGCAAACAAACAAATACTTTAATTATTAATGAATGCAAAAACTAGAAAGAAGGAAGCCAGGAAGGAAAGGCTAGAAGGAAAAAACAAATTAATTTTTGATAAATAGACAAAAGAAAGAAAGAAAGAAAGAAAGAAAGAAAGAAAGAAAGAAAGAAAAAGAAAGAAAAAAGAAAGAAGCAAACAAACAAATATATTAATTATAAATAAATGCAAAAACCAGAAAGAAGGAAGCCATGAAGGAAAGGCTAGAAGGAAAAAAACAAATTAATTTTTGATAAATAGACAAAAGAAAGAAAGAAAGAAAGAAAGAAAGAATGAAAGAAGCTAACAAACAAATACTTTAATTATTAATGAATACAAAAACTAGAAAGAAGGAAGCCAGGAAGGAAAGGCTAGAAGGAAAAAAAACAATTTAATTTTTGATAAATAGACAAAAGAAAGAAAGAAAGAAAGAAAGAACGAAGGAACGAACGAACGAACGAACGAACGAAAGAAAGAAAGAAAGAAAGAAAGAAAGAAGCAAACAAACAAATACATTAATTATAAATGAATGCAAAAACCAGAAAGAAGGAAGCCAGGAAGGAAAGGCTAGAAGGAAAAAAAACAATTTAATTTTTGATAAATAGACAAAAGAAAGAAAGAAAGAAAGAAAGAAAGAACGAACGAACGAACGAAAGAAAGAAAGAAAGAAAGAAAGAAGCAAACAAATACATTAATGATAAATAAATGCAAAAACCAGAAAGAAGGAAGACAGGAAGGAAAGGCTAAAAGGAAAAAAAACAATTTGATTTTTGAAAAATAGACAAAAGAAAGAAAGAAAGAAAGAAAGAAGCAAACAAACAAATACTTTAATTATTAATAGATGCAAAAACCAGAAAGAAGGAAGCCATGAAGGAAAGGCTAGAAGGAAAAAAACAAATTAATTTTTGATAAATAGAAAAAAGAAACAAAAAAACAAAGAAAGAAAGAAAGAAAGAAAGAAAGAAAGAAAGAAAGAATGACAGAAGCTAACAAACAAATACTTTAATTATTAATGAATACAAAAACTAGAAAGAAGGAAGCCAGGAAGGAAAGGCTAGAAGGAAAAAAACAAATTAATTTTTGATAAATAGACAAATGAGAGAAAGAAAGAAACAAACAAACAAACAAACAAAAAACAAACAAACAAAGAAGCAAAGAAACAAATACTTTAATTATCAATGAATGCAAAAACTAGAAAGAAGGAAGCCAGAAAGGAAAGGCTATAAGGAAAAAAAATCAATTTTTGATAAATAGACAAAAGAAAGAAAGAAAGAAAGAAAGAAAGAAAGAATGAAAGAACGAACGAACGAACGAACGAAAGAAAGAAAGAAAGAGGCAAACAAACAAATACATTAATTATAAATAAATGCAGAAACCAGAAAGAAGGAAGCCAGGAAGGAAAGGCTAGAAGGAAAAAAAACAATTTAATTTTTGATAAATAGACAAAAGAAAGAAAGAAAGAAAGAAAGAAAGAACGAACGAACGAACAAACGAACGAAAGAAAGAAAGAAAGAAGCAAACAAACAAATACATTAATTATAAATCAATGAAAAAACCAGAAAGAAGGAAGCCAGGAAGGAAAGGCTAGAAGGAAAAAAAACAAATTAATTTTTGATTAATAGACAAAAGAAGGAAAGAAAGAAAGAAAGAAAGAAAGAAAGAAAGAAAGAAAAAACGAAAGAAAGAATGAAAGAAAGAACGAAAGAAGCAAACAAACAAATACTTTAATTATTAATGAATGCAAAAACTAGAAATAAGGAAGCCAGGAAGGAAAGGCTAGAAGGAAAAAACAAATTAATTTTTGATTAATAGACAAAAGAAACAAAGAAAGAAAGAAAGAAAGAAAGAAAGAAAAAGAAAGAAAGAAAAAAGAAAGAAAGAAAGAAGCAAACAAACAAATATATTAATTATAAATAAATGCAAAAACCAAAAAGAAGGAAGCCATGAAGGAAAGGCTAGAAGGAAAAAAACAAATTAATTTTTGATTAATAGACAAAAGAAAGAAAGAAAGAAAGAAAGAAAGAAAGAAAGAAAGAAAGAAAGAATGAAAGAAGCTAACAAACAAATACTTTAATTATTAATGAATACAAAAACTAGAAAGAAGGAAGACAGGAAGGAAATGCTAGAAGGAAAAAAACAAATTAATTTTTGATAAATAGACAAATGAGAGAAAGAAACAAACAAACAAACAAACAAACAAAAAACAAACAAAGAAGCAAACAAACAAATACTTTAATTATCAATGAATGCAAAAACTAGAAAGAAGGAAGCCAGGAAGGAAAGGCTATAAGGAAAAAAAATTAATTTTTGATAAATAGACAAAAGAAACAAAAAAAGAAGGAAAGAAAGAAAGAAAGAAAGAAAGAAAGAAAGAAAGAAAGAAAGAATGAAAGAAGCTAACAAACAAATACTTTAATTATTAATGAATACAAAAACTAGAAAGAAGGAAGCCAGGAAGGAAAGGCTAGAAGGAAAAAAAACAATTTAATTTTTGATAAATAGACAAAAGAAAGAAAGAAAGAAAGAAAGAACGAAGGAACGAACGAACGAACGAACGAACGAAAGAAAGAAAGAAAGAAAGAAGCAAACAAACAAATACATTAATTATAAATGAATGCAAAAACCAGAAAGAAGGAAGCCAGGAAGGAAAGGCTAGAAGGAAAAAAAACAATTTAATTTTTGATAAATAGACAAAAGAAAGAAAGAAAGAAAGAAAGAAAGAACGAACGAACGAACGAAAGAAAGAAAGAAAGAAGCAAACAAACAAATACATTAATTATAAATAAATGCAAAAACCAGAAAGAAGGAAGCCAGGAAGGAAAGGCTAAAAGGAAAAAAAACAATTTGATTTTTGAAAAATAGACAAAAGAAAGAAAGAAAGAAAGAAGCAAACAAACAAATACTTTAATTATTAATAGATGCAAAAACCAGAAAGAAGGAAGCCATGAAGGAAAGGCTAGAAGGAAAAAAACAAATTAATTTTTGATAAATAGAAAAAAGAAACAAAAAAACAAAGAAAGAAAGAAAGAAAGAAAGAAAGAATGACAGAAGCTAACAAACAAATACTTTAATTATTAATGAATACAAAAACTAGAAAGAAGGAAGCCAGGAAGGAAAGGCTAGAAGGAAAAAAACAAATTAATTTTTGATAAATAGACAAATGAGAGAAAGAAAGAAACAAACAAACAAACAAACAAACAAAAAACAAACAAACAAAGAAGCAAAGAAACAAATACTTTAATTATCAATGAATGCAAAAACTAGAAAGAAGGAAGCCAGAAAGGAAAGGCTATAGGGAAAAAAAATCAATTTTT
>OZ010607.1:31933932-31978932 GCA_963932145.1 Acanthosepion lycidas | reverse complement strand
ATTTTTTAGACTGTAATTATTTGGGGGCGAGGTAACAATGGGTTAGTGATACAAGTCTTAGTAATCAGCCCATATCTGTTTTCTCTCTGCGCTTCTCCTCCGCATTGTAATCGCGTCAATACCACGGTGCGATGAATAAATTGTCGTCTCAATTGCGCAAAAATGAAAGTAACACTGACATCTCATTTTAACAGATACATTTACCAAAATTACACAAAAATATTTTGAAATACTGAAGAATAAATTTATTCGATAAAATTGCATCTCTCCTAAACCATCTCGTTGTTTAAGTTGCTAGAGTTCCTCTATAATCCTTGCATACAGTTAATCTTTGCAAAAATAATGTCGTTTTCTCACATATGTTACTATGTGAGAAAATGACATTATTTTTGCACCAACCTAATAGAAAGAGTTTTCGGGTCTCTCGCTCAACTGCACCCCACGAATAATAATCAAGGGGGTTGCAGTCTGGGGAGTTAGGTGGTCACATGTAAGGGATGGTGTGGTCGCACAAATTGTCTAACAGCGATGACTGGGTTTTCTTACTTATGTGGCATGGTGCAGCGCCCTGTTGCCAGACATAGGGTCTTCCAGAAGCCACCCTTATCATCCAGGGAAGCACTACCTCCTCAAAGCACTCGATGTAGGCCTCAACAAATTCGAGACTTCTTTTCTTATCAGAAAGATCACAGTGAGTTTTCCAAGCTGCCGTACCTTCGTAATCACCATTAGACTCATCCAACTCTTTCCGCATCCTCTGAATTGTCCTCAGATTGACACCCAAACACTCTGAAATGTTCGTATTGATACTTCCGGCGCGCATGCCAAGCAGTACGGCATGCCGTTTCCAAAATGTCTGGCGGAGTGAATTACGTCATGGTGCTTTTTCTCACAGATGGTGCTCTGTTTGCCCTATTGTAATGTGCAGTCGACTGAATCGAAAACAAACAACGTGCATGTACGAAATTAAAAATATAAAATGGCGACAATTAACCAAGCGCGAAATGTACAAAACAGAATCCACTGGCAAATCAGGTTTTTTTATTTGGTGGCCACCTTCTTTCAAATTAAGATATGCTGATGATATCGCTGCTATGAATTATTTGAGCTAAGAAATACAGTAATTTATCAACACATTTCCCAAAAAATTCAGATGAAGTAGATCTGATTATAAATTTATCTAAAAGAAAGTACATTACCTCCAATAAAGATAATACATCTTTCAATATAACAGTCGCTGGAGAACAAATCCGACCAGTAACTGAATTTGTCTATCTAGACCAAAATCTTTCATCTTCGAATGGAAGTTCAATTTCTTTTCAACATGTAATAGATCTTGGTCGAACATCATTTGAAAAGAACTAATCACAAAGTATATGGCGCATTTACACAATTTAAAAGATATGCCAATATAACTGATTATCAATACATTATTCTCAATTTATTTTTAGTAAAGGGCTTTTCGAAAAATTACGCAGTTACAAGTTTTACATGATCGTATGAATATTTTTGTAATTTTGCTGAAATAATTATCTGCAAAATGCCTATTTATCGGCTTAGTCTAATTAAATTATTTTACTCCAATAAACAGTTTTAATTAAAAAGGAAAAAGAAAGAAATATTTTAAACTAAAACTGTCATTTTATCTGCAGTGCTGCAGGGGATAATACATATCTGTCTACAGGGCAGGATTTTATACCTTCAAGTGTAGCTTATTTAATTGTATGCTTTTGCTTTTATCAAATTCGCCATTTACATTCCACTTTACAAACATGATTTCAAGATTCATATATGCGTTTTATTTTTATATACGCGTCGTTTATCAGTGCGGAAAATAAGTTTGGATTATTGAGATCAGATTATTTATTACTTTTTATTATTATTATTATTGTTATTGTTATTATCCACATATCGTTATTATTATTATTATTATTATTATTATTATTATAGTGGTCAAAAATAATGTTCGAAGTTCAAATCACCTGAAGAAGGCCGAAGCGTACAACGGCTGAAATGTTGTAAATATGGCAGTGAAGATGAGCATAACAGTTCGAATAATGTAAATAGTGTAAGTAATCATAATACTTCATCTTAGAGATATAGACAGATTATCTTCGATGTTACAAAGAGTTTTTTGATCTCTCGCTCAAGTGCACCCCACAAATATTAATGAAGCGGGTTTATTAATGGGGAGTTAGGTGGCCACATGTAAGGGGTGGTGTGATCGCACAAATTGGTTTTCTATTGTATTGATTGGTTTTGTAAAAAAAGAGCGTATAAATTTAGAGCTGAGTCCCAGATAAAAAAAAAAACACACACAAACAAAACATCAGGACAAGTAAAACAGTCCACCCAGCATGTCTCCAATTGAGTGTGTTCCCAATTATCGAGATGTGACTTCCACGAAACTATGAATACACCACCCTTTAAAGTTTGAAGCGGAGGGAGTCAGTTGCTTAACTGACATGCCCAAATGATGAAGGGGAGACAACTAACAAGCGAAACTGAGGCACTGAAAGGTATACTGCAGCCCATTATAAGTCGCCAAAATGTCTCATAATGAGGAAATAGGTCTTGTAATGTTTGCTAATCACAGGACAGATTGAAGGCAAGTGTACTATATGACAGTGAATGCTGAACAATCTCTTCACAGATGAAGAAGAATCTTCAAGCAACATAAAATAAAATACGGAGAATAACATGGACTGAACATGTGAGCAACGACGAAGTTCTAGAGACAATGGCAACAAAAGGTTACTTCTGGTGAACATCTGAAAAAGGCGCATGTAATTTCTAGGGCACGTAATCAGGAAATAAGGCTTGGAAAATTTGATACTCACAGGAGAGACTGAGGGCAGAAGAGACTGAAGAATAATAACCTACCTGGAGAATTTGAGCTAATTGATGTCTGAGCAAGATTTGGGAGCGATAACAAAAAGAGAATTGATGTCTGAGCAAGATTTGGGAGCGATAACAAAAAGAGAATTGATGTCTGAGCAAGATTTGGGAGCGATAACGAAAAGAGAATTGATGTCTGAGCAGGATTAGGGAGCGATAACAAAAAAAGAATTGATGTCTGAGCAAGATTTGGGTGCGATAACAAAAAGAGAATTGATGTCTGAGCAAGATTTGGGAGCGATAACAAAAAGAGAATTGATGTCTGAGCAAGATTTGGGAGCGATAACGAAAAGAGAATTGATATCTGAGCAAGATTTGGGAGCGATAACAAAAAAAGAATTGATGTCTGAGCAAGATTTGCGAGCGATAACGAAAAGAGAATTGATGTCTGAGCAAGATTTGCGAGCGATAACAAAAAGAGAATTGATGTCTGAGCAAGATTTGGGAGCGATAACAAAAAGAGAATTGATGTCTGGGCAAGATTTGGGTGCGTTAACAAAAAGTGAATTTTTTTAATAGCTACAAAGTACAGGAAATTGTGGAGAGTCATGATTACCAACGTCCTGAAGGGACACGGTAGATAGAAGAGGAAGAAGAAAAAGAAGAAGGTGTACGTGTATTATGTACATTATTTACATTATTCGGACTATTGTCCTCATCTTTGTCGCCATATTTACATATTTATAACACATCTAACTATTTGGTATCTGTCTATATTTCTGTGATGAGGTATTATGTACATTATTTACATTATTCGGACTATTGTCCTCATCTTTGTCGCCATATTTATTACAACGTTTCGGCCTTTCAGTATCTGTCTATATTTCTGAGATGAGGTATTATGTACATTATTTACATTATTCGGACTATTGTCCTCATCTTTGTCGCCATATTTATTACAACGTTTCGACCTTTCAGTATCTGTCAATATTTCTGAGATGAGGTATTATGTACATTATTTACATTATTCAGACTATTAGTAAAATTCCCTGTGCTGAAGATCGTTTATCTCTGGACTTAAAACAACTAGCGGTCACCGGCCGCGAGAGAAGAATGCAGCAAATTCCAAGTACTCAATCATTAAAGATCAGAATTCAAGAGCACCATACAAGATATGGCATTATTATATTTCAATCCTTTACTCATTCATTTAATATACTCATGTTAGTTATCGTTGGAGAAGAATTTACTCACATCTTCATCGCCTTGCCAGTATCCTTGCCGATTCCAACAAAGCTATTAGCGTTGACCATTTCAACTGAGTACCGAGTTCAAATCCTCACTGTGTGTCCTGTAACAAATTCAACATTTAATAATCAAACAATTATTGATATATATATAATCGACCAGCCTCGCTTAAACTAACCAACATCCCATAATTGTTACTGACTATAACACATCTAACTATTTGGTATCTGTCTATATTTCTGTGATGAGGTATTATGTACATTATTTACATTATTCGGACTATTGTCCTCATCTTTGTCGCCATATTTATTACAACGTTTCGGCCTTTCAGTATCTGTCTATATTTCTGAGATGAGGTATTATGTACATTATTTACATTATTCGGACTATTGTCCTCATCTTTGTCGCCATATTTATTACAACGTTTCGACCTTTCAGTATCTGTCAATATTTCTGAGATGAGGTATTATGTACATTATTTACATTATTCGGACTTTTAGTAAAATTCCCTGTGCTGAAGATCGTTTATCTCTGGACTTAAAACAACTAGCGGTCACCGGCCGCGAGAGAAGAATGCAGCAAATTCCAAGTACTCCAACTATAATAGGTACCACCTTAAAATGTTTATTTCTTTTCCTTCTCCGGTCTTCCGATGCCTTGGTATTTTTTTTATCCCTGTTTTTATCTGGCTTTCACCCTGCAATCAATTAATACAGCCATTTCCCCGATGTGGCAGGTCTTCTTTTCTTTGTTTACGATTTTATCTCTGGACTCTACGCATAATGAATGAAAATGTCTGGAGAATTTCGCACTCCCAGGATAGAACGGATGCAAGGGAAACAGGGAAAAAAACAACGAGCAAGCTATTTAGTGAGTGTGTGTTTACGGACAAATACAAAACTTATTTAGGTTAAACAGAGAGACAGCTAAATCTATAGAGCTATCCTCGTCTTCGTCCTCAAGGTGCAAGACGCATAATAGAAGTTTGCTCTTCTCAGCATAGTTGTAGTCAGTATAAGCTGCAGGTAGACGTCTAGCATCGTAGAATACTCTGATTCCAGCGGCCAGCGATTACGCTATTATTATTACCACCACAGCGCCTACCTGACTACAACTATGCTGAGTGGACCTTAGTTACAGTTTCTGGGAAAGAGCGCATTATCTGGCGTGCTCAACCGTCTGAACAAGACCAGTACACTCAAACCCTCGGTCACAATGACTTACGACTTCATGCTAGATCAACGAACGGCGACTCAATTTCACTCACTTTTTCAGGTATTAGGTTTTTTGACGTATTTTTAACGTCACAAAACGATACTATTTTTGCACCAACCTAATACTTTCCATAGCTGCACGCTGGAATAGTCCCCACTCCAGACCGATAACATCAATAAGTCACTGCCCGTAAAATCAACCATGATGAGATTCGAACCCGGGTCTCAGGCTCAAAAAAGCGAACGTTCTAACCGTTCGACCAGACAGAAATAGATATACATTGTGTATTTAGTCAGGATTAACGCGTGGTGTGGTTTTTAGGCATCTTCCAAAGGCGATGTATGCCGAGATCACCTCTACAGGCCGATAAGATCAAAAAGTCACCTTCCTTAGAAATCGACCACAGTGAAATTCAAACCCATATCTTATGGTCAGAAAGCCCACCCAGACACCTTTCCCATTCTTAATAATAAAATACAAAGAGATTTGTTACAATTTATATAGCCTAGCATGTCTCGGGCATGAAAGAACTGGCCGAACTAACGAATGTGGCTCAACACAACACTTTCTATGGAACGTGACTCAGTAAAGGATTGCGACGTCTCGTCTCTGGGAAAGTGTTTGTCAAGTGGACAATAATCCATCACTCACAAGGTCACGAGAAGACGATTCTGACCTCTATCTAAGCTGGAAAGTGACGATTGGGCTTAATGTACTTTGTGGTGTGATGGATATCAGGTCGGGATGAGAAGTCGGTGAGCCGAGTTAAAATTCCAGCCTGGTTCGTTCTATTCACTAACGCGCAAATAGCCTTGAACGTACCTCTCCCCCCCCCCACAGCTATGGACTGAAAATGGACAGACAAAGTCTTCTAGTTGGTTGGCAAGTAGTCTAGCGCAAAAAGAAACAGAAACCTACTTCGGGAAAATCTGTTTAGTCAGTCATTAATCGATAGAGACATGATCGCCCAAATGTGTATTATGTATGTCACTGAACTGACAGAGAACATAACAAGTTGAGTCAAGTTGCTTATTGGAGAGATTTAAGGAACTAAGCCTTTTTCCAGCATCCTTAGAGATGGATCATGTATATGTTCCACTTGAGGTGAACTTGAGTTCAAATAGGCTTTCAAGTTAATTACCCACCTTAGAAAGAACAACCATTCGTTATAATAGATGAGCATTCAATGTCTGCTTATTGATAATGAAAAGGCACTAATTTAGTTTCGGGTTTATTGAATGTTACAAGACAGTCTTTCCATCATTGAGCCGCCAGTGATAGTTTAGAGAAGACATCAGCTGCCAGCTTCTAGTCATATATATTTTCAAGCATACGCCGATATACTGTTGTATCATCTGCATTAATACATAAATGTTGCTGTAAGAGGGTCGTGTACTTCTCCGTATTCTTAAAAAATCTCCTGTGTAGATGCAATCACGATTCCTTTTCTCGATCTCTTTCACAGTTGCAAGAAAAAAGGAAGGAAACACTGCCCAAAATGCTTGTAGTCAAGAATAATATTTGCTAAATCATACCATTGCCATTACAAAATTTTGGTAGCGCATGCGTCTACGCATGCGTACAAGCAGACGAAAGCTTGTGCGTGCGTGTTAACAAGCAAATTGCCTTCAGTAATGACGTGTGGATTATCGTGAAGAAAAAGAAAGCACGAAGTGTAAAGTGAACATAGAGCAGTTAAGTTTTCAGGTCAGTAAAGCAGGTTTAAGCGCGAGGAATTATCGTGTCTCGATTCGACAAGGTATTACTTTAACAATGTCACTAAGTGCTTTGAATCTAATCCTGTCTTCCATTCCATCAGCAAAGTCAAGCAATTTTGATCCTGGTCTTTAGCCGTGACGCAATAGCAATTCTCCAGTGGGGAATTATTTTCTTTGCATGTTCTACGGTAGTGTGAATTGATAATATTTTCAATAGCTTTACTATCAACTATTCTGAGATGGATTTCAAAATAAGACCAGCGTAATGATAGCGTACAATATTCTGCTCTGTATATATCTGTCGATCTATTACGCGTGTGCAAAATTTCTCAGCAAGTTCTTTTATCCAAAATTGAATTGAGATTGAATATACAGTTTATCAATGGAAGGACCATTTAATATGTAGATGTATACCTAGTCTCGGTATATTCTTATTCCTTTATTTTCAAAACGTAGAGGATCCTGGCTCTCCACAACTTCCTATAATTTGTAGCTCATAGTACTGTTTGTCTTTCACTACCCTCCCACTCCCTGCTCTGTCATAAATTTACACAAGCTTGTTAGGTAGGTTACACATTTTTCCCTCCATGGTGTTGTTTATTCCAGGCCAAGTCATAGTGCATCCGAAAAGCATAATTGGCGTTCCACTTGGAGTGAAGAGTTTTGGTTTTAATTTTAGTTCTCTGTTGTAGTTGGCTTATGATTTTTTTTTTTTTTTTTGCTTTTTGCAAATGGAATAACTTTAGCTTATTTAATTGAAATAAGAAAATTTATTTTATTCCCTTCGGACTTGCTATATTATTTCATGTTTTCTTTGAAAAGACAAGCTCTTTTTGGGAATTTCACTGAAAAAGGGAAGCAGGAAACTTGATCTTGTTACTTGGAAGTTAATTAAATATTTTTGAATGTTAATGAAATACTGTACTCTATGAAATCAAATTTATTTTTGCATAATCTGTACTTCCGTTTCTCGCAAATTAAAAAAAGTATGTTGAAAATTTTACCTCGCTTCTTTTATCAAAAATGTTCATTTTACTTGATTTAAAGAAATAATTTATTGATCTTAGTCTTTCTTATAAATGAAACAAAGTCTCTCCGAAGAGATTTACTTGTAATAAAGTTCTGTTATATTTAATTTTCAACAGACATTTCCTCCGAATACGTTTTTCTTTGATTCTGTTTACACTAACAGATTTATTTTAAAATCCTTTTATTAATGTCACAAAGTTAATTTAGTATTATTCTCTATGATATTGCTATTCATAACAACACATATATGCTAATATAAAATCAATTTTTTACAAGTATTTTATTAAAATTGCTTTTTATACAAAGTAATTTGTGTGTTTTTTTTATGTATATTTAAAAAGACGGGGGTTGAATTTTAGTTCAGGTAACCGTTAAAAAAAACACAAAATTGGGGCAAACGTAATATTTTATACTACTAATTATTTAATATTTTATATTAAAGAAAAATCATTTTTTTAATAGATACCACCTCATGCAATGCAGTAAAACCACAAAGACACAAGAGGTTACAGTGTGTGGAAGGGTTAGAAACAGAACATCAACAATGAGCTGGAATAGAAGAGTAATCATGTACACAGTATATTGCATTAAAAATTGTTACAGATTAAAGTTGGTTGGAAAGTATGAAGTCTGAAGGGAGTTACACGAGCGAGAAGTGTGAGTAAAGGAACTGTTAGCATAGAACTTACGGCTACAGCTTGCCAGAACAACAGTAAATTGATGAGATCCTGACGACTGTCTAGTACTGCGCTTAAATTCAAAAAGTTTAGATATCATAGCGATATTTATTTGTATAATGATATAAAATGTGGCACAAGGCCAAAATAGGGAATGGAGAAAAGGACGGTTTTCTTCTGTCTTAACATTAAACTTTGCTAGCCACAAACACTGACCCAAACATAACACAATATTCCTTACACCAAAACAAGGTATTCTTACTTACCTTTCTTACTACACCCATCATAATACCTCATTGTCTCTATGAAAATCCTAACTAATCCGCGTATGTACAATTCATTGTCTGTGGTGAGGGGGGGGGGATATAACAACAACTTAAAAAATCTAACCACAATAAATATTTACAAAAATGTACAAACCTATTACCATAGCAAAGATCTCATCCAAACAACTACTATCGCAGTATTTTTAGAAAAGTCACAGAGAAAAAAACCTTGATCTGAACTACTAGAACTCAAAAATGGCGCTAATCAGAACATTTTCCATGAATAAAGCTATAGACTTTAACATTGTGTTTGTGGAAAGCAGTTGGATTGGGTGAAAATAAGTATTTCTCCACAATATATATATCTTATGCAGTGTTACATTAGAGAATGCACATATTCACTTCAAACGTTGAAACAAAAATGTACAATTTTGTAGTGGATATGTACATGTTCTAATATAACACTGCAAAGGATAAATAAATATTTACGGATCTACTTTGCGTATTGAGCACTGTTTTTAAATTAATGGTTTTAAAGCTGTAATCTTACTGTTCGTTCTCCTACACATCGATATCTATCTCTCTCTCTCTCTCCATATATATATATATATATATATATATATATATATATATATATAGTTAACTAAGTCTGCTCTACTTACTATATCGAGCACTTTATTTAGTTATTTTGCCTACTCGTATCGTTTTTTTCCCCTTTGGGCTTTGAACTTGCATGCTGCACGATTATTTTCGGCTAACGTGCATGTTCTTAGTTCTTTCTTTTTTTATACCATTTTTCCCCCTTTGGTATTGGTTTGATTATTTGCAAATCAAGACACCGAAGGTTTTCCGAACGAGTGTAGTTTCTTATACCTGTAAGATTACTACTAATATATATATATATATATATATATATATATATATATATATATATATATATATATGAAGAGAGAGAGGGAGAAGGATTCAGTTATAACTAGCATCATACGCGATTTGCTAAGATCAACACTTATTTTGCGTCAGGTCAATAATCTGAGAACATGGCGAAACCTTTTGTTTAACTGTCAACGTCATCTCCTTCAGAATTTTGTAGTCTTCATAACGCAATGATTGGCGCAAAAGACGTTAATTATTCCTCTTTCAATAATCTGCATTCGCAGATTTCAAATATCGTAAACTCATAATATGACTTTTGAAATAACACTTGTATGATTTTATTACTTGAATCTCTTCAAAACAATACGATGGCATACGTGTATATCCCTTCATTGCGGGTTTCATATTATCGTACTTTATTGTGTATGATACGACTTGGGGATAATACGTCACTTTGTTTCTGAAGCTAAAAGCAGGGAATAAATTACATCCTTGGGTATAATATGACCTCATAATACAGCCAAACCCATAACAAAAACCCAATGGACAAATCCATGTGGACAAAAACCCAGTCGGTAAAAATAAAAGAGCGGACAGTCGCATATAAGATTAATTAATAAGAGTAGGTGTAAAGTCCACTCATCTGTTATCATATTGTATTTATATGAAGATAACATATATTCGTTGCCACGTGTTTGTTTCATGTGATCATTCATAATCCAATCAGTTATGTGCTATGCGCGATACACGCTTAAGTAATCATGTATCTGACGAGGCAGATGTTTTTTCCCCGCAGTAGGTTGCCATTTCTTTCTGCGGCTGGTATCCAAGGCTATAGAAACCGGTCTGTCCTACTATTTACCCATAGCTGGGAGATTGAAAAGAAGAGGATTCATACATCTTCCAAGAGTATTAGCAAGTGAATGTAAAGGATCTGATTAAAATTCGAACTCGGCTCTACGTTTCCTCAACCCGAGCCGCTATCCAATATCCCACCGTGCCTCTTCATCCATAATGAGGTATACATAAATAGAGCTTAAATTTATGAGCACGAAATAAGTGTATATTGGTCATTGTGTTTGTCATCTCAATTTGACTCCAGCGTGTGTATTTTGAATACTGTACATATAAGTCAATATTAAATATTCTTATTGTCTCGATTTGATATTAAAATCTGAATAAAAACTTCCTTGAATTTTCAATATTAATTTTGATTGTCTTTATATACGAGTCTTTTATTCATTTTGTCCATTTTGGGGATAAGGGGATTGGATTTTGTTCATTGGGATTTTGTCTTGTTCTCAGTACAGCCATTTCTATGTAATATTTTGGGGGGAAAGTCGTACCATATTTTCCATTAAAATCTCAACGTCGTATCCACAAAAAAAAAACTCTCCTAATATTTTACGATTTCGGCGCCATTGATATAGCGGTATAATTATGCTAGGATTCTTTACTTATCTATTTTGTATTGTTTTATTTTTCTCGAATCGTTTGAATCTTACAAAATAGATATGTCTCAACAAACAAATGAACATGTAACAACCTCACCATGTGGGAATTATCATCCCATTTTTCAGCCTTAAATCAAAATAGTACATAATTTAATATCTTTATCTATAGAGGACAGGATGTGTGTGTGTGTAACGAATGCACGGCCGCAATTTTCGACGGATTTGCACCAAAATTTACATGCACATGCTTCAAGTTAGCGGGAAGGCCAAGACCGACTTTGCATTTCCCAACTGCCATCGATAGTGGAAATAATCCATTTTCCATGCTTCTAAGGCAGTTTTCATGTAGTTTGCGGCCATTTTCTACTGGCCAGAGTGAGAGCCTATAGCTGGCTGCAATGAATAGACAGCAAGATTCTATTAGCCAGCGTGAAAGCCAACAGCTGACTGACACGAATGTTAACTAGCATGCTAGCATGCAAAAAATAATCGATAGCTGCATTCGTCGCAAGTGGGAAAAATTTAAATCTGCATGGCACTTTACTCCAATTGGCTCATTCGCTTGCTTAAACTCAACGTTGATTCTGATTCCGCAGAACTGAGTTAGGTGTGAAAAAGTATTTGTTGTTAATATTCTTTTTTCATTCGGTTTTTCCAGTTACGAGTCCTTTTTTAAAGCTGATCGTTTTGTGTTCATTTTGTTTAGTTCTTTTTTCGTAACAGATTTCATCTTTAGTATAGAGCTTAGAAAAAATTCGCTGTGTGAGATAGGCAAGAAGTAAGGCATGTAGTAACATCAGCACGGCAAAAGGCACTCGTTTAAAGTCAAGGAAGGGCAAAAATATTTTAAGTCAAGTGATAACGATTGCTGTATGAGTTGTACGATTTTTGAATCAAGCACGGGCAACGCCGGGCCATGCTACTAGTAATACAATATTTAGGCCATTGTTGTAACATTAACGTTATCAAAACATGACAGATCTTGTGTATTCTATTCATTATTTTTTAACCAATTTCGATGTACTTTCTGGCTTTTTCAGACAAAAGACGTCCAATAACGGTGATTCCTAAAGAACAAATTTTGCTGACATATCAAATAACTTTTGTAAACAATTGTTATTAATAACTGTTGATTTTGTGTTTTATTATCTATTTTGCTGAGTGTATTTGAAATTTTGATCTTTTAAATATGAGAGTTTTTAAGATGAGTAAATAATTTCGGAAATGCTTACTTGTGTATAATACGGCCCCTCATTGCACTTTTTTGCTCAAATCTTTGTTCAAGATTTCGCATATTGTGCAATATATGGTATCTTGCGTGTACAAATTAATTTTCAACAAACTTGGTCTACAGAAATTAGACTATATTCTTTGCGAAGTCTGCGGTTATTAATCAAACTTTTGGGCGCCATTAAGAGCACAATGTAAAAGGTCAGCTGTACACATGTATTTCTCGTTTACTTTTAATTTCTCAACAGCACAAGTTGAAATAATAATGCTTACCTTTTCTGGGGTCCCCATCTCCTTCTTAATTACTCTATGCCTTTCTTTTTTCGTTCTACCGGACACGGAGGTGATGAAATATTTTCCATATAGCCCATTTCTTTACCCACAGATGAAAGGTTAATAGCCACTCACTGTTCTGTTGTGAAGTCACGTGTAGGACGCTGTGTTTACAGTCTATGATAGCCTCCTTCTGGCCCTAAAAATGATGGATCTCTGAACAACAATCACTTTGTGTTAGCTTATATCGAACTGGTCCCTTTATTCAATCTCCGGGCTCAAAATTCCGAGGGAGTTTCCAAATCAGTTACCAAATATGACGGGCGCCTGAGAAGGTCGAGGGGCGCATTACTGAAAATTAGTGGTGATAACTAACAAAGATTAGGGTAACAGTTCGAATAAAATAATATCTGCTAACAAATTGACCCTCTAGATATATGGATTGCCTCCCTCCAGAGACTGTATTATTTGGATAAAGTTTCATTCAAGTTAAATTAATTCAAATAAATCACCGATTTTGTTTTTTAAATTTGCATTCTCTTTTTAAAACAAGAATTTACCCTGTACAAGGCTTGAGAGCTACTCAAGGTAGAGGATTACTAAACGAATGCAAGAGTAGGTGGTAGGATTTGTTTATTTTTTATGGTCAATCAACCCTTTGTATGTTAATAAAAGCTGAAACAGATTTGGGATTGCAGAAGATTGCTTACCAATAAACAGTGTTCTCAAATGAACCCCTCCCCATCTAAGTACTTACCAGGCTCGATACTGCTTCGTTGATTGAAAGAGAAACACTATTTCCAGCATGAGTGGGCAAGTGGTAGGAAGTGAAGATTATGAGGATAAGGCGAGTTGATAGAGATTGACCCATGATTTCAAGAACTTAAGTTGTACTATTCAGGGAAATACCCACGTAGGAGTTTGTTAACCATAATTCTTCTTGGAAAAGCGGCATATTTTTTTGGAAGAAAAAGAATGCCAGAATTAACAACTGAAAATGCCCATTCATCAAGCTGTTATCTGATCCCAGGATCAAGCTGTTATCTGATCCACAGAAGAAGATAGATGCCAGATGCCCTAAAGCATGCGTAATGATTAATTCCTCTAGTGATCAATAAATGTGAAATAGTCAAAGCAGGTCAGCCTGATCGAATCCAGATGTGCCTTTGCAATTATTGCTTTTAATTTACTAAATGCTGATGTAAAAAGAAAAAAAATCCTTCAACAATCTTCTCATATCCATTTTGCAAGAATCAGGAAAACCTCCGTTTAATCAATGGACGCTTATATCTTATTTAAAGCAAATGTTCAGCGTGTAGAAATGTGTTCCGGTTTCTTGCTTCCTGTAAAATTTGATCTTCAAAAATTTACATGCAATTTTAATCGTTATCGTCTGTTTCCATTCATTAGCCTCTCTCTCCTTCATATTAACCTTCCGTTTTATTGGCTTTATAGCCTTGATTGAGGTGAATTTTTTTCTGGTATACCACTATACCAGAATAAAAAAAGTTTCTTTTCTCTCACAAGTTTCTGACATTCTTTAATCTTATAGATTTATGCTAGTGAGAACAGGTTATTGCAAGATTTTTCAAAATTTCATGACGGAACCGTTTGAGCCGACATCATAGAAATTCTTCAAAGAACGACTATAACGAAACATCACAAAAAAGGCGCATATAAATTATTTTTCCCTCTTTTCACGGTCATTTCATTTTACTCATTTCAAGCAAGGCAATAAAGCGACTAAGATGCAAGCAGACTGAGAGACTCGAAAAAAACACATCATTAAGGAGAGAACAATAAAAGAACAGGAACTGTCAGTATATAACTTAGCGCTTCATCATGCCATTTCAACAGTAAAATCTGGTACTGCGCTTAAATTCATAAAGTATACGAACTAATTTCTTTAATCGATTTCACCCCAAGAAAGGCAGTAAAGCCACTAAGACACAAGGGGTTATTGGGCGTGAAAGAATTAAGAAACAGAAACATGACTAAGAAGCGTGTACAAAAGATGATTAATCAGGAGGATAGAAGAAATTGATTGACACGCCATTGAAATTTTTGAAGATTAAAGTTGGCTGAAAAGCATAGAGTTGGAAAGGAGGTTCACAAGCGAGAAGTACGAGAAAAGAAACTTTTAGCATAGGGCTTATGGTTACATCTAAATATTCCAACTGTAAAAAGATGAGACCTTGCCGCCAATCGAGTACTGTTATTAAATTCGCAAGGTGTAGGAGGAAAGCTGCTCAGAATAATTACATGAAAATATATATATATATATATATATATATATACACCTCTGGTCAAAATCTTAAGGCCAGATACAAAAGGGTTAAAAAACATATAAAATACTTTTACTTTAGAGTCTGTCTATATTTCTGAGATGGGGTATTATGTACATTATTTACATTATTCGGACTATTGTCCTCATCTTTGTCGCCACAATTACTACAACGTTTCTGCCGTTGTACGCTCCGGCCTTCTTCAGGTGGTTGGAATTTCGAACTGAACCCTTTATTTCGCTCACTGGGGTAGACTGTTCTAGTTCCATGTGCCATGTTTGATGGATGTCAGTTATCAGTTATCTCCTGTTAATTTCCCTCTGAAAGTTCTCCACTGCCTTAACCAGGTATTGAACTCATACTCTTTGGGTCCTGTCACTGGATCTAACCAACGCCTTTATCCACTGTGCCATGTGTCCGTGATCAGCTCCTGGGGGACAAGTCTTATTACTACTAGTATTACTGTTCATCCAGTACAATGTTCATAGGTCCCTCAAGATAAAGGATTATTGAATGAGGGGCGTGATATGAATTTACGAGTAATAAGTAAAATTTATAAGGATACGGGGAATTGGTTATAATTGATCTTTGACTTGAACAGGTTAAGATTGTAACAATCGAGTAGACATCCACGAGGAAATATATTCAAATAAGCAAATATTCTTGAGAAAAAAGCTGATCTATGTGTAATTTCCTTCTTCCATTTGGAATACGGGAGGAATGAGGATGTTTCGACTCCGTGGACTTAGCATGGCAAGTCTTATCTGTAAAGGTCTGAAGTAATAGCGCTAAAGAATGGAGCACATCTGAACTTTTTCAATGAATATAGCGCGAGAGTAAGTGATAGGTCCTGCGACGTTGCAGTTGTGAGAAAAAGGCCGAAGGGTGAAACATATGTCATCCCTCAAAGTTCATATAAATGACTTTAAACTCTATCAAGGCTGAAAAATGGAGTGCTTCAGCCCAGATATGGTAGCAAAAGATAAAGTGTGGCAGGACTCTATCAAGGCTGGAAAATGAGGGCTGAGCAGTCCCAAGCCTGATATGGCAGCAATACTCTATTTTGGTCTAATTTTACTCTTGTAAAGTTAAAATATGACGGAATAACTCTATCAAGGCTGGAAAATGAGGGCTGAGCAGCCCCACTCTAAATATGGCAGAAATATTCTATTTTGGTCTAATTTGACTCTTGTAAAGTGAATCTTGGTAGTAAGACTTATCTAGGTTGAAAAGTGAAGGTTGAGCAACCCTTGCATTCTTTATCAATTAATTGCATATATTAATTCTATTTAAGGGGAACTTCAGTCCCAATAGCAGTTCAAAACAAACAGCATGTTTGGGAGAGCAATTGTTTATTGTAACTGGAGAAAAGCCAGAATTTGGTAGGTGGTGTTGAAATGATACTAGTTTTTTTTTTTTCTTTTGTTTTTACGTAATATTTACTTCTTTAAAAAAAATCATTTCACCCTAAGCAAATACGATAATGCCACTAAGCCGCCAATAGGCTACGGCGAGTGAAGCAGAATGAAGATAAGTAAGAAGGAACCGGAAACCCTATATTAAACCGGAAATATAGGATAAACATCAGCAACTTTTCAAAAAACTGTGGAGGAATATGAACTGGAAATTGAGGAAATAAATAAATCTATTTAATACCAAAAGTCTGTGATTGCAATCGTGCTCACGTTGTCCGTCCACTGCATAATGATTTAAGTTAATCGGATAATTATTTATATTTCAGATTTCTTTAAACAAACAATATTTCAAATATTTAAAAAATATTTTAAAGTTAATCTGATTTACATATATATATATATATATATATATATATATATATATATATATATAAGTGAATAAGATTTTAAAATACGAGTTGCTCATACAGTAACTATTTATATTTTAACTTTCTTCGAACAGACAATTTTTTTTAAAAATATTTTTTAAGTTAAAGACAGACACAAAGAGATCCCGCTCTGCTGCTTTGTCCATTTTTTGTAGAGTAATATATATATATATATATATATATATATATATATATATATATATATAAGTGAATAAGATTTTAAAATACAAGTTGCTCATACAGTAACTATTTATATTTTAACTTTCTTCGAACAGACAATTTTTTTTATTAAATATTTTTTAAGTTAAAGACAGACACAAAGAGATCCCGCTCTGCTGCTTTGTCCATTTTTTGTAGAGTAATATATATATATATATATATATATATATATATAAGTGAATAAGATTTTAAAATACAAGTTGCTCATACAGTAACTATTTATATTTTAACTTTCTTCGAACAGACAATTTTTTTTATTAAATATTTTTTAAGTTAAAGACAGACACAAAGAGATCCCGCTCTGCTGCTTTGTCCATTTTTTGTAAAGCAATTATTTATATTTCAGCCTTTTTTAAACAAACAATATTTTAAATATTTAAAAATTATTTTTTGGCATATTGAAAAATATGTTTAAGTTAATCTGATTTGAAAATATTTTAAGTGAATGAGTTTTAAAAATACGAGTTGTTTATTCAGTAAGTATTTTTATTTAAACATTTTTCAAACAAACAATTTTTATTTAAATTTTTTTAAGTTAAAGACGGGCTCAAAGAGATCCCGCTTTGTTGTTTCGTCCAGTTTTTTCTAGAGAAATTATTTATATTTCAGCATTCTTTAAGCAAACAATGTTTTAAATATTTAAAAAAAAATTTTTTGGCATATTTAAAAATATTTCCAAGTGAATATGATTTAAAAATATTTTTTGGCATATTAAAAAACTATTTTTAAGTTAATTTGATTTAAAGTCCAAGTTTATTCCAGAACTTCTTTTCCTACTAAATGTTGTAAACAATCAGTAAAACGTAAAACATGAACTTTTATACCGGACCATCGATGACACGGATAATTGAAATATTTAACTGAACCATAAAAAATTAACTTTCCTTTCAATGGAATGCTGAAATCAACTTTAGTGTTTTATAACCTGAACCGCTGTCCCAATGGGTCATGGGCATACTAGCAGTAAATAAAATGTTAAAGTTTAGGCAGAGACGTTAGAAGTATAGAGTTGAAGTAGAATTTAGAAAGAAGGGATAGACCGCTACTCCTGTTCAAAAGACCAGTGTAAAATGGCCGAAAGGCGAAACTATAGAAACTATCAAGAAAAAATAAATAAAATTTCAGAGTTCGAATGAGAATTTTAGAAGTATAGCGGAAGTAAACTTTAGAAGGAATCGGAAACACAATCATAAAGAGAACACAATAGATAAATCACAACTCAAGAATTCTGGAAGGATATGAAATGGACGACAGGCAAAACAATTTTTGGTAGCATTATTTTATATTTATTCAAAGAAGAACAGTTCAGATTTTTTTCTATCAATACTCCGTGGTAACGTTTGCTGGAAGTTATCGTGCCTCTTACATTTACGACACAAACTGGAAGTTGACCGCTTGACTCAAAGACTGCTTAAATACGTTTCTGAGCATTGCCTCTTTATATGCATCCGCTTTAAGCAAAAACAAAATGAACATTATATTACTCACGCTCAAAAATCAAAACCTTAATTTTGACCCGGTTGACAGCTTATTTTATCTCAAATTCAAACAACCCCGAAACAGGTTAACATTTGATATCAACACCGGCACGCTGAGAGATAAATGCGGCACGGATCAGTGTTTGATGGCAACTACGACGCGCTGAGAGAGAGAAACGCCACCGACGACAACCACAACCAATGTCCATTTCAATTCTAATTTCACCTCTCTCTCCCTTTCCCCCTCTATCTCTCCCTTTCCCCCCTCTCTCTCTCTCTCTCTCTCTCTCTCTCTCTCTCTCTCTCTCTCTCTCTCTCTGTTACCTTAGCAACAGCAACAGAGAGATTACTAGCTTTGTATATATGTAAATAAATTATACACTTATTTTCCCATACTCAATGACTTCTATTGTTTACCGCTTGGATTTATATTTGCCGAGGGGGAGAAGAAATTAACCTCCACAACAGTAACAACAACAACGAGGTTCTGTCTTTCAGGTCAGTCATTTCCGCCTCCGTAACAGTCAAGTTACTGCAAACTAATTTACTACACCAGCGCTCTTTTTCTTTCTTTGGTTGATGGGGTAAAGCGTCCGCAAAATGATGGTTTTTATGACTTACAAAAGAGTTCTTAAAAAATATTCTCCATATTCTTCGAACAAGTGAACCCTCTTTTTAGTATATGTAATTAACACGACGTTCTGGCCGATCTATTTTTCGGCTATCATCAAACTGAATTCCCTGAGATAAAAAAAAAAAAGAAAGAAAATCTAACGCTGTGAAAATGGATTTCCTCGGTTAGTGTATTAGAGAACATTTTTTTTTTTTTATAACCTTTGGAGTTACACTCTGAAAACGAGAGATCAACTATTTGTTTATGGAATTAAATCTTAATTATTATCGTGTTAATAAAAAAAACTCATGTTGCCGATTTTTTTTCAAAAAACGGGCTTAGTGATACGCCTTCATATAACTATTTCAGTAAAACAGTTGTACACCTGACGAAGTTTCTTTAATAGATCGAAACTTTGTGGCAACAAGAAGGGCAAATTGAAAATTCGTTCAGTAGTCCGAAATATGTGTATTTTCCCATTCTCCTCCCTTCTTCCCACCCCCTCATTATGTGCCTTTTAAATTTCAACTGTCTCTTCATGACGTTAAGTATAAGTGCCATTTTTGTTTACATTTTCTCCAAGACTTTGTCGTTGCTTACATGTTCGGTCAGCTGTATTCTCAACATACACATTTCTGTTACTTCAAATCTCTTCATCTGTGCGGAGATTGTCTAGTATTCACTATCATATAGGAGGACTGATATTACATAACAGTTCATCTTTCGTTTGTTTCTAAAAAAGTTACTTTTCTATTTCTTAATACTTTGCTTAGCTTTTGGAAGGCATTTTTCGCTATTCAAAATGCGCCTTCGGATTTCAGTGTCAGACTTTCAGTCCTCTGTTAAAAACAATTTCCAGATATTTAAACTGTACTTGTTCGATTTTCCTATCTCTAATTTTAATTGGCACGTTGACCTGTTCTTTTTGCTAAGAACGATGCATTCTGTATTTTGGGGTTTTTTTTTCAATTGATGTTTAGACCTTTTTATAGAGCCAAATGACTTTGAATGTCTACTGTAACCTAATGACGAAAGCGACATATAAATTTTGACAGCAATTACGATAGAACTCAAATGAAATAGTCATGAACAATTTTAGATGTTTAAGAAATTTCGAAATGATTGATTCGAGCAAAATTAAAGCAAGTGACATCAGGAAATTATGGAATTAGAAACTTCCTTACTTGATGGATGAGGGAACATTTTCTTTCTTTTATAACCTTTTTTTTAAGATGAGAGACTTAAACTACTTTCCTCGCAATCACCTTTATATTTTCTATGATTCACATACAGAAGTGAAACTTTCCTTTTCTATTTGCTTTTGTTGTAAGCAAATGCATCGTTAATCTACTCTCCAGGTGCATCCAATTTATCAAACCATGATTACGTTATAATGTGTCCTTTCAAGACGTGAACGAGCATGGCTTGACATATCTATTAGGTCACTGTTACCCCTGTACCTACATATCTATAAGAGAGCACGCACTCACAGACACACGCGCGAGCGCGCACACGCACATACACATACGTTGTAACCAATGCCATGTGGTCAGCGATTACGAAACGCCGTGAAATATTATATCCGCTGACAGGTTAAGGGGCACCAGAAATTTAATTGGCGTGTGATGTGATGCACTCCCCGCCCCTTCGCCACAGGGACATTCTTATTGTCGTGTTGTCGTACTGATTTTGAGCATGACTGACCTGGAGTGGTTGCCATTTTGAATATAGAGTCACCAATATTTCTGTCCCTCAATAATCGTTCTGCGGTGAAGCAGTATTAAATCATGTCCCCGTCCGTTGTATGACAGAGCTACACTGCCACAGCTACGCTACCTCTTTATATTTAACCAGCTAATACCATTTCGATAAGGGAAATGGGCGAAAACATTAAGTGTGATGCAGTCTCTTAATTTTTTTAAACACTTTCTGTTTGATATTATTCCTGAGCTTGAGAAATAATTCGTATGGAAGTCTCAAAAGCCCTTATCAAAATCCTGTATGCGCCAAAGATTTATACTTGCGTCAGTTTTGGCTGAGCAGCAAATATATATTTCTAGGTATCTTCTATGAGCGGGACATGGGCGATCATGGCTCTCAGAACAAATAAAAAGGGGCGTAAGACAAGAATACGTCTTCTCACCGGATAAATTCAACTTTTACAGTGATGTGGTACTAAGAGATCTAGAAGTCCTACTGGGATTTATTGTTGATCGGTTACAATTTTAGTGTGCAGATGGCACCGTATTGAGGACAGACGCAAAACAAAAGCGGCAGGAACTCGTAGAGAAGGCATTAAACAAAAACGGGAAGAACGGACAATCCATCAATTGTAAGAAGACAGATCTTCGTTAGCAAGAGGGGCAGCTCAAGATGCGCTTTACAAAATAGAGATGTCAAAATCAAAACATGTACTGAAATTTTCTTATCTGGGAAATGTTAGATAACAGTCAATACAACATGGGACACAGAATCTGAAGATGATTTGGAATAGCGAACGACATCTTCGATAAGATAAACACTCAAGAAAAATAAAGTAACAGGAAAGTTTCCTGAGAGAATAAAAAAAAGAGTACTGAATTGCTACAAAATACTACTCCTCCTATATGGCACTGAATGCTCGACAATTTCTCCACAGATGAAGAAGAGACTTGACGTAGTAGAAATGTGGTTATATGGAAAGTTCATGAGAATACCATGAACGCAACAACGAGAAAGTTTTAAGGAAAATGGAACGAAAAATATCACTTAGACAAAATCAGAATGAGACAGTTGAAATTTTGGAACTCATAATGATAGAAGACGGATTGGAGAATAAGACACTGGCAAGACATACTGAATATAACAGGGACAACGCCAAACAGCGAATAAACTACCTAACATTAGATTAATCACTCTGAATAGGTAGGCATGATGAGGAAACAAAAATTACTGGCTACATTTGATGAAATAAAAGTTAGCAAATATATTTCTGAATGTCACTTCAGTGAACCATGACTTGTGCCGAAAATGGTGAAGTATAAACGAATTGCCATAGAATTTTTTTTTTTTCGTGACTTCTTGGAAAATATAGCAAAATTGATTACAATTGCTTACTGCCCAGTTCTGAATTTAGAGATTTCCTTCTCGAATGACAGCTACCCAATACTGAAGAGCCGTGTATCGACCGCTATATAGACTATAGCTAGGAGGCGAGAAATGATTTAAGGACTTTTCCAAAAGCATTTGTTCCAAACTGAGAGCAACAGACTATGGCAGAATTTGAACTTTTAGCGCACCTAAAAACTTTAAACTACTCGCATGTTCCAACAAGCTAAAAGATGTTCTCAGTAGGTATCTCGTGTGGCAAAGTTGGCTTACTATAGAGTAAGTTAGTCTTCTAAGCTATAATGATTTTAATCCACACAAAGTACGCCATGGATATAACTATGTGACAATGTTAACTCTGTACAGGCATTTGTCATATTAAAAGTTAAACACCAAGGCTATAATTAGTTTAATATAAACTAAGTATGTCAAGAATCTTGCATTGTGTTAAACTTGGCTCAAGGTAGGCTGACGACCATAGAATAATTAGTTTCTCACTGGGTACCTCTTTATTCTGACCTTGCACGAAATTTGGCGTGGCTAGAAAAATAACTGACGACAACCAATTTAAGATTGAGATTACGGCTAGGCTATTCGAAATAACTAAGCATTGATACCCGATGTTAAATCGACAGAATCCCTGGACGCAAATCGAATAATATAAATTAGTAGCTGACAAACGTTGCAGAAAGGAAACGTCGGTTTTAAATTTATGATCTTATTTTGAAGCCATTACTCGTACGTCATTCTTTCGGAAATAATTTGTACTGGAACCATGCGGGAAATGCAATTACTAATTCATCAACATTGAAGTAGCATTTCTGAAATAGAATGAAAATTTAATCGTGTATTTTATGAAGGTGACTCGTTCGTAGCATTTTTGCTATGCGGCAATCTGGAGATAATTAAGCACATTATAGCAAAGCAATGAGCGAGTATAGCCCATTGGTTAGAAAGTAGGACTGAATACACAGAGGGCCTAATATTCTCTATTTTCTTAACTGGTTACGATTTTATTTTACCTATATACTTCAAAAAAATAAATTCTAATTGTAAGTATAAGTTTATTTATAGTGCCTATTTCCCCTAAAACATCATTATTGGTCACGTTTTCAGTCCATGTTATTCTCTGCATTCAACATTAGAATGACATCACGGCATCTTTCTGATTGTAAGTATGACTTTTCATAGAGTTCCTATTTTCTTTAAACTTCCTTATTGTTCATAAGTCCAGTCCATGTTATTCTCTGCATTCAACAGTTGATAAACATCACTGCGTCTTTCTAATTATAAGTATAAGATTTCATGGTGTTCCAATCTTCTTTAAACTTCCTTATTGCTCATATGTTCATTCCATGTTATTCTCTGTATTTAACAGTTGATAAACATCACTGCGTCTTTCTGATTGTAAGTATAAGTTCTCATATATTTCCTATTTTCTTTAAACTTCCTTATTCTTCATATGTTCAGTCCATGTTATTCTCTGTATTCAACATTAGAATGACATCACTGCACCTTTCTAATTGTAATTATAATTTCTCATGGTGTTCCAATTTTCTTTAAACTTCCTTATTGCTCATATGTTCATTCCATGTTATTCTCTGCATTCAACAGTTGATAAACATCACTGTAAATTTCTGATTGTAAGTATAAGTTTTCATAGAGTTCTTATTTTCTTTAAACTTCCTTATTGCTCATATGTTTAGTCCATGTTATTCTTTGCATTCAACATTAGAATAACATCACTGCATCTTTCTGATTGTGAGTATAATTTCTCACAGAGACTGTAATTTTCTTTATAGTTCCTATTTTTCTTAAGACTTCCATATTTCTTACATGTTCAGTTCATGTTATTTTCCACATTCAATAGTAGTACCACGTTACTGTCTGTATGTCTAAGTTTCCTTAAGAAAAATGTGACACTTTAGACCCGAGATTCTTTCTTAGGCAGCCTATTACAGTATTCTATTTCAAGAATATTTTAATTTATTATCACTAGAAATACCCGTGAAAATCTCACGGTTTACCTATTTCTATATTCTGGTGAATCACAATTCTTAAGATAACGTCTGAATTAGCTCATAACCGAGTTGTACGACAATGAAATATCCGTAGAAGTGTCCCTATTACATTGTTACATATTTGAGCTTAACCGTTTTAGCAAAATATTAAAATAGCAATCATGTAATTTGAAATATTCATAAGGTTTATTAACGAAAAAATGTATTGAAAGAGTACTAATTTCAGAAACGTATATGGCAAATGTACTTCCAAGATCATACAAGTTATCTCCTTTCCTCACAAAATAAATCTACACTAATTTAGGACAGTTAAAAATAACAGTCAAATTATTTTATAAAAAGCGAAATGAGATAGAGATATCAAAATTTAAATGTTCAGAATCTTTAATCAAATTCAATTTATCACGTCTTCATTCATTTGCTCTCATGCACACATAAAACGAGTGACAGAACTAATTTCAACTCGGAATTAATTTTAACTCGGTACTAATTTCAACTCGACACAAATTCCAAGTCGGAACTAATTTCAACTCGGAACTAATTCCAACTCGGAACTAATTTCAACTCGGAATTAATTTCAATTCGGAACTAATTCCAACTCGGAACTAATTTTAACTCGGCACTGATTCCAAGTCGGAATTAATATCAACTCGGAATTAATTTCAACTCGGAACTAATTTCAACTCGGAGCTAATTTCAACTCGGCACTAATTCCAAGTCGGAACTAATTCCAACTCGGAACTAATTTCAACTCGGAACTAATTTCAATTCGGAACTAATTCCAACTCGGAACTAATTCCAACTCGGAACTAATTTCAACTCGGCACTAATTTCAAGTCGGAACTAATTTCAACTTGGAACTAATTTTAACTTGGAATTAATTTCAACTCGGAACTAATTCCAACTCGGAACTAATTTCAACTCGGAACTAATTTCAATTCGGAACTAATTCCAACTCGGAACTAATTTCAATTCGGAACTAATTCCAACTCGGAACTAATTCCAACTCGGAACTAATTTCAACTCGGCACTAATTTCAAGTCGGAACTAATTTCAACTTGGAACTAATTTTAACTTGGAATTAATTTCATCTCGGAACTAATTTCCAACTCGGAACTAATTCCAACTCGGAACTAATTTCAACTCGGAACTAATTTCAAGTCGGAATAAATTTCAACTAGGAATTAATTCCAACTCGATTAAAAATCAAAATTATCAATTTCCGTGAATTTCTAAACAAAATGCAATGAGTCGATGTTAATTTTTTAATTTAGCATGAAAAATCCTTAATAGATAAGATAATTCAGAATTCACTTTTTGCAACTTTCATTCTATTTGTTGCAAACGAATAAAGTCATACTTTTTATTTACTTTTATTCATTTAAATCTGATCCAATAAAAATGCAATGTTCTTTGTAGCAAGAACTGTAGATTGCTTAGTTGTTTTTTGTTTTTTTTTGTGAAGAACTCTCGTTCAAAAGAAGTCGTTAATGACCAACATTTAAGAAAATCAATAAATTAAATTTTAATTTCTTTTGAAAACTTCACAGACTTCTTAGTTCCGAGTTGAAATTAATTCCGAACTGAAATTAGTTCCGAGTTGAAATTAAATCTGCACCCCCATAAAACAACGTAACCTATATCTATAAGTTACATAGTTTTGAGGTGTTGTTGTATATCAGATGGAGATCCCAAGCAACGTTTAACACAATTTACAGAGAACTGAGACCAATCTCTCTTAAGCTCAAACAAAAGCGATTACAGTTTTTCGGCCACTGCCACCGAGCGGACAGGAAAATCGTCTCATTCTTACTCCTATGGCATCCTTCTGGAAGTGTCTTCTCGCGAAAATTGACCTTCCAGAAACCATAGCTCGCTACTCAGGATTGCACATTGGGGATATGGGGACAGGAATGCGGGACCGAACAGTGTGGAAGAACCATAGAAAGGTCGAAGTTGATGATAATATCAGTGTTGAAAATTTACTATATTTATAGAAGAATTGTCCTTATCGGGGATAGAGCATTTTTAGATATAAACAGTGCGGACATAGAAATCAACACTGCATGCTGACTGGGTGTTTAATGACTTGAGCGATAATTATGTGCTACTTTTTTATGTAGGCTCGATATATAGGAAGTTTCGTTTTTTATTTTTTTAGACCTAATGATTCTAGATTATTTATGTATTTGACCATGAGATCGTTTATTTGATTTATTTAATTAATTATATTTCAGTAGTAATGTTTTGTTTGACGAACTGGGCAAAACATCATTTATGAAGAAAAAAAAACATATTAAGAGTACAACATTCTTAATATCCAAGAAAACTCAAAAGTACAAATTAAAAACACTAAAAATAACACGAACAATAAGAAAAAAGCACCAACTTACAAAACACCTAGAAAAGATAAAATTTAATCCCACATCATACAATATGTATCTTCTTCTGACAAAACTACTTCTGATACACCCTCCTATTATCAAAATCAATAGCGATAAAAATAAGATCGATAAAAAGCTGAATGAGATACATTCGGCAATAAGGCATCTGATTGAGAGATTGGAAGTTTTGAGGAGCATGAAACCCCGTTTAATTTGCTGCTGTCCCCAGGTCAACCTTGCCCTTATCAGGGTCACAGCTATGGGAAATAGTGAATTCCCCAAAGAAAAACAAGATACAATGAAAAATATAAAAATACACTTTTAGTGAAATTACCAACAATGATTTTTATATAAAAAATCACCAACAATACATATTTATAGTAAAATTACCAACAATACATATTTATAGTAAAATTATCAACGGTACATTTTATAGTAAAATTATCAACAATACATATTTATAGTAAAATTATCAACAGTACATATTTATAGTAAAATCAACAACAATACATAATGATAGTAAAATTACCAAAAATACATATTTATAGTAAAATTACCAACAATACATATTTCTGGTAAAATAATCAACTGTACATATATATAGTAAAATTGCCAACAATACATATTTATAGTAAAATTATCAACAATACATATTATAATAAAATTACCAAAAATACATGTTTATAGTAAAATTATCAACGGTACATATTTATAGTAAAATTACCAACAATACATATTTATAGTAAAATTATCAACAATACATATTTATAGTAAAATTATCAACAATACATATTTATAGTAAAATTATCAACTGCACATATTTATAGTAAAATTACCAACAATACATGGTTTTAGTAAAATTATCAACAGTACAATTTTACAGCAAAACTGACCAGCAACATTCAAAATGCATCTTGTGATAAAAATACCATCAATGCATTTTTGTATAAGGCCACCGACTTTGACCTCCCATGCTACTTACAAGGTAACAAAATAGTCATTCTTTCATTTCCTCTGTATTCATCAGCGAGAATTATGCTCCACTCAAGCAGCTTCTTCCCGCGAACCACTGCCCTGGAACAGGCTCCCAACAGATTGTTTCAATCTTAGCATGTTCAAATCTAGTGTTAACCATTTTCTTCACCTCCTATCCATATAAACAACCCCTTACATCTACCTCGAGTGGCCCCACGGACCTTGTATAGAGTAAACTTTACTGTAAACAAAAATACCGGCAATACATATTTATAGTAAAATTAACAATACATTTTAAAAGCAAAATGACCAGCAATAAAATTTATAGCAAAATAGCCAACAATACACTTTATAGGAAAATAACCAATAATACATTTTACCTGTATTTGAAGACATACAACTGAGTTCAGAATATATTTTGTTGAAGTTATAAAATTGCATATAAAATATTTAGATTTCGCCATTAAGTAACCCATAGATATGTTGATATGCCGCTAAACTAAATCAGCCAGACAACCAAACTAAATGAGATAGGTTAAGTTAACCATCTAGATTAAGGATGTCCAGATTTAAATTTCAAGCTGAGCATCCCTGTGTTTTTAATGTTTCGATGTAAACCGCAACCAGTATTTCTCCTCATCCTTTTCCTGCTGCGGAATTAATAAACTCTAAACATTTTAAAGGCCTTGGTGTATTATCGGAGATAAAGAAATTGAGCAAAGAATAGGCGTACTTTTTTTTTTTGGCACTACAAAGGCAAAACATCAACCTAAGAACTCGAGTCGTGTGCCTAAAACATCTTGTCAGATTTAGATTCTCATATGGACTCGTTCAGAAATGTCTACACCGTAAGATGGATAGAACCGTTTTCTCGGATTAATGAAGAAAAAATATCTTCAAATAAAGGAATCTTTTAGGTCGTGCAGGCGACAATCCCTCATCAGAGTGGCCCTACACAATCACAAACAATTTTTGTTATTTTCCAAATAGCAAAAAGCACCTCGGTTGAAAACTTCCAATAGTAACAATCACGAATCTATGTAGCAGATGTAAGGTGAAGACAAAATAATTGTAATGAATATAGGCATCGATTAAGAAAGAAACAGAATCGTTTAAGAAAGAAACGGCTGCCTACTGCGGGAATATCTTCTGCATAGTCAGTCATGAATCGAAAGAGAAATGATCGTCCCAGCATGCATCACTTAACTGACTGTATCGATTAAATGATATTTTCGCCTTTATTGTTTAACATAACGTTTTATTCCAATGTGTATTCTTCACAAATCTACTATTCGAATATTGTATATTTCGGCAGCAAACCTTTTTTATACGTGGTTTATTGAATGCAACAGATAAGGTAAGTCACGAAGGTTGTCATAAAGTTTTTCTAATGTTCTTACAAATTTCCTTTGGTGGGGCAAAGTGGGTGAAAACATTTTTGCCATTTCATTCGCTATTTTCAAAGGGTTTTATTCTTATCAATATTGTTCATTACTGTAAGTCTACCATTTCGAATATTCTTGGAGCATCGGGTCTAGTGGGTTTACTGTGTGGCTAAGGATGTTTGACACAATTTAAAATTATCTGCAACGATATCGCGGCTTCAGTTCGATGAGATCTCATCAATTCACAGTTGAGCTGGCTAGATGTAACCGTAAATTCTATGCTAACAGGTTCTTTTCTCGCTGTGGGTTCCACGCTTTCCAGCGAAGTTTAGTCTTCAAAAATTTAAATGCAATGTCAATCGCTTCCTGATGATTCATCTTTAGTTCTTGCTCATTGGTAGTGTTTTTGTTTCTAACTCATCGGGAGCAACTAACCCCTTGTGTCTTAGTGGATTTATTGCCTTGTTTGAGTGAAATCGTTTTTTTAAAAAATCTTCTGTAACATAGCTTAGTAGGGATATTTATATTAATATTTTCATGGCAATTGTCTGGGGGGGGATTTCCACTTTAGCACCCTGATTTCATGAATTTAATCACTGTACTAAATCTGATCATTTTACAGTTGGGATTACGAGATGTAACAGTAGGCTCTGTGCTAATATTTTATTTTCTCGCACTTCGCACTTGTGAGACTTTCTTCCGGGTCCTTGTTTCTTTACCAACTACGATCTTCAAAATTTTAAATACATCAACTGTCATCTGCTGTCGTTTTGAAGCCTGTGCTTTTATCATCCTCTCCCCACCTCTCTCTCTCTCTCTCTCTCTCTCTCTCTCTCTATATATATATATATATATATATATATATATATATAGTTAAGTAATGAAAAGTTTGGTAATCCGTATGGATAATCCAAAGGAGGGTGTAATCCAGAGAGCTCAATGTCAAATGAGAGCAATTATTAATTCAATTCAAATAGAAAACAGACAACCTTAAGGGTCTATTGGTTATAATTTATTTGCCCAGGTATATGCTTTTTACCTGGTTATATCACCACACTTCCAAAGGTGAGTTTCTTTTTTAATTTACATATAGTTCTTATACACTGATGAACCAGGTAAAAAACATATACCTGGGGGAAATAAATTATAACCAATGAACCCTTAAAGTCGTCTGTTTTCTATTTAAAATTTATATATATATATATATATATATATATATATATATATATATATATATAATTTAAATAAAAACAGACCACTTTAATGTTCCATGTAATAAATTATTTCACCACAGCCCTTTTAAAAGGACTGCAGATCATCAGACTTTACTTCCAAACAAAAAATGACAAAAAAGGGCTGTGGTGAAATAATTTATTACATGGAACCTTAAAGTGGTCTGTTTTTATTTAAATTATTTGCTCTGGATTTACATTGAGCTCTCTGGATTTTATCCTCCTTAGGTTTACCCATACGGATTACCTAGTTTTTCATAAACTATATATATATATATATATATATATATATATATATATATATATATATATATATATACTGGGTGTAACAAACAAATTGTCCAAATCGTGTAACAGCATGGGATAATTGTCTACCTCACAAAATGTTTAGTATCTAAAAACCCACTAAACTAATTGAGTTTCTTTTTCCACGTTTTCCGATAAGACGTTTAGCCATCTTGATACCATTTGTCGTAAGAATCACTGAAAAAAACCATTTGAGTTATTCAGTTAAAAATAGAACAGGTTAAAATCGTTTTGTGTCAGCTCCACTATATCTTCCTAGCTGAGCAATGGTGAGAGGAAAAAGATCATTCACGCCTTCAGTAATGATATCAATATTCATACTTTGGCTTCATCTTCAAAGTCCATTCAAAAACCATCAAGAGAACGGTGAATAAGTTTAAAAAAAGAGGGAGCGGTAAAGAGAAAAACTGTATCAGGCGGTAACTACACTAGAGGGATCAACATTTAAACTTAGAGCTAAATCTATCCTTATTGTTAAAAGTAGAGTATTATAAAAACCTCGAAGAATTCCAGTAAGACATCTTTAATCATTTCTAAGATACAACGGTTCAAAGCTTAAGCTAGTAATTGGACAATTTTGCTGTTACGCGATTTGGATAATCTTGCTGTTACATCCGGTACACACACACACAAGCACAAACACACACACACACACACATATATATATATATATATATATATATATATATATATATATATATATATATATATATATATATATATATATAAGTTGGACAAAGCTGTATGCACAAATGTCCACACAGTCAATAACTGTACGTAGGTGTAGTGGGGTGTTGATAATGTTTTCGATTCTTTTATTCCATTTTGAGTTTTCCTTCTACCCGGGCCATTCTTGTGACGAGTTAATCGGAGTGAGGTGTAATGGCTGATAATGTCAACAAGACGTGTTGAATAAATCCTCTCATATGTATCCATATTGATCCAAAGAAATATGTCCGTTTTCATCTCGAAAATATTCGTGGATTGTCAAATACAATTTGATACATCATCACTTTTTTGTTTATTTATTTTTATTTGAGCTTATGAGATCAAAATTGAATGAAAATTGTTTGGAGTAGGGGAGCAACAAGAAAAAGCAAAGAAGGAGAAGATACGAAAAGAAGACTCCGACATGATAGACAGGAGAAAGAAATCAAGCATAAAGAAAGAATAAAACGGGACCGGGAAAAATAACGAGAAGACGGAAGTAATAAACCGGAAGCAAGAGAAGCAAAACCGGGTGAAATTAATAGGAAGGAATTATGTAAAGAAAAGAAACAAGAATAATAAAAGGAATTAAAATATATAATCACTTGGAAAATGGTGACAAGAAATATCAGGTTAAAAATATATAAAGCAGCTGAAATAAATGAAAAATGTATTTTAATAGAAAGAAAAATGATTGTCTTGCAAGGAAGAAAGGAAATGAGATGAAAAAAATTTAAGTGAACATCAAGAAGTTGAATAAAAAATAAGATACAATCGGGAGTATAAATCGTTAACGAAGAAGAAAAAGAATTAATTATGAACATGCAGGAGAGAAAGAAGAAACGATTTGGTAAATGGAAGAGAAACAATGAATAGTAAATTAAAAGTTGAAAATAATATCAGAGGAAAATAGAGAATAATATGAAGAATAAATAATGTATTTACCTAGTAGATACATGAATGAAAAGAAAGAAAGGAAGAAACAAAACAAAACGAAAGAAACGAAACGAAAGAAAGAAAGAATGAAAAATAAAGGGAGATGAAAAAAAAAACAGAATAGAACATTATAGTCTGGAAAAAAGATGGAAAAAGAAAGAAGCAAACAAACAAAGAATATGACAAAGGAAATAAAGAAAAAAGAAGACACACGGGAACTGAATGTTTCGTTTGAAAAGAAAGAAAGAAACGTAACGAAACGAAAGAAACGAAACAAAATCAAAATAAAGGAAGATAAAAAAGAAAGTAAGAAATGCAAACAGAATAGAACATTGTCGTCTGTAAAGAAAGAAAGAAAGAAAGAAAGAAAGAAAGAAAGAAAGAAAGAAAGAAAGAAATAAGATACGTAAAGGAATAAGGAAAAGACGGAAAACCAGAACGGGGTGATATCGTTTAAAAAGAAACAAAAAAAAGAAAGAAGCAAAAGAAACGAAACGAATGACAGAAAATGAAGGAAAATTAAAAAGAAAGTAAGGAAGAAAAGAAGATAGAATAGAACATTATCGTTTGGAAAGAAAGAAAGAAAGAAAGAAAGAAACAAACAAACAAACAAACAAACAAACAAACAAACAAAAGTACCGACTGGAAAAGGATTAGACAGAAAATTGAAAAAAAATCAAATGCGGAATAAAATTGATAATACCCTGCAGCATTGGCCTTCAAAATATTTCTTCACAGCGTAGCATCAAAAAGAAAATTATGTCGGGTACAGGGTTGCATATATTGAGCACTTGAGGAGGATCGAACTAACTGCACTATATATTATATTGAGTTATATCTCCCCATTTGAGGGACCAGCAATCATGGATCGAACGTGGGAGCAATGAGGTTCTGGAGAGGATGCAAACAAAGAGGAAGCTTATACTTAACATCAGGAAGGGACAGATAAAGTTTCTGGGACACATAATGAGAAAGGAGGGCCTGGAGAATCTGATACTCAAAAGTCGAATAGAGGGAAAAAGAGACAAGAGAAAACAATGCATGACATACCTAGTGGGCTTAAGCAAGTGGATGAGAGAACATAGTCTGGGCGGAGGTGGCAGAGGGACGGAACTTGTTGAGAGTTGAAAGGGATAGAGGGAAGTGGAGAGCCATGATCGTCTACGTCCTGAAAGGACACGGCAAATAAATTTTTTCTGTCTGTAATGGTGGAAGTCAGGAATTATATTTGAAGTCATCAAAAGTGTTTAACACTAAAAATATGATGAAAATAGATTCATAGAAATCTAGGTGTCTAGTTCACAAGAACAATTCATCAATCTTTTCAATATTTTCATATTTAGCAGAATATTATTTGAGTAATATTTGAAGAGATACGAGGCGACAGGGATGTGCTTCTACAGAAGGATGCTGACGATATCATGGACCGAGCGTGTGAGCAACGATGAGGTCTTAGAGAGGATGCAAACAAGGAGGAGGCTTATACTTAATATCAGGAAGAGGCAGCTGAAGTTTCTGGAACATGTAACAAGGAAGGAGGGGTCCTGGAGAACCTGATACTCACAGGTTGAAAAGAGGGAAAAAGAGACAAGGGGAAATAATGCATGACATACCTAGTGGGCTTAAGCTAGTGGATGAGAGAACATAGTCTGGGGGAGGTAGCAGAGGGATGGAACTTGTTAAGAGCTGAAAGAGATAGAGGGAAGTGGAGAGCCATGATCGTCTACGTCCTGAAAGGACACGGCACATAAAAAGAAAGAATATTTGGCAACACAAGAAAAGAATGGTTTATCTCTATCTCTCACACATAAATATATAAAAGATTTTTTTTGTCTGTAATGACTAACTTTTTGCTTTACTCAACTTATCTCCCTTACACTGGCAATACAAGTTAGGGTTTTTATGACAAAGTTTCCAAGATGTTTATGAAGCCATGATACTAATGCTACTATAGACTTATACTATTAAAAATGATATATTTTGACTAAACTAAAGTATAACAATATGATTGATATAAAAAATAAATGCTCGAGAATCTGATACTCTACCAATCGAATAGAGAGAAAGAGAAACAGGGAAAACAATGCGTGACATACCTGGCGTACTTAAGTAAGTTGATGCAGAACGGTGTCTGGGGAGGAAGAAGAGGGACGGAACTTTTGAGAGCTGGAAGGGATAGAGGGAGGTAGAGAGCCATGATCTCCTACGTCCTGAAAGGACACGGCACATAAAAAGAAAAGAATCAGGTATGGTGCTCCTACCTGGAGATTCTCGAAAAAATCTAAAGAAGGTTTCGTGATGCTATTGGTTCTGACCTGGCAACTCGTGTTCAATAGAGTACAATCTCTATCTATAAAAGGCAGGATGTGTGTGTGTGTGTGTGTGTGTGTAACGAATGCACCGCCGCAATTTTCAACGGATTTGCACCAAAATTTACATGCACATGCTCCAAGTTTTTTTATGCTTCTAAGGCAGTTTTCATGTAGTTTTGCGGCCATTTTCTACTGGCCAGAGTGAGAGCCACGATGGCTGCCACGAATAGGCAGAAAGATTCTATTGACCAGCGTGAGAGCCAACAGCTGACTGACACGAATATTAACTAGCATGCTAGAATGCAAAAACAAAACCGATAGCTGCATTCGTCACAAGTGGGAAAAATTGAAATCTGCATGGCACTTTACTCCAATTGGCTCATTTGCTTGCTTAAACTCAACGTTGAGTCTGATTCCACAGAACTGGGTTGGGCGTGTAAAAGTATTTGTTGTTAACATTCTTTTTTCATTCGGTTTTCCAGTTACGAGACCTTTTTTAAAGCTGATCGTTTTGTATTCATTTTGTTTAGTTCTTTTTTCGTAACAGATTTCATGTTTAGCATAGAGCTTAGAAAAAAGTCGCAGTGTGAGACAGGCAAGAAGTAAGGCATGTAGCAACATCAGCACGGGAAGGACACTCCTTTAAAGGCAAGGAAGGGAAAAAATATTTTAAGTCAAGTGATAGCGATTACTGTATGAGTCGTACGATTTTTAAATCAAGCACCGGCAACGCCGGGTCATGCTGCTAGTAATATTATAAAAAACCTCGGAGAATTCCAGTAAGACATATTTAATCATTTCTAAGATACAACGGTTCAAATTTTAATCTAGTAATTGGACAATTTTGCTGTTACGCGATTTGGATAATCTTGCTGTTACATCCAGTACACACACACACACACACACACACACACACACTCATATATATATATATATATATATATATATATATATATATATATATATATATCCACCGTCGTAACGCACATTCCCTGTGCCTTTGTCTATAAATATTTTCATGGAAATTGTTTTAATTGTAACGCGGCAGCATAAATTTAAATTTATCAACTTAGTCCCCTAAAAGGTTAGCGTTTTAGAGCAGCCAAGAGGATGTGTCTCATGACAGAAATAATTGTCTGCGAAATCAATACGCCAAACAATACTTGTTAAAGAAAGTAAGTATTTAAATAAAAGTTAGAGAGGAATAAGTAAAATAGTGAGCAAGTAGAAATAATGTTCAAATTAAAAACTTTTCGTTAAAAGCGGCAACAAACGTCTGCGTCTGTAGATATGCATAAAATCTGTAATTTTTGTTGTCTGTTTTTTCGTTTTTTGGGGTTTTTTTTTTTTTGCTTGAAAATATTCAACAGTTTCCGACCATTGTCTATCAGACACAATTCATTAGCAAAAGGAAAAGACTCACACCTCGCCAACGAATAGAAGGTAAAAAAAATATATATATGACCAGAAATCACGAAAGGAAACAGAAACCAAACAAATAGCGTTATTAACAAATGACGTTTCAATAATTACCTTCCTTGCCATTATAGCGTTATTAATCAACTCCGAATCTTATTTCTTTGCGTCTGGTGGCGAAATTTCTTGCACAAAGCAAGAAACAGCAATAGCAGGGGGGGGAGGGCAGAGAAAAAAAGAAAAGAAAAAGAAAGATTTATTTTCTATGTATCGCAAAACAACGGAGACCGTGAAATACACATTTTTAACATTCATGTTACAAGGATATTTATGTTAATGACGAGCCTCTGGTTGTAGGTCAAAACAGAATCCAAAGCAATGTATTCTCGCAGTTTGCAAAAACGGCAAACTTCCGTTGCTTCGAGACAATGTATCAGAAAAGTACACATTATATATATATATATAGAGAGAGAGACAGACAGAGACAGAGAGACAGAGAGAGACAGAGACAGAGAGGTAAATCAAATAACTAGATATTAACAACCGTATATGCGCGCGTTATTGTGCATATACGGTTAAGGAAATAAACATTTACTAAATTTACTTAAAGGGGTAAACATAGCAGTGCTAAATGGGGTTAGACAGAGCAAAGAAATATATATTGATAAATATACATATAACTACGCTAGGAGTGCGACTTAAGTTTCGTTGTTTTACCAACTCATCAGGCAGGAGATATTATTTAGTAACATTTCAAAAATAATACTTCGTGCCTGATGAGTTGGTAAAACGACAAAACTTAAGTTGCACTCCTGACTTAGGTATATGCATATTTATCAATATATATATATATATATATATATATATATATATATATATATATATATATATATATATATATATATATTGTTTAAACATGTTTCAGGAACGCTTATCTCGATTATATAAATTTAAATGTGCTACTAGACTAACAACTCGGTTTCACTGATTTTCTGTTGAACTTTATGCAACCGCCATTTCCACTTTTCTAACAGATTCTTTTCTCTCACTTCTCTCCTGTGGAACTCCCTTCCGATTTCTAGATTTCTACAGTCTTTTGACTTCCTGAACCCTCTTACCTAAATCCCCCTCACTAAAGTCTTCTCATTCTCTTTCATTGCTTGTGACCACCACTCCCTGCGTTCTGGTGGTGTCATTGCTTTGTTTGAGGTGAAGTGATTAAAAGAAAATGAAAAATAAAAAATAAAATAAACAGATAAAAAATGTCTATTAAGTTTTTGGTGTGTTTGTTCTAGAGTGCATTAAGTCGTTTTCTATCAGATGAAGTCTTATAACGGAATGAAAAATATGCAATGATCCAGTTCGTTCGACTTTGTTGCTCGTTTTCAAGAAAGTAACGTAAAGTTCGAAAGCCAGTCGGTGGCGTATACATGATGTTAACAAATCAAAGTTTGAAATAAAGGTGCGTTTCCATGCTATGGTGATAGAAGATATATTAGCGTCTACTCGGTATCTAGGTTACTTACATTGTGACGAGCTCAATGATACCTCATTTTATTTCTACGCCACTGCGTTTAGCGAAAAACCGCGAAAAACGAAAAATCGATTTCAACACAAATTTTAAACTAAAATCTCCCTAAATTTTCAAACAAGTTTAACTCAATTGTAGCCAACAATAAGTTAATAGTTTAACAGTCATTTAACTTGATAACTGAGTCCACCCATATAGTGAAAACCCGCGTAAATAGCGATTTTTATTGGTTTCTTTCTTACTTTTCGTTGATCTTTCTACCAATTTTCATCAAACTCAACAATTACTTTATAATTGCTTTATAAATGTATCCTCTTTCACTGACAAATTAAATTTCAAAAAACTCCAAAATAATTGTGGTCTGAAGTGGGTCTTCATGTCCTCGGTTAATATTGATTGAATAAATATAGACTCTGTTACATCTAAACATGATGCTGCTTTTGCTCAATTCTAATTGAACGCTTTTTCTGATCGACTAACTGGGTATGGCTGCTAGTCTCCTAAATAAAGTTTCCTCACTTTCTTTCACCCTCATTAAGTCTCTCTGTCTGGGCACTTCGACGTGGTGTAATCGTTATCAGGTTTGTCTTGATAGATCAATTACGACTGAGAAATGAGTTCGATCCTCACTGGATGCTGCACACTTTCGGCCTCGTGCTGCATCTAAGCTACGCTTATAAACTTATAGATCAATTTTCGAAATGCTATGGAGAGTATTAAGAAGCACAAAAACGTCGTTTGAAACAAAGAAAAGAGAACTGAAATGTTACGAGTTATCTGTCCTCCTAGATGACAGTGAATGTTGTACAATCTTTTCAAAGATGAAGAAGTAACTTGAAGACAACAGACGGATGCTGAGGATACCATGGATCAAATATGAGAGCAACGACGAAGTTTTAGAGAAAATGGAAACAAAAAGAAAACTTATACATAATATCAGGAAGAAATAGTTGAAATTTCTTGGGTACATAATGAGGAAAGAGGGCTTGGAAAATCTGATACTCCCAAGACAAATTGGAGGGATAGAGGAAAACAACGCATAGAATACTTAGAAACTTGAGTAAATGGATTTCGGAAACAAATGACAGCAAATTGTTGTGTTTGATATCTAAAATTTATTTTTCTTTGTGGCTATTTTTATTTTTTCTTAAGAAAAAAAAGGAAATGGGAGAATGTTAAGTTCTATTCTACGGACAATATTTGTTAGCCCATATAACGATTGTACTTACATCCTGCTGGCTATAAAATCTAATGCTTTGTTAAATTAACGTGTTTTCCCTGCTAGTTCAGATGCATTCAGCCCAGGTACCGCAATTTAAGCGAATATTTCTTCTTTTTGTTTTCCCTCTTGATAGATGAAACTTTCAGTTTTCTGGTGAATTCTTGTCATAGTAATTTAGAAATTAACAGACTTCCTGCTATCTGGACAATATCCCTAAAATAATTGAAGTCCTGATTGCCTTCGCCCTGAGGGAACAAGACACATAAAAAAGAAGTGAGTTTGGTAATCACCGGGTGCCCCATAATTTCGGAATTGAGTCACATCTAAGCAACAAAATCCCTATTGATCTATTGTGTCTTAGTGGCTTTATGACCTTCCTTGGTGCTAAATTATTAAAAGAAATAGTAAAAACAGTTACATGTGTGGTTCTTCCAAATGTTTAGTAGTTGAATAGCTATGCCGTTAAACCAGCACTACAATTCAATGGGTTGAGATGTCTGAATTTTTTTATGAAGCTTTTGTATTATTTCTTTCATTATAAATTTGCTATGGCATTAGTAGTAGTAGATATAATAGTCTTAATCCTGTTTTTATATTTTTTTCTATGCGAGAAGTTGTTGTATCATAATAATTTTAAGTTGTCTTTCTACCATCTCCATTCGATTTTACAGACAGCAATAGAAGTAATAATCTCAATTTGTCCAAGTTTATTAGGATAAGCAGCCTAATTATTAATTCTTTGACGAATTTATACTTCACATGCGAATATTTCCATGGCAATTGTTCTGTTTGTACCGCGAACGTATGAATTTAAGTGAGACCCTCTATGCTTTTCAATTAGTTATGTGCCATGCGGGATACACGCTTAGGCGATCATGTATCTTTCAAGGCAGATTTTTTCCCGCAGTATGTTGCCATATCTTTATGCGGTAGACCTGTTGCCACCCAATGCTATAGAATCCGGTATACATACGCATAGCTAAGGGGAAAAAAAGACGATTCATACCTTTCCCAAGGCTAACGTAAGTGAATGTAATGGATTCGACTGAAATTCGAACTCGGCTCTCTGAGTTTTCAATGCGAGCCGCTATCCATAACTCCATCGTCCTCCCCTTGATAGTCCGTCTTTTACATTTGGTATTCGTTAATTTCTGCAATGCTAGGAGTTTGAGCAGCTCCTGCACTCTGATGCGAGATAGAAAAACATAATAGGCGTACGCGCCAACAAATGGAATAACAGTAAATTTTCGACAGTAATAATATAGTTTCTCATAATCAGTTGTTCCCGTTGGCACTGAGGAGAGAAATGGCTTGTAAATTAAAAGCCTCCAAAGGAAAACTGCTATATTTTAGTCGTCAAAGATGACCGTTTCTGTCTGCCATCAATATGGCTTATACTAACCTCCAGGTGAGCAACATATTGCGCATGCTTGGTTTCCCGGTTTATGGCTTATTTTAACCTCCAGGAGAACAACATATTGCGCATGCTTAGTTTCCCGGTTTACGGCTTATTTTAACCTCCAGGAGAGCAACATATTGCGCATGCTTGGTTTCCCGGTTTACGGATTATTTTAACCTCCAGGAGAGCAACATATTGCGCATGCTTGGTTTCCTGGTTTACGGCTTATTTCAACCTCCAGGAAAGCAACATATTGCGCATGCTTTGTTTCCCGGTTTACGACTTATTTTAACCTCAAGGAGAGCAACATATTGCGCATGCTTGGTTTCCCGGTTTACGGCTTATTTTAACCTCCAGGAGAGCAACATATTGCGCATGCTTGGTTTCCCGGTTTACGGCTTATTTTAACCTCCAGGAGAGCAACATATTGCGCATGCTTGGTTTCCCTGTTTACGGCTTATTTTAACCTCTAGTAGAGCAACATATTGCGCATGCTTGGTTTCCAGTTTTACGGCTTATTTTAACCTCCTGGGGAGCAACTTATTGCGCATGCTTGGTTTCCTGTTTTACAGCTTATACTAACCTCCAACTTTTGGGCATTCTTGTTTTCCCGTTTTACACTGATATGAATTGGAGTGATCACATTGTATCTATTGCTAGATCTACTGTTAGGAAAGTTGGTCTACTGTGTCGTACCAGACAATTTTTTCATACCAGAATCTACCTTACAAATTTGTAAGCCTACCATCGTCTACGCTTTGACGTGATATATGTCCTTGTTTACGGCAGAGAATGTTGGACGATTTAGTCAAAGATAAAGAAGGGTCTCGTGGCGTCAGAGATGTGGTTCTACAGAAGGATGTTAAGGATACCATGGACCGAGCGTGTGAGCAACGATGAAATCTTAGGTTGTAAACAAGGTGGGGGCTTATACTTAATATCAGGAAGAAGCAGTTGAAGTCTCTGGGACATATAATCAGGAAGGAGGGCTTGGAGAATTTGTTACTCTACGGGTCGATTAGAAGGAAAGAGAGACAAGGGAAAATAATGCGTGAAATACCTGGCGGGCTTAAGTAAGTAGATGGCAGAATGTGGTATGGGGGAGGAAGAAGAGGGACGGAACTTCTTGAGAACTGCAAGTTATAGAGGGAGGTGGAGACCCATGGTCTCCTGCGTCTTGAAAGGACATGGCACATAAAAAGAAAGAACCAGGTATGGTGATCTTGCTATATATCTCGAGATTCCTGAAAAAATCTAAAGAAGGTTTCGTAATGCTATTGGTCCTGACCGGGAAACTTTTGTTCAATCCCTATCCACCGTCGTAACGCACATTTCCTCTCCCTTTGTCTATAAATATTTTCATGGAAATTGTTTTAAGTGTAACTTCAAATGTACGACTAGATTGGCAAGTCTAATCGGTAGACTTTTGGAATAGCTAGATGTTACAGCAAGTTTATTCTAAAACTTTTCTCTTACTTATAGCTTGTAGAATTCTCTTTCAGTTCCTGTTTTCACTACTTCCTACGATCTTCAAAAACTTTTTGGGATTATATATATATATATATATATATATATATATATTCTAAAACTTTTCTCTTACTTCTCGCTTGTAGAATTCTCTTTCAGTTCCTGTTTTCCCTACTTTCTACGATCTTCAAAAACTTTTTGCGATTATATATATATATATATATATATATATATATATATATATATTCTAAAACTTTTCTCTTACTTCTCGCTTGTAGAATTCTCTTCCAGTTTCTTGCTTCCCTACTTCCTACGGTCTTCAAAAACATATTTAGATCACACACACACACACACACACACACACGCACACACACACATAGATAGATAGATAGATAGATAGATAGATTTACTAATTTAAAAATATGGTTCCATCGCTAGAATTACCATGAATTAAATTTGAAGTTTTCAGTTTCTGTTTTTGAAACATGGTAATACCTGTGCAGCGATGGAAGCATATTTTTAAATTAGTAAATTTATAATATTTATGCTCTGCAGAATTGTATTGAGCACTGTTGTTTTAAAAATAAAAACAATAAGAACATCAGATTATAAATGTTACTGTTTTTCTCTTTATTTTAATATATATATATATATATATATATATTATGAAAGGAATTATCTGTGTATGCGTTATTTTATAGATACAATTTATTTAAATAATAAATTAACTAAAAAATGAAGCATTTACTTAAATAAATTATATCTATTAAAATGACGTATAAACAGAAATATATATATATATATATATATATATATATATATATATATATATATATATATCAAATTTTGATCACTGTTAATTGCTATTTCTGCCACAGTAATATTACGTCCAGGTTCATAAAACATGTCACAATTATTAGCAGATATTCTTTTATCGCAATGCGGGACATTTAAAAACGAACATAATGGAAAGAAAAATAATATAGATTAATTTGGTTAGATTATAAAATATTCTTTCAAAAAAATTTGAAACTACCAGCTTCTCTCGTTCATGCGCATGTGTAGTCACAATAACATCAACAAACCCATTCGGCGGAAGCCCTAACGGATGAAACACATCATAAATAAACCTTTTACATTTTGTCTCAAACAAGGAAAAGCCGTAGACTTAACATCGGGAAGAGGCAGCTGAAATTCCTGGAACGCTTAATGAGGAAGGATGACCTGGAGAATATGATACTCACGAGTCTAATAGAGGGAAAGAGATAAAGGAAAACAACGCATAACATACCTAGTAGCATAAATAAGTGGATGACAGAAGGTGATCTGGGAGAGGTGGAACTTGTTGAGAGCTGCAAGGGATATAGGGAGATGGAGAACCATGATCGCCTACATCCTGAAAGGACTCAGCACATAAAAAGAAAGAGGTATATTTTAGTCAAAATCGTGTTCAGTTTCGTTATGGTGAACATATATAAAGAGATGGAAAGTACTTGGGAAATAAAAGTGATTCTCACGGTTACAATGCTTTTCTCGCCTTATTTAATTGTAATATACGGAAAAATATTCGTGAATAGGAAAGGATTATGATAAAAATAAGCAGACATAATGTTTGTGATTTTTTATCAATCAGACATCCTTGAGGACAATCTAGCCAAATTCATCTATGCTCTTTTACTTTTCATCAACTTTGTTTTTAAATGTCCCACATTATGATAAAAAACCTACCAAGAATAGTGACAGGTTGTAAGAACCTGGACGTACGCTTACTGACGCTGAAGCACTTTCTAGACATTTTCGCCTTAGTGAATTATTTTCTCTTTTAATTAAAGTTGCAGTTTTTATATCAGAACTTTTGTCAGTTTTGTTAACGTAAACAACTAAGGCGTAAGAGTTTCTCGTTCATGCGCATGTGTAGTCACAACAATATCAAGAAACCCAATATGGCTGAACGGCTGAAACGCGTCACAAATAAACTTTATTCCATTTTGTCTTACAATTTCCTAAATACTGTTCTTGATATATAAAATATATATTGACGTTATCTCATATATATATATATATATATATATATATATATATATATATATATATATATATATATATATATATATATTATGAAATGGACAAAGTCCGACAATTATTTTAAGAGATTTTTATGTTTATACATTCTTTTTATACATACAAATATTTAAGTAAATGCTTTGTTTATAATAAACAGTATTAAACAACATTTACCGGCCTGAATTTCCAAGAAATTTTCACAGAACGGAGGATGAATATTTTCTCGGACATTCAGGCCGGTAAATGTTGTTTCATACCGTTTACTTAAATATTAGGTTGGTGCAAAAATAACGACGTAATAATGTCGTTTTTTGACGTTAAGAAATACGTAAAAAAACGACATTATTATGTCATTATTTTTGCACCAACCTAATATTTGTATCTTTAAAAAGAATGTATAAACCTAAAAATATCTTAAAATATATATATACACACACACACACACACACACATATATATATATATAGAGAGAGAGAGAGATAGAAATATATATATATAGATATATAGATATATATATTAATATATATATATATTAATATATATATATATATATATTAATATATAATAACAAGGCTTAAACACTAATATTCCATGGTCATAATTTATTCCATTGTAGGTTTTTTTTGTTTTCTTTTTGAATTTGTAGGTCTCATGAATTGGATCGTATTTACGGTTCCAATGGAATAAATTATGACCATGGAATATTACTGTTTAAGCCTTGTTATTATATCCTTACTCTGTCCTGGACATTGAGTTCTACCTGGATTCTATCCTCTCGGATTTTTTATTCAAAAAATATACATGTGTGTATATGCACCTGTGGATTTTGCATATATATGTATATTTACCACTAGTATTATCAATATATTAATATATATATTAATATATATATATATATATATATATATATATATATATATATATATATATATATATATTACATGAATCATTCATACAAAAAGTAGATTAATGGAGAAGTTAATGATATAAATGGCGAAAAACATCTTCGCAAACAATTTTAAAATTGCATTAACCTACGAATCAATCGATGAATGTTATGATCCTTGTTTTTAATAACTTCAAGTTGTATAAGGTCTTTTTTTTATCTCCTAGTACATTCGGATGTACATTCACCAATCTTCAGCATGGAAATTATTTTGTTTTTTTTTGTTTTTTTTTTTTGGTGGTGGGGATTAGTAGATCCAGGTAATAGTGGACACGGAAAATTAAATGCCAATCGAAATATGTTTTTGTTAGAAATGTGTTATTTTTAACGGATAAAAACTTATGGAG
>OZ010607.1:31911432-31928932 GCA_963932145.1 Acanthosepion lycidas | reverse complement strand
GATCTCAATGAATCGATGGCAGAACAAGGAGAAAAAGCCAAAATCTATTTCGAGCAAAAAAAAAACTTAGGACGTTGTGGCGAACCATGATCACTGGCGCTTTGAGTGTACATTGCACATAAAGAGAGAAAAAGTTTCATAGAAACGCTTTACTTTTTTTATAGCAGGGAAAAAACTGTATAAAGAAAAATCTATAAAGTGACACAGCCCAGAATATTGAATCCGCTTTTTTTTAATGTTGTTCTCATAGTACAAGACCCAAGAGCCACTCAAGCTAGATTATTACTAACAGAGATTGCTGAAAGTAGATGTCTATTTATCCGAGTCTTGAAGAGATTAACATTGTAGTGATCGGGTGTCTGTTCTACAAAGTTGCAATTTTGGGAAGAAATTATCCGAACGGAACGACCTACTTACTACTGAACTACGACGGGATTGAGGATGGCTTGTACCTGTGTATGTGGCATGGTGCTTTTAGATGAAAAGGCTGAAACTATGCAATGTAGATCTTTAATGGATATAGCAATAGAGTAGCGACAAGATTGTATCGCTTCATCTGTGGGAAAGATGTTATGGGGTGGAAAATAATAGGAAAATATGTGCCATGCGTGATACATGTGTGTGACGTCATCTGCTTACGTTTAGATACGCTTCTAGCAGATATGATCGTTCGCGGGAAATCATGGAAAATTGTAGTTTAAATAGTAACATCGACTTTGCTAACCAGACGGTTCCCTGGTGCTAAACTGGTATCGCACATGATTCTTTGTGTTCAAAAGATTTTTCTCGGGAGAAAAGTTGACAAATTTCAGTGAAAGGTAAACGTAAAAAAGTAACTTGGATCAATTTAAACATTATTATTTAGTGGATACTCATATTTGAGCAGACGCACGAACTGTGCATATATATATATATATATATATATATATATATATATATATATATATATATTATAAATATATATCCATCCATATATATATATATATATATATTATAAATATATATTTTCGTCCATATATATATATATATATATATCTTTGTCCATAGATAGATAGATAGATAGATAGATAGATAGGTCCATGCTTACAATATTGCTGACAGCTGCCATGTGGTTCTTACATGATTCTTACACATGACTGACGAGGTAGTAGGTTGCCATTTTTTTTTTTTTAGGGTAGACCAGTTGCCATCCAAGGCTATAGAACCCGGTCTGTCGTGCTATTTATCCATAGCTGCGGGTAGAAGAAGAGGATTTTTACCTTTCCCAAGAGTATTAGCACGTAAGTGGATGTAATGGATTCGACTGAAATTCGAACTCGACTCTCCGAATTCTCAATTCGAGCCTACCGATTATTGGAGGTGATATTTTTTTTACTTCAGTCAGTTGTGTGCCATGCATGATACATGCTTTGACGATCATTTATCTGTCGATACATGACTGACGAGGCAAATATTTCCCGCATTAGGTTGCCATTTCTTTCTGCGATAGACCAGTTGCCATCAAGGACTATAGAACCAGATCGGTCCTGCTATTTGCCCATAGCTGGGTGGGGGTAGATGAAGAGGATTCATACCTTTCCCAAGAGTATTAGCACGTAAGTGAATGTAATAAATTCGACTGCAATTCGGCTACGTAAAGGTTTTTGAATTCTATTTAAGCTGGAAAGTTGGAGTTGAACGGCTCCAGCCCAAATATGATTTCCATTCTTAGTCTGATTTGACTCTTGTAAATATAGACGATGTTATAAGATATCAAATACTTTAGGCTGCGGTACAATGCACCGACTAATTTCCCAGCCCCTTTAGTGATGTATCGTATACATGAGTTATACTTGAGGTCTGACTAGAATGTGTGTCTTAATAAACCTCCAAACCATTGAGAGTACACCCGTTCATGATGAAAGGTAAGAAATCAGGACCTGGTCAGTAATGATAAAATGTTTGCAGATTAGTTTTGGAGATATTAAGTGTTAAAAGCCAGTTCTTTACCCGAGTTGACCTTTCAATAACAAATAACATTTGTAATACTTGAAATTACACAGTCTCAAGACCAAAACAAGATACTTGAGTTTATAATTTGGTGTGGAAAATAAAATTTTAGACCATCCAGAGAAGACAAGTACCTTCCTTACATTACAAAGCAATAAAATTCAATATAATACGGTCCAATGACTTACTAGACTACAGTGGAAAAAAAAAGGTTTAATACGTTGCACAAATGATGGAAGACAGACACTGACACTCGGTTGATAATATATATTTTATCTATAAGACACGCCTTCTTTCCTTCTTACCTTTCTTCTCACCCTCTTTCATTTTCCTGAAAGATCTGGGAGAAGTTACAAGCATGTAATCTATAGCTGACATCTTTAAAGTAGATAGGAAAATGGCGGACGGCGAGTAATGAATGACTATTGGTATTTGAAGCGTAGGGAAAGAGAGAGAAAAAGCGAACAAGAAAGTGAAAGGAAATGGCGTCCATGGCAGAGAGGCGCGCTTGTACGATGAGAGATGAAAATAGGTAAAAGAGTAAAAAGAATCTATTTGGCTGTCAGATTGTCAATGCACCCGTCTTTGTGTCTCTGGTTCGATTTGGACTTTCTCGTTTATTCCCAACGTCCGTCTCCTTGAATTTCTGTCCCTGCTTATTTATTTGTCCATTTATAAGTTCGCTGGTTCGTTTATTGTGAATGCCTGGATATGAATAAATGAAGACGAATCGATAGATTTATATTAACAGACTAAGATAGATAGATAGATAGATAGATAGATAGATAGATAGATAGATAGATAGATAGATAGAAGAACAGACTGAGATAGATAGATAGATAGATAGATAGATAGATAGATAGATAGATAGATAGATAGATAGATAGATAGATAGAAGAACAGACTGAGATAGATAGATAGATAGATAGATAGATAGATAGAAGAACAGACTGAGATAGATAGATAGATAGATAGATAGATAGATAGATAGATAGAAGAACAGACTGAGATAGATAGATAGATAGATAGATAGATAGAAGAACAGACTGAGATAGATAGATAGATAGATAGATAGATAGATAGATAGATAGATAGAAGAACAGACTGAGATAGATAGATAGATAGATAGAAGAACAGACTGAGATAGATAGATAGATAGATAGATAGATAGATAGAAGAACAGACTGAGATAGATAGATAGATAGATAGATAGATAGATAGATAGAAGAACAGACTGAGATAGATAGATAGATAGATAGATAGATAGATAGATAGAAGAACAGACTGAGATAGATAGATAGATAGATAGATAGACTGAGATAAATATATAGATGAACAGACTGAGACAGATGAACAAACTGATAGATACATACATACATACATACATACATTCATTAACAGACTGAGATTACATATATAGATTAACAGACTGAGATATATGATAAACTGAGATAGATAGATAGATAGATAGATAGATAGATAGATAGATAGATAGACTGAGATAAATATTAGGTTGGTGCAAAAATAATTTCGTTTTCTCACATAGTAACATATGTTAGAAAACGAAATTATTTTTGCACCAACCTAATATATAGATGAACAGACTGAGATAGATAGACTGAGATAAATATATAGACGAACAGACTGAGATAGATATATACATACATACGTACGTACGTACGTACATAGATTAACAGACTGAGATAGATGAACAAACTGATAGATACATACATACATACATACATACATACATACATACATTCTTTAACAGACTGAGATTACATATATAGATTAACAGACTGAGATATATGATAAACTGAGATAGATAGATAGATAGATAGATAGATAGAAGAACAGACTGAGATAGATAGATAGATAGATAGATAGATAGATAGATAGATAGATAGATGAACAGACTGAGATAGATAGATAGATAGATAGATAGATAGATAGATAGATAGATAGATAGAAGAACAGACTGTGATAGATAGATAGATAGATAGATAGATAGATAGATAGATAGAAGAACAGACTGGGATAGATAGATAGATAGATAGATAGATAGATAGATAGATAGATAGATAGATAGATAGATAGAAGAAAAGACTGAGATAGATAGATAGATAGATAGATAGATAGATAGATAGATAGACTGAGATAAATATATAGATGAACAGACTAAGATAGATGAACAAACTGATAGATACATACATGAATACATTCATTAACAGACTGAGATATATGAATAGACTGAAATAGATAGATAGATAGTGAGAAAGAGGGAGAGAGAGATGAACAGACTAAGACAGATAGACTTTTAAATGCCTTGTCCTTTCTGGATGTAGGCTCACTACCGATTTCTTTTCCTCTGTTATCAATAAACCCGCCAATATTTCTTGGTAAAGATGGTATGCATCAATAGGGATAGTAAAGTGTTAAATGTTCATTAGAACTGGTTACAGGAATACAGGAATTTGAAGAGACATTTCATAGCAAATATAGGCTACATCTCGTCTCAATGTAGAGTCTCGAGATTACAGAACTGCTTTAATTGGTTCAGCCGAAGAAAATCATTACATTTTTATTCCTATGTTGTTTTTTGTACTGAATCCTATTTTGACACTACTCAAAAAAATAATGTAATTTAATTAAATACAAGACAAGGCTCTTTTTGAGAATGTTACCATTTCACTGCAGACTAAGTTTTCTAGACTTGAACCCCTAATTTACTTAATTACTAATATAAATATTTTGGTTTAATCTTCCTCTTCATTCCATCTGACGTATTGACATTTCAGTCAGTTATGTGCTGTGCGTAATACACGCTTAGGCGATCATGTATCTTTCGATACATGACTGACGAGGCAGATTTTTTTTCTCGCAGAAGGTTGCCATTTCTTTCTGTAGTAGACCAGTTGACATCCCGGTCTGTCCTGCTATTTATCCATATCTTGCGGGGAGAGAAGAACAGAATTCATACCTTTCCCAAGGGTATTAGCACGTAATTAAATGTAATGGATTCGACTGCAATTCGAATTGAAATTCACTAATCATAAAGCTACGTAAACGCCTTTTCTATTAAAGCTGGAAAGTGGGGGTTGAACGGCTCCAGCCCAAATATGATTTCCATTCTTAGTCTGATTTGACTCTTGTAAAGATAGATGATGCTATAAAGAATAAAATACTTTAGGCTTCGGTACAACTCACCGACTATTTTCCCAGCTCCTTTAGTGATATATCGTATACATCTGTTAGGTCTAACTAGAATTTGTGTCTTAATAAACCTCCAAACCATTGAGAGTACACCCGTTCATGATGAAAAGTAAGAGATGAGAACCTGGTCAGTAATGATGAAATGTTACCAGATTCGTTTTCGAGATATTAAATGTTAAAAGCCAGTTTGCTTAATTACTAATATAAATATTTTGGTTTAATCTTCCTCTTCATTCCATCTGACGTCATTTCAGTCACTTATGTACCATGCGTGATACACGCTTAGGCGATCATGTATCTTTCGATACATGACTGACGAGGCAGATTTTTTCTCGCGGTAGCTTGTCATTTCTTTCTGCAACAGACCAGTTGACATCCCGGTCTGTCTTGCTATTTACCCATAGCCGAGTTGGGGAGAAGAAGAAGAAGTATTAGCACGTAAGTGAATGTAACGGATTCAACTGGAATTCGAACTCGTATCTCCGATGCCTCAATCCATTACTCCATCGTGCTTGCTGATTAGTTATAACAATGTTATGTTAATTAAATGTTAATTAAAATGTTCATGGTGTATGGATCTTTATCCCCCCCACACACCACCACCACCCCTGTAAGCAAAATGGATACAATATATAGAAAAAAAAGCCAGTGTCATTTTAAAAATCCATAGGAGGATATGTCAGATTAGGGAGCACTTTGAGCATACCAGGTCAAATAATTTCTGGAAAAGTGACAAATTTCAGTTGACAAGTAAGTTTTAGTCAGTTATCTGCCATGCGTGATACAGGCAGATTTTTTCCCGCAGTAGGTTGCCGTTTCTTTCTGCAGTAGACCAGTTGCCATCCAAGGCTATAGAACCGGGTGTGTCATGATATTTACCTATATCTGTGGGAAGAAGAAGAGGCTTCATACCTTTCCCAAGGGTATTAGCACATAAGTGAATGGATGCGACTGGAATTCGAACTCGGCTCTCCGCAAACTAAGTCACTATCCATTACTCCACCTGTTGAATCCATTACTTGTCGTACTGGTTTCTGCAATAAACCTGTTACTATTTATCCACCGTATTTGTGCAGTCCATATTCCTTTTAGCACGGAATATAACAGTATTGTTGGTCATTTTGTTGTAAAATATATTGTTGGCAATTCACCTGTAAAATGTATTGCTATGCCGTTTTGTTTTAAAAAAAATATATTGGTAATTTTACTATAAATAACTGTTACTGGTAATTTATACAAAAATATGCATTACTGGTATTTTTACTATAAAATGGATTTTCACTCTTTCATCGTACGTTGTTTTTGTGTCGGGGTTCACTTTATACCCATAGCTTGGACCCTAACAGGTTCTACCATCCCGGGTTAGTGTAGATCTGGAAACAATAGACATTGAGATGTGGTTCCACGTCCCTCAAAAAGGTACACATATCAGTGGTTAACTAGGGCAAGAAATGGCTTGCAAGTTTGAATGCCTCCAAAACAAAACTGCTTTCATTTAATCACAACAGAGAAACTTTTCTGTCTGCTATCAGCACGGTTGATACTAACCTCCAGGTGAGCAACATTTTACGCCTTCTTGATTTTCACAATGATATGCAGTTGAGTGGTTATAATGAATCCTTTTCTATGTTTACTTCTATGAATGTTGGTTCACTGTATCGAACCGGATATATTATAATTTTGTAGTACCATTTTGCACATTTAGAAATGTACCATTCATCTGTCCATTGAATATTAAATATTGATGTCATATCCGGTCTGGTATTTCTATTATATATCTCGTGATAGTTGACAAAATTCTTAGAAAAGCCTGTAATATAAACGCCCCTAACCTGGCATTTCATCTTCAGTCACAGTCTCACCGATATGACGGGGTTTCTCTCTGTCATTTTTACAAATATTTTCACATTAATTGTTCTGATGAATTTTCCTCCTTCCCGCCTCAGCTACGTTAGTTTAACTAGGACTCACCAATTTATAGGTGATTTCCCTAAATGCAGCCGTATGTTCTATTCTAACTTGTCCTCGCACTTCTCGCTTGTGGAAACCCCCCTTCGATTTTTTGTTTCACTGCCAACTACAATATTCAAAGATTTAAATACAAACGCCAATTGGCAGCGTCTGTTTCCTGAATCTTGTCCTTTTTTTTGTTCATCCTCCGCACTTTTCTTCGCTGATATGTTCTCATTCACTTTCACACACAGTAAACCCATTCGTCCTAATGAAATTATTGCCGTGCCTTGTGGCGGGTGGGAATGATTAATTGAGATAAAATTATTCAGAGGACTCAAAAAACGCAAATAAAAGTCTGTGTCAAAAGTATGGATTTTAGGGTGTGTGTATATATATATATATATATATATATATATATATAAATATATATATATATGTGTATATATATATATATATATATATATATATATATATATATATATATATACTTTTTACATCGTTCGGACTATCATCCTCATCTTTGTTGCTATATTTATTACAATGTTTCGGCCGTTGAACACTCTTCTTCAGGTGGTTGGAATGTCGAACTGAACCCTTCATTTCGCTCGCTAGACTGTTCTAGTTCCACGTGCCATGTCTAATTGATGTCCTCAAGGACACATGGCACAGTGGATAAAGGCATCAGTTAGATCGAGTGGCAGGGCCAAAAGAGTGTCAGTTCAATACCTGGTTAAGGCGGTGGAGAACTTGGAGAGTGGAATTAACAGGAGATAACTGATAACTGACATCCATTAAAAACATGGCACGTGGAACTAGAACTGTCTACCCCAGCGAGCGAAATAAAGAGTTCAGTTCGACATTCCAACCTCCTGAAGAAGGCCGGAGTGTACAACGGCAGAATCGTTATGATAAATATGGCAACAAAGATGATGATGATGATGATAGTCCGAACAATGTAAATATTGTACATAATACCTCATCTCAGAAATATAGACATATATATATATATATTCACCCAAACAATTCAATAAAGCCACTAAGACGCAAGAGGCTACTGAGTTATTGAGAATATGAGAAAAATACTATTAAGGAGAGAGACTTTTGTGGTATACTTACGGACGATAATGGGTATGTCCCCATTCACATAAATATAGTAGTAAATACAGTATGTTGGTCTACAGTTAGAGATTCGTCTCCAGTTGTTCTGGTCAAACTCCCAGTATCCGGAAGGAGACGATCCCCAGACGAGGCTATGTCGAAGGGCAGAGTCTCGTCTCGAGAAAAAGCTACCCAACCCCGTTTTATACGGGGAATTTTTGGCCGAGCCTACGGACTCGGATACCCCACATTAAATTCGGCCTTCTGCCACAGCTGGCTGCGTGGGGCGGTTAGTAGATATTCTGCAGTTGGAGATCCATTGTGGAATTCACTTGACTCACTTCTAGCATTTAGCTCCTTCTACTACGCGCCGCTGGCGAATCTTATATGTGTTGTTCTTGTCCTAAGTATTAACGTCCATTTCCAACTTTCGTTTGATTATTCTATTCAGTAACCTCTCCCTAGGTCCCTAGGTTACAACAAGGACAATAATAATAATAATAATAATAATAGAAGAAGAAGAAGAAGAAGAAGAAGAAGAAGAAGAAGAAGAAGAAGAAGAAAACAGATAACGATTGACACTGCATTTGCATTTTTGTAAATCAAAGTTGACTGGAAATCAAGAAGCCGAAATAGATTTCTGAAAGCGGGAAGTGCGATAGAGGAAACGTCTTGCCATTTTAACTGTAAAATGATGCGATCTTCGCGCCATTCTAATACTCCGGTTAATTTTAAAAAAATATAAATAGAGGGAAGTTCATCAGATAAATTACCATGAAATTATTTATAAAAACGGCACGTGAAAATTATATTATTGCGTTTGGAAAATGACTGAAAAGGAGATGTTATGTCAGGACAAATAACATTGCAGATTCTTCTTTAGATTTTATCAAGAAACTCTAAATATATAGCCGGAACGCCATACCAGATATGGCAGCAATATTCAAATATGTAAAACAGATACTTGCTATATATATATATATATATATATATATATATATATATATATATATATATATATATATATATATATCAGATAATCCTAAGGAGCCAGGCAAACCTACCCACGGATCTTCAGGATAAAGTCAGCTTTAAAAACGGCTTTACCCTGAAGATCCGTTTAGGTGAAACCTACGTAGGTCTGCCTGGCTCCTTAGGATTATCTTAGGTTTTGCTCTACTTCGTGTATTGAGCACTTTACGTAGTTGACTTTTTACTCGTTTTGTTTTTGTGTTTTTTCTTTGAAATTGGAGCTTAAACACGACGATTGTTTTAATGTTCTTGGTTCTTTCTTTTCTTATTTCCCATTTTTCCTCGGGTACTACTGCAAGTTGAGCCATCCGAGGTTTTTACAAACGAGTCCTACCATTTATATATATATATATATATATATATATATATATATATATATATATATATATATATATATATAGGTTCAAGTCGTCTGAAGATCCGTTGAGCGTTAAACTCGAGTTACGGCTAGAATCAACCTTTCACAGGATTTAACGTTGGTAAGCGTTTTTAGCTCGGTCTACACAATGTAGGCTTGAAGCACTTTACTCTGTAGTTAAGTTTGCTTTTACGCCTTTCTTTCTCTTTCTTTTTTCAGTTTTGTCGATTTTAATTGAGACTATATTTGGATGAGAGTTTTGGCAGTTTATCCATTGGTTACACCTACTTTTTTTCTTTTTCGTTAATATATATATATATATATGTGTGTGTGTGTGTGTGTGTGTGTGTGTGTGTGTGTATGCATTTGTGTGTGTGCGTGCGCTTTTTTGTTTTTCGTTTATATATATATATATATATGTACGTGCGTGTGTGTATATATATATGTATGTATATGTATGTATGTATATATATATATATATATATATATATATATGTATATGTGTGTGTATGCATGTGTGTGTTTGTGTGTGTGCGTGTGCGCACTTTCTCTCATAGACATTTTGGCGTCCGTCAGTTCTTTTCAGTGTATCTTCGCACGTTTTTGTCTCCCGATAGAATAGCCTTGGATTTCGTTCTCCGACTTGGATCAATTCATTAAGGCATTGATCCTCCGTTTAATCTGTCTCCTTTACGGCTGATGCAGATTACAGCATGGATTTGTACTTGTCTGCTTCACTCTCTGCATATCGATCCCAAATCTCTATAAATGAATCGATATTCCCCAAATCATATCCACCTATCTTCTTTTCTAACAACTCAATTCCTTGCAGACTCGGTTCTTTGGTGTATTTATCTTGCTCTGCACGTAGCTCTGTAGTCAGGTCAGACTAGTCGTACTTACCTTATTTTTAGATATTTTTTTCGAATTCTGTGGGCATACAATATACCTAATAATTAAGCTAATCACCGCTTATTTGGAAATGTCTAAATGTTGTAGAGCGGTCTCCACGCTGACAGGAGTGTAATCTGTTGTGCCGTATATTTGTTTAGTACACAAGATAGATAAATAGGTCGATTAAAATGAACAGAGTGAGATAGATAGATAGATAGATAGATAGATAGATAGATAGATAGATAGATAGATTGAAATGGACAGACTGAGACAGATAGATATGAATTGACATGCTTAGACAGCTATAGACTAAGATAGATAATTATAGATAATATGGACAAAGATAGATATGTGCGGACTGAGATAGATATCACACATTATAATATATATATATATATATATATATATATATATAAACATAAAAAATTTCTTAAAATAATTGTTGGATTTTGTCCATTTCATAATGTGTGACGTCATTTGTTTACATTTGGATACGCATTGAGCAGATATGAATGTACGTGAGAAAATCATGGAGAATTGTAATTTTAAAAACAGTAAAATCGACCTTGCTAACCAAAACGCTCCTCTGTGGCTAAATCGGTAAATACACGTCAGGCTATATTACGGTTCCGTATAGGATACAGTTTCGATTCCTATTGGAGGACGCATATTTTCTATGAAAATTTCTTGGACATTCAGGCAGGTAAATGTCGTTAATACTGTTTATTATAAACAGAGCGTTTACTTAAATATTTGTATCTATAAAAAGAACGTATAAACATAAAAATGTCTTAATATATATATATATATATATATATATATATATATATACATACACGCACACAAGTATAGGATTCGTGTATACGGAATAAATTCAAAGAAATTAAAATTAAAAGAGTGCTCAATACAGAGTAGAGCAAATATAATTTATTCGAAAATTATAGCATAAATATATTATAAAATCACTACAAAAATAGACATCTTGTTTTAACACTTCTGGTGTCTTATCAAGTGATGGTGTTGAATGTAGAAACTAGAATCAAATATGTGGCGCAGTTTAATTTTAATTTTAGATTTGCATTATGTTTTCGTCTCGGATGCTACCTGTATTTCGCCAGAAAATAGTTTCCGTGCCTGATGATGACCGGAGACACCTGTCGAAAGTACTTGCATATTTAAGGAAAACCTAATAATACAATTTATAATTTTAAAAAAACAAGGATCATAACATTCATCAAGTGTTTAGTGGCTTAATGCATTTTTAGTTTGCGATGTGAATTCGACATTTTATATCATTAACTTTACTAATTTACTCTATTTATGAATGATTCATTGTAATATATATATATATATATATATATATATATATATATATTAGGTTGTGGCAAAAGTAATGTCGTTTTCTCACATAGTAACATATGTGAGAAAACGACATTATTTTTGCACCAACCTAATATATATGTGTGTGTGTGTGTGTCTGTGTGTGTGTGTCTCTGTGTGTCTGTGTGCGCGTGTCTGTGTGAGTGTGAGTGTGAGTGTGAGTGATTAATACGAATAAAATTTGTCACTTAGCTGATAGATGTTATATTCATCACCTCACCACCGGAATTTCAGAGACGAACTTTTTCGTAATTGTTTTGTCGGCGCGTCAGCAGTTTTCAACAAGTCACTTTTATTAGCATTAATCCTATTAAAGCTCTATCTCTGATATTGTGCACTTTATTACAAAGGCTGCTTGCTTTAAATGCTCTTTCTGTCAGACTTCTAATGACTGACAATATTTCTGGCTTTACAATTTCTTTGCTTATCACTACATATCTTCTTTTTTGTCTTTTCAATATTTCTTTTACTTTTTCTTTTTTTCTCAGTTTTTCTTCCATTCTTTGTCTCTGTCTTGATTCAAAATTTGCTTTAGTCCCTTTTTTCATCTTATTTTATTTATCGTATTACCTTGATCGATTTGAAAATCCTTGCAAGTGAATCTTAACTTGTAAGGTGAAATGATCATATCTATGAGGTATTTTTAAATTCCATATATATATATATATATATATATATATATATATATATATATATATATATATATATATATATATATGTGTGTGTGTGTGTGTGTGTGTGGACATTATCAAAGCAAAATACGAAAATGAAAAATTTTTCATTTTCGTATAAATATTGTCTTCTCTACTGGTTAAATCGGAGAAATTTTCATATATATATATATATATATATATATATATATATATATATATATATATATATATATGCGAATATCACACTTTCAATTTACTCCTAGATATCATAGAATTTTGGAATCAGGGCGACCCCGTGAGCAAATTAAAAACATTCCGGTTCGGATCCAGACCTGCAATTTTGGATTCCCAAGTTTTCATCACTGCCATTGTCTTCGGCGAGTTTTTTTTTTTTAAGTGTTTTGTTTTTTTTTGTTGTTTTTTTTTTTGTGGGGGGTACTTAACATTATTACTTCACCTACTCACGTGGTCCCAAAACGGTCAGTTTTCTTTTCTATTATCACCATCAGATCTTCCTGTCTCCGATTTCCAATTCCGAGCCGTTATCCGTTACATCAACCGCACATCCAAGCACCTGGCATTCCCAAGTGGTCACCCATCTAGGTACTGACCTGACATTGAATAACTTCGGTGGTAGTACGAGATCTACTGTTTCAATGTTTCTACCTTGATGCGTTTATACCCACTTTTATCATTTGCATCAAAAACTCTTTTTTTAGCACAGATCTTATGTGATGGCTCTGCTCGATAAACCACTTATAATGGCTGATATGATTACATGCAAAAGTAATCAGAAATCCTTGTTTCTCGGGAAGGAACTAGTCTTGTTATTTTGTTTGATGAATTTGTTCTTTTACGACTTATCTACCCCTTGCAGGTTATTTCAAATCAAAAACTATTTTTAGATAGCAAGAATGATTTTTACTAATTAACCCATACCTGGGGGATAATAAATGAATTCATACGTTTTCCAGGCTTATTTGGGCTAAAAAAAAACCGACTGGAATTGTATCTCTCCGATTTCCAATTCTGAACCGTTATTCATTGCACCCAGGCTTGCAAAGAACCAACACGAAAAAACTTTCATAACATTCATCCACAGAGTATCTTCCAATTTCTTAAAGAAATCAAACTGTATTCCAAAATATAACTTCAACAATATTACAACATAAAACGCAAATATCTCTACATACCAACACAATTATGTCCACACAAACATGTATATACACAAAAGCTGAGTATCATTTACCATGTATTCAACTGTGAAAGCAGAATAAAAGAAATCATATTTTATTACTTTAAAGCTCCCAAGAAAATTAAATTTCGGCATTAATTGACCGATAAGGAGTTTGTATGCCGTTAAACAAAAAGAAACACTCTGGTATTAGACAGATTTGCCGCTCCATACATTTTTTAAATTATTTCACCCCAAGCAAGGCAATAAAGCCTCTAAGAAGGAACGGGTTAGTAAGTGTGAGAGAATAACTGGAAAAAAAACATTATTAAGGAAAGTGAACGAAAAAACAGAAATTAAGAAGGCAGAAGTTAACGGTTGATATTGTATCTAAAGCAATAAGCAAGAAAAGAGTTCCACACGCGATAAATGCGAGAGAAGAAACTGTTTGCATAGAACTTACAGTAACATTCTAGCCATTTAAGCAATAAAATTATGATACCTTGCCGACAGTCAGTTATGTGTCAGTCAGTTATGTGCCTTGCGTGATATACGCTTATGCGATCATGTATATTTCGATACATGACTGACCAGGCAGATTTTTTCCCGCAGTAGGTTGCCATTTCTTTCTGCGGTAAACCAGTTGCCATCCAAGGCTACAGAACACGATCTGTCCTACTATTTACTCATAGCTTGTGGGGGAGAAAAAGAAGATTCATAACTTTCCTAAGGGTATTAGCGAGGGTATTAGTACGTAGGTGAATGCAATGGATTCGACTGGAATTCGAACTACGCTTAAATTTGTATGAAAGAGGAAAGATCATCCAAGCCATTACCATGGAAGAATTTATAGAAAATACACAGGGAAGCTATGTTACGGCGTTGGGAAATTAACTGAAACCAAGATTACTGGTTACGACCAATAACATTGCAGATTCTTATTTGTATTTTATCAAGAATATATATATACATAGCAGAAGCACTAGATCAAATATGGCAGCAATATTTAATGTCTGGACCAATGGTAAACTTATAAATAAATAAAATAGATAATGGCCAGAAAGATTGTATAATTTCGTAATTATTGATTATTACTCTGCCAGTAAGAAAATAATTACCTGAAAGAAAAAACATATTAATCGAAAAAGCATCTATTGGGTTATTTTAAATCGAACTGAATTTATCTTCTTATAGACTCAGTGAATAGGTCGCTTGTTTCAGTTATTAAAACAATGCTTGAATATTGAAACTGAAACAAATCCATCGTTTCTCGAAGGTACTTCAAGATCGATATCACATGAATGTTAATTCATAGGATATCGATCTGTTACAAAACATTCGAATGAATTCAATTTGTTGAAAAATTATTTCAATGAAATTTATTTGCTACCAAGAGGTAAGGATTTATTTTATTTTTAATGCAGCCGATAAAGAACTGTATTCTTTTGAATTGTGTTTTATATAAATTAATCCGCTTGGAATGCTAGAAAAGTTCCAATGATTTGAGCAGTTAAACTGGATCAATTAATAAGAACTTTACGATTTCTTTTCTTTTTTTTTTTTTTTTTTTCACGGGCAACAAAAACTGATTAAAATTGATGGCTGCAAAATCAAATTATTATTTTATATTTAACATCAATAAAAATCGAATTGCACTCCCACCCTTTATCGATCTTCACTGAGTAATTGATAATTACAATATGTAACTCATTCATTGATTCAATCAATAGGTAATTCATTGATCTTTCTTAAACAAATATTTCAACAAAGAAATAATTGAGTTTTAAATTATCAGCATTGCTAATTTTATTATTGTTGTTGTTGTTGTTATTATTATTATTATTATCATCATCATCATCATCATTATTATTAATGAATTTGCATACTTGCACCATGTATCTGGTTCCTAGCGCTAATGGTTGGGTGGCAACAAGTCTTTTCAAATACCAGCACCTTCCTCAGTATGTTCACGGACTACCATAGCGGGTTTTTCTACATAGGCTTAACTCTTCCTTGAATCCCTAACATCCAATCTGTTCTAATGATTTGACGACGACCCCAAATGTGCATATATTATTATTTTATTTCTGTTGTACACTCATTTCTTTCCGAGTCCCAACCAGAGATCTAAAGTCAGAAATTGTACCATGACATTCTCCATTCAGTATTTTAATAAAACAAAAGACATATTTTACATAGATAAAGCCTTTCGTAAGGTATGTGCTATACTTGTGAGGACATTCTTTTATATTTCTTTAAGTCATTGGGTAAAACGGTTCCCTTCAACGAGTCTATCGGAACCGTTTCCAATCAACCCGAGGACACCGACTACAACTGGAATTATTGATGTCCTCATTTGCCACATTTTGGACATTTCTCCTTGAAGATCCTTGCATTTTGATAGGGTTTTTTTTAGATCTTTAAAGATACATTGCAGTCTACAGGAAGTGCCATGTCAATAAGAAAACATTGTCTTATGTTCTTTGATCACGATGTCTAAACAATAAGCATCAGCCTTAGTATGATACATACGGTAGCGAGTCGTTTTGACGTCCATTCGCTTAATATCAGGTATGATCCACATAAGGATGATGAAGCTGTATGGTCCCATAGGGACAACCAATGTATTTGTGGATGATATTCTGTTTCGTGATTTCAACTCGGGTTTTTAAAACCAGACGCAAATACCTCTAGTATTCTTTTGTTATTTTCACCTTCATTTGGGTGTTTTAATTCCATCTCCTTCGCTGACTACTAAGTATTTATTGGCTTCTTCTTGTGCCTGTCGCCTAATCTTGGTAACAAAATCTAAATCTACTGAGTGTGTTTCTGTAATTCTCCTTTTCTTGAATGTTGGTTTTGCACATTTATCTAATCCGAATTCGATACCAAAGTCATCACTGAAATAACTCACGGTATTGAGTAGATATCCTTCAACTCATTGTCGTCTTTATCAAAGGTTTGAGATCCTCCATGTATAACAGGCGATTAAATACTTTTTGTTTACTTTGTATTCGTAGCTATTGCTGTTTGGTTCGTGCGAAAGGATAAGGGAGAGACGGAACGGGAGTGGGGTGACATGTAACCACCTTAAAAGATTCCTACTTGGATATTCAGGCGACTGGAAGTGGCAGTGCCTCTGGTATTATTTAGGTATAATGCAGTTTTCCATAGATACATGCTAAAATTAATGAAATTTACTATTACCTAAGAGACTTTGTACATTTCCAAAGCCTTAAGAACGCAAGGGGTTGGCACACTATCAAAGGATTTACGGTAATTTATCCAAACTTGGCTGAGATTTCTACCTTTATTTTTTTTCCTGCAATTTTCCAGAATCATTTATTTATCAATAATCAATATGAATTTCTTCAAAATCCCTTCTGTTCAGAGAAGAAAGAATGTTGATTTCATTGAGAAAAGAGTAAGTACAGTTCGTCAGAACAAACATGATCAATTTATACAGTGGTGAGGGAAAAATAAATATTCGAACACCATGAAAATTTTTAATTAACATCGTTATAACTTACGAGGAGGCACGGTGGAGTAATGGATAGCGGCTCGGATTGAGGAGAGCTGAGTTCGAATTCCAGTCGAACCCATTACATTCGTTTATGTGCTAATACCCTTGGAGAAGGTATGAATCCTTTTCTTCTTCCGCAGAAAGAAATGGCAACCATATATATACACACACATATATATATATATATATATATATATATATATATATATATATATAAGTATGTATGTATATTT
>OZ010607.1:31846432-31908932 GCA_963932145.1 Acanthosepion lycidas | reverse complement strand
ATATATGTATGTATATATATGTATGTATATATATGTATGTATATATATATATATTTGTATGTTTATATATATATGTATGTATGTATATATATATATGTACGTATATATATGTATGTATGTATATATATATATGTACGTATATATATGTATGTATGTATATATATATGTATGTATATATATGTATATATATATGTATGTATGTATCTACATATATATATGTAGATACATACATACGTATGTATATATATATGTATTTATATATATATGTATGAATGTATGTATCTACATATATATATATATATATATATATATATATATATGTGTAGATGCATACATATATATATATACGTACATATATATATATATACATATATATATATATACATACAAATATATATATACGTATATATATATATATATATATATATATAGAGAGAGAGAGAGGGGGGAGAGAGAGAAGAGATAGATAGATATAGATTTAATGCCTACAGATTTTAATTTCTTTCTAATACAAGAACAGTCTTTCAAACATTTTGAGAAGAAAACTGGAGAATTCTTTAAATGTGGAATAACAGCATCTTGGGAGGAAACCTTAAGGATTTTTAAATGTGGAATCTAAAATTTTGGTTTCCTGCTGGAAACAGTCATTGAAAATAAAAGTCGTTCTCTTCACTTCTATGTGTCAAGTATTGTTTGTTAATTTTTCTGTCTTTTTTTTAATATTGTTCTGTTTCTTCTGGAAGGTTTTATGTTACCTATCTACATGGGAATGAATTCTTCTTTCCTTTCATAAATACCAACCTGCGACACTTCCTACGGGAGACGGTCAAGACGCAGTGTAACCTGACAGTTTGGACGGACACTTCTATCTGCTGACTAATCACACTCTTACTTTGTATATATCTGTTATTTCAATAAACTTGTTCAACCTACCTTTTTCTTCCCGTATCTTTCTTTCTGGGCCCCTAACAGGCCACGACAGAAAGCAGCTTTCGTTATCCCAGGGCGCTTTCAGATTTCCTTGTCGCACTTTCCGTCCTCCCTTAATAACTTTTACCTGATATCGAAATGGTTGCATCTGTTTGATTTCGATAGCTCTATTTTGAATTTTGGGCTGTTCCTTTTGCTGACTACGACAGAATTCGAACCAGCATCCCTCTTTTACAGAAGAAGCAGTCGTTATATCCGATGTGCTTTTAACCAACACTGCTACGAAGAACGTCACCTGCAAACGAATCTGAAGGGCGCCTATTTTAATTTAATAATATCTCTCGAATATTTAGGCCGGCATACGAAAGTACTTATACTGTTTAAAATAAATTGGCGTCTACTCAAATATGGGTATCCACTAAAAATAAAGTTTAAAGTGATAATATATATATATATATATATATATATATATATATATATATATATATATATATATATATATATATATATATATATATATATATATGTAGTAAAAAGGCTTAAACAATAATATTAGTGTTTAAGCTTTTTTATAATATCCTTACTCTGTACTGGACATTGAGTTCTACCTTGATTCTATCCTCTTGGAGTTGTTTTTTATATAAATATATATGTATGTGTATGTATGTATGTATGTATGTATATTTATATATTTTAGATATATGATTGCATATGTATGTGTATATTTACCACTAATATTATCAATGTATATATGTATATGTGTGTGTGTGTGTGTGCATAGCATAGATTGAAAGAGATAAGAGATGAGAACAAACCGAGATAGATTGATAGATATGAAGAGACCAACATAGATAGATAGATAGATAGATAGATAGATAGATAGATAGATAGATAGATAGATAGATATGAACAAACCGGGATAGCTAGCAGTGGAGTTTGTCAGATCTATCTATCAGATTTGCTATTAAGACAGGGAGGCACGGTGACGTAATGGATAGCGGCTCAGATTGAGGAATCGGAGAGCCGATTTCGAATTCCAGTCGAATCCATTTACTTACGTCCTAATACCCTTGGGAAAGGTACGAATCCTCTTCTTCTCCCCCACCCCAAATGGTAAATAACATGACAGACCGGGTTCTATAGCCTTGGATATATGATCGCCTAATCGTCTATCATGCCTGGCACATAAATGACTATTCAGACAGGAGTAAATAGTGTCATCTGCATAAATTCCTCGTTGGGAACTGATGACATCGTTGTAGGTCGCGGGATGGAGCCCTGGGAACAAGAAAGGACTGGAAGATAGCCAGTTTCAACACGACATGTTTTCATCATTTGTTACAAACGATTAGATTGAGCCTAATATTCGCCCTGGTTCTTAGAAAGAAGGCTAATATGCCAAACCCCGCCTTCGACCGCCTTCGAGATATATTCGTTATTCTTATCTAGAACTTGATAGACAAATTCAATGATGGCCTATAACACATCGGCGGTAGATCTGCAGATAGATAGATAGATAGATAGATAGATAGATAGAGAGAGAGAGAGAGAGAGAGAGAGAGAGAGATTATATTTATTATAGTAAAATACAATAATTGTGGCACATAGACCAAAAAGTGGGGAGTGGATTTGATGTTGCTCATCCTTACCTACCCTATACCTACTTTACGACCCATTCATTCAATAAAAATAATCTGTCCACCAAAAGAAGTCACCCTTCATCTTTTACTCCTACATATACCACAATACCACATCCACAAAGGGAACCTAAAAATGAAACCCCATGATTTAAAAATTCCATTGTATTTATATATATATATATATATATATATGAAGATGATATGAAATGGGGGTGGCGGGGTTCTGAATCCCAATACAAACAAAATGCAAAACAGAAAATAACAGATGTTAGATAGATAGATAGAGAGGGGGGAGTAGATAGATAGATAGATAGATAGATAGATAGATAGATAGATAGATAGATAGATAGATAGATCTGAACAGTATGAGTAGGATACATAATGAATGTTTATGATCTAATGTTATATTATGGAGATATTCTTCATGTATTTAATGGGAATCATAAATAAGCTATGTGCTATATATATATATATATATATATATATATATATATATATATATATATATGTATGTATGTGTGTGAGTGTGTGTTTATAGTTATGTCGTATATATATATATATATATATATATATATATATATATAAGACATAACTATAAACACACACACACACATATATATATAGCACATAGCTTATTTATATATATATATATATATATATATATATATATATATATATATATATATATATATATAAGACATAACTATAAACACACACACACACATACATATATATATATATATATATATATATATATATATATATATATATATATATATATTAATCTGAAGATGATATGAAATGGCGAGCAGGGTTCTGAATCCCAATACAAACATTATATAAAACATAAAATAACAGACAGATAGATAGATAGATAGATAGATAGATAGATAGATAGATAGATAGATAGATATTACTTGTACTCTTTTTGTTTCCTCGATGCCTGTAGCCCAGGTGTCCTACAATTTAACATAAGCCATTATTTTCCAACGATGATTAATAGGCTTTCTTTGATCAGCATCTTAATTAGATCAACAGACACAGGCGGCGGTTTAACAACGAACAAATACGAGTTTTTCAAAAAAATATAATAATTAAGTTTCAAGTAAAGGAGTGACAAGATTATGGGCGTGACTAAACCCTGTCACTTGGGTGAGAGAGAAAAAATGGCGACTTTTCTTGGTTTTGGGGAAGCAAGCAAACTTGCCTTTGTTTTATCTCTTTCTATTTTTCTTTTTTGGTTATAGATTTGTGCACACTGGAGATAAATCATAGAAGACATATCGCCCAACCTTTTCCTGTTGTCGTTTCTCGGGAATTTCGCTTCAAGCCGCACTTGTTTGTTTCACGTATAGATAATCGCTTTAATTAATAAGGGTAATTAATTGGCCGCCTTTAAAGGTACTGCAGAAGATGAATTGTTGTCTTTTTGTGCGAGTCAATTTCTCCTCTTCTGTTTTGTCCAATTTATAACAATATTTCGAGGAGTCGGTAGGTGGGCGAACTTGTTTCTGCTTAGATATAAGTAGAGCATAAATCTTCGCTTACCAATGTCCCTTCCCAGGCCTTAATATCGCGCTGAACACAATTAGTCGACAAACTAATCATTTACTGATTAAAAAAGATGAAGTAATAAGCATTGATGTATGTATGTGTGTTTGGGTGGATTTGCAAATAGCCTAATGGTTATCAGCACGAAAAATAGAATAGAAACTGTGAAGAGAGCAGACTCAGAAAAGAAAACTCCAAGAACTCCAAATAAAAGAATTCTGGAAGGTCTAAACATCAAATGTAAGAAGACAGAATGGAACAGACTAACATGTAAATTACAAAATGCAAATACCAAAATTTAACAAGTGCAAATGTTTAAATATGTAAAATATGTTTTAACAAAGGGTAGATAATCCGACATATTGTAAAGCATATTATTATAGAACATCTTGGACTGAAAGAGTTTCTTTAAGTATGTAAGCAGTACTCATTAGCACATTAGTTTATGTACAGCATAGTAGTAAGTTTGCATAACCTACTTATAATCTTCTCTCCTTCCTTCCTTTCAGTCTGAATTTCTGGGATGAGGAATTATCATTTCCATTTGAGAATAATGTCCTCGTCTTTGCTGTTATTATCACAATGTTTCGATTGATTTATTCAAATACCTTTCGTTCCAGGTAACCTTCATGGAATTTCAAATTGAACACTTTATTTAATCTACAGAGGTAGATTGTTCTTGTTGCACTGCCCCAGCGTATGGTTATCATGTCTTGTTAACTTTTGCTCAGTTATTGCTTGGCCTGTTTTCACTGAATCTGCACTACCCACACCAGGGATCGAACTTAAAATTACTATACCACCAAACTCATGAACCATTGCTTTAATCTACTAGGCTATTGTTCTCTAGTTAATTTTTATTTTTCTTTCCTTTTGTTATTCAAATGGAACAAACCAACATGTGAATTACAAAATGCATCTACCAAAATTAAACAAGTGCAATGTAAGATATGTTTTAACAAAGGGCAGATAATCCGACATCAAAGCCGTTTTGGGGATAACGAAAGATTCCTAGCAAAAGTTAAGCAACGTTTTAAGAAACAGGATTTTGTCGGTTAATTTTGTTTGGCGACATATCGACCTCTGTGTTTTATTTATTGCCGAAATCTGAATATTTTGTACGTAATTTCATGCTTTCAACTAGACATTTTTTACATAATTTAAGTTGGTTAATTTTGTTTGGCGGCCTATCAACTTCAGTGTGTTATTTAATATCTAGGTATTTACTCTGTCTCCCCAAGACGTGTTGTGACACAAGGTCTTTTTTTAAGGTGGGGATCCGAGCGCGTACAACCGGACAAGGAACAAAAATTGCCCGCAACCAGTGCAATTAGTGGGTGCGACCTCGGGCAGCTGTTCCCCAGAGCTGGGGACCTCTCAGTATGATTTTCCTCAGTTGCTACTCTATTTCATGACGGAGTCGTCCCTAAGTGCACTCTGCCCAAAGACAAATTATTGTGTTATTTAATATCTAAATCTAAATATCCCGTAAACAATTTTATGCTTTCAACCACAAATATTCTGTACATAATTTTATACTTTCAGAGTAAAGGTATGTTTTTTTAGATATATATTTTGCAGATCATAAAATGTATTGTTGGTAATTTTGCTAAAAAAATATTCTTAATTTTTAGTACTGCATTGAGTGTCATTTTACAATAAAAATATATTGTTGCTCATTTTATTATAAAAATGGGCTATTGATCTTTGTCTGGGAGTTGACTATTTGCCCAGAGTTGGGACCCTAACAAGTGCTAAGACTCCAGGTCAGGGTGAACCTGGGAACAACAGCAGTTAAGAGTTGGTTCTACATGCTTCAAAATCACCCGATTCGAGGCTTTCCGACCAGATAGAGTTTGTCATCATAACCAGGACGAGAGAGACATTTAAAAAAGGCAGAAGGGTTAGAATAACTGAAAAGTAAGGTTGGCAGATCAATGAAAAGCGATAATTGGGATGACAATGAAATCAAGCATAGCTGATCATTTATGAAGAAAAAAGGGGTGGTCACCAACTCCTGTAGAATGAAGTAAAAATACTTGACAGTGAAGAACACTGGAGAGTCAGACATCTAAATGAATCACGCTAGGTTATCAAAAGCCAACTCAGTAGGCTTAGTATAGAAATAAATACCATACAGGAGGCATTAGTAAATAAAGGAAGAGAAATTCAGCAGCAATAAGAGAATTGAAGCAGTGGTGAATGCAGTCAAGGTAATAAAAACAACAGTGTCGGTATCAGGTAGGAATGAAAGACTCAGGATTGTCCCATAGGACAATAGCATAGTGGATTAAGGTGTTGGTTCATGAATTTAGTGATATAATAATTGTGAGTTCAATTCCTGGGCCAGGGAGTACAAATTAAGTGTAAGGAAAACAACCTACCCTATAGATTAAAGAAAAGGTTTAGTTCAAAATTCCTTGAAGGTGACCTCGATTGATAGACGACTGACTGATTGATTGTTGGCTGATTTCGTTTAACAGCATATCAACTTTTATGGGTTATTTAATGCCGGAATCTACAGATTTTGAACACATTTTAATGACTTTAACTAGATATATGTTGAAGACAATTGTATGCTTTCGACTAGATAAAATGTATTGTTGGTAACTTTGCTTTAAATATGTATTGTTGCTAATTTTACTATAAATAGGAACTGTTGCTAATTTTACTATAATAGTTGGTTTATGTGTAATTTAATGTTGAAATCTAAATATTTTGTATATAATTTTATGCTTTCAACTACAGATATTTTGTACATAATTTTATACTTTCAGAGTAAAGGTATGTTTTTTTAGATATTAGGTTGGTGCAAAAATAATGTCGTTTTCTCACATAGTAACATATGTGAGAAAACGACATTATTTTTGCACCAACCTAATATATATTTTGTAGACCATAAAATGTATTCTTGGTAATTTCACTATAAAAATGTATTTTTATATTTTTCTAGTGTTGCATTGATTGTCTATTTGCTATAAAAATGTATTTTTGGTCAGTTTATTATATGGACTTATTTGTTGGACTTGACAAAGACAGCAGTAAGAGGTGGTTTCATGCTCCACAAAAACTCCAATCTCCCGATCAGAGGTCTTGGTTCAGTTTGAAGTTTATAGTCATACCCAGGACGGTAAGAAACAGGAAGATTTCCTTAGCATAAAAAATTAATGACCTGTTATCTCCTAATAGTCCCCCTATATGACAATGAATGCTGGATATCGCAGACAGAGAAGAGACTTGAAGCGATAGAAATGTGGTTCTACACAAGTATACTCGAGATACCACGGAGTTTCACGTAACTAACAACGATGTATTAGAGAAATTAAAAAAAAAAAGTACACTTATAAATATCATAAAAAAAGGGACAGTTGAAATTTCTAGAATACATAATGAGGAAAGGAGGCCAGGAAAATTTGACACTGACAGGACATATGAAAGACAAGAAGTAGAAGAAAGCTGCACATGACCTACCTAAGGAATTTGTGTAAATGGATAGCAAAGAAAAGGGATTAAAGGGATTTAAAAAAGGGATTTTAGATTAAATTGCCCACGTCTTGAAGAGACAGGACAAAGATGACGAATAGACGGGTTCAATCTATTTCATGTTTTCTGCGTTCAATTTCGAAGTGTTGTTCTTGAGAAATGTGCGAATTCACCTTTTCTTCACACCCCAGCTGCTATTGGTCTAGACTATGTTCTCTGGCTTTGGGGGTAGCCAGTCTAAGAGAAGAATTACTCTCAATTCAAACCCGTGTAGGATTCAATGGAAAAAGATAACCAGCATTCAAAATGTATGTATAAGTTCATTTATATATATTTAGAAAAAACATAGACACAGAAACTGATGGCGTCACCATGGGTTCACCTACCGCACCAACACTATCGGTAATTTGCAAGTCAACTCGAGAAAAAGATTTTTATAAATAACACAAACCAACAATATACACTCGATATGTTGTCGACATATTTTATTAACTAACAAAATTGAAGAATTAAAACTCTGAGAAGAATCTTTGAAAATAAATCCGTGCTTAATTTTACATGTAAAGTAAATATGAAAAAAATCCCTCTTTCAGGTCTACTGGGTCGAATAATAAAAGCTTTAACACCGTTGTTTAATTTAAACTTGGCCCTCCGATTCCTCAATCAGAGCTGCTATCCATTCCATAAAATAACAGAATCCCCTCTTTCAGATGTACTGATTTTAAAGAAAACTTTAGAATATAGGTCTATAGAAAAAAAAATGATCACCAGGCCTACTTAACAGCAACAGCGAATGTTCGTGTAAATTCAAAGTTGCCATCATAAATAAGTTGCACTATTCACATCGTTCGGACTGCTGTCCTCATCTTTATTGCCATATTCACGACGTATGCTCCGACCATCTTCAGGTGATATACGTTAGAACTTCGAAACGAACACTTTATACAGATTTAGCAGTTAGATAAAAGCGTTGGTTGATTAACCCAAAATGTGATTTGACTCAAAGAACTGTGAGAAGTGAGAACAAAAATTTGGAGGATTGAGTTACTAAAGGAAATTAACTGATATAAAAAAAAAATGTATGGCACGTGGAATTAGAACAATCTACACCCGTGAACTAATAAATGAATGTAAGGAACTTGACTGGAATTCGAACTCGTCTCGCCGAGTCATCAACCGGAACCGCTATCCATTGCTCCACCGTACATCGAACAAAATTGCTCCATCCTTAACTTCACACATAAGCTAAACAGAAATTCAAATAGCTTTCTGTTAGACATACTAATAATGATAAATTTAAAATCAACCGATTCAAACTAATGTCTACTTAAGGAACACAGTATTAAAAATATATTTGCTGGGTGCGATGGGTAAATTGTCGCCATTTTATGATTTTTTAATTTCGTGCATGTGCGTTGGTGGTTTTTGATTTTGTCGACTGCACAATATAGTAGATTCTGTTGGGCACCGTCGATGAGAAAAAGCGCACTGTGACGCAATTCACTCTGCCATAAATTTAGGAGCGGCATGCTGTACTGCTTGACATTCGCACCGGAAGCCCCAATACGAACATTTCAGAGTGTTTGGAGGTCAATCTAAGAAAATGAAGATGAGTCTAATAGTGATTATGAAGCTACGGCGGCTCTAATCATTTTGATAAAAAAAAGAACTCCAAAATTATTTTTGAAGGCCTCAGACCCAACATGGAGGCCTGCATCAAGTGCCCTGAAGAGGTAGTGCTGTCTTGGGTCGAGAGGATGGCTTCTGGAAGAACCTATGTCTAGCAACAGGACTCTACACCATGCCATACAAGAACAGAACCTGGTCATGGCTGTCAGACAATTTCTACGACCACGTCACCCCTTACATCTGGCCACCTAACTCCCCAGACTGCACCCCTTTGATTATTAACCTTAGAACACTAACCATCAATTAAAGTTACACCACTACTAACCATGGTACTTCAAACTTTGTACTTTGAGTTAACATTAATAGGAACTGAAAAAAAATTATTTAGTTAAGAAAATCAGGTACTGAAAATTATAATTAAAAATAGGAAGATTTGCGCTGGGTACTATATACCCATGGTTGGTGTTCTACGGTTAAGTGTGGGGCGCAGCTGAGCGAGAGACCAACAAAACTCTTTGTAACACGAAAGATGAACTGAAGGCAAAGATTATGTCAGCATTCACCAACTTAAACAAGGAAACCGTCCAGAAGAGTTGCAGGTGATTCCGAAGTCGTCTGGAGGCTGTGGTTGAAGCTAATTGCGATTTTATTGAATAAATTTACTGTGTTGGTAAAGAAAAGAAAAGGCAAAAGAAAACAAATAATGAGTGTTAACTTCCGGTAGGAATAAGTCTGCAACAATATAAGTCTCTCAACCGCAAAACTTGTAGCCAAAATCCAGTTCAACGACTGTCCGACGTAACAATCCAACAGGCCACGTAGAGACGGCAAAATTGGGTCACACACCCAGCCTTCGCTTCTCGCCCACAAGAACGCCTCTGTCTCTCCCAAAAGACGGCTCGCTTTATACAGCCGAGGACCGACCATAATTTACATACGAATCACTACCCAACGAGATTTCGCGTTAGCCGTCCGAGACCACCTGTCATAAAACATGGGCGCCGCCATTTTTAATCTTTTTTCCCCGTCGTGCAGCCGGACTTTACATGACATACAGATTCGTGAACGTTTCCAAGGTAAGCCATTCTTTTCATTCCCCGTTTGTCCAGTATTTCATTTTGCCAGGGACTCTTGCTACATTTGCGTAAGAGTCCACTATTCTGCTTACATATTACGCATGCCACTCGTTGCCTCTTAGAACGGCGAACTGTAGTCAGTTCAGCAGAACACACAGACTGCTGCCTTTCAGTTTCGCTACATTTACTCTTTCGTATTTCAAGATATTTTTGTGTAATTTTGGTAGATATATCTGTTAAAATCAGATGTTAGTGTTATTTTCATTTTTGTGGACTTTAGACGGCAATATATCCATCGCTCACTGTATAAGTATTCTTATACGACCATTTCGAAACAAATGTACAGTGAACCTAATGGCGTCACCATGAGTTCATCTATCATTACAAAACTTTCAGATATTTTATCTCGTTAACCTAAGAAAACAATTTCTTTTTTATATACCCAAAAACAAACTATACACCCGCTACATTGACTATAAATTTTTTATTAACTAACATCATAAAAGTAAGAATCTGATATCAATCTTCGGAAATAAAACCGTCCTTAATTTTACATGTGAAGCAAGCAGAAAAGAATTTACCCTTACGTGTGTATTGAGTCGAATAAGGAAAACATTAGGATCCCTGTCTAAAAGAAAAAACCAACCAACCATAATCACCACGCCTACTTAACTACAACAGTGAATGTCGATATAGATACAAAGTAACTATGATAAATAATTTAATAAATAAAGTATATTGAATATCATCGACATACACAATATTTCTTAACAAATATTGACTAACAATAATTTTCGTAAACACATAATTGATAAATAAATTAACCTTGGAAAAGGATAAAAACTAATAAAATGAAAAAGAAAACAATATTAAACAATACAATGGGGACCAACAACGCAATAACCACAAATTAAAGAAAAGAATAAATGTAATATATATTAAATGCAGCATCCTTTATCACCGAAGTTAAGCAACGACAAACCTGCTCAGTACCTCGATGGCTTACGTACATATCACGTTGGAAGATCGGTTGCTCACCGAAATTGAGCAACGCCGAGCTTCGTCAGTACCTCAATGGCTTACGTGCATATCACGTTGGAAGACCGGTTCCTAACCAAAGTTAAGCAACGTCAAGCTTGGTCAGTACCTAGATGATTTATGTGCATATCACGTTGAAAGACCGGTTCCTCACCGAAGTTGAGCAACGTCGAGCCTGGTCAGTACCTAGATGGCTTACGTGCATATCACGTTGGAACATAGGTTCCTCACTAAAGACTAGACTGTCCTTTGTCTGGGGATCCTCTCTGCCGATAGGCAGAGGTCTTACCCAGCACAGCTGGAGACAAATTTACTGATTATCTACCAACCTACCCACGCGGTCAGATGTGGCACAAGGCAGAATTTAATGTGTGGTATCCGAGCTCGTTGACTCAGCCAAAAATTCCACGTAGACCCCGTATAAAATGGGGTCGGGTAGTTCTTTCCGGAGATGAGACTCTGCCCTTCGACGTAGCCTCCTCTGGGGATCCTCTGTGCCCGGTGGCAGAAAGTTTGACCAGCGCAACTGGGGACGAATCCAACTGCAGACCAACATACAGTATTTACTACTGTATTTATGTGAATGGGGACATACCGATTATCGTCTGTAGATATGCTGCAACACTATCTAAACGCAACGAAAGCATTTTGACGTGAAAAGTTGAATTCGCTATTAAATTACTTTAGTACCTTTTGTTCCCAGTGTTAAAGTTTTGCGAAATTTATTGAAACTTTCACTGCGAAAAGCGTTACTACCCTTTCAACCACCAATTTACGTAGTAAATCTTATAGAATTATGATACAACTAGAAATCACAAATATAGACATTTTTTTACGTTCTGCAAAATGTCTGTTTTATATGAAACATCCGGGAATATTTGGCAGGCACCATTGTGTATACCAACACGACATATCTGGGAATATTATTGACCAGACAAAATCATCTTGCTATCTCTAATCTCTTGTTTTCCCAGCAAAGGTCACATCCATTAGCAAATTGATAAAAATACAATGTTCATAATTCCTATTCAATTTAAACTTATCAGCGAAATATTAAGCCCTAGTCGTGTCAAATCAGACGACATATAAACGCATATTCTGTGGGCTAGACAAGATGGCGTCAACACGCAAAAGCTTGTGTGTATGGAGATCTCGCCGAAGGATTTCGTCGGGCAGAAGACAGAATTAACATCGATTATGTCATAGGAAATAATTAGATATTCTAGACTAACTGGTCAGTACATATGTGCCAACAGAAAAGGTTATATGTTTTATAACATTTCTGCCAGTAGATATCTATCTGTAAAGAAAAGTAGTAATCATTCGACTGTGAACAGTTGAATGATGAATAACACTAATATTTAGACTGTACAACAGCAAACAGAGAAAGAGAGAGAGAGAAGTAGAGTGAGAGAGAGAAAGATAGAGAAAGAGAGAGAGAAAGTGGGAGAAAAAGTGAGAGAGAAGAAAGAGAGAGAGAAAGAGAGAGAAAGAGAAGTAGAGTGAGAGAGAGAGAAAGAGAAAGATAGAGAAAGAGAGAGAGAAAGTGGGAGGAGAAGTGAGAGGGAAAAAAATAGAGAAAGAGAGAGAGAAAGAGAGAAAAAGTGAGAGAGAAAAAAGAGAGAGAAAAATGAGGGAGAGAGAGAGAAACAGAAAAAAAAGAGAGATTTTGATAGGACTGCAAACGCTATGAATCAATTCAAAATATCGTTTATACTGATGAAATGAGAAATTTATTTATTGAAAAAATATTTTGAACAAAGTAACTATAATTTTTTTTTTTTTTTTTTTTTTGCTATCCTCTGCCAGCTGCAATAATCGAGAAAGCATTACCCCGAACCATCGCTGCAAGAACCAATCCGTTTTGCGAGGCTCGTCCCTTAATCAAGACGCAATCGCGCCAATCCTCGGAAGGAACGCCATCGAACGAGGGCCAATAACTCCTGAAGTCTCCACTGCCACAAGAGTAAAAAAAAAATCTATCAGCAAGTGAAGAATATTTAACTATTTTTTTTTTTAACTCTGCATCCTGTTTATTGATTAGATATATTTTCTTGTTACAAACCTGTTATCTTCATAAAGTTTTTTTACACTCCTTAAATAATATTAACACTAATACCGACTAGTTTCCTGATTTATTTTTATGGATTATACATTATGAATAAATTCAAAATATCACTTATTTTCATATTTTATTTTTCTTGTTAGAAACCTCTTGTTTATATATTAATTTTGCTTACGCGCTTTGAATAATCTTTCTTTTTATGTGCCGTGTCCCTTCGGGACGTAGGCTATCATGGCTTTCCACTTCCCCCTATCCCTTGTAGCTCTCTCAGAGGTTTTGTCCCTTTGCTGCTACCCCTAGTCTATGTTCTGTCATCCAATTGCTTAAGTCCGCCAGGTATGTCATGCATTGCTTTCCTTTGTCTCTCTTTCCCTCTATTCGACTTGTGAGTATCAAATTCTCCAAGCCATTCTTTCTTATTACGTGTCCCAGAAATTTCAGCGGCCTCTTCCTGATGTTAAGTATAAGCTTCCTCCTTGTTTGCATCCTCTGGAAAACATCACCTTTGCCCACACGCTCGATACATGATATCCTTAGCATCCTTCTGTAGAACCATACCTCTTTGCCTCAAGTCTCTTCTTCATCTTTGAGAAGACCGTCCAACATTCTCTATCACGTAGTTACTCAGTACTCTTTTCTTTGTTACCAAAGAAATCCTCCTGTCTCGTAATACTCTCCCTAGTTTTTGGAATGCGTCTTTGGCCATCCCAATACGTCTCCGGATCTCAGCGTCGCACTTACCGTCCTCTGTCAAAACATTTCCCAAACTATCAGGTCATCCCATAAGTTCTGTCCGAATTTTAACTTTTTGTCAAAATGAACGAAATTTAAAGAGTATTTTATAATGTCTAATGGAGCTGAACATTATTTTTATGTTTAGATGCATTTAAACTGATCAAATTTTATTTCAGAGAACAATAAAATTAAATTTTGTTTGATTAAAACACTGCTAACATGGAAGTACCCAAGAATCATTTGAGGCACATAATGCTTTATGAGTTCAAGAAAGGAAACTCAGCAGCCGAAGCGGCTAGAAACATTCACTCAGTTTATGAAGAGGAATGTGTGAATGAAAGAACTTGCAGAAGATGGTTTGCAAAATTCAGTGGTGGAGATTTCACCCTTGAAGATGAAGATCGAACCGGACGTCCAGTTGATTTTGATGAAAAGCTTCTTGAAGCAGCCCTTGAAGAAAATCCTGCTTTTTCAGTTGAGGAATTGGCAGTGGTTCTCAGTTCAAACCATACAACTGTTCATCGTCATCTTCAACGACTTGGAAAAGTTCCTAAAATTGGAAAATGGGTGCCTCATGAATTGTCTGAAAACAACGTCAAACCCCGAGTTGACATCTGCTCTTCTCTCCATTCTCGCCAATTTGTTTCACCTTTTTTGGATAGACTTGTGACTGGCGACGAAAAATGGATCTTTTTTCGAAATGTTAAGCGTCGTAGACAGTGACTTGGTAAAGGGGAAGGACCCCAGCCACAGCCGAGAAGGGAAAAGGTTCTTCTTTCAATCTGGTAGGATAGCCAAGGAATAATCCACTTTGAATTCTTACCACCTAATGCAGCAATTAATGCTCAAATATACAGTCAGCAATTAGTATTTGAACCAAGCTTTGAGGAAAAAAAGACCTCCACTAGTGAATCGAAAAGAGGTGATGTTTCATCAGGACAATGCGCGACCCGACACAGCAAGAATCACGTCACAAAAGATCGAAGAACTTGGTTGAGAGAAAATTCCTCATCCACCTTATTCTCCTGATCTTGCTCCTTCAGACTACCATTTGTTTCGTAGCTTACAGAATCATTTGGAAGAAACAGCTTTTGTAACACAGGAAGAGGTTAAAACTGACATTTGTGAGTTCTTCGAATCGAAGCCAAAAGAATTTTACAGTAATGGGATCAGTAAGCTTGTTAAAAGATGGAAGGAAATCATAGATAATCAGGGAAAACGCATTGTTGATTGAATCTGTAATTAAATGTAACATTTGGTCACTTGCTTTCTTTATTCAAAATTCGGACAGAACTTATAGGATGACCTGATATACATACATATATATATATATATATATATATATATATATATATATATATATATCAAGCTATGGCAGCCTATTTCTTCATCTTTGAGGAGACCGTCCAACATTCGGTGCCGTAAAGGAGGATAGATGTCACGTAGTAACAAAGAAATCCTCCTGTCTCGTAATATTCTCCCTAGCTTTTGGAATGTATCTTTGGCCATCCCAATACGTCTTCGGATCTCAGCGTCGCACTTACCGTCCAACATTCGCTACCGTAAAGGAGAACAGATATCACGTAGCAGCTCAGTACTCTTTTCTTTGTTACCAAAGAAATCCTCCTGTCTCGTAATACTCTCCCTAGCTTTTGGAATGCGTCTTTGGCCATCCCAATACGTCTTCGGATCTCAGCGTCGCACTTACCGTCCAACATTCGCTACCGTAAAGGAGAACAGATATCACGTAGCAGCTCAGTACTCTTTTCTTTGTTACCAAAGAAATCCTCCTGTCTCGTAATATTCTCCATAGCTTTTGGAATGCGTCTTTGGCCATCCCAATACGTCTTCGGATCTCAGCGTCGCACTTACCGTCCAACATTCGCTACCGTAAAGGAGAACAGATATCACGTAGCAGCTCAGTACTCTTTTCTTTGTTACCAAAGAAATCCTCCTGTCTCGTAATACTCTTCCTAGCTTTTGGAATGCGTCTTTGGCCATCCCAATACGTCTTCGGATCTCAGCGTCGCACTTACCATCCAACATTCGCCGCCGTAAAGGAGAACAGATATCACGTAGCAGCTCAGTACTCTTTTCTTTGTTACCAAAGAAATCCTCCTGTCTCGTAATATTCTCCATAGCTTTTGGAATGCGTCTTTGGCCATCCCAATACGTCTTCGGATCTCAGCGTCGCACTTACCGTCCAACATTCGCTACCGTAAAGGAGAACAGATATCACGTAGCAGCTCAGTACTCTTTTCTTTGTTACCAAAGAAATCCTCCTGTCTCGTAATACTCTTCCTAGCTTTTGGAATGCGTCTTTGGCCATCCCAATACGTCTTCGGATCTCAGCGTCGCACTTACCATCCAACATTCGCCGCCGTAAAGTAGAACAGATATCACGTAGCAGCTCAGTACTCTTTTCTTTGTTACCAAAGAAATCCTCCTGTCTCGTAATACTCTCCCTAGCTTTTGGAATGCGTCTTTGGCCATCCCAATACGTCTTCGGATCTCAGCGTCGCACTTACCGTCCGACATTCGCTACCGTAAAGGAGAACAGATATCACGTAGCAGCTCAGTACTCTTTTCTTTGTTACCAAAGAAATCCTCCTGTCTCGTAATACTCTCCCTAGCTTTTGGAATGCGTCTTTGGCCATCCCAATACGTCTTCGGATCTCAGCGTCGCACTTACCGTCCAACATTCGCTACCGTAAAGGAGAACAGATATCACGTAGCAGCTCAGTACTCTTTTCTTTGTTACCAAAGAAACCCTCCTGTCTCGTAATACTCTCCCTAGCTTTTGGAATGCGTCTTTGGCCATCCCAATACGTCTTCGGATCTCAGCGTCGCACTTACCGTCCAACATTCGCTACCGTAAAGGAGAACAGATATCACGTAGCAGCTCAGTACTCTTTTCTTTGTTACCAAAGAAATCCTCCTGTCTCGTAATACTCTCCCTAGCTTTTGGAATGCGTCTTTGGCCATCCCAATACGTCTTCGGATCTCAGCTTCGCACTTACCGTCCAACATTCGCTACCGTAAAGGAGAACAGATATCACGTAGCAGCTCAGTACTCTTTTCTTTGTTACCAAAGAAATCCTCCTGTCTCGTAATACTCTCCCTAGCTTTTGGAATGCGTCTTTGGCCATCCCAATACGTCTTCGGATCTCAGCGTCGCACTTACCGTCCAACATTCGCTACCGTAAAGGAGAACAGATATCACGTAGCAGCTCAGTACTCTTTTCTTTGTTACCAAAGAAATCCTCCTGTCTCGTAATACTCTCCCTAGCTTTTGGAATGCGTCTTTGGCCATCCCAATACGTCTTCGGATCTCAGCTTCGCACTTACCGTCCAACATTCGCTACCGTAAAGGAGAACAGATATCACGTAGCAGCTCAGTACTCTTTTCTTTGTTACCAAAGAAATCCTCCTGTCTCGTAATACTCTCCCTAGCTTTTGGAATGCGTCTTTGGCCATCCCAATACGTCTTCGGATCTCAGCGTCGCACTTACCGTCCAACATTCGCTACCGTAAAGGAGAACAGATATCACGTAGCAGCTCAGTACTCTTTTCTTTGTTACCAAAGAAATCCTCCTGTCTCGTAATACTCTTCCTAGCTTTTGGAATGCGTCTTTGGCCATCCCAATACGTCTTCGGATCTCAGCGTCGCACTTACCATCCAACATTCGCCGCCGTAAAGGAGAACAGATATCACGTAGCAGCTCAGTACTCTTTTCTTTGTTACCAAAGAAATCCTCCTGTCTCGTAATATTCTCCATAGCTTTTGGAATGCGTCTTTGGCCATCCCAATACGTCTTCGGATCTCAGCGTCGCACTTACCGTCCAACATTCGCTACCGTAAAGGAGAACAGATATCACGTAGCAGCTCAGTACTCTTTTCTTTGTTACCAAAGAAATCCTCCTGTCTCGTAATACTCTTCCTAGCTTTTGGAATGCGTCTTTGGCCATCCCAATACGTCTTCGGATCTCAGCGTCGCACTTACCATCCAACATTCGCCGCCGTAAAGGAGAACAGATATCACGTAGCAGCTCAGTACTCTTTTCTTTGTTACCAAAGAAATCCTCCTGTCTCGTAATACTCTCCCTAGCTTTTGGAATGCGTCTTTGGCCATCCCAATACGTCTTCGGATCTCAGCGTCGCACTTACCGTCCAACATTCGCTACCGTAAAGGAGAACAGATATCACGTAGCAGCTCAGTACTCTTTTCTTTGTTACCAAAGAAATCCTCCTGTCTCGTAATACTCTTCCTAGCTTTTGGAATGCGTCTTTGGCCATCCCAATACGTCTTCGGATCTCAGCGTCGCACTTACCATCCAACATTCGCCGCCGTAAAGGAGAACAGATATCACGTAGCAGCTCAGTACTCTTTTCTTTGTTACCAAAGAAATCCTCCTGTCTCGTAATACTCTCCCTAGCTTTTGGAATGCGTCTTTGGCCATCCCAATACGTCTTCGGATCTCAGCGTCGCACTTACCGTCCAACATTCGCTACCGTAAAGGAGAACAGATATCACGTAGCAGCTCAGTACTCTTTTCTTTGTTACCAAAGAAATCCTCCTGTCTCGTAATACTCTCCCTAGCTTTTGGAATGCGTCTTTGGCCATCCCAATACGTCTTCGGATCTCAGCGTCGCACTTACCGTCCAACATTCGCTACCGTAAAGGAGAACAGATATCACGTAGCAGCTCAGTACTCTTTTCTTTGTTACCAAAGAAATCCTCCTGTCTCGTAATACTCTCCCTAGCTTTTGGAATGAGTCTTTGGCCATCCCAATACGTCTTCGGATCTCAGCGTCGCACTTACCGTCCGACGTTCGCTACCGTAAAGGAGAACAGATATCACGTAGCAGCTCAGTACTCTTTTCTTTGTTACCAAAGAAATCCTCCTGTCTCGTAATACTCTCCCTAGCTTTTGGAATGCGTCTTTGGCCATCCCAATACGTCTTCGGATCTCAGCGTCGCACTTACCATCCAACATTCGCCGCCGTAAAGGAGAACAGATATCACGTAGCAGCTCAGTACTCTTTTCTTTGTTACCAAAGAAATCCTCCTGTCTCGTAATACTCTCCCTAGCTTTTGGAATGCGTCTTTGGCCATCCCAATACGTCTTCGGATCTCAGCGTCGCACTTACCGTCCAACATTCGCTACCGTAAAGGAGAACAGATATCACGTAGCAGCTCAGTACTCTTTTCTTTGTTACCAAAGAAATCCTCCTGTCTCGTAATACTCTTCCTAGCTTTTGGAATGCGTCTTTGGCCATCCCAATACGTCTTCGGATCTCAGCGTCGCACTTACCATCCAACATTCGCCGCCGTAAAGGAGAACAGATATCACGTAGCAGCTCAGTACTCTTTTCTTTGTTACCAAAGAAATCCTCCTGTCTCGTAATACTCTCCCTAGCTTTTGGAATGCGTCTTTGGCCATCCCAATACGTCTTCGGATCTCAGCGTCGCACTTACCGTCCAACATTCGCTACCGTAAAGGAGAACAGATATCACGTAGCAGCTCAGTACTCTTTTCTTTGTTACCAAAGAAATCCTCCTGTCTCGTAATACTCTCCCTAGCTTTTGGAATGCGTCTTTGGCCATCCCAATACGTCTTCGGATCTCAGCGTCGCACTTACCGTCCAACATTCGCTACCGTAAAGGAGAACAGATATCACGTAGCAGCTCAGTACTCTTTTCTTTGTTACCAAAGAAATCCTCCTGTCTCGTAATACTCTCCCTAGCTTTTGGAATGAGTCTTTGGCCATCCCAATACGTCTTCGGATCTCAGCGTCGCACTTACCGTCCGACGTTCGCTACCGTAAAGGAGAACAGATATCACGTAGCAGCTCAGTACTCTTTTCTTTGTTACCAAAGAAATCCTCCTGTCTCGTAATACTCTCCCTAGCTTTTGGAATGCGTCTTTGGCCATCCCAATACGTCTTCGGATCTCAGCGTCGCACTTACCGTCCAACATTCGCTACCGTAAAGGAGAACAGATATCACGTAGCAGCTCAGTACTCTTTTCTTTGTTACCAAAGAAATCCTCCTGTCTCGTAATACTCTCCCTAGTTTTTGGAATGTGTCTTTGGCCATCCCAATACGTCTTCGGATCTCAGCGTCGCACTTACCGTCCAACATTCGCTACCGTAAAGGAGAACAGATATCACGTAGCAGCTCAGTACTCTTTTCTTTGTTACCAAAGAAATCCTCCTGTCTCGTAATACTCTCCCTAGCTTTTGGAATGCGTCTTTGGCCATCCCAATACGTCTTCGGATTTCAGCGTCGCACTTACCGTCCAACATTCGCTACCGTAAAGGAGAACAGATATCACGTAGCAGCTCAGTACTCTTTTCTTTGTTACCAAAGAAATCCTCCTGTCTCGTAATACTCTCCCTAGTTTTTGGAATGTGTCTTTGGCCATCCCAATACGTCTTCGGATCTCAGCGTCGCACTTACCGTCCAACATTCGCTACCGTAAAGGAGAACAGATATCACGTAGCAGCTCAGTACTCTTTTCTTTGTTACCAAAGAAATCCTCCTGTCTCGTAATACTCTCCCTAGTTTTTGGAATGTGTCTTTGGCCATCCCAATACGTCTTCGGATCTCAGCGTCGCACTTACCGTCCAACATTCGCTACCGTAAAGGAGAACAGATATCACGTAGCAGCTCAGTACTCTTTTCTTTGTTACCAAAGAAATCCTCCTGTCTCGTAATACTCTCCCTAGCTTTTGGAATGCGTCTTTGGCCATCCCAATACGTCTTCGGATCTCAGCGTCGCACTTACCGTCCAACATTCGCTACCGTAAAGGAGAACAGATATCACGTAGCAGCTCAGTACTCTTTTCTTTGTTACCAAAGAAATCCTCCTGTCTCGTAATACTCTCCCTAGCTTTTGGAATGTGTCTTTGGCCATCCCAATACGTCTTCCGATCTCACTTACCGTCCTCTATCAAAATACTTCCCAAACTATTAATCATGCTTTGTCAGCCTATTTAAAGCCAGAATATAATTTTAGATTGTACGTGTTGTTTTTTTTTATATAATAATAAGTTATTGATACAAGACTTAGTAATTAACCCATAGCTGGAGAAGAAGAGGTGGATTCAACACTTTACCAAGTGTATATCCGGGTAAATGTATATAACAAACACGACTAAAATTGGAACTCTTCTTTCCGCTTTCCAATTCTGAGCCATTATCCATTATACCACCCACACATTTAAGCTTGCAGTACCCGCTATTCTTAACCGGTTACCTATCTAGGCACTGTCAAAGCTCGACGTTGCTTACCTTCGGTGATCGTACGGGTAGCGGTGTTCCAACTTGATATGACCATAAACAAATTGTCTATTAGAAAACCGAATACAAAGCGTATTTCGGCACAATAGCACCAATAACTTTTTCTTTAGAAATTTATATGAATATTCGGTTAGTTTTGTAAAATCGCACCCTTGTCTCATATTATAAAAGTGATTTGAATTGACACACTGTTGCAAACTGACCAATCTTTGGTTTAATGAAAAGACTCCTAATCTCATGTTTGACCAATAATTTCTATTGACATTCAGTCGCAAGTTTATGTATCCTTGGTAACCATTGAAGAGTAGTGGTGTATTACTGTAATTTGTTATTTAGAATATTTTTCTGTTTTTATATTACTATATATTGGAAAAAATACTAATAAATTGAAAAAAAAGAAAACAGAATTTGTGGGAAAAGACGGAAAAAAAATTACGATTGATTTTATTTTCGCTGTTGTCGATACTTCAAAATTTCATCTCAAACATGTTTTTTTTTTGTTTTGCTTTTTCGAATAAATAACTGTTTTTTAGATATTTTTTTTCAGCTTTTTTTATTGCAATTTATTTATTTATTTATTCATATTTTGCTAAACTCTTATTCAACTTATTTCAACGAGTGGGTTTGTAGTTTATTTTTGGTTGAGCAGCATATCATTTTAACTTCGGTGATCCTACGAGTAGCGGTGTTTCAACTTGGTATCACCATAAGCCGATTGTCTATTAGAAAAGCATATTTTAACACAGGACCATCAATAAATCTTTCCTTCAGAATTTAAGATAAATTTATATGAATATTCTGTTGTTAGTTTGGTTTTGTAAAATCGCTCCTGTGCCTCGTATTATAAAAGTGATTTGAATGGATACACTGATCAATACTTGGTTCAATAAAAAGTCTCCTAGTCTCACATTAGACCAATAATTTCTTTTGACATTCAGTCACAAGCTTATGAATCCTTGGTAACCATTGGAGAGAAGTTTATTGTTATCTAGAATATTTTTTATATTTTTATATTAATATATATATATACATATCGGAAATCGTTTGTTTGTTTAGCGGCATATCAACTACTTATGGGTCATTTAATGCCGAAATTTAATTTTGGCGGGAGCATTAGTAATTTTATTTTAAAAAATATCTTGCTGGTAATGTTTTTTCTTAAAAAATGTATCGCTTGCAATTTTTTTTTTTTTTTTTTTTTTTCACAAAAATATATAGCTGATATTTTTACCATGAAAATGTATTTTGATACTTTTAGTGTTTTGACTCCAGTTTAGAAGTTTACTATTTTCCCATAGCTCGGACCCTAACAGGTGCTACCACCCTGGGCTAGTGGAGCCCCATAAAATATTCGATATCAAATAGCACAACAATGTTTGACATGTCATAAAATAAACTTCTGAGCCATTATCCATTAAACCAAATCACAACCACCTCACAGCACCCGATATCCCAAAACGGTCACCCACTTAGGTACTGACCAGGCTTGACGTTGCTTAACGTCGGCGATAGTACGAGAACCGGGCATTCGACGTGACAGGGGCCGTAAACCAACCGTAATACACCAAGTCGCCTTTCTACCTATTGACAATTAGAAGGAATGGAAGTGAAGATCCGAAGCAAAATAAAGCACCATAGATTAATGTAAAATTATATGCAGGATTTTGTGAACATGCAAGGAGATATGCTATGCATCAAACTCCTGACATTAGAAACAAAGAAACGATTACTGAACTGTTACGTAATATCAGCCCTCGTATATGGCGGTAAGTGTTAGGTAATCTCCTCACATACTGAACATACTATGGACAAAACTTTTGAGCGATGAAGAAGTTTTAGTAAAAAAGGAAACAAAAAGGACAATTCTGGTAGCATCAGAAAGAGACAGTTGAAATTTCTAGGGCACATAATGAGGAAAGAGGGCTTGGAAACTCTAACACTCAGAGGGCATATTTTTCCACACATTTAAGGCTTGTGTTTAGAGAAAATGGAAACAAAAAGGACTCTTATACATAGCATCAGAAAGAGACAGTTGAAATTTCTAGGGCACATAATGAGAAAAGAGGGCTTGGAAAATCTGACACTCAGAGGGCATATTTTACACACATTTACGGCTTGTTTTTAGAGAAAATGGAAACTAAAAGGACACTTGTACATAGCATCAGAAAGAGACAGCTGAAATTTCTAGGGCACATAATGAGGAAAGAGGGCTTGGAAACTCTGACACTCAGAGGGCATATTTTTCCACGCATTTAAGGCTTGTATTTAGAGGAAATGGAAACAGAAAGGACACTTATACATATCATCAGAAAGATGCAGTTGAAATTTCTAGGGCGCATAATAAGAAAAGGGGGCTTGGAAAATCTGACACTCAGAGGAGATATTTTTTCCACCCATTTAAGGTTTGTATTTTGAGAAAATAGAAACAGAAAGGACACTTGTACGTAGCATCAGAAAGAGACAGCTGAAATTTCTAGGGCACATAATGAGGAAAGAGGGCTTGGAAAATTTGATATTCATAGGATAGATTTAAGGCGAGAGGAAGAGTAATAAAAAAACGCATAATCTCTCTACCTATGTAAATGGAGGATAGACAAGTGTTTAGTAGAGATAAAAACAATACAAAATTTATAAAGAGCTATAATGTAGAGGAAATTGCTAAGATTTATGATCGCCAAGGGACACAACAGACTTTCTAGATTCTATACCTGAATATATTTCCGAGATGAGGTATTGTAATAATTTACATTATTTACATTGTTCTGACTCATCTTTATTGTCATGTTCACGACGTTTCGGCCTTTGCACGATCCGGCCTTCTTCAGCTGAGCGGAATTTCATACTGTACCCTTTATTTCGGAGGAGGCAGATTGTTCTAGTTCTACGTGCCATGCCTCTTCTAGATGTCTCAGAGAGTTGAGTTAAAAGGGGATAACTGAGACATGGCATGTGGAACTAGAACAATCTACCCCGGAGCGTACAACGGCCGAAACGTCGTGAACATGACAATAAAAATGAGGACAGCAGTCCGAACAATGTAAATAATGTAAAACCAGTAAATTTTGTTTCATAGGAAAAAAAATTAAAGTTCCAAAATGTTCTTTTAATTCAAAGAATCTCATACCTTGATGGTTCTCGAGTTAATAGAGATATTATATATATATATATATATATATATATATATATATATATATATATATATATATATATATATATATAATCACTACTTAATAACAGTTACTTGATTCGAGAAATTTATTTTCCAGAAAAATGTTTGAAGTGAAAGATTTTATAAATTTCAACCGATAATAGAATTTGTCGCTCGATCAATGAATGACGTATGTTTCCTTATAAGGAAACATCTAATATTACCATTAGCGATGATAAAAACGTATACTCCAATTTGATTCCATATATATATATATATATATATATATATATATATATATATATATATTCACTACTTAGATTTGAAGTTAGTCAAAAAGATGGGTAAGATGAAGCAGAGAAAAGAGCAAGTGAATTACAGACGAAAACATATCGACATGAAGTGTGCTTTATAGAAAACTTCAGTACTGGAAAGAGCAAAAACAGTTACTGGACTTGAGAAATTTATTTTCCAGAAAAATGTTTGAAGTAAAAGATTTTATAAATTTCAAGCGATAACAGAACTTCTCGCTAGATCAATGAATGCCGTATGTTTCCTTACAAGGAAACATCTAATATTACCATTACGAATAGCGATGATAAAAACGTATACTCCACTTTGATTCCACTCCGATGTCGAGCTATTAAATAAAAGCATAATTCGAGTTGCACTGGCTGCTCGGTCAACGAATGTTGAATGTTTTTTATAAGGAAATGGTTAATCAGTCCTCCTATATGTCAATGAATCCTGGACAATCTCCGCACAAATAAAGAGACTTGAAGCTACATAAATATTGTTCTACAGTAGGATGCTGAGAATTGCCATGGATCGAACAACTGAGCAACGACGATGTTTTAAAGAAACATGGAAACAAACAATACTTAATATCAGAAATCAAAAGTTGAAATTTTTAGGGTTCATGATGATGAAAGAGAGCTTAGAAAATTTGATATTCACAGGACAGGTTGAAGGCAAGAGGGAGAGAGTAAAACAACGCGTAATCTACCTAGCGACGTACGAGCTAAATGGATGGCAGACCAGGGTTTAGGTTAGATAACAAAAAGACTAAATTTAGTAAGAGCTATAAAGGAGAGGAAATCGTCTTGAAAGGACTAGAAGAAGAAGAAGAAGAAGAAGAAGTAGAAGAAGAAATAGAAGAAGAAATAGAAGAAGAAGAAGAAGAAGAAGAAAGAGAAGAGGATGACAAAAAAAAATAAAAGAGGAAAAAGAAGACAAGAAATAGAAGAGAAAATGAAGAAATAGAATAGAAGAAAAAAAAAGACAAAGAAGACAACGAAGAAAAAAAGAAAAGAAAGAAGAAAGAGAAGAAGAAGAAGAAGAAAGAGAAGAAGAAAGAGAAGAAGAAGAAGAAGAAAGAGAAGAAAAAAGAGAAGAAGAAGGAGAAGAAGAAGAAGAAGAAGAAGAAGAACGAAATTCCTCTTCTCTGTTACGCCATATAATCTTACATTTGTTTTTATTAGACGGAACATTGTCTATTGTTATTATTAATTTTGATGTATTTACTTTCATTTGTATATCTGAGATGAGATAGGCTGTCAATTCAAGGCAATGAACAGGCGTGATAAAAACAACATTAATTCTAATCTAAGCCTACTTAGATAAAGAGCAAAGGTAAGGCTGTGTTAAAAAAACACATAATAATTAAGATAAAAATAAATAGTCAAAAAATAAATGCTTATCAAGAATTAATAAGTGGTTGTTATTTTTACTCTGATAGAAAATGACGGTAAAAGAAAACACAAGTTAATTGTTGGTAATGTTTTATTTAACAAAAAAGGAACATGAAATATATTGAATATTATTATTCATTGGTTGACGAAGTTTCATCTAATAATAATAGAAACGGAGTCATTACTAATCAAAAATTAATAGGGATGTTTAACAGTGTACTCTCCAATAAAAGAATGTAGATAAAAGTAAATACAAGTCAATCATTCATAATGTTTCACTTAATAGAAAATGATGTGGAATTCAGAAACTAGTAAAAGTAATTGTGGTTTTCATTGCTTGAAATAATAAAAAAGTAGACTGAAAGAAAATACTAACAAAACAAATTGACAATAATAGTTGGCAATGTTTCATTGAATAAAAATGGAAATGAAAGTAAATACAGCAGAAGTCCTCATATCCGAACGCATTCTTTGACTGAGGAGCCTCGGCGACACGAGTTATGCTTTTCTCATTGGCCGTTTCCTTATAAGGAAACACTGGGCATTCGTTGACTGAGGAACCTGCGCGACACGAGTTATGCTTTTATCATTGGCCGTTTCCTTATAAGGAAACACTGGGCATTCGTTGACTGAGGAACCTGCGCGACACGAGTTATGCTTTTATCATTGGCCGTTTCCTTATAAGGAAACACTGGGCATTCGTTGATTGAGATACCTGCGCGACACGAGTTATGCTTTTATCATTGGCCGTTTCCTTATAAGGAAACACTGGGCATTCGTTGACTGAGGAACCTGCGCGACACGAGTTATGCTTTTATCATTGGCCGTTTCCTTATAAGGAAACACTGGGCATTCGTTGATTGAGATACCTGCGCGACACGAGTTGTGCCTTTATCATTAGCCGTTACCTTTTAAGGAAACACTAGGAATTCGTTGACTGAGGAGCCAACGCGACCCAAGTTATGCGTTTCTCATTAGCCGTTTCCTTATAAGGAAACATTGGTCTTTCGTTGACCGAGTAGCCAGTGCACTACGCGTTACGATCTTATTAGCCGGTTCCTTCCAAAGAAACATTCGTCGTTCATCGACAGATCATCCAGTGCTAATCGAGTTCTGCTTTTCATCATTCACTGGCCATCGGGGTTGGATCAAAGTGTAATATCTGTTCTCCTCATCTCCAATGGTAATTATATTAGTTATCATTTCCTTACAAGAAAATATTCCACTTTCATTGACCGAAGAGCTGTATAACTACACAAGTTATGCTGGGCTGGAATCAAAGTGTAGGGTCGGTCTTTCTCATCTCTAATGGTAATGGTAATATTAGACGTTTCCTTATAAGGAAACATTCGGCATTCAATGACCTAGCAGCAAGAAGTACTATCGGGTCAAATTTATAAAATCATTCACTTAAAATATTTTTTCTGGAAAATAAATTTCTCCAGTACAATATCTGATAATGTTAATATTAGCCGTTTCTTTATAAGGAAACATTTGGTATTCCTTGACTGAGCGGCCTGCACTGTTTTCAGTTGAAATTTATAAAATCTTTCTCTGAAAACCTTTTTTTTAGGAATACAGTTTTCTCAAGTCCAGGGACTCTTATCACTCATTTCAATACTGATAGGAATTTCCCTTCCTAACCTCTTATTTGAAGTAACGTGGAATGTTAACATTCTATAATGCCATTATTTTCGCTTCGAGGTACATTTGTAATTCTTTTATTTTGTACAGTTCTTTGTTTGAGATTCTGTAGCGCCAGTCCAATGTTCAAAAAAGGATAGTCTTTGCCAAGACCCTCAGACTTCACTTGCGCAAACCATTCTTCCACCATTGATCTTAAGAAGCGGTTGTATACAAGTTTAGATCATTCTGAGCGAGTCTGGCGCCATGTAAATCATCCATATGAAAGCCTTGACTTGAAGAGGCTATTTAAGAACATGACTCGAGTTTGCAGGTTAATGTTTTGGTTTCGTAGCAATTTCTGGCATTGGGCGAAACTACCTGTGTATGAATTTCTGGGACTTATAAACTTAATTTCTTCAGCAACCATTTTTACCAGTGCTCATATTGCAATTTTCGTTGCTATTATTGCTTTTCTCTGGTACTCCTTATAACCGCTTCCCATATTGTATTCATTTCTATGATTGGTCGGCTCAGGAGATTTTTTTGTGGCCTAGCATATGTGCTGATTCCTTACGTTTAGAAATTTTTCAATTATGTTTATTGTCGGTGATTTCACTCTGATCCCGCAGAGGGCGGTGATCTCCCTTATCTCTCCATATGTGGTCAGCCACGCCTGATTTTTCCACTTCCCCTCGTGTTACAGATTTTGGTCCTTAAGGACACATGGCACAGTGGATAAAGGCGTTGGTTAGATCCAGTGATAGACCCAAAGTGTGTGAGTTCAATACCCTGTTAAGGCAGTGGTGAACTTGGAGAGGGGAATTGACAGGAGATAACTGAAAACTAACAGTCTACCCCAGCGAGCGAAATAAAGGTTTCAGTTCGACATTCCAACCACCTGAAGAAGGCCGGAGCGTACAACGTCCCAAATTTTGTGATAAATATAGCAACGAAGATGAGGATGATAGTCTGAACAATGTAAATAGTACATATATATATATATATATATATATATATATATAAGGGTGTGTTTGGAAATTGTCCTATTTTTTAAGTGCCTTCCATATTATAGTAAACGACGATCGACATGAAGAAAGTGTCATGATATCAAAAAACAAATTGAATAAACTTCACATATTAGATGCAGGGATATTATCTGCAAACGATTGTAAATTAAAATCAGATGCTAATGAGTGTAGATATTGTTTTAGAAAATACAATAAAGAGAGAAGTAAAAACTGACTAATATCAAGATGAGGCCAGTAGCCCGAATAATGTAAATAATGTACATAATACTTCATCTCAGAAATATAGACAGATAATGAAATATCTAATCTATCTAATAAATATAGACATACATAAATGTGTTAAAATATTATAATAATTTAACATATAATGGAATATCTTATCACCTTGCTCTAACCTGACCAAGATACTCTCATGGCTTGTGACTAAATGATGTTTATTTCAGCCCACGCTTGTATATATATTTCCATGTGTAAAGTTTCGAAACCCATAATCTAATGATTAAAAGTCATTTATTTTGCCCCAGCTATTGATGTTTCAAAATAATCTCCTTCTGTGTCAATGCACTTCATTCAGTGGGTAATATTAATCACATAGATTGAATATTACACACTGGAAATTGCAGATCTTCAGGTGGTTGGAATTTCGAACTGAACCCTTTATTTCGCTCACTGGGGTAGACTGTTCTAGTTCCACGTGCCATGTTTGATGGATGTCAGTTATCAGTTATCTCCTGTTAATTTTCCCTCTGAAAGTTCTCCACTGCCTTAACCGGGTATTGAACTCACACTCTTTTGGGTTTGTCACTGGATCTAATCAACGCCTTTATCAACTGTGCCATGTGTCCTTGAGGCAGTGGAGAGCTTTCAGAGGGAAAATTAACAGGAGATAACTGATAACTGACATCCATCAAACATGGCACGTGGAACTAGAACAGTCTACCCCTGGGATCGAAATAAAGGGTTCAGTTCGAAATTCCAACCACCTGAAGAAGGCCGGAGCCTACAACGGCCGAAACGTTGTGACAAATATGGCGACAAAGATGAGGACAATGGTCCGCATAATGTAAATACTGTACATAATACCTCATCTCAGAAATATAGACAGACTCTAGAAAATTGCAGATCAAAATTCAGTTAGTAAACGACGATCTGGTAACACATTTATTAAATCAAAATCGCAGTTTTTAGTCAAACTGGGTTCTTTTTACAGCAGTCGACAAAATGGAGACAGAATTTGAGAAATTATCAATATTGTTTTAATATTTTACACACCTTGAAGGAAAGACGACGCGTTGGTTAATTGGATTGTGATGTACTGTACACCATATTATAACATCAGGTGAGGCGATTGATGCCATAAACTCCATGGAAACCGTCTATTAGTCTGGTGATAGGAGGAGTTGATAAGCTGCTTATTTGGGGAAGAAAACAAGACAGTTTTAATTCCAATAGAGATATAGAGAAGCGGACTTAGATAGATAGATAGATAGATAGATAGATAGATAGATAGATAGATAGATAGATAGATAAGGAACAAATGAATAAGATAGATAGATAGATAGATAGATAGATAGATAGATAGATAGATTTGAATAGACCGAGATAGATAGATTTGAATAGACATAGATAGATAGATAGATAGATAAGAAACAAATGAAGATAGATAGATAGATAGATAGATAGATAGATAAGAAACAAATGAAGATAGATAGATAGATAGATAGATTTGAATAGACCTAGATAGATAGATAGATAGATAGATAGATAGATAGATAAGAAACAAATGAAGATAGATAGATAGATAGATAGATAAGAAACAAATGAATAGATAGATACATAGATAGATAGACAAAAAACACATGAACGTATTATTTAACGTCAAAAACCGACATTATTTTTGCACCAACCTAATAGATAGATAGATAGATAGATAAGAAACAAATGAAGATAGATAGATAGATAGATAGATAGATAGATAGATTTGAATAGACCTAGATAGATAGATAGAGAGATAGATAGATATATAAGAAACAAATGAAGATAGATAGATAGATAGATAGATAGATAGATAGATAGATAAGAAACAAATGAATAGATAGATACATAGATAGATAGACAAAAAACACATGAACGTATTATTTAACGTCAAAAACCGACATTATTTTTGCACCAACGTAATAGATAGATAGATAGATAGAAACAGACTGAGATAGATAGATAGATAGATAGATAGATAGAAACAGACTGAGATAGATAGATAGATAGATAGATAGATAGATAGATAGATAGATAGATAGATAGATAGATAGAAAGAAGGGAACGTCATAACATAACACAGATATATTATGGCGGAAGTGCCAATATTTTTTTTTATTTTACCCTCATAGATAGATAGATAGATAGATAGACAGATAGATAGATTCATCTTCGAAATTGTCTGGAAAAGATCTGAGATTAATCCAAAATAGATTCCGGATGAGCTGATAATCAACATGAGAATCCAATTTTTCCTATCAGGAAAAAAAAAAACAGAATGTTCACGAACTTCTAATCATAAAAAATGTGTGAAATGAACCCGAGAGAGAATTGATCCCGTACCTACTGAACTTCTCATGCGCTTAAAATCCCACACGAAGAACAAATTTAACGAACTCCTTACGTGTGTTATTTTTGCTGTGTAATGACACTTTCATGCTACAATTTTCAGAAATATATTGAATTCTATCAGTCACTGCGTTATTAGGGCGAACCATTTCTGGAATAAGTATAGTTTAACAGTGACGTCTAGAAATCATTAATGAAATAAAAAAAAGATTTATTAATCAAACTCGATGTAGGTAAATATAAAATTAACAACCATATTTCCAGTAATTATTACCAATTCCTTCGGAGACCATTAAATCATGTACTTATCGAAAAAATTTAATATGCTATAATAAATTTGAGTTTATGTCTTTTTGACAAATTATTAAAAACGCCTGAGAAAATAAATCTGATATACAGATAGAAGCACATAGATAGATAGATAGATAGATAGATAGATAGATAGATAGATAGATAGATAGATAGATTTGAACAGACCGAAATAGATAGATAGATAGATAGATAGATAGATAGATAGATAGATAGATAGATAGATAGATAAGCATTTGGATAGATGGATTAACAGACCGAGATTAGCACTCAGCTTGATAGATAAAAGCAATACAGAGAATAGCGAGATAGATAAATAGATATAATACAAACATAGGTAATGAACAAACAGATAGATAGATAGATAGATAGATAGATAGATAGATAGATAGATAGATAGATAGATCTGAACAGTATGAGTAGGATACATAATGAATGTTTATGATCTAATGTTATATTATGGAGATATTCTTCATGTATTTAATGGGAATCATAAATAAGCTATGTGCTATATATATATATATATATATATGTGTGTGTGTGTGTGTGTGTGTGTGTGTGTGTTTGAGTGTGTGTGTTTATAGTTATGTCGTATATATATATATATATATATATATATATAAGACATAACTATAAACACACACACATATATATATATAGGACATAGCTTATTTATATATATATATATATATATATATATATATATATATATATATATATAAGACATAACTATAAACACACACACACACATACATATATATATATATATATATATATATATATATATATATATATATATATATATAATATTAATCTGAAGATGATATGAAATGGCGAGCAGGGTTCTGAATCCCAATACAAACATTATATAAAACATAAAATAACAGATAGATAGATAGATAGATAGATAGATAGATAGATAGATAGAAGAACAGACTGAGATAGATAGATAGATAGATAGATAGATAGATAGATAAGAAACAAATGAACATAGATAGATAGATAGATAGATAGATAGATAGATAGATAGATAGATAGATAGATAAGAAACAAATGAACATAGATAGATAGATAGATAGATAGATAGATAGATAGATAGATAAGAAACAAATGAACATAGATAGATAGATAGATAAGAAACAAATGAACATAGATAGATAGATAGATAGATAGATAGATAGATAAGAAACAAATGAACATAGATAGATAGATAGATAGATAGATAGATAGATAGATAGATAGATAAGAAACAAATGAACATAGATAGATAGATAGATAGATAGATAGATAGATAGATAAGAAACAAATGAACATAGATAGATAGATAGATAGATAGATAGATAGATAGATAGATAAGAAACAAATGAACATAGATAGATAGATAGATAGATAGATAGATAGATAGATAGATAGATAGATAGATAGATAAGAAACAAATGAACATAGATAGATAGATAGATAGATAGATAGATAGATAGATAGATAGATAGATAGATAGAAGAACAGACTGAGATAGATAGATAGATAGATAGATAGATAGATAAGAAACAAATGAACATAGATAGATAGATAGATAGATAGATAGATAGATAGATAGATAGATAGATAGATAGATATGAGCAGACATAGGAAATATTTATAAATCTGAACAACTTTTTATTAAAGCTTCATCAGAATATGATGTATGGAATTTTTTTGGTTTCAATTGATCAAGCAGATTTCGTGTGCATTTCAATTTTCAAGCGGCGTTCATGTGTAAAATTATGAGTGTAAGTGTGTCATAATTCTAGTTTGTCTATGTGAGGTTCTGATGACAATGTAAATAAATATATGTGTGTACGTATGTGTATGTATGTGCGTGTTTGTGTGTGCCAGCGTGTGTCTTTTGGGGGAAGTTTTTTTGTGTGTGAAGCCCCCGTTTCAGAATTGTAGAAAAATGCTCATGCATTTCAATATTTGAATCTTTCTATTCATATATATTAACCAACCAGCGACGTCGTATGAGACGCGTGGTATTTTTTGAATTGGCAGACCGTAAAATTTTCTTAGAGTGAAAATTTTGGAGACTCACTTCAGAATATGATCAACAATATCTTCCCTCCTTAAAAGGAATATTTAAAAATTGGGAAAATATATATTAGCCAATAAGCTTGAGATTAATAAATCTAAATTTTGGTTTCTCCCGGAGCCAATTATTTTTTATAAATATAATAAATTCTTGTTTGTTAAGTAGTCTTTCAGTGGAGCTATGACCAGGGTGTTTGTTTGATCAGTTGTTATACAAACAAAACTAAAATTTTCACACAATTACTCACATTTTTTCGCATATTTATTCGAGAATATATATTACAAAAAAAGGCTTAGCGATATTGCTTAGCAATAGTTTGTTTACATGCGGCAACACCTAGTTTTTCTGTACTTTCTTTCAAGCGGTTGACAACTACAATTTATCCACACAGATAAAAACAACGTAAATATATGTCATTTAAAGCAACAAACATGTAGACAAATTCTTGTTTTTTTGCTATACTAACGCAATTCATTTGGATGTATCGTGAAAAAGATACACAAAAATATTTTATGTGAAGTTGTTCCCAAAGAATCTTTGTAATTCATTTCTTTCAAATTGAAAGGAAAACACTACTCAGATAAATAAAAAAAAACTATTGAAATTTGTATATCCGTGTTTGAAGATTAACTTAATTCTTCGCTTCTACACGCATATTCCACTTCAGATAGATAGATAGATAGATGCTTGTGTGTATATGCGTGCCTGCATATTTGCATGCCTGCGTGTACATGTGTGTACGCATTATTTATGTTTGGAGGTTGTCCGTATCTTGATTTAGTGACACTTTTACCTCAACTGCGGCCGTGATAGTCAAATATATGTTAGATTCTTTAAGAATGTATTTAATAAAGGTTGGTGATTTTTAAAAAAAAAGCAATTGGTGAAGTCTGCCTAGCAGTCTGTTACCAAATAACCAAAATAAAATGCCCGAAAATTTTTACATATCTTATTGTCTGATGAAGCTTTATTAAAAGCGAAACATGTTAGATTTATAAACGTCTCCTATTTGTTTTTTATCCAATTATTTTGTCGGGTTCAAATACATATTTGACTTTTATTTGAACCCAGTTTATGTATATATATGAAAATATATATAATTCATATGTATATATATATATATATATACATATGTGTGTGTGTGTGTGTGTGTATGTGTGTGTGTGTGTGTGTGTGTGTGTGTGTGTGTGTGTGTGTGTGTGTGTGTGTGTGTGTGTGCGTGAAATATATAGAAAATAGGAAAGAACTGGTTTGGTAAATAATCCAAAGTTCTTTAGTATTTTTGTTATTATTTAAAAAAAAATGGTGCTCGATCCAAAGTAGAGCATAAATATAATTATTTATTTAAAAATATGATTCCAACACGCTACATAAGAGTTCTCATGTGTCAAAACAAGAGCCGAAAAATTCAATATAATTATTTGAATTAAATTGAATTAAAGTAAGATCTGTTCCATCTTCAAGCGAAATTTTTTTTTGAATAACTTATTTCTGAAATTTACGTGTTTTAATAGCAGATTCGTTATTGAAATCAAAATTTCCATGGTAACGGCCAGCGCGATTGTTCATATAAAGAGGGGCGCAGGATGTTAATAATTTGTATCAGTCTAGAGTTACATTCATAGGTATCAAGTCAGGGTAAGTTTGGGGTGTCTAAATTTAAAACGGAAGATTATTTCGTCTAGTCTGGTTTACGTGTCTATGGAGATTTATTTATTTTTTTATTTTATTTTTTCTGAAAGGGTTTTGTGTATAAAAAAAACTGCCGTAACATTTTTTTTTGACGGCTTCATAAAGGGTTACCTTTTTGTAGGGTATTTAAGCTATTTATTAGGACTATAGATTTTTAAAAAATTTATATGCTAATTATTCAATGCAAAGATTTGATGTCGGGAAAAACCGTTAACTCATGTCTATTGTTTAATAGATTTTTATTATTTAGAAACTTAATAATGTGTAGTTTCTCATGTAGGCATAAAGGGCATGGGTCATCCCAAGTTTTCCATTTTACTTTTGGTGTTTTATTCATTTCCTTCTGTGGCACCATTTAACGAGGCAGAAAGGGAAAAGAAAGAAAAGAAGGAAAGGAGAGGCTAAGAACCGAATCGTCAGTGATAAGCAAGAACACACACACAGCTAAGAGACAATGGATAAAAGGATATTTTGATAAGTAACAAATGGCGAAAGAGTGTCATTACAATGACAGGGAAATTCTGAGTAAAAATAAAGGGAAAGAAGGAAAGAATCAGATATGTTTTGGCATCGGCTGTGTTATCTAAGGATATGAAAACAAACTATTGGTACGGGAAGACATCTTATTATCAACTACAGACCGGCTGGCCAAAGAAAGAGAAAAAAAAATTCAAATGAAAATGTTATGTCGTTAAGTGACGAAAAACAGACAACTAAAAGGACTTGGACAGATATGAAAAATTAAAAAACCACCCACGAGCGTCCGACGGAACCTTCTTGGCCTGCGATAGTAAAGTTTTGTTATCAGGAATTTGTACCAAAAGAAAATGAATGTGTTTTTTTTTTTTGTTTTTTTTTTCTTCGAGGCGACAGACTGGCTGGAACTTTGGAGATGTTTCTCTTTGAGACCATGTTAAGAAGACCACACATTCTGATAATTAGCGATAAAATACCTGACGTAAACCACGTGTAGAACAAGAGTTATGACCGCCATTGTCATATTGTCCCGTTCGCGGCTGGAGAAATGATAAACCATTAAGGGGAAGAAAAGGGAAAGGGAAGAGATAATTTTTTTTTTTAAGCAAGATATTTTTTTCTTCCTGAAACAAAGCCGCAGATTCGTCCACGCCCGACTAAGACATCATTGGTTGAGTGGTGATCACGTGATGCACGAGGGAGGCTGTTGCCGCCCATCTGGAGGATGAGTAAGAGAGGTTGCCACGAAGATGTGGGGAGGGCAGTTCACGATCCTCAGAAGTATGATGAGAAGGTGGGAGTGAGGAAAGGTTCCCAAAAATGGAAAAAGGTGGAAATTCCTAACCAGAGTGGTGGATATGTATTTAGAATTATCGAGGAACCCCCCGGTGCCGACAAACTCACCCCGGTTTTGGTCGGCGCCCATATAAACGAAGCCACAACGAGCAGAAATGAGTCGAGTCCCAGCAGTTCCCAGCGTCAGTCTCCGGTTGAGGCAAGCCTCGCAGATAGCTGACTAGGATTCGCGCACTTTCCGGGCCCATCTCTTCAAACCAAGAACAATTATTTTGAAGAGCGACTTAGATCCAGATCACCGAAATAAGTTTTTTCTTTTGACTTTCGTCCAAAGACCCACCGAAACACCAATTTCTTAGAGAGCAGACGAATTGAAGTGTTAAAACTTGCCTAGCGGAAACCGACGTGTCACAATCCATAGAACGGGTCGGGAGATAGATGCAGTCCTATGTATCGAACAACTAGACATAAAGTTTGTTACCTTTTTCTTTGATACTTTGAACTTTTGAGTTTTCATTTTATTGCCTTTTATGCGTATGTTTGTGGTATCACCCCCGTTGGACTCGGTTTGCAGTAGATCAATTCACAACGTGGGTAGGCAGACTGGGAATCAAAGTAGGACGTCACAGTTGGTGCCGTGGTAGACTGGGATAGAACGACACGGTTGGCGCTGCGACCAGTGGACGACGTCACACTTCAAATGCCAAAAATATTTAGATAGAGATGTATGATTTCTTTTATTTATATTGTTGAAAGAGCACTTATGCTGCCTCCATCTGGCTTTAAATTCATTCTTCGTAGACCCAATGTATATCATATTAGTATTAGGACTCTCAGTGGATGAGATAGTACATTGGTATACCACAGATTTGACGCAGCATTTATTTTCCAATGGGCAGTCTTCTGGGTTTCTACAATCACACAATTTTTCACTGTTTTTGTCTGGTTTAAGTGTAGGGTTTTTATCAATACTATTCAGGCATGGGGGTTTGCTCAGGATTTTATTATTGTGTTTTTTATTATACTTTCTAGATTTTCAGTGCATCTGTAACTCAATGTTAGGATGTTCTTATTAAATATATTACTAAGCCTACTATTGGTAGGGGAAGTGTTTTTCAATTAAAGCCAGGAATTTCTGTCCTAGTTTAATACTAACCATTTGGTTGAACGGAGGGGTATACCAAATGATTTTTCTTTTCCTGTTTTTTCTTCTGGTTAGTGCAATTGTTTCTATAATTAATGTTAGCATTTTTGTATCCAATATTTTTTATGGCAGCGTTATAGAAGCTACTGTGTTGTTGGAATATTTCTTTGTTAGCGGTGTTAATGCTGATTCTATTGATGAGGGTATATGTTTAATTATGGATGGAGGGTGATTTGACTTCGGGTGTATATATAAGGGGTTAGTATTTGGTTTTCTATAAGGTTGGTATGTGTTGTTAGTTAAATCTAGAGTTACGTCGAGGAAGTTTACCCTTTTCAATTTAGTACATACTGTTATCTTTAAGTTTAGATTTTTAAATTCACTAAATATAATTTTTCTAATTTTCTCTATTTTAAAACTAGTAGAACTCCTCACCACCATGAGCCAGTCATCTCTATACAGTCCGATGTCCTTAATATCTATTTCACAGTGCGCGGTCAAGTTGTACAGTATTAAAAGACCAACAAGGTCAGAAGACTCTGCAGAGTCTAAAGATCCCATAGTGATGTCAAACAGGTCATTATTGTTTTTTATCCATTGGTCCCCATTATGAATGAGGACAGATTTTTTTGATTTTTTTATACACAAAACCCTTTCAGAAAAAAATAAAATAAAAAATAAATAAATCTCCATAGACACGTAAACCAGACTAGACGAAATAATCTTCCGTTTTAAATTTAGACACCCCAACCTTACCCTGATTTGACACCTATGAATGTAACTCTATACTGATACAAATTATTAACATCCTGCGCCCTTCTTTATATGAACAATCGCGCTAGCCGTTACCATGGAAATTTTGAATTCAATAATGAATCTGCTATTAAAACACGTAAATTTCAGAAATAAGTTATTCAAAAAAAAATTTCGCTTGAAGATGGAACAGAGCTTACTTTAATTCAAGTTAATTCAAATAATTATATTGAAGGTTCTGGCTATTGTTTTGAAACATGAGAACTATTATGTAGCTTGTTGGAATCACATTTTTAAATAAATAATTATATAAATGTATATATATATATATATATATATATATATATATATATATACATCAATCTGATATAATTTATATATATATATATATATATATATATATATATATATGAATTTCATCCTAATTGATATACATATGAAAAACGATATAATTCATATACATATTAAAATATATATAATTCATATATATATATATATATATATATATATATATATATATATACATATATATATACATATATATATATATATATATATATATACATATATATATATATATATATACATATATATATATATATATATATGAATCTGATATAATATATATATATATACGATTTTGATCCTAATTAATATATCTATATGAAAAACGATATAATTCATATATATATATATATATATATATATATATATATATATATGAATTATATCGCTTTACTGTAAATTGCTGATATCTCCTGAAGAGTAGATGAACAGGTCCATCTACGAAACTCTGGAGTCGAGATGCTAAAGGTAACATCAATTAGCAATGAGAAAAGTTTTTCACACACACACACACACGTATATATATATATATATATATATATATATATATATATATATATATATATATATATATATATATATATATATATTGTTTAGAATGCGCTATATTTTTTGTGTAAAAGTGTTCAATATCGGTAAAGTGTTCAATAACCCTATTCTTGGATTTACCATTAGTTTTAAAATTATAGTTTTATGATTTTGCATATATTGTTGGAACGCGTTTTAGACGTAAGCATTCGATATTAGACGCACTAGTGTATAAGATACGCGATCATTTTAAGGGACAAAGTTTTAAAAACTGTACAGTATTATTTGAGATATTATACGGAAAAGAATGTTAAAAATTAGTAGTTTGCGTGGCTCTCGAGCCTTATAATAGGTGAAAATGAAAGTAACGTACTATTTGTTTTTGTCTGTGTTCTAACGTTTGACCCTTCAGATCATTTGTCTGATTGAGACAGTGAGTGATTTGAAATTTCAGCGTCAATCGGCCAAATAATCGAACACATATCAAATATCATATATCAAATGACCACTATCTAGCCGTCGATGTGTAATAAGGATATGTTTGATATTGATGTTATTAATACCTACGACAAGTACCTCGGTTTATGGATCTGTCATGACAAACTTATTATAGATGATATGGAAATTGAACATGCAGCCCGCTGCGTTGTGGTTAGTTTTGTATAACACCACAAGTTGCCACAAACGCAAAATATAAATTTATAAACTTGATTCATGTTCTTAAATTACTTCGTCAGATGGAGGTTCTCATATGGATGCCATGCAGGATGTTCAATTCATTCAGTTACGTCTAAAGAAATATCTATAAGCAATCGTGTTCAAAGATGGCTTCAAGCGAATGAGTCATAGAAGTCACACCTTCATCAGATCTTGTAGACTCGGTGTATGGATCAGGTGTAAAAAAAATTAGAGTAATTTATAAGAAAATGGAACATAGAATAGACTGCTCTAGGGGTAGTTTCACCAACATCTCAAATAGTCATAGAACCAAAACATTAACATTAAAGCTACAGTCATGTTCTTGTTAGAGCGAAACTTTTATATAGATGCCATGCATGGCACCAAATTCGTTCAGATATATCTACGATGGCAGTTGTATACAACGACTTTCGCAGATCAATGGTTAAAATTGCTTTGAGCGAATAAAACTAGTAGGTCTCAACGTGGACAATCTTGTAAAATTCTGCATCAATTTCAGTCAGTTAGATAATAGTATTATTAAGGGAAAACTATATTTATTAGGTTGGTGCAAAAATAATGACGTAATAATGTCGTTTTTTGACGTTAAAAATACGTCAAAAAACGACATTATTACGTCATTATTTTTGCACCAACCTAATACTAATCATAAATGCGAAAGCTTAATACCAGTCTTCAACATCCAGGATTTTTAAAACAATTTTAAATTTGTTTTTATACATCATGAAAAGGACAAAATCTGGCAATTATTTTAAGACGTATTCATGTTTATACATTCTTTTTTATAGATACAAATATTTAAGTAAATGCTCTGTTTATAATAAACAGTATTAAACAACATTTACCGGCCTGAATGTCCGAGAAATTGTCATCGAAAATATGCGTCTTTCGACAGGAATCGAACCTGCATCCTAAACGGAACCGTCATATAGCCTGACGTGCATTTACCAATTTCGCCACAGAAGAGCATTCAGTTAGCAGAGTCGATTTTACTGTTTTTAAACTACAATCTTCCATGATTCTTTAACGTACATTCATATTTGCTCAATGCGTATCCAAATGTAAACAAATGACGTCACACATTATGAAATGGACAATGTTCGATAATTATCTTAAGACATTTTTATGTTTATACATTCTTTTTTATAGATACAAATATTTAAGTAAATGCTCTGTTTATAATAAACAGTATTAACAATATTTACCGGCCTGAATGTCCGAGAATTTGTTATAGAAAATATGCCCCCTCCGAAATGTGGCGAAATCGGTAAAAGTACGTTAGGCTATATGACGGTTCCGTATAGGATACGGGTTCGATTCCTGTCAGCGAACACATATTGTTTATTATAAACTGAGTGTTTACTTAAATATTTGTATCTATATAAAAAAGAACCTATTAACATAAAAATGTCTTAAAATATTTGTTTTCATGCATTTCTGTGTTATTTTAAACTTAATAAACGTAAATAATATTTGCTTTAGACTAAATATTTCTGCGAATATTTCTCTAATAAAGTTTCAGAAAACTATGTTTTATTTTTGGAAGATTTTTTAATAAAGAGAATTACAATCCGATGAAAAATGACTAAAAATGGTACTAATCAGCTATTTTAGCAATCAAATCGATTCCAATCAATATAATTTCTGTTTGAAATACACCAAAGTATTTTATTTATTGGAAATAGTAAATTTAATACTTTAGTTTTCAGTTAAAGCTAAAATGAAAGCTTCAAGAAAGATTTTTAATTTTTTTAAATTCATTTGAAATCTCGGGTATCGCGAGTTAGTGGAGCTAGCTAAAATAACCACTTGTGTATTAGGGTTTCTTGCTTTGTTTTGGGTGAAATTATTAAAAAAAAAAAACATATAACAAAATATTTCTTGTAGACTCTTTCTTAAGTAAAAGTTGGCTTAAGTCATCTGAGAAGTAGTGTACTTTTGAAGATTATCCGTTTCTCCTGTGGCAGACGCAGAGTACCATTGGAAATCATCGGTCGTGAAGCCAAACCATGATGAATGAGGTTAATGGTTATGCGACCGTAAAAGTAGTGTTGGTAACCTTGACCGCGGTAAGGTCGGCCAAGTGATGAAAGATGCGACTGGCATCAGTTACAGCGATGCTGACGCTGTTATTTACGTTGATGGAAACAGCGGCTCAAGTGTCGGTAATTTTCGGTCTTGGTTTTCAATGAATTTGGATCAGTTCAATATTGATTCCCTTGATATCGATTTGCTCGATATTGATTGACCCGATAGTGTCTGCGGTAGAGGTCGACATCACCAACGTAATGATGGCAAGGCAAGGAGAATATGAGTGGGGGAGGCTCATAAACACATTATGGTCGGGGGCGTCAATATTTGATGTGACAGTCAGGGGAACGATCGCTCAACGCTATATACGATGTGGGGCAATAATCAATTTGACAGGTGTGAGATAAGCAGCTAAGTGATAAGTAAAATGGAATCGTTTCACACATAGACCGGAATCACTTTTATGGACCATCCCTCTTCAGGACGTTGGTGATCATGACTCTCGTCATCTTCCTATCTTTGAATACTAAGTCTCTTTGTATCTATTTTTTTTAATATTTTAGTATTAGATATTTATTTAAGATTTTAGTATTAGATATTTATTTTAGATTTTAGTGTTAGGTATTTATTTTAGATTTTAGTATTAGGTAGATGCAAAAGTATCCAGCTATGTTTTTAACCGACGTCAGTCATGTTTACTCGTTTGACGAATGATGACAGGTTGATTGTTGTCCCACGCAGACTTGATTTGTAAAACATAATTTAAGAAAATACTGCGAGCGCCTTTATTATATAATAACTAGCAGCATGACCCGGCGTTGCCCGTGCTTGATTCAAAAATTGTACGACTCATACAGCAATCGCTATCACTTGACTTAAAATATTTTTGCCCTTCCTTGCCTTTAAACGAGTGCCTTTTGCCGTGATGATGTTACTACATGTCTTACTTCTTGCCTATTTCACACTGCGAATTTTTTCTAAGCTCTATACTAAACATTAAATCTGTTACGAAAAAGAACTAAACAAAATGAACACAAAACGATCAGCTTTAAAAAAAGGACTCGTAACTGGAAAAACCGAATGAAAAAAGAATGTTAACAACAAATACTTTTTCACACCCAACCTAGTTCTGTGGAATCGGAATCAACGTTGAGTTTAAGCAAGCGAATGAGCCAATTGGAGTAAAATGACATGCAGATTTAAATTTTTCCCACTTGTGACGAATGCAGCTATCGATTTTGTTTGCATGCTATCATGCTAGTTAACATTCGTGTCAATCAGCTGTTGGCTCTCACGCTGGCCAATATAATCTTGCTGCCAATTCGTGGCAGCCAGCTATTGGCTCTCACTCTGGCCGCAAACTACATGAAAACTACCGTAGAAGCATGAAAAAATGGATTATTTCCACTATCGATGGGAGTTGGGAAATGCAAAGTCAGTCTTGGCCTTCCCGCTAACTAGGAGCATGTGCATGTAAATTTTGCTTCAAATCCGTCGAAAATTGCGTTCGTGCATTCGTTACACACACACACACACACACACACACACACACATCCTGCCTTTTATAGAGATTAAGTATCCTGTAATGTTAAAAATTTTGGAAAATATTCTCCGTAATCTAATTTTAGGAATGTTGACTTTAAATTTGCGATCATACTTACAAAAATGGCAATGTTTATATAAATAAAAAAACAAATTTAAAATTCTTTTAAAAATCCTTGATGTTGAAGGCTTGTATTAAGCTTTAGCGTTTATGGTTAGTAAATATAGTTTTCCCTTAATAATACTATAATCTAACTGGCTGAAATTGATACAGAATTTTACAAGATGGCCCTCGCTGATGGAAAGGCGATATGGTTCAATGATAAGCAAGATTGTCTCAAGAGAACGGTTACGACTGTGAAGTGAGTTCGATCGGTTTCCCATACTTTCCGCTTTGTGCTACATCTAAGCTACCTTCAAAAAATCACCCCAGGTCGCTTAGTGTTGTTATGTTTAGACAGCTGGATCAACTATGACTGAATAGTGAGTGCGATCCTCACAGGGTGCGCCACACATTCAGCCTTGTGCCACATCTAAACTGAGACATAGCTAGAATCGCTAAATCAGTTACGACTGAGTAATGAGTACGATCCTCATTGAGTGCCCCAATTTTTTAGCCTTGTGTTATCTCTAAGCTACGCTTAGAAAAACACCATATTGATAACATCTTTATTCTGTCATCAAAGTATTTTCCTTGGCTTTCTGTAACTTTATAACAGTTTTCAATTGAAATTCTTTATTCTACGTGGAGAAATAAAAATTTGATCTAAAGCCAAATGGATAGTTAGAGCTTATTAGCGAAGTTCATCTACCTAGGAAAAGGAAATTCTTATTTAAAACTAACTTCATTGACAATGTCAAATAACTCTATACCATACCGTCCACGCAGGTTACCAAGGTGGGGGGGGGGCGCGTAACCCTCGATGACTCACCAAGCTTAGGGCGAGAAATATTAGGTCGTTGCAAAAATAATGTCGTTTTCTCACATATGTTAATACGTCAAAAACGACATTATTTTTGCACCAACCTAATATATTACTAGTAAGAAAAGGTTTAGTCAGATTTACACTATTTACATTTTTCCGACTATTATCCTCCTCTTTATTGCTATATTTATCACAACGTTTAGGCCGATGTACTCTCCGGCCTTCTTCAGGTGGTTGGAATGTCGAACTGAACTCTTTATTTCGCTCATTGGGGTAGACTGTTCTAGTTCCACGTGCCATGTCTAATGGATGTTAGTTATCAGTTATCTCCTGTTAATTCCCCTCTCCAAGTTCTCCACTTAACCAGGTATTGAACTCACAACTCTTTGAGTCCTGTCACTGGATCTAACAAACGCCTTTATCCACTGTCCCATGTGTCCTTAAGAAAAGAAATATTATCAGCAATACATTTTTGAAAAAAAATATATTACTATAAATAGATTTTTGACAAAACAAAATATTAGCAGCAATAAAAATGTTGTCGGCATTGAATAACCTATTGAGGTTGATATACCGTAAAACAAACCAAACCAACTTTCTTCTTGCTTTCCTTCACTGCCTTCTTCATTGTCTTGCTTTTTTCTTTTTGATTTTTTTTGTTTTGGTTTTTGTTTTACAATGAGGTTCATTCTGTCTACATTTCTGAGATGAGGTATTATGTACACTTTAAATTATACGGACTATTGTCCTCATCTTTGCCACCATATTTATTATAACGTTTCGGCCGATGTACGCTCCGGCCTTCTTCAGGTAGTTGGAATGTCAAACTGAACCCTTTATTTCTCACGCTGGGGTAGACTGTTCTAGTTCCTTTTATTTCGATCGCTGGAGTAGAAGAAGGCCGGAGCATACATCGGCCGAAACGTTGTGATAAATATGGCAACAAAGATAAGGACAATACTCCGAATAATGTAAATGGTGTACATAATACCTCATCTCAGAAATCTGATAGTCAGATTTAGTTAGCTTCTTCAATCAAGGCTGAAAATCCGCGCATTTTTTATGATGAGGTGTTCGTACCGCTTTTCATAATTTAGTATTTTATTACTTTGATCTGATAGTGACGCACCAATTCAGCAAGAAAATCAACAGATACCCTCTATCAGCCAATGAACAGGCACCTGATGATGACCGGATGGTAATTGGCTGAAACGTCGTGTCTGTAATAACATCTATATCAAACAAGATGAGAACAATTTCATCAATTATACGCTAGACATGTATTTGAATTTGAAATGCAGCGTTTAAGAAAATGCCAGGTTGTCGCCAACAATCTTTTCCTACGATGCAGACAATATTTAGTTTCAAATGATGAACGAAATTGTCGAAAGTGCTAAAAGCAGAAACAATAAAGTAATAAAAACTAGATAAAAATCTGTGTGCGCAAGTGTGAATGTAAGTCTGTGTGCGTATGTGTGTGAACGCGAGCATGTGTATGAACGCGTGTCTGTGAACGCATGTGTATGTATGGACGTAAGCGTGTGTGTTTGTCTGTGAACGCGTTTGTGTGAACGCGTATGTATGAACAGGTGTGTGAAAGCGTGTGTGTGCATGAAAGCCTGTGTGTAAACCTGTGTTCGTGCGTGTCTGTGTGTGGGTATGTGCGAACGCGTGTATCTGAATGCGTGTGTGTGTGTGTCTGAATGCGTGTGTGTAAACGCGGTGTGTGTGTGTGTGTAGAACATGACTGCAAGAAAAAGCAAACAGAAGATGGAATTAAAGCAACAAATATTTCTTTTTGGTTTGCAGCAATTTTCAAAATATTCGCCGCCGTCTCTGTTATTTTTCTCTCCTGAATGCAATTCTGAATATCACATGTTATATGACGTCGTGTCAATACTGTAAAAAAAAAAAAATCGGCAATCTTTTACATAATACGTTTTCTGAAAGACAATTTATTTAATTTAAACAAAACCGATGACATTTTGTAATATTTAGCACAGTTTGATTGTTACAAGTTTATAAATTGTCTTGGATTGTTATTCATTTATAATTGGGCTCCCAAACTGGATTGTTACGCATTTATAAATAAAGTGCTCTCATAAAGTTGATTCTCCCAGCATTAGCATTCATGTGCGGTACCCTTTCAGTAAACCCTGTCGGCTGGGGCTGTAGAATACGTAGAATGCACCCCTGCAGTCGGCATATTCTACAGCCCCAGCCGTAGACAATAGTAGAATGTAGTTTATCGTCATACCCAGGACGCACCAATGGGACATCCTGGCTATGACGATAAACTGCATCCGCGTCCAGGGTAAGACGATATACTGCATCCGCGTCCAGGGTAAGACGATAAACTGCATCCGCGTCCAGGGTAAGACGATAAACTGCATCCGCGTCGATAAACTATGTCCAACAGCAACGCCTCTGATCAGGAGGTTTTGACGAGCGTGGAACCACCTCTTAATTGCTGGTGTTCCCAGGTCCGCCCTGACCCGGGCTGGTAGCACCTGTTAGGGTCCCAGCTATGAGCAAATAGTTAACCTAGAAACTGAGGCAAAAGGCATTATAAAAGTGTAAAAATAGGTTTTAATACCAGAAATACTTTGTAAAAAAATTATTACCAGCAAATAAGTCTTTGAGGAAGAGAAAAATATTACCAGCTATACGTTTTTGAAAAAATCATATTACCAATTATACATTTTTGAAAAAATAATATTACCAGCTATACATTTTTGAAAACATTAATATTGCCAGCTATACATTTTTGAAAAAGTTAATATTACCAGCTATACGTTTTTCAAAAAAATATATTAACAGAAAAAGATTTTTGACAAAACAAAAATATTAGCAGAGAAAAAAAACGTTGTCGGCATTAAATGACCCATTGAGGTTGATATGCCGTAAAACAAACCAAACCAAACCACGCCCTTTCAGTACGTAGGCGATCCACAACTTCTTATCCGTTGTCGCTCTAAGCAAAATGTGTGTTATTACTATTACTCCGTGTCTTATTCTTCTATCTATTTACACTCATCTCGTTACGAATATTAATCAGTTTTCTCCTGCCCCTCTTGCCTTCAATACTCCTCCGGATACATTGTTACTTTGAATTCTGTTAAGCTCTTGTACGTATAGCTCCATAAAAGTCTAATTCCCATATTTGAAAAGCATCGTGAACGGATACTCTGTCAAGAGATGGCACTGGATAGCAAAGTTTTTGTTTTTTGTTTGTTTGTTTTGTTTTGTTTTGTTTTTGTGGGGGAGGTTGTTTTTTTTTTAAGTTGTTTACCTATGAGATGAAGTGTACTATTCATGGTGTATTTTGACGAACTGAAATCAAACATGACAAAACTAAATTGCTGACTGGCTATTGTTTTCAAAATACAACGTGTCCAGCAAACTTCGTCGTCAGTGTGAATATTTATAAACATGTGTTTAATTTAATTTAATCTAATTTAGTATTTAATTTAAACCGTCAATCTTCTTTGTAATTCAATAAACATTAATACTTCTTAAATTTAACCATTAATCTTGTTTGCATAGCAATAAACAGTGCATTTATTGTCATTTAAAGATTGAATACATTTTTGGGGGACATCCTGTATAAATAGAAATAAGTATCACACATTGAGTACTGGTGTTAATAAAACAGTGCTCGATGTATAATAACAGAGCTATCTTAGTCATTTTTAGGTCATGATCCTTAAAGAGCTATCTTAATCATTTTTAGGTCATGATCCTTAAAGAGCTATCTTAGTCATTTTTAGGTCATGATCCTTAAAGAGCTATCTTAGTCATTTTTAGGTCATGATTCTTAAAGAGCTATCTTAATCATTTTTAGGTCATGATCCTTAAAGAGCTATCTTAGTCATTTTTAGGTCATGATCCTTAAAGAGTTATCTTAGTCATTTTTAGGTCATGATCCTTAAAGAGCTATCTTAGTCATTTTTAGGTCATGATCCTTAAAGAGCTATCTCAGTCATTTTTAAGTCATGATTCTTAAAGAGCTATCTTACTCATTTTAGGTCATAATCCTTAAAGAGCTATCTTAATCATTTTAGGTCAGGATTCTTAAAGAGCTATCTTAATCATTTTTAGGTCATGATCCTTAAAGAGCTATCTTATTCATTTTTAGGTCATGATCCTTAAAGAGCTATCTTAGTCATTTTTAGGTCATGATCCTTAAAGAGTTATCTTAGTCATTTTTAGGTCATGATCCTTAAAGAGCTATCTTAGTCATTTTTAAGTCACGATTCTTAAAGAGCTATCTTACTCATTTTAGGTCATAATCCTTAAAGAGCTATCTTAATCATTTTAGGTCATGATTCTTAAAGAGCTATCTTAATCATTTTTAGGTCATGATCCTTAAAGAGCTATCTTAATCATTTTTAGGTCATGATCCTTAAAGAGCTATCTTAGTCATTTTTAGGTCATGATCCTTAAAGAGCTATCTTAGTCATTTTTAGGTCATGATCCTTAAAGAGTTATCTTAGTCATTTTTAGGTCATGATTCTTAAAGAGCTATCTTAATCACTTTTAGGTCATGATCCTTAAAGAGCTATCTTAGTCATTTTTAGGTCATGATCCTTAAAGAGCTATCTTAGTCATTTTTAAGTCATGATTCTTAAAGAGCTATCTTACTCATTTTAGGTCATAATCCTTAAAGAGCTATCTTAGTCATTTTAGGTCATGATTCTTAAAGAGTTATCTTAGTAATTTCTAGGTTATGGTTTCTAATTTATCTATCTTAGTAATTTCCAGGTCATTCTCAGTTTCGTTACTATGAACACACACACTATATATTATTATTATTATTATTATTATTATTATTATTATTATTATTATTATTAATGATTATACTCGGTTGGTAAAAAACTCGGATAACACAACTTGCAAGTCTATCAAACAAATTGATATCCGAGAAAAGAATTGGTAAAAACAGAAAGAAAGAACTAGAAACATCCGAACAGGGCGAAAAAAATCTTCCAGTACCTTAAGTTTCCAGTCCAAAGAGAAAAAAAAACCTCCAGCGAGTAACCAAGAGAGCTCAATACGCTAAGTAGAGCAAAAATACTATTTATAATTTATATATATATATATATGTATGTGTGTGTGTGTGTGTGTGTGTGATAAGGTAAATAATCCGGAGTTATTTAGTATTCTTGTTTTTATTTTTAAAAAACAGTGCTGCATACAGAAGTAGAGCTTAAATAATAATTATAATATATATATATATATATGAAAGGTGTGTGTATATAAATATAAATAAATATATATATGTATAATTATTTATATATTATATGCGTGGTACTTATTAGAAAGCGCTCAATATCAGAAATAGAGCTAACATATTTGGTTGGATAGATGTGAGCTTGTGAATCTGGGTTTCACGCTTTAGCGATCGTCAGACAAATTGGCGTGAAACCCAGGGTCACAATCTCACATCTATCCAACCAAATATATATATATATATATATATATATATATATATATATATATATATATATATATATATATATATATATATATATGGTGTACTAAAAAATGTACTCACTTTTTAACTTCTTATAACTTGAATATTTTTCTTTTCATATTTGTGTAATTATTTAATATTTAATTTAAACCGTCAATCTCTATTGTAATTCAATAAGCATTAATATTTTCTTAATTGTAACCATTAATTTTGTTTTCAAGTCAGGAAACAATGCATTTATTGTCTTTTAGAGAGTGACGACCTTTTGGGGATCAATTTTTATATATATTTTCAAATTTTATGTTCTATGTGTATAATGTGCATAGGAGATTTTCAATTAAGAATTTTGAAGCTGTGTTTTTATTTCACTAAATACCAGCTTAATATCTTAAAGGGAGATGATAATCTTCGAATTTTGTGTTATGTACCAGAAACTAATTCAGATGTAGTTTTCGTTATTTTAACATCGAATTGGTATGTGAAAGTGCGAAAATCTCACACCCTCACCAACATTTAAAATTTTAGCAATCTTAGACTATATCAAATATTTAAACTATAAAAAAGCGTCATGGTCTCAGTCACTCTCCAGCCTCCATAATGCAACTTCTTTTTTTTTTTTTTAGACTTTTTCTATCAATACTTTCATGTTTAATTCTTTGGGGGAACTCTTCGCTATGGTACCTGGATTTTATGAATTTAAGCCCAGTACTAGATTGACGGCAATGTCTCATCAATTCACTGTTGAATTAGCTCGAGATAACTGTAAGTCATTTGCTTCTATCTTTAGTTTCTTCTATCACACTTCTCGCTTATTGTTGTGGTAGGATCCACCTAATTTGTGGAGTACCGACCATATAAATATGGTTGGTACCGGGAAGAGAGTGGAGAGGAATCAAGGGATTCAACCAGAGACTCTGCCCGACTGCGACTCAGTCAACACATTCTCCAGGAACGGTCTTACCAGGAATATACAAAAGACTATATGTAAATATTGTGTACACTGTCTTGTTTCAATACATTTTGTTCTAAGTACACTTTGTGTTGCATTATTATTCCATGCATTAGTCAAGTTTCAACACTTATGGAACTCTCTTCCGGTGCCATGTTTTTCAGATAACTTTAATCATCAAATATTTAAATCCAATATTAATTATCTACGTTTTTTTTCCTGATTACTTTTCTATTCTTGTGGCTCCTTAATAATGTTTCTCTTTTTTTCTTATTCTTTCACACTCAGTAACACCTTGTGTCTTAGTGACTTTAGTAACTTACGTAGTAAATATGATTTTTAAAAAGTACTTGACTATATAAAAGAGCCGTTCTACCTAATATGTTAAGAGGGGCGTATATCGAAAAGCAATCAAAGTGAACACGAAATATTTAACAGTTTTTTTTTTCCAGTATCTATCTATATTTCTGAGATGAGTTATTATGTACACTATTTATATTACTCGGACTATTGTACTCATCTTTGTCGTCATATTTATTACAACGTTTCGGCCGTTGTACGCTCCGGCCTTCTTCAGGTTGATGGAATGTCAAACTGAACCCTTTATTTCGATCACTGGGGTAGACTGTTCTAGTTCCACGTGCCATGTTTAATGGATGTCAGTTATCAGTTATCTCTTGTTAATTCTACTCTGAAAGTTATCCACTGCCTTAACCGGCTATTGAACCCACACTCTTTGGGTCCTGTCACTGAATCTAACTAGCCCCTTTATCCACTGTGCCATATAACACAAAAGACATAAGCGTTGAAGTAAACGTCCAGAGTGCCGTTCCAATGACTAGAAACCTGACATTGTCACAAATTTGGAAAGGAGACTAAGTGATGCCTGGACCAGTGTCTTTGTGAAATCTCCGAATCTTTCCTCAGCTGCATAGTACGTGGTTCGCCAGGGCTACATACAGTTTTGAATTCAGAGTTGCCCGTTGTATCGACTGACTGACGACCAAAGCTATAGAACCCAGTCTACCCTTCTAGTCAACTCATAGCTGGGAGAGTAGAAATGGACTCCTACCTTTCTCAAGAGTAAAAGACTGCCTAACTCCTTTCACGCAATTATTTATATATCTAACTTTTTTTTTTCTCAATCACACACATATCAGGCGCCCCAAGTGATTACATCGAACGTTGATACTGACACCAGATGATTCTCAGTTCTCCAACTCCGGATCGTGACATCTTCGGTCATCTCAGAACTTTGACAGACTGGTATATTGATTAATTGCTCTGTTTATTTTTTAAAGACATATCAACCATTTGTAGGCTATTTAAAACTAAAAATATTTTTAGATTGTGAGATTTTTTTTAGATAATAATGATTTACTGATACTATTAATTCACACCTACCTGGAGTCGGGAGAAGATGTGTATTTGTCTCTTTCTCAAGGCTATTTGCGTGTAATTGAATATAACGTGCACGTCTGGGATTGGTATCTGGCCCTCTCATTTCCGTTTCCAAGCCGCTGTACATTAAACCAATCGGAAATCGAACCTTACAGCACCTGACCCATGTAGGTATTAACCAGACTCGATGTTGCTTAACTTCGTTAATAATAAGAGAACCAGTAGTACAACGGTATAAGACCGTAAGCCAATTGGCTGGTATAAAATTGAAATCAAAGTCTATTTCTGTTCTCTTCTTGTAACGGCATTCACCCGGGGTGGGTTGAGCCGGCTCCATTTTGGAGTTTCATGGGAATTTGGAATTCACAAGCAGTCCGCAACCCGCATGTATAGCCCATGAGATTTGATTATAGTGGTAAAGGTTTCGTGCAGGACCATCCACACTTTTTGAAGGGCCGATTACAGAGACCTGGTGCGCTACGTGCCACAAGGTACCCAAACAAATCCTCCGCAGGTTTTGAATTCAGAGTTTTCCTTCTCCTAGACCAGTTGCCTTCCAAGGCTATAGAACCCAGTCTGTCCTGCTATTTACCCATAGCTGGAGGGAGAAGAAGAGGATTCATACCTTTCCCAAGGGTATTAGCACGTAAGTAAATGTAATGGATTCGACTGGAATTCGAACTCGGCTCTCCGATTCCTCAATCCAAGCCTCTATCCATTACTTCACCGTGCCTCAAAGTCTATTTGGCCACAATACCAACAATAATTTTTTTCCCTCAGAAGTTTAAGAGAAATTTATATGAATATTCGGTTAGTTTTGTAAAATCGCACCCTTGTCTCATATTATAAAAGTGATTTGAATTGACACACTGTTGCAAACTGACCAATCTTTGGTTTAATGAAAAGACTCCTAATCTCATGTTTGACCAATAATTTCTATTGACATTCAGTCGCAAGTTTATGTATCCTTGGTAACCATTGAAGAGTAGTGGTGTATTACAGTAATTTGTTATTTAGAATATTTTTTCTGTTTTTATATTACTATATATTGGAAAAAATACTAATAAATTGAAAAAAAAGAAAACAGAATTTGTGGGAAAAGACGGGAAAAAAATTACGATTGATTTTATTTTCGCTGTTGTCGATACTTCAAAATTTCATCTCAAACATGTTTTTTTTTTGTTTTGCTTTTTCGAATAAATAACTGTTTTTTAGATTTTTTTTTCCAGCTTTTTTTATTGCAATTTATTTATTTCTTTATTCATGTTTTACTAAACTCTTATTCAACTTATTTCAACGAGTGGGTTTAATCCACATCGTTTTGTAGTTTATTTTTGGTTGAGCAGCATATCATTTTAACTTCGGTGATCCTACGAGTAGCGGTGTTTCAACTTGGTATGACCATAAGCCGATTGTCTATTAGAAAATTGAAGACAAAGCATATTTTGACACTGGACTATCAATAAATTTTTCCTTCAGAATTTAAGATAAATTTATATGAGTATTCGGTTGTTAGTTTGGTTTTGTAAAATCGCTCCTGTACCTCATATTATAAAAGTGATTTGAATTGACACTGTGTTGCAAACTGATCAATACTTGGTTCAATAAAAAGTCTCATAGTCTCACATTAGACCAATAATTTCTATTGACATTCAGTCGCAAGTTTATGTATCCTTGGTAACCATTGGAAAGAATTTTATTGTTACGATTTGACTGTTATCTTGAATATTTTTTTATATTTTTACTAGCAGCATGGCCCGGCGTTGCCCGTGCTTGATTCAAAAATCGTACGACTCATACAGCAATCGCTATCACTTGACTTAAAATATTTTTGCCCTTCCTTGCCTTTAAACGAGTGCCTTTTGCCGTGATGATGTTACTACATGCCTTACTTCTTACCTATCTCACACTGTGAATTTTTTCTAAGCTCTATACTAAACATTAAATCTGTTACGAAAAAAGAACTAAACAAAATGAACACAAAACGATCAGTTTTAAAAAAAGCACTCGTAACTGGAAAAACCGAATGAAAAAAGAATGTTAACAACAAATACTTTTTCACACCCAACCCATTTCTGCGGCATCAGAATCAATGTTGAGTTTAAGCAAGCAATTGAGACAATTGGTGTAAAGTGCCATGCAGATTTAAATTTTTCCCACTTGTGACGAAGCAGCTATCGATTTTTTTGGCATGCTAGCATGCTAGTTAACATTCGTGTCAGTCAGCTGTTGGCTCTCACGCTGGCCAATAGAATCTTCCTGTCTATTCGTGGCAGCCAGCTATTGGCTCTCACTCTGGCCAGTTGAAAATGGCCGCAAACTACATGAAAACTGCCGTAGAAGCATGAAAACATCGATTATTTCCTCTGTCAATGGGAGTCGGGAAATACAAATTCGATCCTGGCCTTTACACTAACTTGGAGCATGTGCATGTAAATTTTGGTGCAAATCCGTCGAAAATTGCGGCCGTGCATTCGTTACACACACACACACACACACACACATCCTTCCTTTTATAGATAGAGATATTAATATATATCGGGGAAAAAAACGAATAAATTAAGAGAAGAAAACAGAATTTGTGTAAAAAGACGAAAAGAGAAAAATTCATTTCACGTTTTCCGAACCTTTTAATTTTCAATAGAATGTTCATCATCCATTTTTCGCGGGTCATTTTGTTCCCTGGAAGTCTGTGTCATTCTATAAGTCAAATGTTAATATAATCTCGTAATTCTCATTGTAGTAGAGACTTTGTAATCGCAGATACAACTATATAAATACCATTGAACAATACTAGTGTCAGATGCCATCGAATATCACTCGCACTAATAGTACGTGCACGATAATACTCGCTCGAAAAGTAACCACCGAATAGTAATTAGTATAGTGATTAGTATAGAGAAATAATATAGTGAATAGTATAGAGAATTGCGATCCGTATAGTAATAGAAGATAGACTAGAAAGCATGATTCGTATAGTAATAGAGGATAGAATAGAAATAGCGATCAATTAGACGCCACGCTAATTCCCATATATACATTTCCTCTATGGTCACGTGAGCTATTTAATTCAATAATGGGATCGCCTGTGTTTGATCACTGGCGATCTATGTTCAAACTCCAGTGTCGTCAACGACACTTTATTCCTATATAACAAATACGAATAATGCTCATAAACAAACAGGAAAGTTTTGCTATGCGGTTATACAATAAAAAAAAAGTCGGGCAGAGAAATCCAAACGTACAAAGAAATAGTTAAAAAGACCTTCTGCAAGCAAAGTATTAAGAGATAGGAAAATGTTCTTATAAACAAAGAAAAGAGTGCTGAAATTTAATGTGGTATCTAATTGCTTATATGGCAGTAAATAATGGTCTCTCTCGTTGCAGAAGAAGATACTTAAAATGTGGTTGTACGTCGAATTGTTTAGAAACAACAACATGAACAGAACATATGAGAAAGAGGGAAGTTTTAAAGAGAATAAAGCCTAAAGGAAATTGCTAATAGCATAAATAAAGTAACAGGGTCGTATAATGAGGAAAGAAGGCTTGGAGAGTTTAAAGGCAAGAGAATCAAGGAAGTAATCTAAATAATGAATCTGAGAAAAGGGATAGAAAACAAGAGGCATACAAAGAAAAAGCAAAATGTTAAAATGGTAGGGAGTACTTAGAACCACAAAAGAAAAAAAAAACTTGTGGAGAGCCATTACCTCCAATGTCCCGGAAGAATGTTGCACATAAAGAAATAGAAAACGATTCTGTCTTGTTTCTGATTACATTTCTTAGCAGAAGTTTTTAATTTTCCACTGACTCTGAAACTTGCCGCCATTTTGGTATCTATAATAGGCGAAGAATTATGTTCCAATTTGCAACACCTTTCTCAAAGCCGAGACACCAAGAGCCTCTCGCTGCTCTCAATGGTGATTCTTTAGATGACCTAAAATACTTAGTCCTACCAATGCTAACCTTCACGCACATTGTACCGAACTACCCTCATTCCCTTCATATCCGTCTCCTTGTGACCCTGTCTCTTTATTAGTTATTAGCTTCTTTTACAGTGTAACCCGGATATAAGAGAGTTCCCGGGACCGGAGAATTCTCTTATATCCGTGTTTCTCTTATATCCGGGTTTGGTCTAATTTATATACATTAACACAGGCTCTAATTTGGGACCAGATAATATCTCTCTTATATCCGGGTTTCTTTTATATCCGGGTATCTTATATCCGGGTTACGTTTATTTTCTTTAAACTTCCCCGTTGCTCAATACCCAAGCAACTTCTTACTACTGAAAAAATTTCCCAGTTTCTCAATACCCAAGAAACTTGCGGAACCGACTCCCAAGAGGCGACTGCTTTACCCAGTCACTACAACCTCAAGTCTAGGGTTAACCGTTATCTTCGACACATATCCGCATAAGCTGTACCTCTTACTCTATAACTCTCAACCTCGAGTCGTCCAAGGGTTTTGCACAGGGTGAACGCCACTGTAAAAAATAATAATAATAATAAATATTTCAGATTTTGCACTCCGGATTCCCCCCTCCCCCAAATAGACTATCGTATTCCATATCCTCCTATTAATATCGGATGTTACCCGTTATTTGTTACAGCGACCTATCTTTTAACTGAATTTTTGCGGTGATAAATTCTAGAAAGCGTGGAGAACCAATATCATGAAAGGACATGGCACATAGAAGAAAAACATCTTATTACTGTAACACTCACATGTTTTTTAATATCATTTTCCTCGCCTTTTTTGTCTCTGGTCAAAGATGGTCTTAACTGGGCATAACTTGTTTAAGCTAATCATAGCCAGTTATAGCACCGGTAGGGTACCTCGAGGTGGTATAATGGTTAGCAAGCTTGTCTCGCTAAAACAATTACGGCTGAGTAGTGAGTTCGATCCTCACTAGGTGTCCCATACTTTCGGCCTTGTGCTACATCCAAGCTACGCTTGGAAAATCACTATACCACCGCTACGGAACAGATTTAACGGAACAAGCAGCGGGGTAGAGGACAGCCACAGACACAGATCAGGTACTACAACATCAGCATCTCCTCCAACAGGAAAACCTCTCCTATTTATTTGGCTTAGCACTGTGTGATTACCGCCCCTTTTTAGTTATAGGCCGTGCGATTTTTAAACCATCAATCTCTTTTGGCACTGACCATCTTAACGAAAACAGACACTTTACCTCCCGTAACCTTGTAAACTAAGCAAGTTATCAATATATAAGAATTTCGGATAAGCATTTAACAACTTCAAACGCTGACGTTCCTTTATTTCCTTTATCGCTATGTTAATAAAACGCTAAAATAATGCCCATAGTAATATTAGCCGGAATTCATTGATCGAGCTCCGGTTGGTTAAAATTTATAAAATCGTTCTATTACAAATTTTTTCAGGAAAATACGTTTCTCAAGTCCAGTAAGCGTTATTGTGCTTTCCAGTATTGATGGAGATTTCCTTCCTAACCTTTTGTTTGAAGTAGTGGAGAATGTCAACATCTTAATCATGTCATTATTTTCTCTTCTCAAGCCCAGTGGCTATTATCATTCTTTCCAGTATTGATGGAGGTTTCCTTCCTAACCTTTTGTTTGAAGTTGTGGGGAATGTCAACATCTTGATTATGTCATTATTTTCTCTTCTCAAGCCCAGTGGCTATTATCATTCTTTCCAGTATTGATGGAGGTTTCCTTCCTAACCTTTTGTTTGAAGTTGTGGGGAATGTCAACATCTTGATTATGTCATTATTTTCTCTTCTCAAGTCCAGTGGCTATTATCATTCTTTCCAGTATTGATGGAGGTTTCCTTCCTAACCTTTTGTTTGAAGTTGTGGGGAATGTCAACATCTTGATTATGTCATTATTTTCTCTTCTCAAGCCCAGTGGCTATTATCATTCTTTCCAGTATTGATGGAGGTTTCCTTCCTAACCTTTTGTTTGAAGTAATGTGGAATATCAACATTTTAATTACGGGATTATTTTCCCTTCGAGTAACATGATCTCGCCATTTTAGTTGTTACTGCTGTTGGTATTCATCAAGTCATGCGGTTTCTCTTATTTGGTACAGTATTTTTTTCAGATTCTGTAGCGCCAGTTCACTAGTTCTCCTCTGAGGACTACAGTTTTCATTCCCTGAAAACCATTTTAACCGTAGATTTGAGAAGGTGGTTGTAGACAGCTGACAGTTTAGGTATTTCCGAACGAATTTCAATCCTTGAATGGCATCCATATGCAAGTCTCAAACTGACGAAGTCATTAAAAAACATTACTAGAATTTTAGGGTTAAAGCTTTGGTTTTATATAAATTCGCGTCCCCCCCCCCGCGATACGACCTCGAGGTATTCAGCTAGAAGCACAGTGAAGTGATAGCGTCACGGATTGAGGAATCGAAAAGTCGAGGTCAAATTCTAGTCGAATAGATTACATTCAGTTAGGTCCAGGGAAAGCTCTTTGTCAAGAGACAGAGCAACATTATTGAATCAAAGTGCTTGATATTAATTAATACATACATATATACATACATACATATATATATATTAGGTTGGTGCAGAAATAATGTCGGTTTTTGACGTTAAAAATACGTCAAAAACCGACACTATTTTTGCACCAACCTAATATATATATATATATATATATATATATATATATATATATGTATATATATATGCATAGTCTGTCTATATTTCTGAGATGAGGTATTATGTACATCATTTACATTATTCGGACTATTGTCCTCACCTTTGTCGCCATATTTATCACAACGTTTCGGCCGTTGTACGCTCCGACCTTCTTCAGATGGTTGGAATTTTGAACTGAACCCTTTATTTCGCTCACTGGGGTAGACTGTTCTAGTTCTACGTGCCATATTTAATGGATATCAGTTATCAGTTATCTCCTGCTAATTTCCCTCTGAAAGTTCTCCACTGCCTTATCCGGGTTAACGCGTTGGTTAGATCCAGTGACATGACCCAAAGAGTGTGAGTTCAATACCCGGTTACAACGGCCGAACCGTTGTGACAAATATGGCGACAAAGATGAGGACAATAGTCCGAATAATGTAAATAATGTATATATATACATGTTTGATTAAATAATAAGTGTTGTATATTTAATGAAACATGTATCAATGAAAAAATGCTGCCTAAACACACACAATTTAAATATCTATATCTATATCTATCTATATATATATATATATATATATATATATGTGTGTGTGTGTGTGTGTGTGTGTGTGTTATACCGTATATGTTGATGTTATAAAGATTACCATTTCATTTCCATATATATATATATATATATATATATATATATATGGTAATATTATATGATAAAGTGGAAAAGTTTTCTTGTGACGCGTTTCGTTCGATGAAGTCTTAAAGGACGAAACGCGCCACAAGTAAACTTTTTCCACTTTGTCATACAATTTCCTATATATATATATATATATATATATATATGTATATATATATATATATATATATATATATATATATATATATTAGGTTGGTGCAAAAATAATGTCGTTTTCTCGCATAGTAACATTTGTGAGAAAACGACATTATTTTTGCACCAACCTAATATATTGAACAATAAAAATATACACTGGGTTGTATATTAATATTCTTTCGTTTTTATTATTATTTCAGTTAGGTTCGGAGACTAGTTTTTTTAGAGAAAAAAATTCTGCTTGCTGGTTGCAGTGAATTACAGAAATTAATGTCTTGATGAATAAAATGAACTTTTGTCTGGAGTTTTCATTTGTTGTTTCTTTAATTTTTTTAACATGAGTTTTGGTTAGCCCTAGTGTTGGTCAAACAGTCTCTTTCTCTTTATATATATATATATATATATATATATATATATATATATATATATATATATATATATATATATAATGGGCAGTGAGGTCAACGCAGAGCGGTGACAGTCTGTTTCATGCTCGAGCGCAATTTTCACTGTCTCAAGACTGCATTCAAGCATGAAAAAGACTCTCGCCACTCGGTATTGACATTAAAGTTTATTATTATATATACATACGCTCTATCCCTGATTTTGAGCACATTTACCTATAAAAATAGAATACCTTACAACTATATTTTATCATATATGAGTGTGTTTATACACGCTTGATTGTGTGTTATAACCCGAAGATTCTGATGAAAAATCAAACACACTGTCGCCACTCATTGTTAACCCCAATGTCCATTTTTAAATTTGCACACGCTCTATCCGTGATGTTGAGCGTTTTTACCCATAAAAACATAAAGCATAAAGCATATGTTAAAAGTATATTTTCTTATCTTATATATACCGAGTGCGATGGATAAATTGTCGTCTAAATTATACAACAATTAAAATAACACTGACATGGGTACTGTTTCGGAAGTATCTCAGGGTGTGTCAACCCAGGTTATTTATCCGCGCATCTTCAATGGGTGTCTGTCTCACTGCCTACTAGTCATCCATCAAACCGACCAAAACAAATGTGGAAGCAATCAAATTGAAAACGAATAAAACTAGCAAATTCAACCTAAAACAAAATAAGTAGATCCCAAGTATACTATCTATCACACCAATGCAAGGGGTCTAAGTTCCAACTTTCCAGATGTGAAATTCCATTTTCTTCAGTCTAGACCTGGCCTCCTGTACCTGTCTGAAACGGGTATCAATGTATTAATTGCAGAAGCTCACAATCCCTGGATACTCATCCATTATAACAAAATACGACCACCTAAATCGCCACGGCCATGGACTCGGTGCCTACATCAAGGGCGGATTTCTCTGTGGTAGAGACACAAAAATATGATGACCCTAGTCACATATGCTTCCACGTGTCACTTATCCCTAGTACCACATTATGATATATATATGAGCGAGCTTGCCTTGATACCTTAGGTCTCTGCCCGGTACGATGTTTCTTTCCCAAGGAGGAGTTCTGTTTTGGCATCTAGGCGGACGAGACACCTACACTCACGCCTCAATCTTTCTTGGGTTATTCGTCCCCTCATTAAGGCTGCTATAGATAGACCTTTCTGGGTTTTCTGATAGGAGTCCGAACCTTCGAGTAAATTTGAAGGAGGCTATCCTATTAGCAGGTGTATAATATTGGGTCTATTGTACTGCCGTTTTGTGATTGGTTTATGTACCAAGCAGTAGTCCCCGGTAGGGCCTCTCAATGTCATGATGAGGTACTGTTACGGCAGTATTTCCGGGCGCGTCAACCGAGGTTATTTATATGCGCAACTCTAATGGGTGTTTGTCTCTCTGTCTGCTAGTCATCCACCAAACCAACTAAAAAAAGCATGAAAGCAATCCAACTGAAAACGAACAAAACTAGCAAATTCAACCTAAAAAAAAAGTAGATCCCAGGTATATCATCTCTTACTCCAATGTAAGCGGTCTACGTTTCAACTATCACTCTTAAACCTACCTCCTGTCAGAAACGGGTATCAATGCCTCAATCCCATTGCAGGAGCTCACAATCCCAGAATACTCCCCTATTATAACAAAATACGACCACTTAAATCGCTACGGTCATGGGCTCGGTTCCTACATCAAAGACGGGTTTCCCTGTGACACAAAAAAAATGGATGCTGATCTCTCGTATGTGTTTCCACGTGGTACTTATCCATAGTACCACATTTTTCTTTGCCCTGTATCGTCATCAGGATCGGTAATCTTCCATCGAATATTAGAGAGGATTGACAATATCCTGAATTTTCCCTCGGCCAACTTTCACATATGCGGTGACTTCAATGTTCACCACAAAGAGTGGTTAGTCCACTCTAACAAAACCGCTGAGGAAC
>OZ010607.1:31816432-31838932 GCA_963932145.1 Acanthosepion lycidas | reverse complement strand
TCGAAAGACAAGAGAAAGGTCACAAAACAACAACCTCCACAAAAAAAAAAAGATGAGTTGATCACAGCTCGTACAGCGTACCGTATATTATTTGTTCCAGAAATTTCTACCAGGATATAGAATTCTGAACCCATAATCTGCTGTCGTCAATTTAAACAGTAGTCTTTTTTTTTTAAATTTATTGTCAACATTCTTCTTAACGTTTGTGTTCATTTATTTGAGATGAAAGTTTGACAAATTCTAACGACCCCCTGATGATTGCGCTAAAGCATATGAAGTTGGCAGTTTGCCAATGGCCATTTGAAATTTCACTTAAAATATATTATTGTTATGGCATTGAACACTCTTCTTTCCTGAGTGCAATCTAAAGCGGACGCTTATTCTTTTCTTTAATTATAAATGCTGACATGAGAGATTTTTGTGGTCCGTTATTGTAGAACATTTTATTTTATTTTATTTATTTTTTATTTTTTTGCTTGAAGCAGTAAAGCTCATCTACCGTGTTGCTATTGTTCCCCATGACACTGAGCATTCTTTTGATGCACCGGTAAATCATTTCTGGTGCTTTTTTTTTTTTTTGTTTATTTTTTTTTGGGGGGGGGTATTTTTGACTGTTTTGATCTTGGCCGGATAGGTTACCCTCTAGAAGCGGGAGGTTTGTTGGCATACCATCTTGAACTTGACTTCAAGTATAAGAGTTCCTGTTTTCACAAACTACACCCACAAACCGCCTGATGATTACGCGAAAACGTATGAAGCTGCCACTCGCGGTCGGTCACTGCCCACTGGAAATTTGTCTTAAAATATATTAAAGGCCTGTCATTATAGCACTGAGCACTCTTTTTTCCTATGTGCAATCTTAAGCAGGCGCTTTTGGGAGCTGCTAATTCATATTTCTAGACATATATATATATATATATATATATATATATATATATATATATATATAGTTTTATGGTATGCTATATTTATGGGATAAAGTGCTCAATAGGGTGTATGCAAATATAAAAGAGAGCATTGAAGTCTACACCCAGAGGCAACAAACTGTTTCATGCTAAACGCATTCATCAGGCCTGATACATACACACACACATATATGTGTGTGCGTGTATGTGTTTGTGTGTGTAACCATACAACACCATCCCCGGTCGTTCAAGACTTCCAACACTGCGGCTGAAATGACCACTTCAAGCCAGAGCTAACCTTGTCCCACGTTGTGATTTAAGTTTGATCATAAGGCAGCAAAGATCGAATCATCACAGATCGTGTTGGGCTGGCCTAAGCAGGGCGATAACGTACAGGAAAAAAATAACACTAGAATAAATTGAACAACAGTAAACACTGTTTTTATATCAGTCCTCTGTACAATAATTGGTTTATATCAAAGTTATCGAAGCCTATTACAAAAATAGACGTTCAAACAGAAATGTATTTCTCTCACTTCGCGATTTTTTGGTCAACATTATCGACCAACAGAGAGTGCAATTGGAAATGATGTAACGTTGTTGTGGAGAGATTCAATTCTTGCGCGCGATGACGAATAGAGGTGTCTGGATTTTCGGCCATATTCTGGTGCACTGCAGCAATGTTTTCAGCAGAACGGCGTAAACGAGCACGCAATGGTGTTTTCCCATCTGCTTCCGACCCAGTTTGTTTGAATTTACGAACGCTTTTTCCAACTGAAATTTTAACACGTTGTTTGATTGGTAATCTTTCCATGATTGAAATTGCCAAAGACTTAAGTTGTTAAATCTGAAAGAAAAAGAAAAAATCATTAGACGTTTAAATTCACATTTAAAATCGGTCCAAATTGGAACACCCTTTATATATATATATATATATACATATATATATATATATATATACATATATATATATATATATATATATATATATATATATATATATATATATATATATATTATGAAACGGGTTTTGTCAACCAGTGTATATCTGGTGGATAATGCTTTTAAGACATTCATTAATATTAATATTAAAAAATAGTTCACTCACAGTAAAAAAAAAAGAAAATATTATTAACATGTCATCCCGACTCAAAGTTTCGCAGATCATATCTGCTCAACAGGTTAAGTAGTTAAAATTAACTATATATTAAATTTAACTAAAAAATGATACTCTTGTCAAAGGACAAAATAATTCACTACAACGAAAATGTCGCAAGGTCATATACAGTAAATTTGCGGTCGTGCAGCATTTCATCATTTCTAGCAGATCTTCAATTATCAGAGTGTATGATACCGACTAACAAAAGAGATGGAAAGTAATAGAGTCTAAATGAATTCGGCACCTCTCGTCTGTGCACACACACACACACACACATATATATATATATATATATATATATATATATATATATATATATATATATATATATATATATATATATATATATATTATAATTATTTTCTTTTTAAAAATATGATTCCATCGCGACACAGAAAATTTCCATGTTTCAAAACTGAAACTAAATTTATAAATTTAATTATAAAAATTAAACTTAAAATCCATAGTCTCGTTCCATTGTCAAGCGATGTTAGGAATAAACTTTCAAAGAAATTTATTTCAAAAGAAAGTAATTATAATATTTTGCTCTACTATTTTTATCGAGCACAGTTCTTTTTTTTTTGTGTGTGTGTGTGTTTTAATAAAAATAGCTAAAACCCCGGATTCTAAATCTTACTGTTCTTTCTCATTATTTTAATGTATATATATATATATATATATATATATATATATATATATATATATATAGCGAGAGAGAGAGAGAGAGAGGAGAGAGAGATCAGACAAATAGTGGGTAAGTGAGCGACAAAAAGCGAACCAATATTTAGACGAAAGACGTTTCGTTTCGAGAAAGCCCTTCATCAGAATAACAAGATTTTTTATCGATGGAATAAGATATATAAAAATGGAAGTGAAACTGAAAAAAAGTACATAAATAAAAGACATACCTGACGGTTCATCTTTTTTGAAATAAAAACAAATGCGATAAATTAGTGAATGAGATAGGCTACGTTAAGCCTCCCGGTACAGCGAATGTCAAATTTTAAATTTAAAATGTATTTCAGAATACAATACGAATTCTGTTTTTGAATACTATACAAAATGTATTTCCCAATACAGTACTGTTTTCCCAATAAAATACAATTAAAATTATATTTTCCCAATACAATACGATAAAAATTCTATTTTCTCAATACAATAAAAAACTATTTCCACAATACAATGCAAATTCTATTTCGCCAATACAATACAAATTATATTCCAGAAAGACAACACAAATTCTATTTTTAAAATAAAATACAAACTATATTTTGCTGATACAAATACAAATTCTATTTTCTAAATATAACACGAATTCTATTTTGCCAATACAAAAAATAAAAATAAAAATTCTATTTTCCCAAAAATATTCAATAAGAATTCTATTTTCTAATACAATATAAAAGATATTTCCATTACAATACAAATTCTATTTCTCTAGTGTAAAACAATAAAAATTCCATTTTCCTAATACAAATACAAATTCTATTTTCAAAATAAAATACAAATCCCATCTTCCAAATATAACACGAATTATATTTTCCCAATACAAATAAAACTTCTATTTTCCCAATACAAATAAAACTTCTATCTTCCCAATACAAATAAAACTTCTATTTTTACAATGTAATAGAAATTCTATTTTCAAAATAAAATGCAATTTATATTTCACAATACAATATAAATTCTCTTTTCCTAAAAATCTAAATTTTCCAATGCAATTCAAATTCCATTCTGTTTTCAATGCAATAAAAATTCAAGCATTCTTTGAATTCAACCGACATATGTCGTGCCTCTTACATTTTTTACACAAACCAGGATGTTTATCACTCGACGACCTAAAGCAAACTGCGTAAATACGTTTTCTGTGCATAGGCTCTACGCATGTATCCGCTTTAAGCAAACTAAAACGAACAATTTACTGACCAGTCAGAGCCACTCTCGCTTCAAAAACCAAAACCTTAATTCGGAGCCAAACGACAGCTATATATTCTCTTATTCAAACAAACTCAGCACAGATCAACTTGGACGTCAACATCGGAAAGCTGAGAGAGAGAGACGCAACAAAAACCAGTCACACATGTCAACACCGGCAAGCTGAGAGAGAAACACCACTCAAAACGACAGCCATGAACAATGTTCAATTCATTTCTAATTTCACCATTCTTTCTCCCTGTTGCCTTAGCAACAGCAACAGATAAAAGTTACTAGTTCCGTGTGTATGTAAATAAATTATACATTTATTTGCCCATACTCAAATGTATTATTTTACTTGAATTTATGTTTGATTATTTACCCGCTGCAGCACGCAGCAAGATGTGACACAAGGCCGAGTTTAAAGTGGGGTATCCGAGCCCGTAGGTAGAACCTCGTCTGGGGGATACCCTCTGACATAAGCCAGGTAAGTATTGAATTTATGTTTGCTGAGGCAGAGAAGGAATTAACCTCTACAACATTAAGAGCAATAATGTTCTCTCTTCCAGTTTACCCATTTTCGTCCCCTCAACACATATTATATCAGTAATGTCCGTAGTCATTATCCGAATTTTTTTTTCTGAAAACTTCATTGTATAATACCTAGATTCTATTAACAATATCCTCTATGAATGTTAGAGTATTGACCATAAAAGATAATATGTTGAAAAACAAATACTTATTATGCAATAGAAATGTGTTTTGTCTATATTTCTGAGATTGAGGTATTATGTACATTATTTACATTATTCAGACTATTGTCCTTATCTTTGTCGCCATATTTATTACAACGTTTCAGCTGTTGTATGCTCCGGCCTTCTTCTGGTGGTTGGGATGTCGAACTGAACCGTTTATTTCGCTCACTGGGGTAGACTGTTCTAGTTCCACGTGCCGTGTTCAATGGATGTCAGTTATCAGTTATCTCCTGCTAATTTCCCTCTGAAAGTTCTCCACTGCCTTAATCATTGGAACACCATTGGAAAATTCATAAACTTAAGGAATCAGCACATATGCTAGGCCACAAAAATCTCCTGAGCCGACCAAGCATAGAAATAAATACAATATGGGAACTAGTAATAAGGAGTGCCAGAGAAAATCAATGAAAACAACAAAGTTGCAATATGAGCTCGGGTAAAAACATGAAATGATAACAGCAAAAATTGCAATATGAGCACTGGTAAAAATGGTTGCTGAAGACATTAGGTTTACAATACCCAGAAATTCATACCCATATGTCCTCAAGGACGCATGGCACAGTGGATAAAGGCGTTGGTTAGATCCAGTAACAGGACCCAGAGAGTGTGAGTTCAATACCCGGTTAAGTGGAGAATTTTCAGAGGGAAATTAACAGGAGATAACTGATAACTGACATCCATCAAACATGGCACATGGAACTAGCACAGTCTACCCCAGTGAGCGAAATAAAGGGTTCAGTTCGACATTGAAGAAGGCCGGAGCGTACAACGGTCGAAACATTGTAATAAATATGGCGACAAAGATGAATAATGTAAATAATGAAATGTGTTTTCTTTCTGTTCAGACTTACTGATATTTCTATATATTGCAGAAAACACAAAAGATGTTTACTTCCGATAGCTGTTTAGCAAAATTTTTTAATCGGTCAGAGTGATTTCGATCTATAGTTACCTGTTTATCGACCTAGACAAAGGTAAGCAAATGAGGATTGCAATAGTATGAAAAGAAATATCTCAGACCAAACAAAGAAATAGGAATATCACTGCGTGTTTACACGCCAATGCTTTTGTAATCTTTACTAGGGACATTTTCTGAGAACTGAGAATCTTCAATCGGTGTTAGATATTTTTGCCGAACTTCTTTGCAGTTTTGCCGTCCTGGGTATGACGATAAACTACATCCGCGTCCTGGATAAGACGATAAACTATATCCGCGTCCTAGGTATGACGATAAACTACATCCGCGTCATGGGTATGACAATAAACTACATCTGCGTCCTCGGTAAGACGATAAACTACGTCCAACAGCAAGGCCTCTGATCAGGAGGTTTTGAGGAGCGTGGAACCACCTTTTAATTGCTGGTGTTCCCAGGTCCACCCTGACACAGGGTGGTAGCACCTGTTAGGGTCCCAGCTATGGGCAAATAGTTAACCCCCAAACTCGGATCAAAACACTATGAAAGTGTACAAATAGGTTTTAATACCAGAAATATTTTGTATAAAAAAATTATTACCAGCAATACATTTTTGAAACAAAATATTACCAGCGAAGGGAAATTCTTACCAGAAATAGATTTTTGGAAAAAAAATATATTATTAGGTTGGTGCAAAAATAATGACGTAATAATGACGTTTTTTGACGTATTTTTTAACGTCAAAAAACGACATTATTACGTCATTATTTTTGCACCAACCTAATACCAACAATGAAAATTTTGTCGGCATTAAATAACCCACTGAGGTGTTAATACGACGTAAAACAAAACAAACAAAAAAACAAACTTTGCGGTTTTGTTCCCGAGTCTGTAGTCCGTCATTCTAATTAAAAGCTGCAACCTATCGCAAACCAAGAAAGTGTTTACATATCAGTGCTTGTAAAATCCGTCTCCGCTCAAGTCTATTTAATATGGACCTCGCGATTTCTCACCTCGCTCGATAGTCTGTCATCCCAATCAACGGCAGCAAACAGCCTATCGAAATTCAAGAAAGACTTTACATGTCAATGCTTGTAAAATCTGTCATCGTTCTCGACTGCAAAAAATTCTATCGAAAATCCAGAAAAAGTTTACATATCAATGCTTGTAAAATCAGACTTGCATACCAGTCGATTTACGTTGGACCTTCTGTCTCTACATCTAATCCAATTGTCTGGCATTTCAATCGACGGGCGCAATCAACACATCAACAACAAAAACCAGGTTTACATTTCAATGCTTGTAAAATATTACTTACGCTTGAGGCGATTTACAATAGACCTTGCGGTCCCCAGATCTAATTCAATAGTCTGTAATTACAACCAACCCTGCCGATCAAAAACCAAGAATGAGTTTACGTATCAATTCTTGTAAAATCTCACCTGCTCTCAAGGCAACTCATTGTGTACCTTGCAGTCTCCACTTCGCTCAATAGACGGTCGTTCCAAACAACTCTTGAAAAAAAAAGCTATCGAAAACAAAAGAAGGATTTGCATATCAATGCTTGTAAAATCGGTCTTGCGCTTGAGGCGACTTACTGTGGACCTTAAGCTCCCTTCTCTTCGGTCGTTTTTCTCTTCTTTTGATCATCGATTGCAAATAACGTATCGAGAACGCCAAACAGGGAGAAATATCGATTAACAATCCTAGTTTTGGTCTATCGATTTCAATCAGCGAATATCGAAATGTAAAAATTCCCCAGGTTTGAAGAGAATGTTCGTTCATTTTCATTTCGTTCGATTTCCACATCATCCCAAACACCCCAATTCTCCCTAACTTGGATATTTTGATTTGGAAATGTCTTTGATGCTGCCGTAAATCGCCAATCGTAAACAGTTCAAACATTCACACTTCGTTTATGGCTTCATCTTTGTTAACGTTTTGTGCGGTCATCACAAAAATAAAACAACAAAAGCGTTGATGAGAAAAAGAACACTTTGTTAAAACATCGTTCACACGATTTCCGACTGACTCTTCAGCCTTTCTTTGCTTTTATGGCGTCTTTGAGTTATTTTTCTTTTACTTGTTGTTATTAAAAGCATTGTATTTGGATTATTATGGATTTGGATTATTATGGATTTGGATTATTATGGATTTGGACTATTATTAATTACGTTATACTTTCTTGTTACCGTCGTTGTTACTACTTCGTTCATTTACATCTTTGTTCCATAGATCCGGTTTTTAGTACTAAAGATTAAGGAACAGCGCCTTTCTTTGTATCAGTCAAGATTTGGACGGTCAACACCTCGATTCACCCCCCCTATTATAATAAATATAATTCATGACCCTGCATAAAAAACACCAGATTGCTGAGGAGTGAGCAAGAAAAGTTGTCTTCGAATATTTCACTCTTTTTTCTATATTAACACAGGGTTTTTTATATGTAAAATATATAAGAACAAACTGATTTGAACAGAATGAATACATAGGAAGTGAATGCGTTGCATTGAGAAAAATATGAAGAGATGGAGATAGATAGATAGATAGATATATAGATAGATAGATAGATAGATAGATAGATAGATAGATAGATAGATAGATAGAACCAGTCAGACAGCAAACAAGCATCACGGAAGTCCCGAATTGATATATTTTTTTTACCACTAAAGTTTAAAGAACGTTACCTTTCTCTGTATCAATAATGATTTGGACACCAGATGTCTATTGCTGGAGAGTGAGCAAGAAAAAGAAAACAAAAGAATAAACTTAGATAGATAGATAGATAGATAGATAGATAGATAGATAGATAGATAGATAGATAGATAGACTTAGGATGAATATATAGATTGGAAGAGACCAAGATAGATATTAACGCACTTATGTAGAGAGATATATAAAAAGATAAATAGATGAACAGACAGACATAGAAAGAAAGAAAGAAAGAAAGAAAGAAAGAAAGAAAGAAAGAAAGAACCAACCAGACAGCCAGACAGCAAACAAGCATCTCGGAAGTCCCGAATTGATATATTTTTTTTACCACTAAAGTTTAAAGAACGTCACCATTCTCTGTATCAATAATGATTTGGACACCAGATGTCTATTGCTGGAGAGTGAGCAAGAAAAAGTCCTTATATGTCATAATATCAACCAAAGGGAGTTTTGGTATGTGGTATTGGGTAACGAACATAGTTTAATTAACATTGACTACTGAATAATGAGTTTGACTCTCACTAGGTGCACCATAAAAAACCAAACGTTAAATAACACAACAATGGTTGACATCTCGTAAAATCAACCAAAGGGTTCCTCAGCATGGGGTAATGGTTGATGAGCCTAGTTTGATTAATCGTTACTACTGAGTAGTGAGTTTCATCTGGCTATTGCTAAGATAGAAGGTAGCACATGGAGTCAGGTACTTACTAGTGCGGCACAGGGAACCGACCATTTTTCCAGCATCTTTAGATGGAACTTACATACGAGATCCACTTGACGCCTGAGTTGATTTTAAGGCTCAAGAGGCACTCAAGGTATGGACCCCATTTGTTCATAGTGATTGGTAACAGTTGAAGGTCCGATCGACGATGATAGAATGTAACAATTTGGTTTTCGAGACATTGAATGTAACCAGCCCACTGAGATGCTAGAACTCGATCAGAGGTGATATCAGCTGCCAATGTCTGCCAATCTAGAAATTTTGAGGTGCACTCATATACCGTTCTATCTACAGCATAGATATTCACAAATGATTGGAGTATGCTCTTTGGTAAAAAGAGGGTTGACCTAGGAATCAACACTTAGGTGACTTCTGCAGCAATTGCTAGTGCCCCGGAAGACTAGCTATTAATAATTACCTTCAGGGATCTACCCGTTAGAAAAGACTTTAGAATTGAGACGACTCTTCCAGTGATGACGATAAACTACATCCGGCAGCAAGGCATCTGATCGGGAGATTGGAGGTTTTGTGAAGCGTTGAACCACTTCTTAATTGTTAATGTTAACAGGTCCACCCTGGCACAGCGGGTCCCAGTTATGGACAAATAGTGAACCCAAAAAAACACTATAAAAGTTAAAAAATACATTTTATAGCAAAACACTAGCAATACATTTTTATATGGAAAGGACCAACGATACATACAGTAAAATGACCAACAATACATTTTAAAACAAAATAACCAGTAATACATTTTAACTATAGTTAAATGTATAGAACAGCGTTCAAAATATATTTAATTGAGGCTATTAAATCGTGTTCAAATTATTTAGATTTCGGCATTAAATAACCCATAGAGCTATTGATATGCCGCTAAACAAAACCAAACAACCAACTTTAGGAATTTAAGGGCAGTACTAGATTTGTGGCAAACTATCATCATTTTACAGTTAAAATTCTTAGATGTTCTGATAAGTTTTATGCTAACAGTTTATTATTTCGCACTTCTCGCTTGTGGAACTCTCTTCCGGTTTCTTGCTTCCTAGTAAGCTTTGATCTTCAAAAATTTAAATGCAATGTCTATCGTTATCTACTGCCTTCTTAATTTTTGTTTTTTTATTGTTCTCTTTTCTCCATACTGTTTTTCACATACCCTCTAACACTTAGTATTCCACTGTTTTTTAGTGGCTTTATTTCCTTGCTTGGAGGGAATGCCTTAAATAATTAAGATAATTTTCGTTCCTTATTAAGTCCATAAATTTTGCCCTTTCACTTAAAGGAAGCACTTTCTAATTTTTCTTTGGTATATCCAAATTACCCAAATCATTTAACTCTGTGGGCTTTGTGAAACTCGTGAATTGTTTATTTCCAAAAATGACCGCGGATAACTGAAATCTCAGAAAATAAGGTCACAGATGAGATGGTAATGTTATATCTAGTTTTTTTTTTTATCTCATTAGCTTTAGTTTTTATATTGATCTCATAGTATTATTAATTTTACAAGTATTTGTATTGTGTTGCTGTTGCTGTTATAAAAAGATAGAGAAGGCGAAATCATAATGACGACTGATTATCAAAAAGAAAATATAAAACTTACAACAAAGCTGCTGCTATCGGTAGTTGTTTTTTTATATGGATGCATCAAATTATGGTGTCTCGTAACACGTAATACAACGGGATCATCAAAGGGGAAACTCTGATCTGAAATTAAAAAGCTTTCTTTTCGTTTAGTTTTCTATTTCAACCGGCAAATAATGACCAGAGGAATAAATCATTTCAACATTTTTTTTTTTTTTTTTACAATCTTTGGGCATTCTACTCACGATATCGATTCCAGCCTTTGTAGTTTGATAATTCAAACCAAGTGATAGCTCACTGGTTAGTTCTTATTCTCGCTACGACAAATATTCACAACTAAATATGTAATATGGAGCAAAGAACTTTCTCTATATATTAGACTGTGAGCAACGAAATTACGTTTTACTGGAAAACTACAAAAACAAAAGTAAGTTAAATTTATTTCAATATTATCAAAGATTCACTGGAAGCATGAAGCCCTCTCCAGAATAACAAAGGTAATGGAACAATGCGAAACAAACTTGTACCTTCGTACTGGGAAAAAAGGACAGTTTTTCCATTGACACCGCTATTATTTTAACTACCTTCACTCCTTCGGTAATAATGTTTATTGTTTTAAAAAGCGATGATTAGAATTGTAATAAAATCTAAACATATGATGAGAGTGAATTTATATATTATTTTCTTCCCGAAATTTACAACAAAAATATTACACACGCTAAATATATATATATATGTGTGTGTGTCTGTGTCCGTGTCTGTGTGTTTGTGTGTCTGTGAGTAAAATGTACATATATATATATATGTGTGTGTGTGTGTATGTGTCTGTGTCTGTGTGTTTGTGTGTCTGTGAGTAAAATGTACATATATATATATGTGTGTGTGTGTCTGTGAGTAAAATGTACATATATATATATATGTGTGTGTGTGTGTATGTGTCTGTGTCTGTGTGTTTGTGTGTCTGTGAGTAAAATGTACATATATATATATGTGTGTGTGTGTCTGTGTGTAAAATGTACATATATATATATATATGTGTGTGTGTGTGTCTGTGTGCCTGTGTGTAAAATGTACATATATATATATATATATATATGTGTGTGTGTGTGCCTGTGTCTGTGTGTGTGTAAAATGTAAATATATATATGTGTGTCTGTGTGTAAAATGTACATATATATATATATGTGTGTGTGTGTGTGTGTGAAATTTTTATATATATTAGATATGCGCGTTACTTATTGGAAAGCTCTCAATATCAGTGATAGAGCTAACTTAGTTGGATTGATGTGAGTTTGTGACCATGGGTTTCACGCTATTTGCGATCATACGATCGCAAATAGCGTGAAACCCATGGTCACAAACTCACATCAATCCAACTATATATATATATATATATATATATATATATATATATATATATATATATATATGGATAAAATGGACAATTGGAAAATACTTCTTAGTTCTTGCCGGCGCGTTTCGTCATCCGATTTTATCAAGCCAAGTGATGATAAATGAAAGTGAAATGTTATTTAATTGCATCAAATTCAAAATTTAAAAAAAATGTTCACGTGTAAGCCTTTTTTATGGATATTGGTAGCTTTTTATCCAATTTGTCTTGAAAAATATATTTTTTTATCTAATTTGTCTTTTAAAAAATTTAGCAATATCCAGAAAGAGGCTTACACTTTAGCGTCTTTTTTTAAATTTTGAATTTGATGTAACTAAACAACATTTCGCTTTTATTTATCATCATTTGCCTTAATAAAGTCGGATGACGAGGCGCGTTGACAAGGACTAAGACATATTTTCCAATTGTCATTTTTATTTTTTATCCAAATTGTCTTATATATATATATATATATATTGAGATTATAATAACTAAACAAAGTAATTCATTGAGTCGGTCTAGGTTCGATTCTCGGTAGTGGATACACACTGCTGATGAGTCCCTAAATGGACGAAACGGCCGTCGAGTGCATTCTCTTGAGGATTCTCGTTGCAGACTTGATATATATATATATATATATATATATATATATATATATATATATATATATATATATAGTCATCATAACTCGTCAGTGTGGCTCGACTTCCGGTTGCCCCTAGCTGGGATCGAAACCCGGCTGAATTAGTGTAAGTCGGGGATTCTACGCCTAAGCCGTTGGAAGGTGAATTTAAGCGTAGTGACTCGCCCGTTGTTTTTTACGTATGAGGATACAGCAACTCAGTTCATAGAAACAAATAGACAGGTTACTAGCAGATACGATTTGATTATAGTGGTGTAGGATTATATAGAACCAATCACACGTTTTGGAAGAGCCGAGAACTGCCACAAAGTTCACAAACGACTTCACAATACAGAGTTGACCTCCTCTTACACCGGATGCCATGTTTGTACTACTAATTATGAACTAGGAATCAGCCTGTACTACTATTTACTCATAGCTTGCGGGGAGAAGAGATGGCCTCATACCTTTCTTTGCTCGTTAGTGAATGTAATGAACTCGACTGGAATTCGAATGCGGCTCTCCGATTTCTCAATCCGAGCCGCTAAAAATTACTCCATAATAAAACTCTGTAACACCTCCGATTTACCGGGCCGTGTTACGCGAAACACTGAAGTTTCTCCCTTGAACATTTATTAATTAATACACACACACGCACACGCACACACACACACACACACACATATATATATATATATATATATAGATAGATAGATAGATAGATAGAGAGAGAGAGAGAGAGAGAGAGAGAAAGAACAGATGGCGTAAACATTCACCGTTCGTAGTATTTCCATTTTAAAAATGTGCTTAATACAAAGTAGAGGAAAATATTATAATATTTTTAATGTCGTTTTCTCACATAAAGTTGAACGTAAAAAAAACGACATTATTTTTGCACCAACCTAATATAATAGCTTATAATAAAAACATTTTACATCGTTACACAAAAGTTTACATGTTTCAATATTATGATCGTACTTCCTCAGGCGATGGTAGATAATTTGTGATCTACCATCGATTGAATAAGTACAATCAAAAACGCAATCTTTAGGGCCGCCTGACGATTGCGTCTAGCATGAAATAAGCATTCGCCTCTGATTGTTGTCTTCAATGTTCACTTTTATATATATATATATATATATATATATATAAAGGTGGCTTGACGATTGCATATAGCATGAAACAGACTGTCGCCTCTAAGTGTTGACTTCTATGTTCACTTTTATATTTACACACGCTCTATCTCTGATATTGAGCACTTTATTCCATAAATATAGCACACCTTAAGACTATATTTCTTTATATATATATATATATATATATATATATATATACCTGAAGATTGCGTGTTTGCATGAAACTCCGAGTCGTGCTATAGAGGTGGGATATTATGTATATTCAATAATATATACTTAATAGCTCAATATTATATAACATTGAGCACTGTTTTTATAACACCTGAAGAAGAAATATATATGTACGTGCAAGTATATATGCATATACGTATGTTTTTTTTTTGGGGGGGGGGGTATCATACCTATACCTACATTCTGTCCCTTTCTAATTGAGTACTATTATAGGTGGATTTTAGATTTATACCTAATATACCAATCGTCACCGGAACATGGAGATAACTAACCTGGATTATTCCACTAAAAACCTCATGGTCCCCGGTAATAGACAATGCAAACTGACTCTGTTAAACAAGATCGAGAGCGTTAAAAAATGCATGAGATGGAAGCTATTTTTCCCTAAACCGATACAAGAAAACTTCCAAGACTATGAAAAAGACACTTACAAGTTTCAAGTCAGCAAAAAAAAAATCCATCAAGAGACAAACAGCCATCGGAATTCGAAAAAGGGTTATCCTCAATGATAAATAATATTATATTTAATAACCACACCAATGACCTACAACGTAAAATGCGAAAAGACATTGATAAGTTTAAGAAATCTAATAAGATGATTATTCGGTTGGTGCAAAAATAATATCGGTTTTTGACGTATTTTTTAACGTCAAAAATCGACATTATTTTTGCACCAACCTAATATCAAATCGGATAAGACCGGTAACCATTATTACATCGACACAGAATTATATCACAAATCCATCAATGCAGAAGTCACAGTGAATTTTATAACTGGGAAAAAAATATTAACCGCGATACCAAAGCAATAGCGACATAGCTGAAGATAGAAGATAGAATACCAAAATTACACAAACAACGGGCATTTGTCACGGTTAAAGACCACAAACAAAATTTCCTAAATAACACCCAATACCGACTGCTCAATCCATCCAAAAACAACATAGGTATTATCAGCAAAACCATTATGGACGTTAAAGTATACTAAAAAAAAAACAGGCTTTAGGTATCAACCAATGGCGAAATATAACCAAAGTTATTGAATGGTTCAGTAACAATATAAAAACTGAAAGTGGAATGCACATTTATACAGTTTGATACCTTTGACTTTTATCCATCCATCACGTATGATCTACTAATGGCCGTTATTAATTTAGCAAAGAACTACTGCCATATTTCTGACCAATAAGTAAATATAATAAGTGTTGTAATGGAATGTCCCACACTCCCTATCGCCTATGCGGATTGATTATATTAGTAGCTGTATATATTCAGCACAGGATATACCTGGGGGGGGGGGGCTTGCTTCGGTAATTAGTTGGAGATTCATCTCCAGTTATACTGGTCGAACGCTCTACCATTGGGCAGAGAGGAACCCTGAGAGTAGTAGACAGCTACCCGATCCCGTTTCTTACGGGATCTACAGGTAAATTTTGCCCGAGCCTACAGGCTCGGATACCTCATGTTGAATTCGGCCTTGTGCGACCGTGTGGGGCTGTTGTCAAATATCCTTGCTTCGGCAATTAGTTGGAGATTCGTCTCCAGCTAAGCTAATCGAACTCTCTGCCTTCGAGCAGAAAGGAACCCGCAAGAAGCTATGCCGAAGGGCAGAGTCTCGTCTGGGGTGAGAGACAGTTACCAGACCCCGTGTATATGGAGGTTTTTTTTTTGTTTTGTTTTTTGCCGTACCTACGGGCTCGGTTTTGTCCTGCATTTCAAAAAGGCCTTGTGCCTTATCCTGCCCTGCTTGGAGGTAAGGTAAATAACCTTGCTTCGGGAATTACTAGCCTGACACCCGATTCCCTCTCTTCTTTCATCAACGAGCATGTTGCTGTTCGTTCACTCGAGTGCTACCCTTGCCTGTTTTTAACCTCTTTAAAGATACAACAATAAACAGGCACAGAAACCGAGTCTAATACAACGACGGGAAAAATAACCCAGATTTTGTGGCACATGATTATGCGGGAACATGTGAACATATAGGGATACTGTTAATATGGAGATTCAGATTTATCCTTTTTTTTTAAACATTCAACCCCAACCAAGGCGGGAAGCCATTAGCACGCAAAGGGTTTCAGAGTAGGAGCGAGAACAAAGAAGAGTGATAGAGGAAAGGATGAAAAGACGGTTAGGGGATAGATCAGGGCATCTGGAGATGTCGATTGACGTTACATTTGAATAGTTGGAGATTATAGTTATCAGGAAAGTAAGAAAGTGCGAGACATGAAGCTATTGGAGTAGAAGAGACGGCTACATTTAACAGTTTCGACAGTGAAAAGGTGAGAGCGAGATGCCAGCCTAGTTGAGCGCTTAAATTCACAAAGTATGGGAGCCAGCGAAAGCAGCTCATCGGAGCAGTTACCGTGAAAGTATTTGTAAAATGACAGAGGGAGGCAACGGCACGTCTCTGATATATAAATAAAACAACGGAATATACAGAGGCGACGTAAATTTAGACCAAGACAAGCGGTCCGGATGAGGAAGGACTTTTTCTTTAAGGGCCATGAACTGAATATTACCACCAATAAAGGGATCAATTTCCTGGACGTTAAATTAGACTTGATTAAGGGCCTGTACAAACCATACACTATGGATTCATACAAGTACAGGTATATCAACAGAAAATCCAACCACCATCAAACGGAACTTGACAACTTACACAAATCAATACAATTTAGGTTATCGATCAACTCCAGAACAAAAAAATATTTGATGATAATAAAACTAAATATACTGAAGTACTAAAAGAAAAGCAACCACAAAGTGAAATTAGAGTATGTAGAAAGAAACACCAATAAAGATAAAAATAAACTAAACCAACGCAAATGTAACATCATATTGTTCAACCCACCTTACAATAGTAACATCCAAACTAATGTAACTAATTTGGTTACTTTCCAACACTAAAAAATTTTCAACAAAAATAATATTAAGGTAAGTTATAGCTGCACTAAAAACATCGATAACTATATATCGCAACATATCAATAATATATTAAGCAAGCACACTAAGAAAATATTAAAATAATGATCCTACTAAAAGTTAATGCAACTGCCGTAAAAAAAGGCCACTGCATGGCTAAAGGCATACACTATAGAGCTAGAATTAATTCAGGCGATGATGTTAAATACTACTTTGGTTCCACCAAAAACATCTTGAAAATGTGTTTTTATCATAACTGAATGACGCTGAACAATATTAAATACAAAAGCTGCACAACATTCTCAAAGTATTTTTGTAATTAAAAAAGAACGTATTCATTAGCTGGGTGATAATCGCGAAACTACTATGGGTAGTGAGACAAATTTAATTTGCCTTTGTTGGAGAAGCTTATTATATTAAAACGCTTAAATAATCCTATCATGCTGAACAAAAGAAGTGAGTTGACGTACATGTATACCTAAATCCAAATACCTGCTCAAGCACAAACACCCCGATTAAAATAGATTTTACGAATATTAATATATGTAACACCTATTAATATTTATAGAACCCATCATTAATAACCTTTTTATATATCTATACACATATATAATTCAATATTATAGATGGTTCTCGATTAATTTATGACGCGTATGTAATGTCACCTTTGTAAGTATATGGCTATGTTCCAAATGCATTAGATATATAGTCTTAACCTATTAGTATATTAATATCGTGCTTGCTGAGTTTATTGCATAACACATCAATAATATATCTTAATAAACAGCAATTATTTATATTGCAACTTTTGTATGTAAATGTAGTTCTGTACACAAAAGGGGGTTATCTCCCTTGATACATAGTGTGTTTACTTAAATTCAGAGTTTTAAAATTATTTAAATTTTTTTCTAATTTTTCGTCATTCCAACTTAAGAATTTGAAGCAGGATATGGCACAATGCCTTTTTTTAATGCTGGGCAAAACCGAGCCCGTAGGTACAGCAAAATACACGAGGTCGGGTAGCTGTCTGCCTGAAAGCAGAGAGTTCGACCAGCACAGCTGGAAACGAATCTCCAACTAATTGCCGAAGCAACCCCAAGGTATATCCTGCGCTCAATATATATACAGCTACTAATATAATCCATACACATAGGCGATAGGGAGTGTGGGACATTCCATTAGAACACTTATTATATTTACTTATTGGACAGAAATATCCTGTATTTTGCAACTGAAGCTTGCGTTTGCATGAAAATTCGAGTCGTGCTATCGATGTGGGATATTATGTATATTTACCAATATATATATATATATATATATATATATATATATATATATATATATATATATATATATATATTTCTAAGGATTAATAGACTTAGTTTTAATTTGATAGTTTTACTTACTGCAAACGTTATATTATCATATTATACACGTATTTCAAATAGACACCTCATTTTTTTTAATGTGTGTAATACCTCAGTCAGCCAGGGTATTCAGAAAATTTTAAGAAAGTAAGTGTGCTCTCTGCCTGGGATCAAACTTGCGTCCTCAATTGTAAGAGAAACCAGCATTTGATCTGGTGTGATTTACCGCCTGCCTACGAAAAACAACAGATTTTAGCAAAGCTCTATTTTCCCTTTAAAGGAATGCACACATCCTCACTAAGATATTTTCCCCGGAACCCCATATCTACTCAGGATTTACACAAATTTTTGTAGAGCATATCGAAGAAGAAAATTTCTTTGAATAAAGACTAAAAATAAATGAATGTTGTAAACTCATTTCGCGAACATAACAGTGACTAAAGATCTCAAAGGAAATATTGAGAGAATGAATAAATTGGTTGATTCTGATTTGCCATTAAAGGTGAAGTTTATGATTACGTCGGTTACTTTGTTGGACGAATTCGGAGGCTTTCTTTCAAACATTTATGATTTATTCCCCTACTATTCACCGGGTGTGTGAATGGCTTCTGATTCTTTGTCATCGGTCGTCGCAACTTCCTTTAATTTCCTTCTTTCTTTCCTTAACTTCCTATCTTTTGATAGTATTTTTTGTGTTTACTTACCTTAAAATTTTTTATCTTTTTAATTTCATATCGTCTCCCCTGTTTATCGTTTCGTTTACCCCGTTTATTGTTTTTTTTACTCATATCTACACACATTGCTTTCTTTTCTTCCTCTTTTTTCTTCTCCTTCTCCTTCCATTCTTTCTCTACTTATCGTAAGAGATGTTATCTTTTTTTTATTTCGTTTACCCCGTTTATTTTTGTTTTTTACTCATATCTACACACATTGCTTTCTTTTCTTCCTCTTTTTTCTTCTCCCTCTCCTTCCATTCTTTCTTCAATTATCTTAAGAGATGTTATCTTTTTTATTTCGCTTCGTTTACCCCTTTTATTGTTTTTTTTTCCTCATATCTACACACATTGCTTTCTTTTCTTCCTCTTTTTTTTCTTCTCCTTCTCCTTCCATTCTTTCTTCAATTATCTTAAGAGATGTTATCTTTTTTATTTCGCTTCGTTTACCCCTTTTATTGTTTTTTTTTCCTCATATCTACACACATTGCTTTCTTTTCTTCCTCTTTTTTTTCTTCTCCTTCTCCTTCCATTCTTTCTCTACTTATCTTAAGAGATGTTATCTTTTTTTTATTTCGTTTCGTTTACCCCGTTTATATTTTTTTTTTACTCATATCTACACACATTGCTTTCTTTTCTTCCTCTTTTTTCTTCTCCTTCTCCTTCCATTCTTTCTTCAATTATCTTAAGAGATGTTATCTTTTTTATTTCGCTTCGTTTACCCCTTTTATTGTTTGTTTTTCCTCATATCTACACACATTGCTTTCTTTTCTTCCTCTTTTTTTTCTTCTCCTTCTCCTTCCATTCTTTCTCTACTTATCTTAAGAGATGTTATCTTTTTTTTATTTCGTTTCGTTTACCCCGTTTATATTTTTTTTTACTCATATCTACACACATTGCTTTCTTTTCTTCCTCTTTTTTCTTCTCCTTCTCCTTCCATTCTTTCTTCAATTATCTTAAGAGATGTTATCTTTTTTATTTCGCTTCGTTTACCCCTTTTATTGTTTTTTTTTCCTCATATCTACACACATTGCTTTCTTTTCTTCCTCTTTTTTTTCTTCTCCTTCTCCTTCCATTCTTTCTCTACTTATCTTAAGAGATGTTATCTTTTTTTTATTTCGTTTCGTTTACCCCGTTTATATTTTTTTTTTACTCATATCTACACACATTGCTTTCTTTTCTTCCTCTTTTTTCTTCTCCTTCTCCTTCCATTCTTTCTTCAATTATCTTAAGAGATGTTATCTTTTTTATTTCGCTTCGTTTACCCCTTTTATTGTTTTTTTTTCCTCATATCTACACACATTGCTTTCTTTTCTTCCTCTTTTTTTTCTTCTCCTTCTCCTTCCATTCTTTCTCTACTTATCTTAAGAGATGTTATCTTTTTTTTATTTCGTTTCGTTTACCCCGTTTATATTTTTTTTTTACTCATATCTACACACATTGCTTTCTTTTCTTCCTCTTTTTTCTTCTCCTTCTCCTTCCATTCTTTCTTCAATTATCTTAAGAGATGTTATCTTTTTTATTTCGCTTCGTTTACCCCTTTTATTGTTTTTTTTTCCTCATATCTACACACATTGCTTTCTTTTCTTCCTCTTTTTTTTCTTCTCCTTCTCCTTCCATTCTTTCTCTACTTATCTTAAGAGATGTTATCTTTTTTTAATTTCGTTTCGTTTACCCCGTTTATATTTTTTTTTTACTCATATCTACACACATTGCTTTCTTTTCTTCCTCTTTTTTTTCTTCTCCTTCTCCTTCCATTCTTTCTCTACTTATCTTAAGAGATGTTATCTTTTTTTATTTCGTTTCGTGTCCTCCGTTTATTGTTTTTACTCATATCTACACACATTGCTTTCTTCTTTTCTTCCTCTTGTTTTTCTTCTTCTCATTCTCCTTCCGTTCTTTCTTTCCTTATTTTAATAGCTTTTATCTTTTTAATTTCATTTTTGCCTTCGTTTTCTTTTCATTTCCTCATGTCTGCACACGTTTTCTTCTTCGTCTGTTCTTTCTTTTCGGTCTGTTCTTTCTTCTTTCTTATTTTCTTTATTCTACTCCTTCTTTCCAACATTCATCCGCCTTTTCCCTCTTTTGTTTAATGATATTTTCGCTAGTGTATCATTCTTCTCATTACCATATCAGCAACCCACTGAATACGTTAACTTAGTCCTTATCAGTGCAATATACCACTCCTCAAGAAGAGCAAACCTTCACGATCTAAACTTGCACACTCAAGTTTAATGCCCATCTAAGTTTACCTATAAACTCAGGTATAAACTCAACCTACAATAAGCCGGAACAACGCATACCTGCAGCTTCAAGTATGAAGCTAACTAATGTTCAATTATAGCCTAATTTATAATCTATAGAGGCAAGTACGAACAAGTTCAGTTCATGATCAGATATAAATCTGACCAATGTTTAATTAAGTATAAACTCGATATATTGACTCATCTGTATTTTACCTCAGTCTGTTTGTTATAGAAATCCACCTAGGGTTTTGGAAATAGATCCCCATAACCATATATATTCAGAAACTACATTACCCAGGGTACTTTGATAAGTATATTTCATTTCGATCAAAGTGGATCCCCGAAGGGGGACACCGCCTACTCTCATTGAATTTTGTTTTTCCCTTTTATATAGATAAAATTAAAATTAATTAAAAAAAGGGAATGACTCATAAGGTACTTGGATAAGTATATTGCATTTTGATCAAAGGAGGTCTCGAGGTGTGGGGCACACACACCCCATTGAAGTTTTTCTCCTTTGATTTAAATTAAATTTAAATTTGAACAAGAGAATAACTCCTATTCAAAATATAGAAGAAGAAAGCCAGAAGATGGAGATCACACAGGCAAGATCATTGTGGAATACTGAAATGCATCATTTTTCTCCACAAATTATAACAATGATTTAAAATCAATCATCATTTTCTTACAAAAATATATGTCACACGCAGCAAGGAGCGGGTAATTTTGCTAGTGTATAATAAAAAAACAGATTTCTACATTAAATTAATCAACAAGCATTGATATATTCTAAAACTCCCCTATTTAAAATTTTGGTTAATTTTTTCTCCAGTCTGGACCATTTTCCTGGTTTCCGGGCATAGATGGACCATGAATTATCTAATTTCTTTCATACGCCATAATTATCTTTTGTGTATTGATAGTGCTGTCTATAAGTATAAATTGTGTTAATATGGTGGTTTTCTCCTGGTTTCCGGGAATAGATTGAACATAAATTATCTTTTGTGAATTGATAGTGCTGTCTGTAATATGCATTGTGTTTCTCGAGTGATTTTCGAGTATCGTGTCTTCACGCTTCAGTAGGTGTCGTGTTAGATATTTTATTTTTCCATTTTCTCATCTTAACGCTTCAGTTTGCGATTCTGCTTCTATCTTAACTGTGCGATAAATTTAAATCGTGAGTTCCTAGATTTGGGCGGGAGATTTCTCCAAAAA
>OZ010607.1:31806432-31808932 GCA_963932145.1 Acanthosepion lycidas | reverse complement strand
AAACGGCAAAATTGTCTTGCTACAAAAAGCATGGATAATCCATGATTTTAAACACCGTGTAAATCTTGTGATTGAAAAATCCGTGATGGTCTATAATGGTAAATACCAGCAAAGTGTTCTAGCTATAAAAAACCTTCATAGTCCTTGATTTTAAAAGCCAAGAAAAGCTTGTGATAGAAAAAGCCCTGAAGGTCTATGATGGTAAAACGGTAACATTTTCTAGCTACAAAAAGCATGGATAATCCATGATTTTAAACACCGTGTAAAGCTTGAGATTGAAAAAGCCGCGATGGTCTATAATGGTAAGGACCGGCAAAGTTTCCCGGCTACAAAAAGCCTTGATAGTGATTTTAAAAGCGGTGAAAAGCTTGTGATTGAAAAACCTGTGATGGTCTATGGTGGTAAAATCGGCAAATTTTTCTGGCTACAAAAAGCATTGATAATACGTGATTTAAATGCGCTGAAAAGCCTGTGATTGGAAAAGCCGTAAAAGAATGAGATGGTAAAAACAGGCAAACGTTTCTGACTACAAAATTCTTGAAAAGACAGTGATTTTAAAAGCAGTGAAAAGCTTGTGATTGAGAAGGACGTAATGGTCTGAGAGGTTAAGTATTCTGGCTTTAAAAAGCTTGGCTTTTCCGTGATTTTACAATCCGTGAAAAGCCTGAGTTTGCAAAAGCCGTGAAGGTCCGTGATAGTGATACCGGCAAAGATTTCTCGCTACAAAAAGCATTGATATTCCGTGATTTTAAAAACTGTGAAAAGCTTGTAATTGAAAAAGCCGTGTAGATCTATTATGTTAAAACTGGCAAAGTTTTCTAGCTACCAAAATCCTTAATAGCCCGAGATTTACAAAGCCGTGAAAACTTGTGATTGAAGAAGTCGTGAAATTTTTTGATGGTAACGATCGACAAATTTTTCTGGCTATATAAATCCTGGATAATTCACCATATTAAAATCCGTAAAAGTTTGTGATTGAAAAATCCGAGAAAAACAGAACAGAATTATGACAGCAGAAAAATGTCTCCAAATAATATAATCAGATTTGGCAACAACAAAAAGCAATATAACAATAAGATCAATTCTCCCAACAATTCTTGAAAATTATGATTGTGTTCTTATACCATATAAAATGATATCGTTAATATATTTTTGACAATTATTACTGATATAAGGGGGTCAGTCATTACAGCTTCCGACTCCTAGTACAACGAGTCGTTATCCTTATAAAAACACTGCCACATGTCGTCACTATTCTAAGATGGATCACAGCAAACTTTCATACATTATTTTTTTCAGTTCACTCCATGCAAGGTATTAAAGCCACTAAGATACATGGAACTACTGGGCGTGGAAGAATTTGAGACCGAAACATTACTAATGACTGTGAACAAAAAACGTAATCAGGAAGATATTAAATAGCGATTGATATTACATTTAATTTTTTAAAGATTAAAGTTGACTGAAAAGTATGAAACCGGGAGTTCGACAAACGAGAAATGAGAGAAAAGAAACTGTTCGCATAGAAGTTACGGTTACATCTAGCCAATTTAATTGTAAACTGATGAGATCTCGATGCCAGTCTAATACTGTTTAATTTGCTTTATTTAACGGCATATCAACTCCTTATGAGTCATTTAATGCCGAAATTTAATTTGCTTGCGAGCTTTGGTATTTTTTTTTTTTTTTTACTGTTTAAATCCACCATAAAAACTTATACACTATTTACATTATTCGGACTATTGTCCCCATCTGTTTTGCATATTTATCACAACGTTTCGGCCGTTGGACGCTCCGGCCTTCTTTATGTGGTTGGAATGCCGAACTGAACCCTTTATTTCGCTCGCTGGGATTGACTGTTCTAGTTCCATGTGCCATGTCTAATGGATGTCAGTTATCAGTTATCTCCTATTAATTCCCCCTCTCCAAGTTCTCTACCGCCTTAACCAGGTATTGAACTCACACTCTTTCACGAAAATTGCAATACGAGCTCTGGTAAAAAAAAATGCAATGATTGCGGCAAAAATTGCAATATGAGTACTGGTAAAAAATGTCAGAGATTATGATTTTAATTGATACTTAGTCCATTTTTCTCTCTTTCCCAGATATTTTAACTGTGGTTTTGCTAAAATACATGTAAGTTTTGTCGATAAATAGTTAAACGTAAACAATGGCTGCTCTGTAAGAAATATTTGCAAGTTGTGCTTGGAGAAATTGTTTCCAGCATCTACCTGGTTTTAGAAGAAAAGAGTCATTTTTTTAATCTTTAAAAGTGGGTATTGATAACAGAAGGCAACATTCTTAACTCACGAAACAACCGTTTGCACTAAATTCTCAAAAGAATACTAATAAATAATATTAGCCAAAGCTGATATAGCTAATAAGAAAAAAGGGAAAAAAGTTACTAATAAATTAATTAATTTATTTATTCTTCTTTTTACAGTATGGTACACAATGAAAGTTAACCAACATACTAACACAAACGCACACCAACAATAAC
>OZ010607.1:31738932-31803932 GCA_963932145.1 Acanthosepion lycidas | reverse complement strand
CAAATCGGCCCAGCGGGCTTGTTCTTTTGCTAGATAAAAATTTAATCTTCGTGGAATTTTGAAGCCGTTCGTTTCTCCTCGTGGTTTAAATATCTTATAAAAGCATATTTTCCCAAGCCCACTGCTGGTGGCGGGTAGGAATGGTCGCTGACCATTCCCCCCTCGTCCCCCAGCACTGCATTATCTGTAACTTGATGCTTGGGGTCTGAGATCTGGCTGGCTATACAATCACTGGCGTCCATCAGAATTGAAGAGGGCATTAACTTTCTACCACTTGTGAGTATAAATTCATTTTACCTGAGACCCATCCAAAGCATCTCTCTCTCTCTCTCTCTCTCTCTCTCTCTCTCTGTATATATATATATATATATATATATATATATATATACACGTTTATGTACTTATTTTATCTATCTATTGTTTATTTTCCCCCCCACTTTGTGCGACTAATTTAAGTTTGATTCTTGTTCTAACCATTGTAACCGAAGTTTTGTTTTGTGTAGTTAAAAATCCTCCCCCCCCACCTGAAAAGAAGGGAAAAATGTCTCTTCACCAGGCGTTAGTATGTCCTCAGTATTCTATCGGCCCAGCGGGCTTGTTCTTTTGCTAGATAAAAATTTGGCATCTACGCGGACGACACTACAATTTACTCCTGCCTCAAAACCAAATGAAGTGTCGCGGTCAAATCAAACCTGGCCGCGCGTCTTGAAATGGACCTCCAATCGGTTGTTAACTGGGGCAACAATTGGATGGTCAAATTTAACGCCTCTAAAAACTCAACTACTCTCCATTAACCACCACAGATATCCTTACCTGCCCCCCATTAGAATGTCTGATGTCTGCTCGGTCTCACGCTGACTGCTGACCTGAGATGGAACAAATACATTGCATCGTCCACCGCGAGGAAAGTTGGCTCTCTGTGCCGCGCCAGGAAATTTTTCTCCCCTGAATCGATACTTCAAATATACAAAACGACCATTCGCCCTTGCATGGAGTATTGCTGCCATATATGGTCTGGGGCACCTTCTGTTTACCTCGGAGTTCTTGACAAGATCCAGAGACGGATATGTAATGTGATTGGCCCTGATCTGGCGTCTCGCCTGCAGCCACTATCTCACAGACGCGCCGTCGCCTCTCTCTGTCTCTTCTACAAATACTTTCATGGCAATTGCTCCGATGAGCTGCTTTCCCTGGTCCCCAGTCTCCATGAATATAAGCGCCTTACGAGGCTGGCATCCCGCTCTCACCCTTACACTGTAGAAACTTTAAAATGTAGCCGTCTCTTCTACTCCAATAGCTTCATACCTCGCACCTCTCGCCTGTGGAACACCCTTGCCAATTACTGTTTCCCTGATAGCTATAATCTCCAACTATTCAAATGTAATGTCACTCGACATCTCCAGTTACCTTGATCTTCCCTTCATCCTTTCTTCTATCACTCCTATCTGCTCTTGCTACAAATCTTCTGCAAACCCCCTGCCTCCTAGTGGCTTCATGCCTTGCTCGGGGCGCTAAGCTTAAAATATATATATATATATATATATATATATATATATATATATATATATATATATATATATATATTAACAGTATTACTCGCTTGAAAAACCTCAACTTGTAGACACCTGAGGGAAAATTGGTACCCAAGGAAAAAATTGGAAGTAAAAAAAAAAAGAACTAAAAACATCAGAACAAGGCAAAAAAAAAAATCAAGTGTCTTAAGTCCTTAGTCCAAAGAAAAAAAACTCAAGCGATTATAAAATCGTAGAGGGGTCAATACGTTAAGTAAAGGGTATCTTCAGGGTAGCCAGTCTACCCTGAAGATTCGGTTAGGTGAAACCTAGGTAGGTTTGCCTGGCTCGTTAGGATTTATTCTAATATATATATATATATATATATATATATATATATAATGAAAAACAAACCACTTTAAGGTACCATTACGATAATTTATTTCACCTAAATCCTTTTTTAAGGATTCAGGATCATCAGGTAAAACTTCCAACAACGAATCGAGAGGAAAAATGGGATTAGAAATTGGTGGGTAGTGTAATTTTTGTAATTTAATAGAGGGGGTTGACAGTGGCAGTTAAACAGACAATATAAAGTATAGGGAGGGGTTAATTTTATATCTCTCTTAAGTATGTTTTATATTGAAGTAGGAGGAGTGACAGAACCTTGACCTATTTAGATAGTTAACAAAACGGAAATGAATTGTAGAAAATGTATACAAGTGAGTCTTATGGTAAAGAGAGAGATAGGGGGGGGGGAAGAGAGATGGAGTTGTTATAATTTTGTTTTACAAAATTATGTAAAAGATAGCTTACAATGTTTGATAGAAAATTCGATGTCTGAAAAAAATTTTGTTATTAACTTAAATCTTTAATTTTTTTAAGTAAATAGTTTCGGGACTAAATATAACTATTATTGTAATAAACATATTTATCTAGGACATAAAGAAATATTTAAAATTTTAATAGTTTATTCACCCGACTAAATATATATATATAATATCTTGGCGTTGGTTTATGTTTGTAAAAAAATAATACACTAGATTTGGGTCGTTCGTTCGTTCTGTCGAGTGAAAATGGCTCAGTGGTAGGAACTCTGACTAACACCAAATCAGTTGGGTTTCGATCCGTTGCTTGAGGCATTCAGTTGTCTACTCGCACTGAGGAGATGCGAAATGACATTATATATATATATATGTATATATACACATATATGGAGAGAGAGTGGTATCTAAATATAGCAGCAATCGATAGATTAATGTACAGATAAGTAGACAATTCTGATATATATATATAGAGAGAGAGTGATGTATCTAAAAATAGATGTGATTATATATATATTAGGTTGGTGCAAAAGTAATGTCGTTTTTAACGTCAAAAACGACATTATTACGTCATTATTTTTGCACCAACCTAATATATATATATATATATATATATATATATATATATATATATATATATATATATATATATATATATATATATATATATATATATATATATATATATATATATATATATATATATATATAAGCGGGTAAGCTTTTTTCTTCTTTCCTGGACATAATGTGTGTAAGGACAGTTCGAACGTTTTATATATCCGAGCGCTTTCGGTTATTCTTTTAACCTTTACTTTTTTTTTTTTAATTGATTGTATAGTTTTTGGGTATATATGTTTCTAGAGTGATGGGATATATTTCAACTTTCAAACTACGGTCAGCAAATGATGATGAGGAATGCTGGCTTTGTTTTTATTAGTAGTACTTCCATTATTTTCCGTCTTTATTTTCATATATATGAGGCTGTAATACTTGTATATCCTACAAGTATGTTACTTATGGATTTTGGTAGATTTCCGTCCGTGATTAAAGCTTTCGGCCCTGAAAGCCGCTTTTGAACAGTGACAGAGAAAAATGACCAACCACCTGTTGAACGATCTGTAAACAGTTGTAAATATTTTTATATCTACCGAGAAATATTACATACCAATTATTTGCGAATTTTCACTCAGATGCTAAGGCAGAAGGTTTAAAATTTTTCAGGAACGCAGAGATCAAAGGGTTAAATAAGCTACGGTCAGAGATGTGTAAAGTGAGTCTTCTTGATCGTATGTCATGGTATGTTCAATATATTTATTCATAAAAGAGGTTTGATCAGGAACACAGTTGCTTAAAGAACAAGTGAATTCGGAAATGTTATCCACATTCAGCAAAACAAAACATAAAAACATAGTTGATAATGGATAATTGAATTGCCGAAAACACTCGAATATGTACAATATTTGAACATTTTTACACACTTTAGGTTCATCAATGAAATCACTTAGGCTAACACAAAAAATGTATAAAAAGTTTAATCGCTGTAGCTTATCAGTCGCCTTTAATGAAACGAGTGTAAAAGAGGGAGTGCTGCCCAAATTCACAATTATATATATATATGCATACATACATGTATATATATATATATATATATATAAATATATATATATACATATACATATACATATATATATATATATATATATATATATATATATATATATATATATATATATATATATATATATATATATATATATGAGACAGAGAGGGGGAGCTATATCTAAACTCAAAGACATTTTGTCCCAAAGATTCTCCCTTATTTGATAGTTTAGTAAGAAATCCCGGTTCGAAAGAAAAACAAGAAAGAAAACAGGAAAAATGGAAAATTAAATGTCTTTGGCTAGATGCGAAAGTGTCTCGTCTGTCTTCTAATGATGTTGTGACAGTATCTTTTTGCTTGATATATTGTCTGAATTTGGAATTGTTCTAGCCGCTTCTTTCTCCTGTTCTAACCTTATTGAAAGCATATCTCCCCAGCCCAGTACTTGGTGAGGGCGGAGGATTGGCCGTTGATTACCCCCCACCAGGTCGACGCTTGGACATAAGGTAAGCCGTACATTCAGTTACCATCATGAGGAAGAAAACAGACAACCACTTGCTGGCCCGTGTGAGTATAGTTTCACTCTAGTAGAAACCCATTTACGTTTTTCTTTGTTTTTTTTTTGTTGTTTTTTTTTCTTGGTTTTTAAATTTATCTATTTTTCTCTCCCCCCCACTCAAAGACATTTTGTCCCAATGATTCTCCCTTATTTGATAGTTTAGTAAGAAATCCCGGTTCGAAAGAAAACCCCCCCCCAAAAAAACAGGAAAAATGGAAAATTAAATGTCTTTGGGTAGATGCGATAATAAATCCGGGTAACCTTATTTTCATTTTCTTTTTAGAATAGACAATGGGACTTAAACTAAGTTAAAACTTAATGTGATAGGGTATAGTCAAGTGTGATCCAGGTCTCCTTACCTGTTATCTCTCCACCCAATCCTTCCCTCTGTTTGTGTCGTCCTTTTTTGTGTTATCTGTAATAGGAGTAGGTAGTCTCTTCTACCGCCCGGTCAACACTCCTCCCCCTTCTATTGGACATGAGTAGAGGCTTACACCTTGTTTCTTGTCTAGGAAGGGGTTCCCGGTACTCTTTCTCTCCCCGGCCTCTGTATTAGAGCAGCTCTGTTTCTCTCGTGATGTGTGCAGTCTGTGGCATCACCTCTTCATTCTGAGGGTACACGGTTGACAGTTCTCTGGTTGCTGTTTCCGACTGGTAGTTAGGAGCCCTAACTCTTGCGTAGCGTCTTGAGCGGCCGCTCTGATCAACAGTTGTATAATACCGGGGTGTTTGTAGTGCCATGTCGCGCATGGAAAGGTGTTCCTGCAGTCACCTCCGGTGGGCAGCCCTGAGGCCACATAATGATGCAGATTTTGCCAACTCCTCTCTGCCCGCGTCACGGTCGAAACTGTCTGTTTCTTTTACTTCGGGCCTTCTCATCTTACAAACAAAATTCAACATGAGTTACAAAAACCGAAAGGTTAACCCTAAACCAGCCTATCAAAAACCACCTAAACCCCTCAATATTTCGTTCTCCAACATCCGGGGCATTAGGACAAACTTCTGCAGTCTGGAATCTTTCCTCACTGCAAACGGCCCGGATATACTGGCTTGTCTCGTCTATCCCCTCTTCTGATCTCTCGATCCCCGGCTATCTTCCTCTCCTCAGAAAAGACTCTCTAACCCACATGCACGGTCTTGGTGGCTACATTTAGGAACATCTCCCTCTGGCCAGAGAGTCCTCTCTCGAATCGCCAGACCAGTCATCCATGTGTCTCCGACTCTCTCTCCTCAATGCGGTAAGCTATCTCATCTTCCTTTACCGCTCTCCATCCTCTCAAGACTGTGAGATACTCGATAGCATTTCTGACAGCATAGATAAGGCTCTCTCCCTCCACCCGTTTGCTCACATTTTTGTGTTTGGTGACTTTAACACCCATCACATCTTGTGGCTTAAGAATGCTACTACGGACCACGCAGGCATTCAAACGCTCAATTTCTCAATCTCCCATTCCCTCACACAGATAGTTAACTTCCCCACTCGTTTTGCATTCAACCGGGAAGGTAAAGCCTCTCTTCTTGATCTGTGCTTTACCTCCATCCCCGAATCCTGCAGCGCATCGCAACTCTGCCCCCTTGGTAACTCTGATAATGCAGTAGTATCAGTTAAGATCTCCTTCAACTCCACCTCTTATAAAGAACCTCCTACCACTAGAACTTCGTTCTACTATCAACAAGCTGACTGGGACGCGTTCCGTGATTTCCTCCGCGATGTCCCCTGGGATGGAGTCTTTAAGTTCCCCGTCCAAGAATGTGCTTCTGAAGTCTATTCCTGGGTTAAAGCTGGAATCGACGCTTTCATCCCATCAAGGAAATATAGGGTCAAGTCGCGCTCCTCCCCCTGGTTCTCGGCTGCTTGCTCAGCTGCCATCGCCCATAGGAACCACTACTTCCACCTATTCCGTAGCGACATGTCTGACTGCAATAGACGTCTCTTTGCCTCCGCCCGTAACGAATGTAAGCGTGTCCTCAACGATGCTAAGTCACTATTTGCGGCTCGGACGAAGGAACGTATTGCATCTCGCAAATTTGGCTCCAAAGATTATTGGCGTCTCTGCTAAATAAACAATTGCAAACCCTCTATACCTCCTTTATTCAACCAGTTCGAAGTCCTGACCTCCTCTACCGACAAGGCTGAATGCTTTGCTCGGAAATTTTCATTCAACTCGACGCTCGACTCTTCCGGTGTACCCATACCCGACTTCCCTCTTAGAATTGAGGCCATATTGAGTGGGTTAAACATAACCGCATCTTTGGTACTGGGCATTATCTCCAATTTAGACCCTAACAAGGCTAGTGGTAGAGACGGGATACCAGCCATTGTCTTGAAGAAATGCGAGCCTGAACTGGCGACCGCCCTTTCTAAACTATACAACTACTGTCTCAAGGAATCTTGTTTTCCTGACTGCTGGAAGTCCTCTTCGCTCGTTCCTGTCTTCAAGAACTCCGGAGACCACTCTGACCCTTCCAACTACCGTCCTATCAGTCTCCTTCCCCTCTTCGACAAAGTCTTCGAAGCCCTAATCAATACCGGGGTGGTTAACCACCTCACATCCCATAATCTGCTCTCAGACAAGCAATATGGTTTCCGCTTTGCCCGATCTACAGCCGATGTGCTTACGGCCATCACTGAAACAGTCTACCGAGATCTTCAAAATAACGGGGAAGCCCGAGCCGTGGCACTAGACATCTCCAAAGCATTTGATAGGGTTTGGCATGCCGGCCTTCTTCGCAAGATCCAGGGTTATGGCATTACGGGTCGATTATATAACCTAATACGATCATTCCTGTCAAACCGTAAATTGAAGGTCGTTCTCAATGGATTATCCTCCAGTTCCTATCCCACGAACGCAGGTGTTCCTCAAGGCTCCATCCTAGGCCCCACTCTATTCCTTATCTACATAAAAGACCTTCCTGACGCAATAACTTCCCAAGTTGGCATCTACGCGGATTACACCACAATTTATTCCTGCCTCAAAAACAAATCTAGTATCGCTGACAAAACTCGCCTGGTCGTGCGTCTCGAAAAGGACCTCCAATCGATTGTGAACTGGGGCATGAATTGGCTGGTCAACTTCAACGCTTCTAAGACAAAACTGCTCTCTATTAATCACCACAGAGATCCTTCCCTTCCCTCCATTAGAATGTCTGACGCTCAACTTCTCGAGAGCAACTCTCTGCGGCTTCTCGGTCTCACGTTGACTGCTGACCTGAGATGGAATAAATACATTGAATCAATTGCCTCGTCCACTGCAAGGAAAGTTGGCTCCCTGAGCCGCGCCAGGAAGTTTTTCTCCCCGGAGTCGATCCTCCAGATCTACAAATCAACAATTCGCCCTTGCATGGAATATTGCTGCAATATATGGTCTGGTGCCCCTTCTGTTTGCCTCTGGGTTCTTGATAGGCTCCAGAGGCGGATATGCAATGTAGATGGCCCTGCCCTGGCGTCTCATCTACAGTCACTTTCTGACAGACGCACCGTCGCCTCTCTCTGTCTGTTCTACAAATACTTTCATGGAAATTGCTCCGAGGAGCTGCATTGGCTGGTTCCCAGTCGTCATGAGTTCCAGCGCCTTACGAGGCGGGCATCCTGCTCTCACCCCTTCACTGTTGAAACTCCTAAATTTAGACGTCTCTTCTACTCTAATAGCTTCATGTCTCGCACCTCTCGCCTGTGGAACTCCCTTTTCCTGTTTCCCTGTGAGCTATAATCTCCAGCTATTCAAGTGTAATGTCAATCGACATCTCCAGTTGCCTTGATCTATCCACTACCCTCATCCTTTCTTCTATCACTCCTATCTGATCTTCCCCTAAATTTTCTGTAACCCCTTGCCTCATAGTGGCTTCCCGCCTTGCTTGGGGTGAAATGCTTAAAAATAGATTTTAATAGATTCATGCATAGACAGATAACTATGATATATATATATATATATATATATATATATATATATATATATATATATATAGAGAGAGAGAGAGAGAGAGAGAGTCATTGAGAGAGAGTTATCTAAATAGAAGAGGTATCATAGATAGATACTCAGAGATCTCTGATATATATATGTGTGTGTATAAATATATATATATATATATATATATATATATATATATATATATATGAGAGATAGAGAGAGATAGAGAGAGATAGAGGGGGAGGGAGAGATGGGCAAGGTATCTAGATAGATGGATAAACACATATATCTGACATATATATGTGTGTGTTTACATATATATAAATATACATATATATATATATATATATATATATATATATATATATATATATATATATATATAGAGAGAGAGAGAGAGAGAGAGATAGGTGGGGGAGGGAGAGTTTGCAGCAATAGATAGATTAATGTACAGAATGAAGTCGAATCATCCTATCGGCCGTGAATATATGGTTTTATTTCGATCCAATGAATCTCATACCTTATGCGGTACCGATGACCAAACCTGTAATTTCAAGGTTTGCGGTTCGAAGACATCTTTTTAGCGGCTAACGGAGACGAGGACATGGATTTAGATGGTTATCATATATATATATATATATGTGTGTGTGTGTGCGCGCGCACTAGCGTGTGTGCTACAGCCAAGTCATGTGTATATATTTATCTGTCTATATGTCTGTATCCGTACCTGTCTTAATCTAGGAAAAAATAACAATATCTGTAACTATATCAGCCAATTCAACTATATCTATCTATCTATCTATCTATCTATCTTCAATATATCTATTTATCTACGTATCTCATATATATATATATATATATATATATATATATATATAGAGAGAGAGAGAGAGAGGGGGGGAGAGAGAGGTCATGTAAATAGAGCAAGAGATATGAGTAGATAGATAGATAGCTAGATAGATAGATAGATAGCTAGATAGATAGATAGATAGATAGATAGATAGATAGATAGATAGATAGATAATGAAAATCCTTCTACCCTACCTCCACAGTTTCTATCTAATTTTATGTGTCTGTATATGTACATTTTTAGGCCCACTGAATAGAAAAGATTTCCTATATTTTCTGATGTTTCGCATTCGGATATAATGTCTACACGTTCTGTATTGAGGAAAGCGAAATCAAGGCGATTCTTCCACATCACCAAACATTGGTCAAGGAGCTTAGACGTCGTAAACGCAAGATCAGCAGCTAAATTTCATCTATTCCTCCCATCGAATTGGATTTTTGAGCTTGTGGCCTGGGAAGTCGAATCATCATATCGGCCGTGAATATATGGTTCTATTTCGATCCAGTGAATCTCATACCTTATGTGGTACCGATAGCCAAACCTGTAATTTCAAGGTTTGCGGTTCGAAGACCCCTTTTTAGCGGCTAACGGAGACGAGGAAATGGATTTAGATGGTTCTCTACTTGGTAACGCTTGTCATGCACTTTACTTATACAGATTAATGTCAGGGAATATGCATTGCAAGTCAGGTTAAGCCCAAATGGAAATATATTTATGTCCCCCGTCTGAGCAAAACACGCAAATGCATCTTTCTGGCTGTTAGTCTCACTCTCTCTCACTCGCTCTCTCTCTCTCTCTCTCTCTCTCTCTCTCTATTTCTCTCTGTCCTCTCTTTCTGTATATATATATACATATATATATGTATGTGTGTGTGTGTGTGTGTGCAACACTCAATCCATATTTCTGTATTTATCAGTCTAAATGTCTGTATCCATAAGTGTCTCAATATAGGAAAAATTATCTGACTGCTTCTCTGTCTTAATTATGCTGTAACTATATGTGGATTCTATCTATCTATCTATCTATCTATCTATCTATCTATCTATCTATCTATGTATCTGTTTATCATTTATATATATATGTGTGTGTGTGTGCCTGTATGTGTGTGGGTGTGCACACCAGCGTGAGTGTGCTACAGCCAAGTCATGTGTATATATTTATCTGTCTATATGTCTGTATCCGTACCTGTCTTAATCTAGGAAAAAATGATTATGCTGTAACTATATCAGCCAATTCAACTATCTATCTATCTATCTATCTATCTATCTATCTATCTATGTCATGTCTATTTATCATTCAGTTTCTATATATCTATCTATCTATCTATGCCATGTCTATTTATCATTCGGTTTCTATCTATCTATCTATCTATCTATCTATCTATCTATGCCATGTCTATTTATCATTCGGTTTCTATCTATCTATGTCATGTTTATTTATCATTCGGTTTCTATCTATCTATCTATCTATCTATCTATCATAGCCTGCTCAAATCTATCTATCTATCATAGCCTGCTCAAATCTATCTATCTATCTATCTATCTATCTATCTATCTATCTATCTATGTCCAAATCGGTACATCTCATTATCTGCGTGTCATTCTGTCTGAATATTTTTAGCTACGAGTCTATCTATCTATCTATCTATCTATCTATCTATCTATCTATCTATCTATCTATCATTTTCGTTTGGGTTTAAATTTTCACAATCTTTCTTTTTTTATTATTTATCTGTGACGATTAATCTAACACAGTTACTTTATATATGTTCATACATGTCTATTCACATCTTTCTATACCTCTCAGTATCTCAGGCTCTTTCTTTCTATCTTTATTGTATCTATCTATGGATATACATACGTGTACACACACACACACACATAGATAGATAGATAGATAGATAGATAGATAGATAGATAGATAGATAGATAGATAGATAGATAGATCAATCCCTTATCTCTTCATTTGTCTGCCTGTCTATATTACAATCTATACTCTCACATGTATATGTGTACTTCAGTCCCGTCATTATCTATCTGTTCATAATTCTTTGTCCCTGATAGACCACTCCGCAGCCATTTTATATCTATCAGCTTTTTCTTTGAAAACATTTTATCCTATTTTTTTTATTTTTATTCTTTCTACGTGTATCAGAGCTTTACGAACAGGTAAGATTTGTTGTCGCAACGCCATTGCAAAGCCCTCATGCGCTGTTCTATAAAGGAAAATGACAATCGAATACAGCTAGAATTTTTACTCCTCTTTAGAGTCATTGCATATAATTTACAAAATATGTATACGTCGATATTATTGCTTAAGTAAATATTCTATTTTTGAATAGTGTTATTTTTTCGTTTCAATAATCAGCAAAACAAGGTAAAATATCCATATAAACATATATCCAAAAGATCAATGTTCTACCTCAGCACAGCAATTATATAACAAATTTTCAAAATGTCCTCCGCTTGATTCTACGCACGCATGCATCCGTCGGAGCATTGACTGGCGGACCTTTTCAAATACTCCCGCACAGTGTCGAATGGGTTCGCAGGACCCCATGATACGTTGATGAAGCGTCTTCGCATTACTAATGCCTGCTGCATAAGCCAATTGTTTTCAGTGGCACCACAAATAAAAATTCAAAGGATTGAGTTCGGAGGAACCTGCAAGTCATTGAACTATTCCTCCCCTACCTACCATCTTTTGTGGTAGATCTCGACCAGTTCATCGCGAACAAAATGACTAAAACTTTTCTGGAGTGCCATAATGCATGAACCACATTCGTTTTCGTATTAGCAGGAGTACATCCTCTAGCAGGTCTGGAAGTGTGTTCGAAATAAAGTCCCTGTAGACAGTTCCTATAAACGTAGTGGGAGAACATATGGACCTACTAGATAGTCACCTACAATTCCAGCACAATAAATATGTTTATTTACATTATTTACACTATTCGGACTGTCATCATCATCTTCATTGCCATATTCACAATGTTTTGGCCATTGTACGCTCCGGCCTTCTTTAGGTGATTGTAATTTTTCTTCAATATCTGTCTATATCTCTGAAATGAGGTATTATGATTACTTGCATTATTTACATTATTTCAACTGTTATCCTCATCTTCATTGCCATATTCACAACGTTTCGCCCGTTATACGCCCCGGCCTTCTTCAGGTGATTGGAATTTCAAACCGAACTCTTTATTTCGTCCACCGGGATAGATTGTTCTAGTTCCACGTTCCATGCCTCTTCCGAATATGGCAATGAAGATGAGGATAACAGTCCTAATAATGTAAATAATGTAAATAATCATAATACCTCATCTCAGAGATATAGACAGAAATATGTTTACATGGATATTTTACCGTTTTCATTATTTGAAATCATCGGTGATTATGATAGAATATACTATTGAATAATGATATGTTTTAACTGTTTGTTTAGTAATACTAGTAACATTACGACAGAGAAATTGTTTTAGTTTTAAATTTGTGGGCTCAACAGTAAAGTACAATGATACTTTATAGAAAAAAAAAGCTAATCCATTTATATCTAAATATATATGAACACTGATATAAAACCTGAGATTTTGATTGCTTTTCTAACCTAGAAGACCAAAAAAGAAAATACTAAAGAACTTCAAGGAGTCCGTGCTGTTCTTTTTCGGATATACTGGAACGAGGAATGCAATATTTATGCTAATATAATGATATATAATGATATATAATGTGTCCATAAAATTCGTGTGCACTTTAAAAAAATTATAACTTTATTTGTATTTGCGATAGAAGTAATCTGTAAAAAATGTTATAAAGTTTAATGTACCTAGTTTTAAGTATAGCTAAAATAATTTATGTGATTTCAGGCATTACTGTAAATGAGTTGGCAAACGTTTTCCGGGAACTGCAAAATCGTATTACCCTTTGTATTGCTAATGATGGAGAACATGTGGAAACTTAAATAAAATTTAATAAAACTTTAAAAAAAGATAGATTTACTTCTTTCTAATTCTTTTCCCAAATTATTTCTATCGCAAATACAAATAAAGTTATACATTTTTTAAAGTGCACACGAACTTTATGGACACCCTGTATATCATAAAAAGTAACACACCTGTAGAAGGATATGTTCCTGTTTTATATATTATGCAAAAACGAATGACAAAGTACGCCACAAACAACAGTTGGAACTGCTAGATAACCTTGACATTTTTTAATCGAGTTCACTTTAAGCAAGGCAGTAAAGCCACTAAGATGCAAGGGGTTAGTGGGTGTGAAAGAATTAGAAACAGAAATATTACTAAGGAACAAAAGAAGAGTAATGAAGAGGATAGTAGATAACGATTAAACTCAGACCTTGCATATGACGCAACATTCTTTTATGGTCAAAAGTCATGCCTTCTACTTAGGTTTCGACTAGCTAAAGAGGTTGGGGTGTGGTGAGAATCTCTAAGCATTTTTAGGGCTTGGAATAACACTAACCTCGAAGGTGATGGGAGATCGTCAAATTAGAGAGAAATATTCCGCTCAAATTAATTTGCGGCCATCTTGAACAGAATTACCCTGTAAGAGTATTATTTAATATATACTTTCTAATGATAATATTTAATATTTACCGTCTAAAGATATTTACTTGTTAAACTTCTAAAATTAATATTTAATATTCAATTTCAAATGATATTATGTAACATTAACTTCTAACTGTAATATTTAATATGTGCCTTCGCATCAATCCGAGGTCCGAATAATTATTTCGCTGTTTTTGTTCTTTGTTAATTAATTTCCTTTTGTAGAATTGTTACTTACAAGTCTGAGGTGATGGCGAAGTTACCTAAAGCTCTTTTGACCGTAAAAGCGTTGACATGAATTATTGTATAAAATACAATTTTGGCACAAGGCCAAGAATGGGAGAAAGGGCTGAGGCTGATCGTCACTTACTAACTTATACCTAGCTAATCCGATTCACGACCCATTCACTCGTTACAATCCACCAAAAGAACTTATCCATCATCATTCCATCCTCCATATACCACAATAGCGTATACTCTCAGGAGACTTACAAAATGTAGCGGTGACTTACCTCGGCAACCCAAAAGGGCCAGAGTCGCGTGTATGTTTTGCAAGGGAGTGTGGAGACGGCGAATCGACGAACTTCGGACGGACGGTGATTCGGATAGCACTTCGTGCTAATAAAGGTGGTGGTGTCGCTTGTAGCCATTTTTATTGGATGGTTCTGGGCGCTCATTGGCTAAGTGTTCGTTGGGTCAGATGTATAAAAACATGGTATGCTCATTTAAGAGGCGTTCAGTTTTTCTTGAGTTCAGTCTGAAGTCGGGCGATCGGCTGATCGGCTGATCGGCTGCACTCTCTGCCTTCGGGCGGGGAGGAACCCGAACGAGGCTACGCCGAAGGGCGGAGTCTCTTTCGGGGAGGTAAACCGACCCTGAAAACGTTTATACGGGTTCAAAGGGCATACTTTTGGCCGAGCCCACGGGATCGGAGATCCCACGTTAAACCGGCCTTGTGCCACATGATGCCCTCGTTGGGGGGTGGGGGTGACTAAATACCGTTCAGTTTTTCTTGAGTTCAGTCCGAAGTCGGGCAACCGGCTGATCGGCTAATCAGTTGAACTCTCTGCCTTCGGGTGGGGAGGAACCCGAACGAGGCTACGCCGAAGGATGGTGTCTCTTTCGGGGAGGTAAACCGACCCTGAACACGTTTATACGGGTTCAAAGGGCATATTTTTGGCCGAGCCCACGGGATCGGAGATCCCACGTTAAACCGACCTTGTGTCACATGATGCCCTCGTGTTTGGGGGGGGGGGTGACTAAATACCGTTCAGTTTTTCGTTCATGACGGTGAGTGGCGTATTGGAGATCGAGGTGAGAAGCATGGATTCGTTTTGCTGAGTGAACCTATTGGACTCCTACTACCTTTCTTTTCCTGTTTGTCTGCTTCCAACCAATTTTTGCAACTCAAGATCACCACATGGCATAAAAATTAACAATTATAAAATTCTATATATAAATCTCTGTTCATGATACCTAATGAACGGGTTTGGGTGGGGGTTAATGAACCCAAACACAAAATAAAATATCAACTACAAAAGCGTTTACATTAGCGTTTTAACTAGATTTTTGTTTGCGCCCAAGACTGAAGTAAAATTAAATATTTGCTAAATAATAGACACAAAATAAATCAACTACTTTCATATGCGGAACTTGAGTGCATCTTATTTGGCTAAATGTGATTTGCGATTTTTAAAACAAGTTTCATCTGATTAGTCGCAGCAAGTAGAAACTAATTGGTTTAAACCAAAAGCATTGTTTCATGAGCCAGAAGAAAAACCCAGAAGCATTTCCGGGACTACAAACTGACATTAATTTTTTAATGTGGTTATTTGTAAAAATTAAAAACATGTCTGATGTTTTTATTTAAATGTATTCTGTAATAGGATAATAATGAACAACAGTACAAAGAGATAATAGCATAAAGTTGTTATCAATAAAAACACATGTGTTATCACGTTAAAAAATACAGCGTTCACACATTTGGTCTTATTTTTTTGTTCGTTTTGACTGATTTATATATATATATATATATATATATATATATATATATATATATATATATATATATATAGAGAGAGAGAGAGAGAGAGATAGAGAGAGATCGCTGTGAAGAGGCCTTAGTGTCATATAGGAAGAAAATGAGTAACTACCGACACCGAGGTTCGAGTTTTCCGCCAGGTGTATAAATAGCGGTGTCAGGCTACTGACTGAAGTGATTATTGAGTGACTATTGAGTGGAACTGTCCAGTCTAATTAGTGTGAATTATTGTGCGTCAATAATTTGGGATTTGATTGAGGATTAACCTGGTGTTAAACCAAGCCGCGCTACTAACAAGGTATTCACTAAAATGGTTAATTATCTTTGGTTGACTTTTACTTTTTCGTTCTTGTTAAGTATTGGTTTTGGGGTTGTAATTAAATACCGTTTTATCTTTATATTGAAGTCTTAAGCTATACTCAATCATCAACGGCCACCGTATGTCACAAAACTTTGATAGATAAATAGATAGATAGATATGGACAGACTGAGATATATAGATAGATTAGAATGTATTGAAAAAAATATATATACGTGTATAAAGAGAGAGGGGGGAAAGAGTGATGGGAATATAATGAGATAAGCATATAATGGTATAAGAAGTTACATAGATAGATAGATAGATAATGACCAGAATGAGATAGATAGATAGATAGAGAGAGAGGAAGAAGAGAGATAGGTAGATAGATATGAAGAGATTGTGATCTGAATAAGGTTAGATAGATAGATAGATAGATAGATAGATAGATAGATCTGAATAAGGTTAGATAGATAGATAGATAGATAGATAGATAGATAGATAGATAGATAGATAGATAGATGGATGACATAGAAATCAACACTGCACGGTGACTGTCATTTTCACCCTTCAAGCGTTCTTCAGACACTGGAGCTTACAGCGACATCACGTTAAAACACCAGTTCTTGTACGATCAAGCAACGTCGCTCTTAGTCAGTACCTTGATGGGTAACCGCTCAAAAATACCAGGTACGTTAATATTGGGTGTGCGGTTGGTGTAATGGATAATGGCATGAAATTGTAAATCGGAGAGTCGACTTCCAGTTCCCGTTGGGTTGGTTATATTCATTTACACGCAAATACTCTTGAGAAAGGTGTGAATATTATACCCCCCCAAATTCGTACAATCTAAAAAATATATATTTGTACAGGTAATTATAATATCATGGGGGGGGAAATCGGCTCTTACCTGTTCATTCCTTTGGGACTGTTTATTTAGGTTATTTATAGTCCTGAAACATAGTTTACATTTCATAGATATAAGCCATCTTATTCGGCAGTTAACAAACTGAAGGTCGTCTTGAACATCAGCTGCCATTTTGAACTTCATCGAACACATCAGATTTATTATCGAGACGGGACTAAATGGTTGTATCATCAAAACGTAGTTACCAAGTTGAGAGGTGATGGCATCGGGGAGGTCATGAATGAAAATTAAAAAGTAAGACCAAGAAGGAATCACTAGAGAACAGCCACATTAGTACGAAAAGATTAGGATGAGTTGCCGTTCAGGATAACATTCATTTCACGATTTGATAGGAAAGACTGGATTAGTTCAAAAATTTGTCCGGAGACACCGTAATGAATCTAGATTCGTTATATATATATATATATATATATATATATATATATATATATATATATATATATATATATATATATATATATATATATATATATATACAGCTTAGTGGTAGAATCTCCAACTGACGAAACAGTCTGTATGTGGATGACTTTATCATTTATATATATATTATGTATACATATTATATTATATGTTATATATATATATATATCGTCATACGCAGACAGACTGTTTCACTGCATCAAAGCTCATCAGTGTGGCTAGACATCCGCTTACCTCTAGCTAGGGTCGAAACCCGACTGAATTGGCGTCAGTCGGAGTTTCTACCCCAAACCATTGGCGCACCAGCAGGGATGAAGGTGAATTTAAGCGTATTTATTTTTAGATAAACACACAGTGATTGAGAGAACTCAATTCACTTCAATCTTGGTAATCCGTATGAATAGTTCCAAGGAGGATGAAATTCGTTTAGCTAAATGTTAAGTCAGAGCGAATAATTTCATTTAAATAAAAAAACCAGACCAATTTATGGTTCCATCTGTAATTTCGACCATGTCTCTCACACTAGTCCTCACCACCCTCTATGTCACCTTATATAAGCTTAATACTGATATATATATATATATATATATATATATATATATATATATATATATATATATATATATATATATATATATATATATATATATCACGGGCGTGTTTATGAAAAATAATTACGCAAAAATTCGCCCTTCTCTCTGCCAAACCGCGACAGTCTAGAGATTAGAAACCTGCCTGATACCAAATCGGCCTGGTTTCGGTTCCGACTTGAAGCGGTCGTATGTCTAGCCACACTGAGGAGCTGTGATACAATGAAACAGCCTGTCTGTGGATGACGATATATCTATAGATAGATAAATAGATATAATTATAATGGCCTATATATATAGAACCCGTGCAAGAATTCTTGTTGGATCAATTATTCCTCAAAGTTTAGTTATTAAAGAATTGCTTTTATGAAATTAATTATTCAATCTCCGTAATGAATGGGGCAGCGTTGTTGCGCTAATTGCAATGACAAAGAAGAAGATTTAGAAAAAATATATTCAAATTAAATATTTTAATCTTTAAGCTACGGAGTTATTGATGTACCTAAGTAAACCGAGATGAAGAGGTTTCGTTTTCCTCTTGGACGTATTGCCAAAAGGACAAACAGCAGGCATTAATAAAAATATAAAAAGGCTTTTACTATTTCGTGTCTACTTTCGTCGATGGCGCCATTAGGTGTCATTTTCTGTCGAAGCGAACATGCACACAAGCAGGGAGTTATTCAAAAATCGTCATGTTTTTGATCAATGGCTAAACTAAACATTTACATAGCAGCAAGAATGACGTATGTGGTGCCTTTTGGATTAGAATTCCGTTTTAGTGTACGAACTGAACGAAAAGTTTGCTTTGGGGTTAAGCAAATAGCGTTCTAAAACGGCTCCATATATATATATATTGATAAATTCACACAATTGGAATCCTCCCTGTCGAAAATGATTCTGAGGTAAAACTTTGAATGTTCTTCTTTTTGGAAGTATATACAGGGTGCGGTCAAAATCCCTCCCACATAGCGGTAAGAGATTAGGGACAGTGGTGTTTTCATCGAGCTAATGTCTTACTATTTACGGGAGATATTTCTAGGGGTATTTCTGCCACACCCTCTATCATAATTATATTTATAAACATATACGTACTTAAATATAGTCAACATATTTTTTAATTATTTAAATGAAGCATTTTTTTTAATTATTTCATTACAAGCAAGGCAATAAAGCCACTAAGATTCAGAAAATTACTAAGTGTTAGAAAATATGAAAAAAACTTCCATTAAGGAGAGAATGATAAACGAACAAGCATTAAGAAGACAGAAGATAACTACTTTTTTTTTATTATGTTTTTTTTTTTTTTAGTGAGGTTCACCCTTTTCATTGCCCGAGGACACTCGATGTCACGGTTTACCTTAGGAGGCAATGTGAGACGTGGGCCGCTTAGAACAGTTGACCTACGAAGGCTTGAAGTGTTCGACGATTGCCTTCGCTGCATTCTACGATGCCGCCGAATCGATCGTGTGCCCACAGCCACTCTACGTCGTCGCCTAAGTCTCCGTCTTCTTCTACCCGTCCTACTCCAGCGTCGTCTCCGATGGTTCGAAACGCAGCTCGACACCCGGAGGGAAAGCTCATCCGCGATGTACTTCTCCCTCCTTCTCTTCCTGGCTGGCGAAAACGTGTCGGTGGGCAGCTGAGTAGGTGGGCTAGCACAATCAAGGATGACCTAGCAGTACTCTCGGGTCCACAAGTAGTTGGTCTTCGATGATGGAATCGCGATTGGCTCGCCATTTCGTGTGACTTGGCTCAGGATCGGCGACCGTTTGCAGCGATGGTACATGATACTGTAGTTGCTCGGGAGGAAGCTGTTTCAACCCGACCAGAGTGAAAACTGATACAACTCAAAGTCAAGTTAGGAGGCAATTTATGCGCATAGAAATGGAAGATAATGGTTAACAGTTTATGAAACATCCTCTTGGGAATCGGCTCCACAGAGCAGTTTTTCGCGGGAACATGCTGTTCGAGTGGAACTTAGTTCTCACCGATGGAATACGGGAGGGAATGTAGCTGATTTGCTACTATGTAAGTGGCATGGCGTGTCCTTGCCGTGAATGTTTGAATCGGCGGGACCAGGCAACGTAGTTCTTCCGAGCACATTCAGTGGAAGTAGCAATAGAGCAGCGAGAGGCTTGTCACATCCAGCCTGTGGGAGAGAAGTTGGAGGGTAAAGAATACTTCATCGCCCACAAGGGCTTGGAGACGCTTCTGGACCGTATAAAGTCTGAAGAGTGAGGACTGGGAAGCTCTCGCACAAATATGGCAGTTTCGCCCTGATCTGGCTCTTGTAAAGATGGAGGGTAGTAGACTGAATTTTAGTTCTTTATTTCCAACTAGTAGCATGGCCCGGCGTTGCCCGTGCTTGATTTAAAAATCGTACGACTCATACAGCAATTGCTATCACTTGACTTAAAATATTTTTGCCCTTCCTTGCCTTTAAAGGAGTGCCCTTTGCCGTGCTGATGTTGCTACATTCCTTACTTCTTGCCTATCTCACACTGCGAATTTTTTCTAAGCTCTATACTAAACATTAAATCTGTTACGAAAAAAGAAATAAACAAAATGAACACAAGACGATCAGCTTTAAAAAAGGACTCGTAACTGGAAAAACCGAATGAAAAAAGAATGTTAACAACAAATACTTTTTCACACCCAACCCAGTTCTGCGGAATCAGAATCAATGTAGAGTTTAAGCAAGCGAATGGGCCAATTGGAATAAAGTGCCATGCAGAATTAATTTTTTTCCCACTTGTGACTATCAATTTGTTTTGCATGCTAGCATGCTAGGTAACATTCGTGTCAGCCAGCTGTTGCCTCTCACGCTGACCAATAGAATCTTCCTGCCTATTCGTGGCAGCCATCTATTGGCTCACACTCTGATCAGTACAAAATGGCCGCAAACTAGATGAAAATGACCGTAGAAGTATGAAAAAATCGATTATTTCTACTATCGGTTGGGAAAGTCGGTCTTGGCTTTTCCGTTAACTTGGATCATGTGCATGTAAATTTTGGTGCAAATCCGTCGAAAATTGCGGCCATGCATTCGTTACACACACACACACACACACACACACACACACACACATCCTGCCTTTTATAGATAGAGATTTTACACTGTTTACTCTTATGGTCAAAATGTGTTATTGATCCAGTTTTAATGGATTAAACTAAAGATTTCATATTATTTCAGTTATTACATAATTGTTACCCTATTTGTAATCAATTACAAAAGGTTTATAAATGTTATTTATTATCAGGCAGTAAATACTTTCATGATAAGGCACCATTGACACTAAATTCTGGAAGGTATATGTGGGAGATCTTTCTAAAAGCACCCTGTATTAAGCCACATTAGTATATATTATATACTAATCCCACTATAGAAGTAGTAATTTGTTGTTAGCCTTTGATCCACGGCGATACACCCTATACTTTGAGGTTTTATATTAAGTTGGACATTAACATTAATGGGACCCAGCTAAATCAAACCAGAGAATTCAAGTACCAACTTGATCCTCTTCTAAAACATCCTAGCATTTCCTTGAGCCCCAAGGCAAATCTTATCAACCCCATTTCCCTACCAAGGGTGACATATCAGTGCCAGACATGGCCCCTAACAAAATCCCTTGAAAGGAAACTGATCACTTTTGAGATAAAATGCCTGAGGAAAGCATTGAACAAGACCAGGCGAGACAAGATTAGGAATGAGGCAATAAGAGTTATGGTAGGAGCAATACCAATCACACAACACATCGAACGACAGAGGATCAAGTGTTTCTAACACTTCACTTGCCTATCAACCAATAAGCCCTACGAGCATACATCCTCAGGTACTCTGGCTGAAGAGCGAAAGGGAGACCAAAAAGACGCTGGAGTCTACGAGATATCTCTCCTCCAGGCCACTCACCTTGCCACTGATAGACAGCTGTGTATCCCCGTGACGCCTAACAACACAAGCGAAAGGAAAAAAATGATTAAGTTCATTGTTCATAAACATTAGCTACTCTTTTCATTTTTGCTATCGTGTACAATCATGTGAAAAAAGTTAGAACCTCAACCATGAAATACATAAGAAAGATGGACATATCAATATGGGATCTTCTTTCAAACAAAATATATAGATAGATAGATAGATAGATAGATAGATAGATAGATAGATAGATAGATTGCACTGACTGAGATCGTAAGAACCAAAGTGAGACAAAGGATTAGCCAAGCTGATTATGCACACACACACACACACACACACACACACATATATATAGAGAGAGAGACAGACAGACAGACAGAAAGGCAGACATAGGAGAAATAGATGTATAAATAGAGAGAGAGGGGATTGCAATAACTGAGATCGCTACAACCAAAGTGAGACAGAGAATTAGCCAAACTGATAATATATATATATATATAGACAGACAGACAGACAGACAGACAGACAGACAGACAGAGGAGAAATAGATATATAAATAGAGAGAGGGGGAATTGCAGTAACTGAGATCGCTACAGCCAAAGAGAGACAGACAATTAGTCAAACTGATTATATATATATATATATATATATATATATATGTGTGTGTGTGTGTGTGTGTGTGTGTGTGTGTGTATATATGTGTGTGTGTGTATAAAGAGACAGATAGACAGAGGAAAAAGAGATAGATAAATAGAGCGAGACGGGGGACTGTAGTGACTGAGATGGCTATAGCCAAAGCGAGACAGACAGGAACACAATGGATTATCCAGACTGAGATATATAAGTATCAAAACATATAAGATTTTAAAAGCATTTTTTATGGAAAAAACAAATTTCTTAAGTGGATACAGACCTAAAAAAAAATGAGTTGAATCTAGGTTTTATATACTTAAACAGAAATACCGAACTTTTAGTCTTATTGTCAATATCTACGATTATCATGCTCACTTTCCCATCTCCGAACATGAAAGTGGCCAAGTCAATCGTCTTAAATAGCAATACATGGATGAGTCAAGGCCTTTATACCTGTGATGCGGTCCTAAGTTTTTCGCCGTAAGAATATTCATGTTAACTCCAAACTGCATAATTTAAATCTTAATAAAAAATGTCTGGTTAACATATTTCTGGTGCATTCCATATATTATACGAGTATTAGTGGTTTTGAAAAAAGAAATTTGTATTTAAAATAAACAGGATTTATATTTAAAATAAACGAAGATTAATGGTTTTATTTTATACTAGGAGGCTTCAAAAAATTCACAACTTGAAATCTTTATAAATTAGTTTGTTATAGTTAAGGAAAGTTTTACAAATAGATGCCAACTTGTTGAAGGCCAAGTAAAATGCAAATTTCAAACATTTTTCTGCACTATATAAAACAATATTCCTAAACAACTATTTTTGATATGAAAATCAAAACAATCCTTGAATAAAAGAAGACTAATGAATCAAAGTTAATTAATGACATATACTTTTTTTTAAATCAATATGCAAATTAGTTAAACCTGAAGTGTGATATCACATCGAAGTAGATAATATATAACACAGATATTGAGCTTTTGGCCTATAGGTTACTATGGGGCTATTTAACCCCAGAATTCTTTGGTTAAGTGTGGTCTAATATCATATAGTATTCCATAATATAGGATTTACTTAATTAGCTATTATGTTTCTCTAATTCTTCAAATGTTGGAGGTATAACTAATTCTATTTTCCCATCTTTAAACTATATTAATTTTATCTTATAAATTGTCACCCACGGAAATAAAAAATAATTGTTTGTATGGAAAGTAAGGATCTACGAACAACAAATCGTCTTTAAATTAAGTGGTAGAAGAAGAATTATCGTTGAACTTTTAAAAGGTAAACTTAGACATTAATTCAATACTTAAATGCAGCGATCAGTTTTGAGTTCTTCTGTAGTTTATTGATATCTATCGCATTTATTTCTCTCTAGCTATTGTGATGATGGCCAAACCAAGAGTCCGCCATTGGAGCTACCTTAAATGCCTCCGGATAGTTCTCCAAGTTCTTCACTGTCTTAAGGCAGTAGAGAACTTGGAGAGGAAAATTAACAGGAGATAACTGACATCCATTAAACATGTCACGTGGAACTAGAACAGTCTACCCCCAGTGAGGGAAATAAAGGCTTCAGTTCGATATTCCAACCACCTGAAGAAGGCCAGAGTGTACAATGGCCGAAACGCTGTAATAAATATGGTGACAAAGATGAGGACAATAGTCGAATGATGTAAATAGTGAAATATTTTTGTGTGAGAAAAAGCATTCACTTTAAAACTATTGCTTGGCTGGCAAAGCTTACTTATTTGAACGACATATTTTTGCACCTGAAGGAACCAAATTCAGACATGCAGGGTCGGAATCATACCATGGTAGACACTGGGGGAAAATTGTCCCATTCAAGAAAAAAATTGCTGTACGGAGAGCAAAGTTGGTTAAAGGAACAACTGCAGCTTTTCAGAACTAAATTCTGTCTTGGAAGATTCATCAGAAATATCTCTTACTGAGATCAAAATCATTTTCGAAGATCATCTGAAAAATCTTCAAGAAGAAATCGACAAATATTTTCCAGAAAACATTGACATCAAGAAGCATAGCTGGATCAGAAATATTTTCAGCGTGACCGTCAGTGAAGTTGGTGAAGATATTCCAAGGTTTCAAGAAGAACTTAGAAACCTACTAGAAAACTAAGTACAAAAACAATGCTTTAAAAATCTTACGTGTTCAGAATTTTTGATTCAACTCAATGATAATCCAATTCTGGCAAGAGATGCTGGAAAAGCTCTTCTCCCTTTTCCCAACAACATATCTCTGTGAACATGTTTTTTCAAGTCTTGTTACGATCAAGACTAGAAAAAGAAACGACTTGGATCCCCAGCAAGACTTGCGTTGTACTCTAGCAATCAATATCAAACCCAACTTAGAAGATCTCTCTCACAATATGAAGCAGTTCTATGGTAGTCACTGAAAAAACATTTTTGATTTTGTTACTTTTGGCTACCAATTCATGTAATAAACTTCTTTTAGTGAATTTTGTTTCAATTTTTAATTAAAAAACACTGTGTTTTAGTAATATGAATGTACTCAATAAAAATATACAATTTTAAATAAGAGTAACGAATCAAAATTAATTATCACATGTTGTCCATGCAGTGTAGATATGGCGAAGTTTTTGTTTGCTTTTTATGCCCCCATGAACTAAAATTTCAGATAACACCAAAAATATGAATGAAATTAAGTATATTTTGTTTGAGTATTATTAATAGGAAAGATTGAAAAACTCTCATGTAAAAATTATTTGTTTTATAGTTTATAAAAATAGAAAAAATTTAATTTGAAATTTTAAACTTTCAGCGGAAGCCATTTTCTCCTAAGAGATTTCATTACGAGTGATTCACACGTATTTTTCGAAAATCCACCAAAAATCAAATAATAAGCCTATTTTAAAAAATTTTCAGGACATATTAAAAAAATATATATATTAGGTTGGTGCAAAAATAATGACGTAATAATGTCGTTTTTTGACGTTAAAAAAACGTCAGAAAGCGACATTATTACGTTATTATTTCTGCACCAACCTAATATAAAATAAAAGAAAAAACATGAAAAACATATGTGATTATGGTTTTTGAACGTCCGAAGCCACACACCCCACACTCCGCCACCGTGGGCCAAAAATTGAATGGCATATAAATTTTGAAAATTAAAACTGGAAAAATTTGTTCATATTTTCTTCAAAATGTAAAAGCAAAACAGCTGCTCGGTAGTTATTTCCATTTTTACTGGGTTTTTTTAAAGGCCAGGGCAAGAATTGGTGAAAAATTTTCCGATATAAAAGTTTCAATATAAAATATCATGAAACTTTTTCTATAAGTCCCGAAAAAATAATAAAATCGTGTTATTTGATTTTTGGTGGATTTTCGAAAAATACTGATGATTCAACCGTAATGAAATTATTATTTCTTCTGAAAGTTTAAAATTTCAAATTAAAAATTTCCTATTTTTTTTATTTGCAAAACAAATAATTTTTACATGAGATTACTTTCCGAATATTTCTTCTTAATGATATATTAAAAGTTATACTGAGTTTCATTCATAGTTTTAATTCATTAAAAAACAGACCCAAAAATTTTTCATCTAACATCGACTTATTCAGAGTCGCCGGACCAAGCAAAAATTGCATTTAGGGTCACGGTCAAAAAATTTTGGAACCACTGCCTTACACTCTGCTTCTCTCTCTCTCTCTCTCTCTCTCTCTCTCTCTACATATATATATATATATATATATATATATATATATATATATATATATATATATATATATATATATATATATTTTTCTCTGAATGGGACACGCGTATTTATGTACATATACATTTGTGTCTGTCTTAGTAGTAGAAAGAAAGAAAGAAAGAAAGAAAGGTCATTTGAAAGCGAGGCAAATGGAGAAGCAATGAATAGAGAACTGATCGAAGAAAGAAAGAAAGAAAGAAAGAAAGAAAGGGCGAGGAAAAGGGAGAAGCAATGAGAAGAGAAGAGAAGTGATCAATGAAAGAAAAATTGAAAACGAAGAATCTAAAGAAAAAGATAACGGTGATTTTATAAGCGTTGATTAGGTGTGGCACAAGGCCGAAAGTAGGTGACACCCAGCGGGGATCGAACTCACTATTCAATTGGAATTCTTTTAGCAAGATAAGCTTGCTAACATTTACCCCTCGTCGAAATGTCCATAAGCAATTTTCTAAGAGTAACTTGGAGCACCCATTATCGAACTCACTATTCGGTCGCAAATGATTTAGCGAAACAAGCTTGCTAAGCATTAAGCCACACCGATATGCCTAAGTAGAAGTTACGATAATGGGTAAAGAAAGAAAGAAAGAAAGAAAGAATGAAAGAAAGTGTGAATACATTAAAAAGAAAACAAATGGAAATAATGAAGGGAATAGTTAGTGAACAAAGAAAGAAAGAAAGAAAGAAAGAAAGAAAGAAAGAAAGAAAGAAAGTGTGAATACATTAAAAAGAAAAGAAAGAAAAGAAATGGAAATAATGAAGGGAATAGTTAGTGAACAAAGAAAGAAAGAAAGAAAGAAAGAAAGAAAGAAAGAAAAAGTGTCAATATTTTACAAAAGTGATAAAGAAACAAAGAAACAAAGAAAGAATTAATGGTTGGAAAAAGGAGGGGAAAATGAAATAATTACCCATAGGGACACAACACATATATTCATAGGGACACAACACATATATTCATAGGGACACAACACATATATTCATAGGGACACAACACACACACCCATAGGGACACAACACATATATTCATAGAGACACAACACACACACCCATAGGGACACAGCACATATATTCATAGGGACACAACACACACACCCATAGGGACACAACACATATATTCATAGAGACACAACACACACACCCATAGGGACACAGCACATATATTCATAGAGACACAACACACACACCCATAGGGACACAGCACATATATTCATAGGGACACAACACACACACCCATAGGGACACAACACATATATTCATAGAGACACAACACACACACCCATAGGGACACAACACATATATTCATAGAGACACAACACACACACCCATAGGGACACAACACATATATTCATAGAGACACAACACACACACCCATAGGGACACAACACATATATTCATAGAGACACAACACACACACCCATAGGGACACAACACATATATTCATAGAGACACAACACACACACCCATAGGGACACAACACATATATTCATAGAGACACAACACACACACCCATAGGGACACAACACATATATTCATAGAGACACAACACACACACCCATAGGGACACAACACATATATTCATAGAGACACAACACACACACCCATAGGGACACAACACATATATTCATAGAGACACAACACACACACCGATAGGGACACAACACATATATTCATAGAGACACAACACACACACCGATAGGGACACAACACATATATTCATAGAGACACAACACACACACCCATAGGGACACAACACATATATTCATAGAGACACAACACACACACCCATACGGACACAACACATATATTCATAGAGACACAACACACACACCCATAGGGACACAACACATATATTCATAGAGACACAACACACACACCCATACGGACACAACACATATATTCATAGAGACACAACACACACACCCATAGGGACACAACACATATATTCATAGAGACACAACACACACACCCATAGGGACACAACACATATATTCATAGAGACACAACACACACACCCATACGGACACAACACATATATTCATAGAGACACAACACACACACCCATAGGGACACAACACATATACACATATGGATACAAATGCAGAAATCTTTTGGTTATTGAATTCGTTTTAATCTTTTTCCTAAGCTGTTTCCCTGTATTTGAAAAAGCAGATGCTTACGTCAATGTATGTATAGGTTTGTACGTGGACCAAAAAGAAGAATGAACGGGAAAAAAAATTAGTTGAAAAAAATCATTCGATCGGAACGGACGAAATAAAGGAAGAAAGAAACCGAAGGAAAAAAAAATGATCAAGAAATGTAAAAAAAGAAAAATTAAAAAAAAGTTTAATCTTCAACAACAAAAAAAAAAATGGCGTTAAGAAAGAACGGTGTAGATATGAAAGAAATGATTTATGAAAAAAAATTAATGGTAGAATAGGCGGAAAATTGATAAGTATTAAAAACATATAAATTTCAAAAATTGAAAAATTATAGAATATGCACGTATAATGAAACAAGGAAAGAATAAGCAGGATTTTTAAAAAAAAATTCCTGATTCTTATCTTTTTCTATTTTGTCATTACATCTTAAATATGATGATATTTATTTTTCCAAAATCTTATTTTTCAAGTGCCCACATGAAAATCAGCATTTTTTTTAATAAATACAGACCATTTGCTTGTTCACAGAAGCACTTGAGTCTTTAAATGAAAAAAAAAATGAGTTAAATAAATAAAAATAGTCGAAAAAAAAAAGAATATTTACAGTCTTTGAAAACTTGATGCTGTTTGTATCACTTGACATTTCAAAGCTGGATTGTGACAACTGGTTCTAATTATGACTGTCATGCACTTTGACCTTTCGCAAAGGCAACGGCACTCTCGGTTACATGTTTCGCAGCTGATGTGGCAAGCAGCATTGATCCGAAAAGGTTAAGTGCCCTTTTCAATTATTTTTTTATTTCTCTTTGTTATTTTTGAAAACATTGTTTTATTTTTATTGCATAACATACAGGAGTTGTTTTGTTCTTTTTCTCAAACGTTATCTGCTTTTATTCGTTTTCCTTGATTAACTCATCACCATTTCAAAATATGGATTTTTAAGTTGAAAAGGTTTCAATTTATATTCGCCTGCAGTTTTTCTTTCTCTTATTTCACACTAGCAATGGTACCCAACATTGGGCAGGTTAAGTCCTTTTCCTCCTGTTTCACTGCGCAGATATTTCTTTGAGAGATTTGTTTGTTTGTCTCAAGGTTCTTGATAAAATCCAGAGAAGGATATGCAATGTAATTGGCCCTGATCTCGCATCTCGTCTGCAGTCGCTCTCTCACAGACGTGCTGTTGCCTCCCTCTGTCTTTTTTACAAATACTTTCATGGTAACTGTTCCGTTGAGCTGCTTTTGCTCGTTCCCAGACTTCATGAATTTAAGCGTTCAACTAGGCTGGTATCTCGCACTCACCCTTTCACTGTCGAAACAGTTAAATGTAGCTGTCTCTTCTACTTCAATAGCTTTATATATCGCACTTCTCGCCTGTGGAACTCCCTCTCCTTTTCCTGTTTCCCTGATAACTATAATCTCCAACTATTCAAATGTAATGTCAATCGACGTCTCCAGATGCCTTGATCTATCGCCTATCCTTCTCTTCATCTTTTCCTCTATCACTTCTATCTGCTCTCGCTCAAACTCTCTGTAACCCCTTACGAGTTAGTGGCTTCCCACCTTGCTTGGGGTGAAACGCTTAAAAAAAAACGAAATTTCGAAAAAAGGAATTGAAAAATTGTCGCCATTAAAACTGTTTGATAGGTTTGAATGTTTTCACGTACGGCATGTTTTGCCGTATAATTTCGATTATAACATTTTTAATACATGTTATTAACAATGTCAACATACATTGCTGGCCTCTCTTCACTACCAGTGTTCTAAATGCTAAGGTCCTTACTACTTTCAAGGTAAAATTGTTTTTATTTGAATAACTAAGTAACATGATGATTTTCTAAACGTAGCTTAGATGTGGTACAAGGCCGAATATATTGTGTATCCAAACAACTAAATAACACGTCGGAATTTATTATTACTTATTATTACTTACTATTTTTATATGTCCTTATTTGTGCCCTCCTCGGGTATATTTTAATCAGTGTAATCTACTGGGAATTCTGAACTGAAACTTTTCTTTTGTCTACGGGGGTAGATTGTTCTCGTTCAACTGCCAATGTCTAAGGTTATATTGTCTTGTTCTTACTCTTAGTACTGTTCAGTTATTGCAAGTACGTTTCCGCTGAGTTGGAGTATACACTACCCAACCCAGGAATTCGATTCACAACCACTACGTCATCAAATTCCTGAACCAACGCTTTAATCCACTATGCCATTGCCCTCGTAGAACAATTTTCTGTAGTGAACTTGGAGCCTTAAACCTAATCTGTCTGCTGTCTAATCCTGCAACTGCTTAATTATGATAAAGATGAGAGGCTATGTTATTGACTATTAATTGACTATTAATATTGTAAAAATTGTTCAATTTTTTTCTATTTTTCATACCTGCACAAATAATTTTGTTTTTCTTATTCTGCATAATTCGTCAGTCAAATTTCTTGTATTTAACAGATTGTTCTGAAAATTGATTTTATATTTCTTTCTTTGTACTTTTAACATATAAAAACGTGACATTATTACTTTCTGATATATATATATATATATATATATATATATATATATATATATATATATTATATGTATATATTATTCATATATATATATATATTATTCATATATATATATATATATATTATTCATATATATATATATATATATTATTCATATATATATATATATATATATATATATATATATATATATATATATATATATATATATATATATATATATTTATATATTATTCATATATATATATATTATTCATATATTATATTATATTAGCTCCTGAATTAAATTTAATTCCAGTTGAGCACTCTAGGGCTGAGGTATGGGTTTGTAAACAATGACTATTATAGCTATATAGCGAGACTCTTCGCAAGCCGGATTGAGTCACTGTCGGTCACTGGGCGTGTTTCCAAAAATAAATACGCTAAAAATCTACCTTCACCCCGACCGTGCGCCGACAGCTTAGTGGTAGAATATCCGCCTGATACCAATTCAGTCTGGTTTCGATCCTAGCTAGAGGCAACCGGATGTCTGGCCGCACTGATGAGCTGTGATACAGCGAAACGGTCTGTCTGTGGATGACATTATTTATCTATATATATATATATATATATATATATATGTAAGCAAATATATGGATATAGATCCGACAGTATGAAAAAAAAATATACGGAAAAAACAAACAAAAATCCTTATATGCAATAATGCTGTTTTAATGTTAATATTTCGACGTCGGACGTTTCGGTCAATAAACCATCTTCAGGACATATTCAATATAAAATATAATTAACATTATCAAATTTAACATGACAAAGACGATGGACACAAGAACAAGACTTATCCAAACAGATAACTGAAAGTTTTATACGATCAGCGTTCCGTTTTAATCTGTTTGGATAAGTCTTGTTCTTGTGCCCATCGTCTTTCTCATGTTAAATTTGATAATGTTAATTATATTTTATATCATATTTTATATTGAATATGTCCTGAAGATGGTTTATTGACCGAAACGTCCGACGTCGACATATTAACATTAAAACAGCATTATTGCATATAAGGATTTTTGTTTGTTTTTTCCGTATATTTTTCTTCATATATATATATATATATATATATATATATATATATATATATATATATATTATTCATATATATATATATATATAATAGTTGTTATTTTTCGGCGAATGTTAGGGTAATATTTGTTACCGGTCCTGTTTTCTCTTCCATTCGTAAGGACGTCCTCCCCGCCCACCACATCATATTAATTCAGTGATTTATCAATATAAATGTAGTTGCGGACTCGACTGCATATGGAGTACGTCGCAGCGTTTGTATTAGAGAATAAAACAACATTTACCCCCCCCCCAGGATTTTCAATCCGGCTACCAGGAAGAGCCAACTAACAAATACTTCTGGCTCTGCCATTGCTGAGCATATAATAAATAGCAGGAAATGTGTGGTTAATTTTAGTGTGGACCGTTTTTTGATTTCTATCTAGGTCCCACTCCACATTTCACATCAAGGTTCTAGAGTCCTTATATATCAGATCCTGTGGGCCTTCCCTCTGTAAACAGAGGTAATGCTTACTGGGTATCAAAGTTATTGTACTCTAGTTTCTTGAAATTCGTTTTGTTTTTTTGTTTTTTTTCTATTCCATTCCATTCGTTAATTTAATTTACACGCTTTTATAATTTTTTTATTCTCCACCCCAGCAAAAAATAAAATAAGCTTGATAAGTCCTGGGACGAAAACCGTTTTTTTTTTTTTATAGCTTTTTAAAAAAATGCCTTATAAATTTTGCCTTTTCCTAGCTATTATGAAATTCTGTACCACAAAAACTTATATATATATATATATATATATATATATATATATATATATATATATATATATATATATATATATATATATATATATATATATATATATATATTGTAAATGACGATAATTTCTCATCCCCCAAATTCAGACAGAATTTATTAATAAATCATTGCAATTATTCTATGCATTTCGATCGGATTACTTTGTCTATTGGTTGTTAAACTCAACGTTTTGGTGATTGTATCCTTCATCCTGTCATAATCATTCATATTCGCGAAATTTTAAACCGAGCACTTTATTCAATCTAGAAAACATAGAACGTTTTCATTCTGATTTCTATGCTAAAAGGATATTTTGTTGTCTTATAGCTCCACTAAACAAGAGTATATGACTTTCTATTACTACCCAATGGAGGGATTGAACTTATCACTGCTCGAAAACCAGATAGGCTTAAATAAACGATTTAATTTTTTTTTTTCAACAATTGGTATAATTTTGGAAACATAAAGCGGCAGAATTTTTTAGTGTCTGTCCTTACTTAATCAGAGACAACCAGATGTTGTTTATCTCTATGCAAGGTCGACTGTGGAGGCTGTCAGAGCTGATATTTTAATTTATTTTTACCCAGTGTTATTCTTTGTCTATTATTGTGACTTCCTTTAGCGGAATTTGACGATCATACATTTCCCTTCAATCATAAACAGATACGCCGTCTTTCATTTTCCTCCATACATGATTATCTATTCCTCATTTTATTTCCCTCCATACAGGATTATCTACTCCTTATTTTATTTCCCTCCATACAGGATTATCTACTTCTTATTTTATTTCCCTCCATACATGATTATCTATTCCTTATTTTATTTCCCTCCATACAGGATTATCTATTCCTTATTTTATTTCCCTCCATACAGGATTATCTACTCCTTATTTTATTTCCCTCCATACAGGATTATCTACTCCTTATTTTATTTCCCTCCATACAGGATTATCTACTCCTTATTTTATTTCCCTCCATACATGATTATCTATTCCTTATTTTATTTCCCTCCATACAGGATTATCTACTCCTTATTTTATTTCCCTCCATACATGATTATCTATTCCTTATTTTATTTCCCTCCATACAGGATTATCTACTCCTTATTTTATTTCCCTCCATACATGATTATCTACTCCTTATTTTATTTCCCTCCATACATGATTATCTACTCCTTATTTTATTTCCCTCCATACAGGATTATCTTCTCCTTATTTTATTTCCCTCCATACATGATTATCTATTCCTTATTTTATTTCCCTCCATACAGGATTATCTACTCCTTATTTTATTTCCCTCCATACATGATTATCTATTCCTTATTTTATTTCCCTCCATACAGGATTATCTACTCCTTATTTTATTTCCCTCCATACATGATTATCTACTCCTTATTTTATTTCCCTCCATACATGATTATCTACTCCTTATTTTATTTCCCTCCATACAGGATTATCTTCTCCTTATTTTATTTCCCTCCATACATGATTATCTACTCCTTATTTTATTTCCCTCCATACAGGATTATCACCTCCTTATTTTATTTCCCTCCATACATGATTATCTACTCCCTATTTTATTTCCCTCCATACAGGATTATCAACTCCTTATTTTATTTCCCTTCATACAATGTCAGCTACTCGTTATTTTATTTCCCTCCATACATGATGATCTACTCCCTATTTTATTTCCCTCCATACATGATCAGCTACACCTAATTTTATTTCCTTCATACATGATCAGATATGCCTGATTTTTTTCCCCTCCGTACATGCTCATCTACGCCTGGTTTTATTTCCTTCATACATGATCAGATATGCCTTATTTTATTCCCCTCCATATATGATCATCTACACCTGGTTTTATTTTCTTCATACATGATCACATAAGCCTGATTTTCTTTTCTTGAGATACAAACTTTAACGGGATGTTGGTCTGGAATACGCACAGTTCTTTGGCACGTGCTCTTACGAAAGTGTGAAGTTTGGCTCAGTAGAAATACCTCCGAATTCTGTACTGAAACTTTTATTTAATCCACAGGAATAAACTGTTCTCGTTCCACTGCCAATGTCATGGACCATTGCTTTAACCAGTCTACGGGACAATAGTCTATTGGATTAAAGCTTTGGTTTATGCATTCGGTGAGATAGTAATTGTGAGTTCAATCCTTGTGTGTACTTGGTTCTCAGTGGAAACAGAGTAAACAATAACTGTACTAAAGTAGTTAAAAAAAGAACTAGACAAAATATCTCTAGACATTGGCAGTAGAATGAGTACAGTAAACTTCCAGAGATTAAGTAAATGGTTCGGTTCAGTTCAGTTCAAAATTCCCACTAGGCCAGGTGTGTCAAACTGGCGGCGCACCGGCCACATGCCGCCTTTTACATGCACCCATGCGACCCACACAAAGGTTTCTATAGCCATGGTATATCGAGAATTTTGTCTATATTGGTAAATGCAAATTATTAAAAACAAGGAGAGTTTTTTTTCTCAATTGGTATGATTAGATTGTTTATTCTATCTCAATGTTTTTTTGTTACTTTGTTTTGTTTTTCGAATATCAGCGACATTTTTAACTTCCGGTTAATCCTTGACAACCAAATAATGGTTTGGTTTATTTTATTTTACGGTATATCAACCTCAATGGGTTATTTAATACCGACAAAAAATTTTTATTGCTGGTATTTTGTTTTGTCCAAAATCTGTGTCTGGTAATATTTTTCCTTCAAAATTGTATTGCTGGTAATAATCTTTTTCAAAAAAAGTATTGCTTGTAATAGTTAACTATTTCCCTATAGCTGGGACGCTAACAGGTGCTACCACCCCTAGACCTGGGAACACCAGCAATTAAAAGGTGGTTCCACGTTCCTCATAACCTCCTGAGCAGAGGCCTTGCTGCTGGACGTAGTTTATCATCTTACCCAGGACGTGGATGTAGTTTAACGTCTTACCCAGGACGGAACAACTAAGAACAAATGTAAAGCAAATGTAAAACGTTCGTAATTTTGTAATATTTTTCCTTAAAAATACCGTAAAAAGAGAAAATTATCTGAAGAAGGACGTGTGTTTCAAGAAAAGTAGGAATTATAGTACTTTTGTACCACTGTTAATGGAAAGATAAACTGTTTGATTTGCAACCACTGGACTGCGATGCCAAAAGAATATAATGGGAAAAGACATTATGAAACAAACCATCGATCTTAGGATAAATATGAAGGAGATATGCGTGTTTCAAAAGTGAAGGAATTCAAGGTTAAATTAACACAAGAACAGAGTTGCTTTACAAAAATTCAGAAAGGCAACATTAGTTCTGTTACTGCAAGCTTTGAATTCTGCAAAATGATTGCCATCAGTGGAAAACCTTACAGTGAAGGAGATTTTATAAAGCTATGTATTGTAAAAACAGCTGAAATTGTATGTCCGGAGAAGTCACACTTATTTCAAGACATTTCATTATGCAGGATCACTTGCTGAATGGATTGATGAAATGGCAGGTGATTTGAGTCAACAGTTGAAGACTTTATCATCAAATTTTGAACATTTTTCTGTTGCTCTGGATGAGACTGTTGACATAGCTGGAATCACAGGTCACTATTTTCATCAGGGTTTGTGACAATGAATTTCAAATTTATGAAGAACTAATTGAACTACTCCTAATGCATGATGCTACTAGCCAAGACATTTTTGAGAAAGTTGAACAGCTTCTCCATGAGTATGGCCTTGATTTGAGTAAACTTGTGCTTATCTACTGATGGTGTTGTCAATATGACTGGGAAACATCATGGTGTTGCTCCCAAGTTAGGTATAAAAATAGAAAACATATATCCAGATTCAACATTTAAGCATTTTCACTGGATAATTCATCAAGAGAACTTATGTTCTAAGATTTTAAAATTAGATCATGTGTTGAGTTTGTCATAAAAACAGTAAACTATGTCAGAGGTTGTGCTCTGCATCACTATCAGTTTAGCCATTTATTGGAAGACGTGAATAATCAGTTCACAAATGTCCCATTCTACACAGAAGTTTGATGGCTTTCATGTCACAAGGTACTGAAAAGATTTTTTTATTGTGACACAAAATTGTTATGTTTTTGGAGATGAAGGGTCAAGGCACAGATGAATTGAAAGATGAAAGCTGGCTCCAAGATTTAGCTTTTTCAGTGGATATTACTATCCAATTAAGTGACCTTAATTTGAAATTACAAAGTAAAAATAAGCTCATCACTCAGTTATATGATATCAAATGTTTCATTGCAAAATTAGCTTTATTGAAGTCCTAGTTGTCACATGAAAACTTGATTCATTTTTCTATGTGCAAGGATTTGAAAAAAACTGCCAATACTGAATCTATATTTATCTTTGCTAAGTACGACAGTTACCTGGAATTGCTCGGGCAGAGGAAAGTCTACAGACGGAACTACTGGAAATGCAGACTGATTCAATACCTCGAAGTAGGGGTACCCGGATTTTTTTTTTTTTTTTTTTTTTGATACCTTCCTCAGATATATAAGAAATTCAGAAAGTTTGCTGCAAATATAGGGTGTTTCAAAAAGAATACGCCAAAATCATTGCGCTATTTTTTCAGGTCTATAGCATTGTAGTGGACTAAATCAGTGGTTATTTGATAGAGTAGTTATCAAAGTTTGATTGGGTGTCAGTTTCACCGCTGTCGTTAGTATAACTTCTGGTTCAGATGAATTGTGGGAAGATCAATCAAAATCGCAACTCCTCAGCAGAAGGCATTTGTTTTTGTGACAATGGCATTTGTTTTTGCGACAATGGCATTTGTTTTCGCGACCTTAAGCACGCAAAAACAGTGCTTGAGTTCGTGAAAACAAATGCCATTGTCACAATGCAGGCAGATTCGAATGACTTCATTTTTCAGCAACATGGAGCACCACCCCATTGGCATCTCGGGTTAGAGCTTATCTGAATAAAAACGTGCCTCAGCGATGGATTGGGAGGAGAGGTGCTAAAGACCTTTCTCTTTGTGGTTGGCCTGCAAGATCCCCGGACCTCACTGTCTGTGACTTTTTCTTGTGGGGGTATGTTAAAGACCAAGTTTATGTTCCAGCACTTCCAGCAAGTATCGATGACTTGAAAGATCAAATAACAGCTGCAATCAACACGGTGGACCGTGATAAGCTGAGGCGTGTTTGGGAGGAATTCTCATATCGGCTTGATGTTGTCTGCGCTGCCGGTGGTGGCCACTTATAAAACATGAAATGAAACTTGAATGTATATACAACACATGTGTTCATGCTAGAGGTTTGAAATTTTTTTCGTTATTGACACATCACGTGATGATTTGGGCGTATTCTTTTTGAAACACCCTGTATTATGGCGATGTTTGGTTCCACATATGTCTGTGAGCAGTTATTTTAATTTATGAAAACCACAAAAACGTCTCACAGAACCAGATTAACTGAATTGAAAGATGAAAGCTGGCTCCAAGATCTAGCTTTTTCAGCGGATATTACTGCCCACTTAAGTGACCTTAATTTTAAATTACAAAGTAAAAATAAGCTCATTACTATTCATCAGCTAAACCTGATGAGTGGTAATTACATGACAGAGATAGATGGATGGATCGTCGCTCGTATGCAAGGATTTCCGTCCACACTCCCTGTTGCAGACGCCTGCTCGGGCACATTTGTGTTTGTTCAACACCAGAAGATGACATTTGTCATCTTTGATCAAAGTGGGATCTACACAGATATTCCAACCTGATATATCAAGATTAATTTGTCTAAAGCGATGTCAATCATCAGGACAACATAAAAATGATTAAATTGTACTACCTTGTATTGTAAGTATTTTGTATTTAAAGTTTAGTTACTACTAGCTGTGATTAATGTAAGACTGTAAGCAGTTGTGCCCCTCAAGGCTGCAGATATGACCGATGCGGCCCTCAATATGCCCTGAGTGTGACGTGCTTGCTGTAGGCTATCCAGATCAAAGAAGGCCTGGGCCATAAAGGTCGAAGCGTTGTGATAACAACAACAAAGATGAGGACAATCGTCAGAATGTAAATAGACTAAATAAATTTAACAGCGTACCAATTGCAATAAACATGCTTTTTAAACATTTTCTTTTATGCATCATATCTCTCCAGAATGTGCAAGCATGGCTCTCCACAATTTCCACTCTGTAGTTACTTTAAGTGATTTCTAACTCCTTACCCTGTCTTTTTCTCCCTGTTCTCTCATCCATTCACACAAACCTTTTATATAGGGATACTCTCTGTTTCTCTTGGCTTCAGTGTGGCCTGTGAGTTTTCGTTTCTCCATGCTCTCTTTCCACATTATATATCCCGGATATTTTAACTGCATCTTCCTAATTGTAAGTATCATTTTTTTCTAGCTCCTATTTACCTTAAAACGTCCTTATTGCTTACATGTCGTGTCTATGGTATTAACAGAATCCATCAGTTAAAAAAAAAAAAAAGAAGAAATATATATCTAACGCTACGGGTTATTTTTTATTTTTTTTTTCATTTGTAAAGAGATTGCTAACTTTCACTGCTATAGATTAGCATATAGCATTTCAGCACTATTTTCTTTTTTATTGCGAAATATTCTAGCTCCTATTCTTTGCTTAGTTTCTGTAAGGCATCTTACACACTTCCCATGCGCTGCTTCATATTTGTGTCACATTTTCCGTCGTCTGTTTCTACTCTACTCAGATCTAATGTGATAATGAAGGTTTGCGAAAGTTTTTTTTTTTCTTAACTTGGACAGCGAGATGATTATAAGACCCACAATGTTTTATTATAGATGGACATGACTTTAACATACGCTACATAAAAGACATTATGTTGATGGAAAATTCCAAAAAGAAAATTCAAAGATCTATTAAAGAAGATAATGTAGGTGTAGCAATCTATACCACACCAGATCAACATTGTTGACCTGAGGTGTCCCTCCTGGGTACCGAATGCAGAATCATGTGCCCTCACAGCTACACCTGATGAGTGGTAATTGGATGACAGAGATAGATAGATGGATGGATGGTCGCTCATATGCAAGGATTTCCGTCTAGAATCCCTGTTGCAGACGCCTGTTCAGGCATGTGTGAGCATTATACTGCAACTGTGGTGAGTGGGGTCTAGGTTACAGTTTCTGGAAGAAGGTGCTTCATCTAACGTGATCAAGTCTGAACAAGGCTAACACGTTCGAACCCTCGGTCACGATGACTCGTGACTTCATTCTAGCACAACCACCGATGGCTCCGTCTACCCAGTTTCATTCACAAGCCTTGGTATCGTTTTCATACACTTTCTCATGGAATGATTTTCACTCTCCAAACACTGAGATTATCTCCTCCAGACCAATAAAATCAAGTCTCAAATCGACCACTGGGACATTTGAACTCACATGGTAAGAAAACGAACGTTCTAACTACTTGGCCACCTGCCCATATAGTAGATAGATAGATAGATAGATAGATAGATAGATAGATAGATAGATAAGAAACAAATGAACATAGATAGATAGATAGATAGATAGATAGATTTGAACAGACCGAAATAGATATTAGGTTGGTGCAAAAATAATGACGTAATAATGTCGTTTTTTACGTATTTTTTAACGTCAAAAAACGACATTATAACGTCATTATTTTTGCCCCTACCTAATAGATTTGAACAGACCGAAATAGATAGATAGATAGATAGATAGATAACTGTCCCCGCATAGAAGTTGGATATAGTCTCTCATATATCGCATATGTGAATGTAAGGTCCACGTTTCGGACGAGGGCTCTGTAGTACTCCCCCCACCTTCAAAATATACACACCCGCTGTCAGTAACTGGAGAAGTAATGTAATGTCAAATAAGTGAGATTCTGTCCAGTATTATCATTGGTCGCCATTATTATTTCATTACAGAGGGAAGAAAGAAGAAAAGTGTATATAGAGGATGCGGTAGAAATACCTCTTACATTTTAAAGGTTGTCAAAAAGCGCGAGGTAGGAGCTATTTCTGCCACACAGTGTATTAACCGTGGGAAGAAGAAAGAAAGAAAGAAAGAAAGAAAGAAAGAAAGAAAGAAAGAAAGTGATGTGAAGTTAAGTTAAGTTAAGTTAAGTTAAGTTAAGTTAAGTTAAGTTAAGTTAAGTTAAGTTAAGTTAAGTTAAGTTAAGTTAAGTTAAGTTAAGCACTAGTCAGTCGCTAAGCTTGTCCTCCCTCTACGTTATTCTCAGTGACGAGTTATATTGGCTTTCTCTTCCGCTTATGCAAATTAGGCATGTTAATTTGCCAGTATCACTAAAGAAAGAAAGAATGAAAGAAAGAAAGAAAGAAAGAAAGAAACACAAAGGAGAAAAGAAAGAAAAAAATGAAAGAAATAAAGAAAGAAAGAAAGAAAAGGAGGAAGAAAAGAAAGAAAGAAAGAAAGAAAGAAAGAAAGAAAGACGTAATAATTACAAACACACACACTCACGCACACACATAAACGCTCACAGAAACGTACATTTTTTTTTTTTTTTAAGGTCGGTGGTCTTTATTTTAGATCTTTTCTGAACCTTTTCTCTGTTTTTGACAAATATACGCATACATTCGTGTGTATTTAGGCTCGTGCATGGATAAAAAAAGAAGCAACGAAAAACAAAAATTAGTGGAAAAACTCATGAGGTAAGAAAAAAAAAAGAGCATGAAATAAAAGAATAAAAGAATCGAAGGGAAAAAAAAAAAAGGTAAAAAAAATATCGTAAAAATAAAAAAAATAAAAAATAAAAACAAAAGTTAGATCTACAAGAACAAAAAATGCCTATAAAGATGGATCGAGGTCGATAAAAGCCAGAGATGATTTGGGAAGTAATACATAATGGCTGAATGCACGAAAATTGATAATTGATAAAAAAAAAAATTATGTGAAAACCTGAAAAATTATAGAATGCACACGTGCAATAAAACAAGCAAATATTTAAGCATTTTTTTTTTTTTTTGGTGGTGGCGGGTTGTTAATATATTCCTTGTTCTTGAGTTCTTCTCTTTTGTCAAAACGAACAACAATTCAAGACTTGTGTAAAATATAGTAGCGGTAAAAATCAGGCAGGTGCCAACATTTCACTATCTGGGCAATGCAGTATCAAACAATACGTTGGTTGGTTGTTTTAGTTTAACGGTATATTAACATCTCTGTGAGTCATTTAATGCCGATATCTAAATATATTGTGTACACAATTTTATTATATTTTTTTTAAATAATAATGGTTTAGCGATACAAGTCTTACTAATTAACCCATAGTTGGGGGGAGAAGAGGTGGATTCATAGCTTTCCCAAGATTACTTGCGCGTAAGTGAATATAACGAATCCGACTGGAATTGAAACTCGGATCTCCGATTAACAATTCCTAGTCATTAGCCGCGACACCACCAACACACACAAGCTTACAGCTTGGATATATTCCTAATTGGTCACCCGATATAGGCACTGACTAGGCTCCAGGTTGCTTAATTTCGTTGTTCGTACGGGAAATGGTGTTTCAAAGTAACGTGGCCGTAAGTACAACAATACGCACAAGAGAAATCTGAAAACTCATACGAATAGCAAGAGATCCTTTCAGAAACTGGTTTGGTTTGATTTGGTTTATTTTATTTTACGGTATATCAACCTCAATGGGTTATTTAATACCGACAAAAAATTTTATTGCTAGTAATATTTTGTTCTGTCAAAAATCTGTTTCTGGTAATATTTTTCCTTCAAAATTGTATTGCTGGTAATATTTTTTTTCAAAAAATGTATTGCTGGTAATAGTTAACTATTTGCCCATAGCTGGGACCCAAACAGGTGCTACCACCCCGGGTCAGGGTGGACCTGGGAACACTAGCAATTAAGAGGCGGTTTTAAGCTCCTCAAAACCACCTGATCAGGGCCCTTGCTGTTTGACGTAGTTTAACGTCTTACGCAGAAGGCAGATGTAGTTTAACGTCTTACCCAGGACGAGCTTTCAGAAACTGGGTAAGCTGTGAAGAGATCAAAATAAAAAGCCAAGAGAAACAAAGCGAAGAGTTGAGGACTGCTATGTAATATCGATGACAATGAAAATATAAATCAGGATTGAAGTGGAGCTGTTTAGTTATTTAGTTTCGTCTATCACCCTGTTCACACTCCTCCTCGTTCTTTTGAACAGGAGTAGAGGTTTATTCTTGTTTCCTCTTTACGATTGGATTTCCTGTTCCTTCTAAACTCTATACTCCTTACGTTTTCGCCTGAACTCTGAAATTTTATTCACTAATTATTTTTTCTCTCACAATATGAGTTGATAGCCTATTGTCCGTTTCGCACTACTCCCTTTTCTTTTTCCTATTCAATATTGGGTTTCCGGTTTTTTCTGTCTGTTTATTCGCATTTTTTGCCAATCACAACAATCTTGATCTCTTCAAGCCTTTTTTAATCATTTCACCCCAAGCAAGGCAGGAGTGCCACTTGCGCGAAGGGTGTTATAGAGAGTGAAAGTGAAAGGAAATACTGGGTATAGTGGGGTGGGGGGATTGAAAAAAAAGATAAAAAAATGAACGGGATTCAAGACAACAGAAGATGGCTGTTGACGCTGCATTTAAATTTTTAACATTGTAGCTATCAGGGAAGCATTTAGGTAGAAGAGAGTTCCACGGTCGGCAAGTGCGAGAAAAGAATAGATGTTTAGCGAGGAAAAGTTATTCAGGCTACCTTAATAGCCTACCGAAAATACAGAACCCACTCATGGGGTATTGTTGATTATCGTAATTAATTGACAATATCTCTCCACCATTTTTTCATTAGAATTTGAGCGGAAAGAAATTACGTTTCTTTTTTTCTTTTCTTTTTTTTTTCTTTTAATCATATCACCCGAAAGCAAGGTGAAAATGCCACTAGTACGCAGAGGGTTACAGGGAGTGAAAGCTAAAGAAAAGACTGCGTATAGGGAAGATTTAGGAAAGGACAAAAGATGAACGGGACTCAAGAAGACAGATCTTCTTGACTCCCGTTCATATTTTGTCCTTTTCTAAATGGAGATTGACATTGCATATAAATTTTTGAAGATTGTAATTATCTGGCAAGCAAGCAAAAGAAAGGGGGTTTCACAGGTTGGAAGTGCCTGAAAAGAAACTGTTGGAGTAGAAGTGGTGGTTGCATTTAGCTATTTCAAGAGTAAAAGGCTGGGACCTAGATGTCAATCTAGTAGCGCGCTTAAATTCATGTAGTTGGGACATCATGAAAGATAGCTGATCGAAACAGTTGCCATAACAATATTTGTAGAAAAACATCACGTCGGTAAGAAAGTGACTGAATTCGAGATGTCAGACCAGGATCGATTACATTGCAGATCTTTCTTTGGCTTTTGTCTAGGACCTCGAGATAAACAGTTGAGACACCAGACTAAATATGGCAGCAGTATTCGATGCACAGACGAATAATTCCGTTGTAAGTGTTGTAAGATGGACTCTGCAGATAAAAACCTTCTGGAACGACACACAGAACCAACTTTCCTAGCAGTAGATGCAGCTATTGATTCAATGTAGTTGTTCCACCTCAAGTTCATTTAAAATCGTGAAGCCATGAAGGCGCAGTGAGACGCTCTCTGTGATGGTTAAATGAGAGCAATTTAGTTTTGGAAGGATTAAAATTTACAAGCCGTTTCTTGCTCCAGTTAACAACTCCTTTTCAACTGCAGCGCTCAGTTTAACTGCCGGATTTACTATTGAGGCAGGAGTAAATGGTATTGTAGCCGTTATCTTTCCTGCATAGTCCCAAGAACATCACTTCTTGCCCTATCTTACACTCATACAATACGACAAAGTAACCCTCTACCTTGAGTTGCTCTTGGGCCTTGTGTCGGGTGAATATTAGTAAAGGAGAAAAATAACAATGTAATGTCCTATATTACATTAGATCTTGTCGGTACAACCGAGAGGAGAGGCCATGTACAGCGCAAAGGCTCCATATACCATCACCCAGGCTAGAGTTCTGGAGAGGTCACTGCACTCTCGCCACCAAAGAACAGAATTTTGACCAATCAGAGTGCTTCCTTTATCTCGCGAGATAAACGGATGTCAAATTAATATAGCAGTGGACGCTAAAAATGTCCGTCAAAGATGAAAAATGACTTGAAGCGACAGTGATATGCTTCTACCGAAGAATATTGGTAAAATGTTATTCCTGTAAGTCTGATAGTTTCGATAAAATCAAAATTGGCAGCTGCTCTCCAAAATGACCTAAAATCTGTTGTGAACTTCGACCCGAAACGGCTTCTTAATTTTCTCTCCTCGAAAGCAAAACTGCTCTCTATTAATCATCCAAAGGAACTTTCTTTGTCTTCCATCGGCTCCTGGAGAGCAACTCACTACGCCAACTTGGACTCACATTTTCCACTGAAGTGAGATGAAATGATTATATTGAATCAATTTCTAAGTCTGCGACTAGAAAGTCGTTTCACTGTGCCAGTTTTCTCGCCCGAAACTATCTCGCACTTTTATGAGTCTTCCATTAGGCGATCCATCGAAAAGTACTGCTACATCTAGTCTGGTGCTTCTGGTTTATATCTAGAGATTCTTGACAATATCCTGAGAAGAATCTGTAATGTTTTCAGTCCTGGCCTGACATCTCAGCTCCAATCCTAACGTGGCTTTCCTGGGCCGTTTCTATAAATATTTTCACCGTAATTGGTCTCAGATTTTCTCGTTGATAGCTTCGAACTAGAAAACTTAAGCTTAAAAACAAACAACTCAACATCAATAAAATGTTGCCAAATTTGAGAACAAGCATATTAAATACATTTCACGTGAAGACGCGATATTTAAAAAACAAACACGATGAATTAAAACGAAATATTTGAAAAAGGATGAAACTCATATAGCATAATTATTGGTTTGATAATTGCTTTTGAAAGCTGAAAATTCACAGATGTTAGACGATCTACATTTAAACTTAAACCGCAAACCAGAAAATAGATAGATAGATAGATAGATAGATAGATAGATAGATAGATAGATAGATAATGAAGAGATATGAGTAGATAGATAGATAGATAGATAGATAGATAGATAGATAGATAGATAGATAGATAGAGTGTGGACATAAGCATCAACACGGCAGAGTGATTGTTAACTTCACTCCTTAATGCGACCAACTTGGTCTGGTGATTGCTTGAAGCGTGAAACTGCCTGTCACCATGCAGTGTTGATTTCTTTGTCCACGTTGTATACAAATGCAAATACTTTCTGATATTAACCACTCTTTTCCTATAAATATAACAATATATATGTGTATATGTGTGTACGTGTTTCCGCGTGTATGTGTGCGTTCTGTGTGTGAGACAAAGAGAAAGAGAGAAAGATGGACAGATTACTTACATTATTTACATTTTTCTGACTGTTGTCCTCATCTTTATTGCCATATTCACGACGTTTCGGCCTTCTTCATGGGATTGGAATTTCGAACTGAACCTTTCATTTCGTTCATAGCAGTCCGAACAATGTAAATAATGTAAATAATTACAAGACTTCATCTCGGAAATGTAAACAGATATGGACAGATTAATAAAGTGAGTAAGAAAAGGAAACTGGGGAGGGACTAACTCAAAATAGGAGAGACAGGGAGAAAGAAGACACAAGAAAAGAGAGCATGAGATCTAAGAGGAGAAAATAGGGACCTAACAGAAAGGGAAAGGCTCTCCGGATAGCAATGCACATAAAAGCTAACGGCAGCTGGGATTCCCAAGTGGTCACTCATCTAGTTATTGATCAGGCTCTACGTTGCTTACTTTCGGTGATCGTACGAGAACCGGTGTTTCAACGTGATATAACTATAGGTAAGGTCTGAACTGCCATAAATAAAGAATTTTGTTTGTTTAAACATTTGACATGTTCATGCGAGGGCCACACTTGTATCAGCAGTTCTGGCAATTACCCTAATGTATTCTATATGTAAGGAGGAAATTAAACTTTTTTTTCAAGAATTGCTGCAATGCTAACCTCATCAGGTTAATTGTCAATCGTTAGTATCCTTCATAGCGAGATAATGTTCACTTCCTTCTCTTACATTAATATCACACACCTCATTCAATAACCCTCTACTTCCAGTGGCTCTTAAGCCTGGGAACATTAGTAAAAACAAAAATAGAGTTTTATATAGAATGTTTTACAGCATACCAACTTTATTATTTAATGCCGAATCCTGTCGTGCAATATAAGATAGGTATATGTTTATTTAGTTTCACAAGACAGGTAGCCGTTTATTTAGTTTCACAAAATGGACGTTTATTTAGTTTGCATTTTTATTTAGTCAGAAAGCTAAAAACAAGCATAGTAAACAAGTTTTCGCGTTTTTATGGGGTTACCCCTCTACAGAAGGAAGCAGTCGATATATCCTTACCACCAGCCGACAGGACGATATATCGAAATGAATTTATTTTTTTTTTTTTTTTTTTGGCGCGTGGTCATGTGTGACGTCATGAGCTGCGGTGCGATATTCACTTCCAGCGTCTCGTAAATGTGTAAAAACTGTTCAAAAGTTCTGCGTGTCCGAGTGCTTTCTGCTATAATTTTAGCCATTATCAAGGATGATTTTATTTTTACTTTTAGCTAAATGTATGAGTTGTGTTATGTATGTATCGAGAGTTATCGGGATGTTTTATTTTCCAAACACGGACAGCACATTGTGTCCATTTTCGTAGTTAATGTTACTGAGTACTGGCTTTTTCTTGCTTATTATTAGCACTTCCATTATTTTTAATCGTTCTTACATGTGGATGATGTTATTATGTGTTTAAATGAGTCCTAATGGATCTATTGTACGGTAGATGTAACGTAAGTTGTCTAGATAGGCATGTAGTTGCGTGACTGATGTAATTATTTATGAGTTCAGTTTGATCAGGAACACAGTTCTTTAAGGAACATATATATATATATATATATATATATATATATAAATTCATGAATCATTCATACAAAAAACGAAATATAGAGGTTAATGTTTTTTGTATGAATGATTCATGAATTTATAAATTATAATTGCAACTTTTAATTGAAATATATATATATATACATATATATAATTTGTATAATTTGTATATTTCTTTTCTTAGATATCTAAGATAGCTCTATTTTATATGAATTCATAAGATCTTTTTAATGCACGTAAAAAGTAACATTTGTATTTAGTTATACATTCTACGCTTAGTAATTTATCAAAAATGGGCACTTGTTTATTTAAATGAGTCCTAATGGAGCTATGTCCGGGTAGATGTAACGTAAGTCGTCTGGATAAGCATGTAGGAGTGTGGCCGATGTAATTAAATTACTTATGAGTTCAGATTCATCAGGATCACAGTTCTTTAAGGGGCATATATATATATATATATATATATATATATATAATTTGTATATTTCTTTTCTTACATAACTAAGATAGCTCTGTTTTATATGACTTTTGGACACGTCCGACATCTATCGTTCCTTTCCTGTCTTTTTTTCCAAAAGGAATGGTGGACAAAACTAAAAATTATAGAAATTCAAATCGCAAATGGATTAATAAGTAATATATATATATATATATATATATATATATATATATATATATATATATATATATATATATATATATATATATATATATATATAAAACTAAGCAAAGTGCTGAATACACTAAGTAAAGCAAATCTAACTGAACCTAAAGAGCCAGGCAAACCTACCTAGGTTTCACCTACGCGGATCGTCAGGGTACCACTTGTATAACCTTGCTAGATCCAGCTAATGCTCTGCGATAGAGCGGCTAAGGGTCAAAGAGGAATCGTGGCTCCTGGGGCACTTGGATGAGTATCACTGCGGAACTGAGAGAGTAGCGGCGCTATATAGAGTCTAGATTGTGCTCTTTTCGTCGACGAGTCCCGTGGTACAGTCGGTAAGACGTTTGCTTTGTATCGAAAACGGTCCGAGTTCGATTGTCGGTAGTAGATGCACGCTGCTAGGACGAAACGTCCCTCCAGTGCTTTCTGTCGGGGATTCTTCTAGGCTCGACTAATTACTATTATATATATATATGTATATATATATATATATATATATAATAGTAATTATATATAATATTAATTATATATATATATAATAGTAATTTTATATATATATATATAATAGTAATTATATATGTGGTTAAATAATTTACACCTATTGTGTCTATTTATTTTAGTTTTAATCAGTTCAAGTCCACGAATTAATTTTTTGGTGGCTGTAGAAAACTGATCAAGAAAAATTCAAAAATTTTCTTTCAAATAATTTTTATTTTCCCCAAGTACTTGTTATCTTCAGGAGTTGCAGATCTATGGATGTATTATGCGTTAACACCGTAAATTCAAAATATTTTTTCATCGTTATGAAAAAGAGCTAACTTATGTGATATTTTTTAAAAGATTTTTTTTATTGTAATATTTTAAATTAGTACATTTTATAGAACATTTTGCTGCTACAAACATTTGCTCACCTCTTGCAGAACCCTAGTATTCCAGAGAGCACTCAATGATGCACGCTGTTTTAATATATTAACGCTCACCGTAATATCCATTAATATAAAAATAATATAAAAATCTAGTATTACTTATAGATTTCTAATCCATTAATGCCCACCTTCACAAAAATCAAATATGACCGTTAATAACTTAAATAATTTGCATTGAATTTCTGTGGTAATGACAATATTACGACGAAATATCTCCCAGTTGGTTTTGACTTTCCGTTACAATACAGGTCTGCGGTATAACATTCACGAACTTGTTCAAGTTATTGTCAGGTTTGTTCGTGTTTTTTTTTTAATTTTATTTTACATTAAGACCGGTTCACAGGTTAGTAAGTGAATGCATGGACGTAGGTTAAGGAGAACATAACATAATATGACAATTAATTCCGCGTGGAATTTTTTTTGAATTAAATATAAAAAAAAAGATTTACCATGACGTTAGCGCATACGCAGGAAACGCAAAACTGTAAAGCCCGCCAAATCACTCCGTTGATCTTATACCTGTAGACAGTAGACAAAACAAAATCTTATTGGCTAATGCAAATCTCGATGTTATTATAAAAGTAAGATCTACTTCCTGATATAATAACTGTTTCTAAAATTACATCGTGGGGCGAATTATGCGGAAAGGCGGCCTGTCAACAGGTGGGTGTGCCTAACAAAAGGGATTTGATATTGCAATACCTGAAATTCGGAATGAAGCCAGGGTAACATGCCTGATGACCACTACCGTTGCATTTTATAAATGTATTTCAAGAATTAGTCGTTTCCTTATAAGGAAATATTCGACATTCATTACTCGAATAGCCAGTACTTCTCTTGGTTGAAATTTATGGATTCTTCTCTCTTAAAACCATTTTTCAGAATGTTTATAAAATCCAATAGTTCTTTTCCTGTATCAGTCAATCATTATTATTTAAGAAAAATTCTTACAATCTAATTTTTTTAAAGCATTTCACCCCTAGCAAGGCGGGAAGCCACTAGTACGCAAGGGGTTATAGAGGATTTGAAGCGAGAGCAGATAGGAATGATAGAGGAGAGGATGAGGAGAAGGATAGTGAATAGATCAAGTCAACTGGAGATGTCGATTGACATTACATTTGAATAGTTGGAGATTAAAGCTATCAGGGAAACAGGAGTAGGGGAGGGAGTTCCACCGGCGAGAGGTGCGAGACATGAAGATATTGGAGTAGAAGAGGCGGCTACATTTAACAGTTTCAACATTTACACAGTAATAACAAAAGGTTGATAAACCGTAAAACTCAAGAAGAAATTTCTAACAAGACAGCTTTTCCCCAAGAACAAAAAAAAACAGTAAGTATTTACCTAGACACCCCACTTTAAGGCAGGATGTGAAACAAGGTCGATTTTTTTTATGTGGTGTGCGCCATACACATACGTATGCATATGGGTAAAGGACGAAAAATTTTTCCCGAGTCCCCGCGACTACTGTCAAGCTGGCATCTATCAGGGGGTTAAAATCCCCGGAACCAGGCCTTCAACCATCTAAAATGAGGTGAAACGTTTACTCCACTTCCGGCAAAAATTGCACGTAGATACTTCCTTGAACACGATAGTCTGAACCACTTCAAATCAAGGGTCAATCATTATCTATCCTCCTTATCCTTGTAATCTTCAGTTGTTAGTCTAATCAAACACGTCATTTCAGCACGAACCTTAAATGGATCCCGAATTTTATATCTGTAGAACTTTAGTATAAAAGAAACTTAGTTTAAGTACAGTACAAGATGAATTTAACTCGGCTCGAACCCAAACCAGCAAGTTTCGGGTTCAAAATAAATAGCGAGCCATAATGGAAGCCGAGCATCCAACGATGTTTGTTTGCCTGTCTGTATCTGACGGCAAATGCTATGGACATAAGAGATGCGGCAAATTGATGTTTTCCGAGGGTTAATCGTGTTTTCAATTTCATTAAATTCACGGCTATTTAATTTGATTACTCTGTCATTACTTTCTGAAATTCATTTGCACTGAACGTTCGCAATTAAAATCATCCTTTCAACATCTTTTGTTAAATCATTTAATGTCTAAACTTCGCCGATAATCATTCAGATCTTTATTCACTAGCTCACAACTAAATGCAATCAATTCCCGTCGTTAGAATCAAACTAAATGAGAAGCAAGGGCGTATAATTATTCGTTTAAAGGCCAAGATTTTGCATCTTCCACAAATGCTCATATTATAAAAGTGGGCGGAAAAGGTGACAAGCACAAATTCTGATTTCTTTGTGTTAAATTTTTACTAAAAACTGAATTTATTCTCTATTTCATCTTATTAACTTCATCAACTTTATAATGATCTTTATAATGATGAGATTTATTTCTGGATGTGTTTATATTTTTATCATAACAGCAAAAGCGGCACATTGTGGCATAAATTTTGTTAGGGCAATAATGTTAAAATAATATAAGTTGAAAAATGAAACGATTACCAATCCAAATTACAACCAAATAACAAAACAGTGCCTGTTATTGTGCTCACCCCGATAATATTGATCCGATTTTTGTATATTTACATTATTCGGACTATTGTCCTCCTCTTTGTCGCCATATTTATTACAACGTTTCGGCCGTTGTACGCTCCGGCCTTCTTCAGGTGGTTGGAATGTCGAACTGAACCATTTATTTCGCTCACTGGATGTTAATTTCATTCTGAAAGTTCTCCACTGCCTTAAACTTTTGGGTCCTGTCACTGGATCTAAAAACGCTTTTATCCACTGTGTCATGTGTCCTTGAGGACATCTGGATATGAATTTCTGGGTATTATAAACCTAATGTCTTCAGCAACCATTTTTACCAGTGCTCATATTGCAATTTTGTTGTTATCATCATGTTTTTACCAGAGCTCATATTGAAACTTTGTTTTTATCATTGCTTTTCTCTGGCACTCGATATTACTGGTTCCCATATTGTATTTATTTCTATGGTTGATAACAGCAAAATTGCAATATGAGCAATGGTAAAAATTGTTGCTGATGACATTAGGTTTATAATACCCAGAAATTCCTACCCATGGCACAGTGGATAAAGGCGTTGGTTAGATCCAGTGACAGGACCCAAAGAGTGTGAGTTCAATACCCTGTTAAGGCAGTGGAGAACTTTCGGAGGGAAATTAACAGGAGATGACTGATAACTAACATACATTAGACATGGCACGTGGAACTAGAAAAGTCTACCCCAGTAAGGGAAATAAAGGGTTCAATTCGACATTCCAACCACCTGAAGAAGGCCAGAGCGTACAACGACCGAAACGTTGTAATAAATATGGCGAGAAAGATGAGGACAATAGTCCAAATAATGTAAATAATGTACATAATACCTCATCTCAGAGATATAGACAGACTCCAAGTTTTGTATGTTTAATCGTTTAAAACGTCGGAAAAATAAAATGATGGCTGTATAAAGTAATCCATGAAATAATGATACCTCTATTTTAACATCTGTCTATATTTCTGTGATGTGGTATTGTAACTATTTACATCATTCGGACTGTTGTCCTCATCTTTACTACCGTCTTCACGACGTTTCGGCCGATGTACGCATCGGCCTTCTTCAGGTGATATACGTTGGTATTTCGAACTGACCACTTTATTTAGTTCACGGGAGTAGATTGTTCTAATTCCAGTTAATTCTCCTTCGTATCTCAGCTCTCCAAGTTTTTGTTCCCTCTGCTCTGACCAGGTATTGAACTCACAACTGTTTGGGTCAAGTAACTTTTGGATCACCGAACCAGCGCTTTTATCCATTAGGGACATCGGTGAGTGGATTTTTGGAAGTTATAAACATATTATAGTAGGAAATCTAAAAAGGGAAGTGATTCTTCGGGGCATAATTCTTGTAAAATTACTGCCTCTTAGGTATTCCATCAGTCTTGACATCTCAGAGAATCTATCATATTTTACCTTTGTTTTTCTTTCATCTCTTTCCTTCATCTTTTAATTCTTTCGTGATATATTTTCTTCCATATCTGTCTATATCTCTGAGATAAGGTATTATGATTATTTATTATTATTTATATTATTCTGACTGTTAACCTCATCTTCATTGCCATATTAACATTGACAACGTTTCGGCCGTTTCACGCTCCGGCCCTTTTCAGATGATTGGAATTTCGAACAGAACCTTGAGGACACATGGCCCAGTGGATAAAGATGTTGGTTAGATCCAGTGGCTAGACCCAAAGCATTAGTGAACCAAAACTTAGAGAGTTGATTTAAAGGGAAATAACCGAGACATCCGGAAGAGGCATGGCACGTAGAACTAGAACAATCTAGCACGTTCGGTTCGAAATTCCAGTCGTCTAAAGAAGGCCGGAGCGTACAGCGGCCGTAAACATTATGAATATGACAATGAAGATGAGGATACTAGTTTGAATGATGTAAATAATGTAAATATTTTCTGCCATTCACAGAGCCAGTCTTTTCACGTCTTGTCTTCGTAAACATTTTTGAATAGTTCATTAATGTATCTGCCTCTCTGCGTCAACATTGCAAAAGCGATAACGCATTATCTTCATCGCATTGGGGACATTAAAACTTATATTGCAGACAAGAAATATTTAAATACAATTGGTACATTATACCATAAGATATTTGTCGTGGCTATGATGAGTGTTGTGGTTGCTAAATTATTATTCATATTTATAAATATAAGATTTATGAATCATATATTAAAAATAAGCAGGGTAATTAAAATGAAGTGGTTTATTTTAACATCGTATTTGACCACGGGTTTATTTTGACATCGTATTTGACCACGGGTTTATTTTGACATCGTATTTGACCACGGGTTTATTTTGACATTGTATTTGACCACGGGTTTATTTTGGCATTATTTTTTTAGTAGAGTTTCGTTAGATGTATTCATTCACTTAAAAGTACCTTTTGAATTTTTTTAACTTCATTTATTATTATTATTATTATTATTATTATTATAAATCCGTCAAAATGGCGGCATATCTGATTAAGTTTTTAGTATTAAAAGATTGGTCTGTCTATATTTCTGAGAAGAGGTATTATGTACAGTATTTACATTATGCGGACTATTGTCCTCATGTTTGTCGCCATATTTGTCACAACGTTTCGGCCGTTGTACGCTCCGGCCTTTTTTAGGTGGTCCTCAAGGACACATGGCACAGTGGATAAAGGCGTTGGTTAGATCCAGTGACAGACCCAAAGAGTGCGAGTTCAATACCCGGTTAAGGCAGTGGAGAACTTTCAGAGGGAAAAATTAGCAGGAGATAACTGATAACTGACATCCATCAAACATGGCACGTGGAACTAGAACTGTCTACCCCAGGGATCGAAATAAAGGGTTCAGTTCGAAATTCCAACCACCTGAAGAAGGCCGGAGCGTACAACGACCGAAACGTTGTAATAAATATGGCGACAAAGATGAGGACAATAGTCCGCATAATGTAAATACTATATTAAAAGATTGTTTTCAAATCAGGGTAATATAATTCTTTCAAGAGGCACGTAAAAGCAGTACCATTATGCAAATCGAACAATCTTTTAGAATGATTGCTAGTGTTTTATTATTAATCCCCTAAATGAATTCAGAATGGATGAAGAAAGAAAATAGAAGAGCAAAAGAAAAATATATTTAGTTTAATTTAATAAGTCACAATGCTAAATGCAAAGAATTGGAAACAAGAATATTATGTTGTATATGAGGCAGGTGTGACGTCTTTGCTTTAAGAAGGCGCTGTAAACTTTGGGAGCAGAATCTTTGTAAAATAAGATATTCCATTTGTCTCTCAGAATTAGCATTGCAAAAGAGATAACGCGTTATCTTCATGGCAATAGGAACATTAAATTGCATACAGGAAATATTCAAAATTGGTACATTATACCGTAAGATATTTGTCATGGCTACGATGAGCATCGCTGTTGCTAAGACATACGAAGATAAACACATATTGATGAGTATGGGTTTTGCTAACATCAGCTTATTTGGTGCAGGCTATTGGACATGAAGAGGTTTATTTTGACATCGTATTTGGATGACTGGTTTACTTTGGCCTTGTTTTTTAGTAAAGCGTGGTTACTCTTATTCATTCACTTAAAATTCCCTTTGGAATTTGTTGAATACCTTTATTATTATTATTATTATTATTATTATTATTATTATTATTATTATAGATCCGTCAAAATGGCGACATGTCTTGTTAAGTTCTTAGTATTATAAGGTTGTTTTCAAATCAGGGAAATATGATTCTTTCAAGAGATACGTTGTTGTGGATTCCGGGATGAAATCCAGTCTCAAATGAATAACAAACGCAGGAATGAAATATAGCAAATAAATGTATTGACGTAATAATACAATTGGTAATACGGTTAGTAGATGCAGAAATGCGGTTAGTTGCAATAATATATATATACAGTTTGGGAAATTGAGTATCAAAGTATGACTTCCTTCTGAGTCTACGTGCTCGCAACTGTGACTCCTACAAAGCGGTTACCTCACACTCTCACTCTTCACTGTATCACTCTATCTTTCGTCTAACACCCGGGCATTCACCAGCAGCAGTACAAGTACACACTGGGCGAGTCCACTTGTATGAAAAGGGGGTGGATCTCTTACACCCCCCTCCTTAGATCCATTTGTGGGGGAGTTAGTATTTTTTTCTCTTATGGTCGATAACCAGAGGTTCGGTAAATTTTCTCTTCCTATTTTAAATGATCTCTTGGGTACAATAGGTGTATACTGGTTTTTGTTCTTGTTTGGTAATAATTTGTCAAACAGACTGTATTTTTACCTTCGTCCTCTGCATAAATTCATCCTTTTCCGCTTCTCTTCTTATCTCTCGCAAAGTCACAGTTCCTTTACTGCCTTCTATAACTGTTTACTGTTTTCATCTATGGTCGCAAATGGAACGTTTCGCTTCTTTTACATACTGGTTGGATGTTTTCTTTTAATTTAATTCTGGCCTTAAATTTGTTGCAACGTCCCAACCCTCTCGAAAATACCTCAGGAAATTGGTTATATAATTCTTCCTTTAACTTTATAGCATCTGATGGTTCCACCTCTAACTTTTTGCAAAAAGAGCTGATAGATAGATCACAAACGTTGAACTTTTGCATCCAGTCGATACCTACTAGATTTTCAGTATCTTTCATGACGTATATCTTAAGTTTTTTTTTCCCCCGTGAAATTTAACATTCACGATTATTTCTTCTTCGAATTTTATTCACTTGCCTGTAACCGACTTGGCAATTTTTTGTGTATGTAACATGGTTGGTCTATTAAGTTTTCTCCATGTCTGTAGGTTGATTATCGTGAGATTGGAACCCGAATCCAGTTGCAATTTTATCTTTTTATTTAAGATTTCAAGTTCTACATATTTCCTTATGCTGGTGTTGTCTTCGTTATGCAACCTAGTAGCCCTTATTCTACTAGTATCTTTTCTGTTCCTATATGGGGATGCCTTGTGGCCCTGTTGTCTACACTCAAGACAGTTTTTACATTTAAAAAGGCAATCCTTGTTCCAATGTAGTCCTCCACATCGATAACATGCTGATGGGGGTGGGGCTTATATTTGCTTCGAGTTTCGTCATAATTTGCCCTGTATGTTGTAATTTTTCTCTTATTGTAGAATTTTTGTTTTCTTTCCGGGGAGAGTGAGAATCTTTTTTCATTATTATAGAATTTTTGATTTCTTACCGGGGAGGGTGAAAAAAGTAGACTTTTGTTTAACTTACGTATATGAGATACAGCTGACTCCTCAATGTCCTTCGCGTCTTTCTTTATACTTAGGCATCTCTGGCAATCTTCCGATAATTGTTGTAGCGTTAGTCCCGGTTCATTTTGTAATTTTTAAAGCATTCTTTTGTACATTTCGCTATCTTTTGTTGAAACTAACCCTTGAACAAAGATGAGACATTTGAAATTGTCCGGAATTAATTCCACTAGTTTGAAGTCGTCGCAATGTTTATTTACGATTGCGGCAAACGTGGAATAATCCTCATTATCGCCCTTTACCAGGTTAAGGCATTTCCACCTCCTGTTTTCGGACAAGAGTTCTTTAAGACATATCACTGCTTCCTCAAATGCTAATTCGTTCGTCTTTTTTGGCAAGATATAATCCACGAACTTTGTATATTCTTCAGTTCCTAATTTTCTAAGCAATAGACGTAGCTTTTTTGCTTCTGTCCAGTTTTGATTGTCGATGATAAAGATGCCTTCATGTCTTCTAAAGTAATCTCCGAATATTTTATCCTCATCTAGAAAATATTTGAAAATCTCTATGGTATTCCAGATTGCTTTTTGCTAAAAAGTTGCCTCTTTTTCAATATCTAATTGCTTGTTACCCGCTACTTTAAATATTAGTTCCTGGAGCTCTATTTGTCTTTCTTGATTTTCCTTCTGCGTTTGTAGTAATTGCTTTTGCCATTTTTCTGCCATTATTTCTTGTAGTTGTAATTGTTGATCATTTTGGTATTTTACCAGTTCTACCAAAATATTTTAAAAAATCACCCATGATAACTCAATTTTACGTATTTTTAATCCTCGTAACTCTTTGTCATCAATTTGTTGTGGACAGCGAGGGCATTTTTTTTTGTCGTTTGTTCTTCCGGTGTGAGTTCAAATCGCTCGTCGCCAATTTGTTCCGGGATGAAATCCGGTCTCAAATGAATGACAAACGGAGGAATGAAATATAGCAAATGAATGTATTGACGTAATAATACAATTGGTAATACAGGTAGTAGATCCATAAATGCGGTTAGTCGCAATAATAATATATATATACAGTCTGGAAAATTCAGTATCGAAGTGGGATACTACGTGCTCGCAACTGTGACTCCTACAAAGCGGTTACCTCACACTCTTACTCTCTCACTATTCACTGTATCACTCTATCAGTGTATCTCTCGTCTAACACCCGGGTATTCACCGGCAGCAGTACAAGTACACACTGGGCGAGTCCACTTGTATGAAAAAGGGATGGACCCCTTAACACAGGTAAAAGCAGAATCATTATGCCAATCGAACAATCTCTTAGAATGATTACTATTGTTTTATCATTAGTCCCCTAAATAAATCCAGAATGGATTAAGAAAGAAAATAGGAGAGTAAAAGAAAAATATATTTAGTTTAACTTAATAAGTCACAATGCTAATTAGAAGGTATTGGGAGCAAGAATATTACGTTGCATATAAGGCAAGTATGACGTCTTTGCTCTAAGAAGGCGCTGTGTTTCTTTGGGGGCAGAATCTTTATAAGATTATTGCGTCTTGGACATTCCATCAATCTTGATGACTCAGAGAACCCATCATCTTTTATATCTGCTTTTCTTCCATCTCTTTCCTGCATCTTTTAATTCTTTCGTCATATATTTCTTACAATTACTATCGTTGCACTCTACCATTTCACAGAAGCAGTATCATCACATCATGGCTTCGTAAACAGCCTCAGCACTGCAAAAGAGATAACGCGTTATCGTCATTGTAATGGGGACATTAAAACTTATATTGCAGACAAGAAATATTTAAATACAATTGATACAACATACCGTAAGATATTGTTGTTTCTTTGATTACTGTCGCTGATTCTATGACATACAAAGTTATTACACACATATATATATATATATATATATGTGTGTGTGTGTGTGTGTGTATTAATGTGGATAAAGCATTTTTATATACGTGCGTTAGCGTACGTACACAGATAAGCGAATAAATATTTACGCAATTTAATATCAGGTTAAACAAAACAGTGCTCAATGTGGTTATACAGAGCCAAGAAGTACATATTAATAAATATACATATATCTACGTTCGAAGGTAGTAAGCCTTTTGTATAATCAAAGCAAGTCCTATTAACACAATATAGAATTTTAAATATTAAATGTTAAAACTAACTCACAAAAAGCGCTCAATGTTTATTTTCATAAAACAGAGCAAATTATTTGATACAATTCGAATTAAGATACCATCAATGAATGATCATTTTCACCCACGAATTTTAAATTTTCCATCACTAATTTTCCATTAATTTATCTCTCCTTTACTATCTCTCCGGTTCTTCCGTATTTTGTTCTTTCTTTCTTTCTTCAGCTGACTATTCCTCTTCAACAAACTGACAACATAAACAGTTTGAAAAATCCCGTGAATTTAAAATTCGTGTGTGAAAATGATCATTCATTAATGGTATCTTATCCCCAATCCCCAAACAATGACTACTATCCCCAAGCCGCTCACTCCAGAGCTTCTAATGCTCTGGAGTGAGCGGCTTGGGGATAGTAGTCATAGTTTGGGGATTGGGGATAGTAGTCATAGTTTGGGGAGGCACTAGAACAGACCCAGCGAGTTTCAAATGTCTTTCCTACTGTGTGCAGGTCTGAATTGTCATGGAGGAAAGCATCATTCTTTTTTCCTAATGACGGACGGCCGCAATTTTCGACGGATTTGTACCAAAATTTACATGCACATGATCCAAGTTAGCGGGAAGGCCAAGACCAACTTTGCATTTCCCATCTCCCATGGATAGCGGAAATAATCGATTTTTTCATGCTTCTACGCCAGTTTTCATGTAGTTTGCGGCCATTTTCTACTGACCAGAGTGAAAGCCTATAGATGGCTGCCACGAATAGGCAGGAAGGTTCTTTTGGCCAGCGTAAGAGCCAACAGCTGACTGACACGAATGTTAACTAGCATGCTAGCATGCAAAAAAAATCGATAGCTGCATTCGTCATAAAGTAGAACAAATTTTAATTCTTCATGGCACTTTACTCCAATTGGCTCATTCGCTTGCTTAAACTCAACGTTGATTCTGATTCCGCAGAACTGGTTTCGGTGCGAAAAAGTATTGATTGTTAACATTCTTTTTTCATTCGATTTTTCCAGTTACGAATCCTTTTTTAAAACTGATCGTTTTGTGTTCATTTTGTTTAGTTCTTTTTTCGTAACAGATTTAATGCTTCGTATAGAGCTTTGAAAAAATTCGCAGTGTGCAAAAAGTAAGGCATGCAGCAACATCAGCACGGCAAAGGGCACTCCTTTAAAGGCAAGGAAGGGCAAAAATATTTTAAGTCAAGTGATAGCGATTGCTGTATGATTTTTGAATCAAGCACGGGCAACGCCGGGCCATGCTGCTAGTGATGTAATAACTGCCATTGTTTTAAGATCAGTCCCCTAAATAATGCCAGAACGAATAAAGAAAGAAAGCAGGAGAGTAAAATAAAAATAAACTTGATTTTTATGAAGGTGGGCATTAATGGATTAGAAATCTCTTTTATATTATGATTTATATTAACATATATTACGGTCCCGCAAGAGACAATGACAAATAGGCTAATTCATTTTCGAGTAATTTTTGTTTCACTTTATATATGTAATTTTACTTACGGCATATTGTTGGCAAATCCTTGGTTATTTTAATAAAGGCTTCGAACTTCTATATTATTTAAGATTATAATAATCATAGGGAATTTATTTAGCCATGTCTCTATGGGATCAGTGTGAAACCGCCTTCGCTGGTTAGTGGACAGGACGTGTACGTGTCGGATTCGTGTATCATTGTGTGGCTCACTCGTGTACAGGACTAGCGTCGATATATTAAGTTTACCACGTGAACTTCGATAAACATATAAAAGCGATATTAATATGATAATTTTTATGCAGGTTTTCCCCGAGGGTTCTACAAAGGTAAAAAGGTTTGGAAGCGCTACGTTAAACAAATACTTTATAACATTGAAGACATTTAATAAGGCGCAAGTCTAAATAGAATTAATTGGTAGCACACGAGGCAGGTAAGACGTCTTTGCTCGAAGAAGGCGCTGTGATTCTTTGGGGCAGAATCTTTGCAGAATTATTGTGTCTAAGATATTCCAGTTGTCTCTCAGAGTCAGCATTGCAAAAGAGATAACGCCTTATCTTCATGGCAATCGAAACATTAAAACTTATATTGAAAGCATCGAAATATTCAAATTACATTGGAACATTATACCGTAATGTATTTGTCGTGGCTACGATGAGCATCGCTCTTGCTAAGACATACAAAGATAAATACATATTGATTGGTATGGGGTTTGCTAACATCAGTTTATTTGGTGCATGTAGACTATTGGACATGAAGAGGTTTATTTTGACATCATATTTGGACTACTAGTTTAATTTGGTATTGTCTTTTACTACGGCGTGGTTACTCTTATTCATTCACTTAAAATTCCCTTTGTAATTTGTTGACTTCCTTTATTATTATTATTATTATTATTATTATTATTATTATTATTATTATTATAGATCCGTCAAAATGGCGGCATGTCTGATTAAGTTCTTAGTATTATAAGGTTGTTTTCAAATCTGAGTTATTAATTCATTCAAGAGGCACGTAAATCAGGAACCTTATGCCAGTTGCGCAATCCTTTGTAATAATTTCAATTGTTTTATTATTATTCCCCTAAATAAATCCAGAATGGATAAAGAAATAAAATAGGAGAACAAAAGAAAAATATCCTTAGTTTAATTTAATAACTCACAACGCAAGGAATTGGAAGCGGGAATATTATGTTGCATATGAGGCAAGTATGACGTCTTTGTTCTAAGAATGGCGCTGTGATTCATTGAGTCAGAATATTTGTAAAATTATTGCGTCTTAGATTTTCCTTCGGTCTTGACAGCTCAGAGAAACCATCGTCTCTTACCTTTTCTTTTCTCTCATCTCTTTCTTGCATCTTTTAATTCTTTTGTCATATATCTCTTCCAATTATTATCCTTCCACTCTATCATTTCACAGAACCAGTATTTTCGTCTCCTGGCTTCATAAACATCTTCGATTAGTTTGTCATTGTCATCGTAAAGACTGTGTCAACTAGCGTCAGCATTGCAAGACGAGAGAGATAACCTGTTACCTCCATTGCAATTGTGACGTTAAGACACAAATTGTTTTTTTTTTTTTTTTAAGCATTTCACCCCAAGCAAGGCAGGAAGCCACTAGGACGCAAGGGGTTACAGAAAATTTAGAGCAAGATCAGATAGGAGTGATAGAAGAAAGGATGAAGAGAAGGGTAGTGGATAGATGTCGATTGACATGAAAGTATTTGTAGAACAGGCAGAGGGAGGCGACGGCGCGTCTGTGAGAAAGTAACTGTAGACGAGATGCCAGAGCAAGGCTAACTACATTGCATATCCGCCCATGGAGCCTATCAAGAACCCCGAGGCAAAAAGAAGGGGCACCAGACCATATATGGCAGCAATACTCCATGCAAGGACGAATTGTTGATTTGTAGATCTGGAGGATCGATTCCGGGGAGAAAAATTTCCTGGCGCGGCACAGGGAGCCAACTTTCCTTGCGGTGGACGAAGCAATTGACTCAATGTATTTATTCCATCTCAGGTCAGCAGTGAGACCGAGCAGCCGCAGAGAGTTGCTCTCGAGAAGTTGAGCGTCAGACATTCTAATGGAGTGCAGGGAAGGATCTCTGTGGTGATTAATAGAGATCAGTTTTGTCTTCGAAGTGTTGAAGTTGACCAGTCAATTCTTGCCCTAGTTCACAACCGATTGGAGGTCCTTTTCGAGACGCACGGCCAGGTGAGTTTTGTCAGTGACACTAAATTTATTTTTGAGGCAAGAATAAATTGTGGCGTCATCCGCGTAGATGCCAACTTGGGAATTTATGGCGGGCGTCAGGAAGGTCATTTATGTAGATAAGGAATAGAGTGGGGCCTAGGATGGAGCCTTGAGGAACACCTGCGTTCGTGGGATAGGAACTGGGTGAGAATTCATTGAGAACGACCTTCAATTCACGGTTAGACAGGAATGATTGTATTAGGTTATACAATCGACCTGTAATGCCACAACCCTGGAGCTAGCGAAGAAAGGCCGGCATGCCAAACCCTATCAAATGCTTTGGAGATGTCTAGTGCTATAGCACGGGCTTACCCGTTATTTTGAAGAGCTCGGTAGGCAGTTTCAGTGATGGCCGTAAGCACATCAGCTGTAGATCGGGCAAAGCGGAAACCATATTGCTTGTCTGAGAGCAGGTTATGGGATGTGAGGTGGTCAGAGGGGTCGCCGGAGTTCTTGAAGACAGGAACAATCGAAGAGGACTTCCAGCAGTCAGGAAAACAAGATTCCTTGAGGCAGTAGTTGTGTAGTTTAGAAAGGGCGGGCGCCAGTTCAGGCGCGCATTTCTTCAAGACAATGGCTGGTATCCCATCTCCACCACTAGCCTTATTGGGGTCTAAATTGGAGATAACGCCCAATACCAAAACTGGGGTTATGTTTAACCTAATCAATAGGGTCTCGGTTCTAAGAGGGAAGCCGGGTATAGGTACACCGGAAGAGTCGAGCGTCGAGTTGAATGAAAATTTCCGAGCAAAGCATTGAGCCTTGTCGGTAGAGGAATTCAGGACTTCGAACTGGTTGAATAAAGAAGGTATAGATGGTTTGCAATTGTTCAATACGCTCTTGCAGAGACGCCAATAATCTTTGGAGCCAAATTTGCGAGATGCAATACGTTCCTTCATCCGAGCCGCAAATAGTGACTTAGCATCGTTGAGGACACGCTTACACTCGTTACGGGCGGAGGCAAAGAGACGTCTATTGCAGTCAAACATGTCGCTACAGAATAGGTGGAAGTAGTGGTTCCTATGGGCGATGGCAGCTGAGCAAGCAGCGGAGAACCAGGGGGAGGAGCGCGACTTGACCCTATATTTCCTTGATGGGATAAAAGCGTCGATTCCAGGTTTAACCCAGGATGAGACCTCAGAAGCACATTCTTGGACGGGGAGCGTAAAGACTCTATCCCAGGTGACATCGCGGAGGAAATCACGGGAAATACATTTTAAACATTATACCGTAATATTTGAAACTTTTATTTGCAATGTAATAATGGCGTATAACAGAGACATAACACAGACGGTATAGACATAAGAATCAATACAGGATGGTTACTAGCCATAAAAAATGGTTATTTACAGTTGCACGCCGCAATGCGCTCTTCAGGCAATATATAATTTATTAATATAGACGTTAATTTATTGCAGATTAGAGTGTAGTATCTGTCCAGTACCCTCTGGTTCTCCTGAGTTGGAATCTGTTATACTTTCTGATTAAGAATCTATGCGATTATTCTGATTGCTTGTATGTTTTCCCCCTCAAATTAGCATGTGCTTTCTGCCCAGTCTCTTGACCCTTCTGAATTAGAATCAGTTACATACCGTGTCCCAAAAATATATCAAATAATAGTAAGCCAGAAGAAATTATCCCCCCACTCCAAAAAAACAATGGAATGGTGGGAGGATCTAAAGGCAAATATGAAGGTCAAAATGTTAGAGATAAAAAGCTGCCGTAAAAAGCAAAAATCAGGTGAAAGATATATATATATATATATATATATATATATATATATATATATATATATATATATATATATATATATATTATGGATATTCTACCGAAAACATGTAAAATCGCTACACAATTGCAGTCGTGTTTCAACGCACATCAATGAGTCTCATCAGGCGATTGTAAATTACTGGCGGGTGAACGATTTATTTGGATTTAAAAGCAAAATACAACTTCTTTTTTTTTAAAAAAAATGGTTATAAGACTTAAGCGTTTTACCTTGAT
>OZ010607.1:31703932-31733932 GCA_963932145.1 Acanthosepion lycidas | reverse complement strand
TTCCCAGGAGCACCCTGACCCGGAATTGTAGCACCGGTTGGGGTCCCAGCTCTGGGCGAATAGTTAAGTGGGGAGAATTAGTCCTGGGGATGACGATAAACTACATTCGAGAGCTAGGCCTCTGATCAGGAGGTTTTGAGTAGCGTAGAACCAGCTCTTAAGTACTGATGTTACCAGGTCCACCCTGACTCAGGGTGGTAGCCATATAACAGGATGGCTAACACATAGCAATCTAGCATGCTAATTGTCCATAGCCGGGAACCTTGTTAGGGTCTCAGCTATGGGCAACTAGTTAACCCCCAAACTAGGATCTAAACAGATTTTAATACAAGCAATACATTTTTGTAAAAGATTATTACCAGTAAATAAATTTTTGAAGGAAAATTGTTACCAGCAATACATTTTTGGAATAAAATATTAGCAGCAATACAACTTTTGAAAAAAAATATTACCAGTAATAAAAATCTTGTTGGCATTAAATAAACCATTGAGGTGTTTATATGCCGAAAAACAAAAACAAAAAAACAAAGCAACAAAAGTCCCAGAAAGTAACAAACTAATGTACTTTTAAAAATTGAATTTCCTGTGAAAGATTTTGCACAGACATATCTATTCTCACGAGGACACCCCGAGGCGGTGTAATGGTTAACAAGCTTGTCTCGCGAGAACAATTATGATTGAGTATTGAGTTCGATCCTCACTGAGTGCCCCATACTTTCGGCCTTGTGCCACATCTAAGCTAGCTTGGAAAATCACTTTGGAACCTCGAGGCGGTGTAATAGTTAACAAGCTTGTCTCACTAAAACAATTACGACTGAGTAATGAGTTCGATCCTCACTGGGTGCCCCATACTTTCGGCCTTGTGGTCTACGTCCTTAATGGACGCGGCATATAAAAATATGAAGATAAAAGAAGTATTCCGATATAAAAACAAATAAAACTGTTTGGAATGCACACGAATACTTATGACTGAAACCAGAAACTCCTTGTAGTTATTTTTTGGCAAAGGTATTTAGAAAGCTAGTTGAATAATTATGAAAATCTGACTTGCTACTTGATAAATATAAAGAAGAAATATTTTGGGTGGTATCCAAACCTCCCACTGAACTAACGGTATTAAAAGGGTTTAATGTCAATATTTCACGATATTCTCTCACATGAATCCAAAGTTATTTTTAATAGTTCACAATTATTTTACTGATCTCCGCGTGGGATGGGTGCTAATTAAAACCAACATGGCTGACACCACACTCACCGTAAAGAACTCAATTCTTTACGGCATATTAATGCATATTCAAACTAGGTTTTATCGATGCAGTGATAATAAGATTAAAAGCAAATTAAAACATTGCAAAATAAAGGAGTTATTTGATGAAGGCAAGTAAAGCAGAATGAAAAAGCAGACGCGTTTGGCGAAGGCAAGTAAGCCAAAATAAATACCAGACGCGTTTGGTGAAGGCAAGTAAGGCAAAATAAATACCAGACGCGTTTAGTGAAGGCAAGTAAGGCAAAATAAATACCAGACGCGTTTAGTGAAGGCAAGTAAGGCAAAATAAATACCAGACGCGTTTAGTGAAGGCAAGTAAGGCAAAATAAATACCAGACGCGTTTAGTGAAGGCAAGTAAGGCAAAATAAATACCAGACGCGTTTAGTGAAGGCAAGTAAGGCAAAATAAATACCAGACGCGTTTAGTGAAGGCAAGTAAGGCAAAATAAATACCAGACGCGTTTGGTGAAGGCAAGTACGGCAAAATAAATACCAGACGCGTTTAGTGGAAGCAAGTACGGCAAAATAAATACCAGACGCGTTTGGTGAAGGTGAGTAAGGTAAACTAAATACCGGACGCGTTTGGTGGAGGGGGGCAAAGTTAGGCAAAAAAAATACCAGACGCGTTTAGTGAAAGCAAGTAAGGCAAAATAAATACCAGACGTTTTTTAGTAACAAAAAAGAACACAATATATTAGGTTGGTGCAAAAATAATGACGTAATAATGTCGTTTTTTGACGTATTTTTTAACGTCAAAAAACGACATTATTACGTCATTATTTTTACACCAACCTAATACAAATCAAAGTAGGAAATATTTTGGGAGAAAGCTGAAAACGGTGATTTTAAATTGTTCGAAATATCAAATAAAATTATCAGTTAATTACACAAATTTAGATATCAAAGATGGTATCGAAAATACAATATCGATATCCGATGGCGCAGTGGAATAGTGAAGGTGTCTTCCAAATTTGAGAATTACATGAAGAAACACTAAATTTTAGTTAGAATGAAAGGAAAGTGTACGAGACTGTTAAGTAAAATCGGTCCTTCTATTAGGCAGTGAATGCTGGATCATTTCCTCGCAGATGAAGAAGTGACTTAAGACAACAGAAATATGATTCTACAGAATGATCCTGAGAATACCATGGACTGAACATGTAAGCAACGAGGAAGTTCTAAAGAATATTCAAGTAAAAGGGACACTTATATCTAAGAAGCGTTTTAACAAAGGATAGCGAAATAAGCATTCCAAAAACAAAGCCAGAGAAACGGATGAAATTCGTTTGCAACAAAGAAAAGCATGCTGGATTGCTATGTGTTAGCCATCTTATAATATGGTAGTGAATACTGGACAATCTCCCCGCGATTCAATAAATTAAAATGTAACGTGGTTCTATATAAGGATATTGAAAATTCCATGGAAGTGGTGAGTAAACAACAAGAAAGCCTTAAAGAAAATGGCAACAGAAAGTAAAAAAACAGCCTCAGTTCTTTGGGTACTGTTATATACCGCGCCTATGAACACTAAATGGTATGTGCCAATCCTCGTGAATACATTGGACACTATTATAAGTGGGGGTAATATGATGTCTATGTAGTCCACTACTAGCAGTGGTTTACCTACTACATGCCGCTGGCGAGTATTTTATTTTGTTGCTGTTATAAAAATTACCATTTCATTTCCAACCTCCGTTTTGGTTATTCCTCATTCAGTAACCTTTTCTAGGTTACAACAGACGCATTATAAAGAAGGGGACTTGAAAAACTTAATCCTCACGGGGAATAATAAGGGCAAGAGAGTTAAGGGAATGTAGCGAGCCTCTTACCTGACGAATTGGGGTAAATTGTTGGCGGAACAGGGGATGGGAGCCTTAGCAAAGGGAGAGAAAGTAATAAAAATCATGATCGGCTTATGTCCTCAAGGGATCAGTAGCTATATATAGTGAGCACAGGATACACTGGGAGGCTTGCATCGGGAATTACTAGCCTGCCACCCGATTCCCTGTCTTTCAGTGGTGTATTCTCTTATTTTCTTTAATCTCCACGCGTGTTTCTGTTCCTTCACTCGAGTACCGCTTTTGTCTGTTTGTAGCCGCTTTAAGGATACAACATATAAAAACACAAAAAGGAAAAGAAACTAAATAAAATTGGGTCGACTGAATAGATTAAATAAAGTGTTCAGTTCTGAAAATGCCCTTAGCTTAACGGATCGAAAATACTCCTGATAAAATAAGAGGGCACAACGCAGACGAGGATAATAGTCCGCATGGAAATAGTATATTTTTATTAGTATTAATATTTTATTAGTATCTCTTCTACTTTATATTTCTTATGTTATATGATACTGATAATATTAGACATGATAGGCTACGAATTTCTTGGATGAAATAATATATTTTTATACTGTTTGTATTAAAAAACTAAGAAACAAACATGGCTATCTAAATATTTGTCTTGATGGAAATGAAGAAGTAAAAAAAAAAATTAAAAAAACACCCTGTAAGATACTTAAACGCATTTCCTATCTTTGGATTGAAGCTTTCGAAATAAAAAAGTTCCAGTTGTTTTTAATGTCAAACAGAGACAGACCAATCCTAAAAGAAGAAAAAATTGTTTAAAAAAAAATTAGTAGCAAAATGGCACAAAAATGGGAAAATGAGAAAGGGGAGATAACTTCGGTGAACTAGAAGTTAAAGTAAGGCAGAACAAATCACAAATACATAACTGAAAACAGAGTAAAAGAAAATCGAAGAAACTTATGCTGTGGTGGTTATCTTTAGAATCACAAGATGCTGTTTTCTTTTTTTAGGTTTTCTAAATCTCATAAGACAAACTGAGAAACTTGTAGGTCAGATAGACTTAGATTTGATTTGTTCTTCTCGTCAGCTAAGCGCTGGTGTAAATACGATAATAAAAGAACAAAAACGTACCTACAATCTCCCAAATTCTTCTTTTATGTACCGTGCCCCTTCAAGATTTGGCGATGATAGCTTTCCACAAATTCCTATCCCTTATGGAATCGACTCCCAAGACGTGTTTCCTCCATCACTACAATCTTGACCTATTCACGTCTAAAAAAATTTTAGCGCGTTTTTCTTTATCTATATATATAAAGTTAGGGCCTCTGTCTGTCTGTTTCTTTGTTATGGAACTCCTCCTAGGGTTTGGGGATACACCTCCACAACCATATATATTCTGAAACTACGTCCTCGGTAGTATAGTGGTGAGTATCCCCACCTGTTACGCGGGAGACCGGGGTTCGATTCCCCGCCGAGAAGCCTCTTTATGGGCACCTCGGCATGGTTAGCTAAAACAGTTACAACTGAATAGTGAGTTCGATCCTCACTGGGTGCCCCATACTTTCGGCCATGTGCCGCATCATAGCTACGTTTAGAAAATCAATATATTCTGAAACTACATTACTCAGGGTACTTGGGTAAGTAAATTTTATTTTGATCAAAGGGGGTCTCCTGTGCCACAAACTGACCACTAATTATTTTTCCTTTAGATTTAAATTAAATTTAAATTTGAACAAAGGAATGACTCCTAGGGTTCTTGGATAAGTAGATTTCCTTTTCATCAAAGAGGCGTCCCCGGGGGAGGGGGTCATAAACCCCCACTGATTTTTCCCCTTTAATTTAAATTTGAACAAGAAAATGACTCCTATCTAAAATATTGGAGAAAGCCAGAAGATGGAGGTCACATCGGTGAGATCAAAATGAGAAAATATGGACGTCAAGCTGAGCAAGAAATCACCAATCAGTGGGTAGTGCCTAACAATATATATTTGAGTTCGGCTAGTTTATATTAAAACCTTGTTAAGCCTTAATACTTCGTTTCTGGAAGGCAACTTTCACTATTCTAAGGCGATTTTGAATCTTTGTCTCTCGCTTTACGCCATAAGTAACTACACACCCAGTATATATTGTATTTGCTGTTAACACAATATTTTGGCAGTTCCATTGCTAAGTCTTTAGGATAATTAGAATAGAAAAGGATTTTAACTACATTTATGTGATAAGGAATAATATGTCGCTGCCGATACTTGAGTTTGAACATAGATCGTCAGTGAGCAAACACAGTCGATGCCATTATTGAATTAAGTAAACCACGTGACCATAGAGGAAACGCATATATGGGAGGTAGCGTATATCTAATTGATCTCCATTTCCATTCTATCATTTTTTTTTAAAGCTTAGCGCCCCGAGCAAGGCATAAAGCCACTAGGATGCAGGGGGGTTGCAGAAGATTTGTAGCAAGAGCAGATAGGAGTGATAGAAGAAAGGATGAAGGGAAGGATAGGGTGTAGATCAAGGTAACTGGAGATGTCGATTGACATTACATTTGAATAGTTGGAGATTATAGCTATCAGGGAAACAGTAATTGGGAAGGGTGTTCCACGGGCGAGAAGTGCGAGGTATGAAGCTATTGGAGTAGAAGAGACGGCTACATTTTAAAGTTTCTACAGTGTAACGGTTAGAGCGGGATGCCAGCCTCGTAAGGCGCTTGTATTCATGGAGTCTGGGGACCAGGGAAAGCAGCTCATCGGAGCAATTGCTATGAAAGTATTTGTAGAAGAGACAGAGAGAGGCGACGGCGCGTCTGTGAGATAGTGGCTGCAGGCGAGACGCCAGATCAGGGCCAATCACATTACATATCCGTCTCTGGATCTTGTCAAGAACTCCGAGGTAAACAGAAGGTGCCCCAGACCATATATGTCAGCAATACTTCATGCAAGGGCGTTTTGTATATTTGAAGTATCGATTCAGGGGAGAAAAATTTCCTGGCGCGGCATAGAGAGACAACTTTCTTCGCGGTGGACGATGCAATTGACTCAATGTATTTGTTCAATCTCAGGTCAGCAGTCAACGTGAGACCGAGCAGTCGCAGGGAGTCGCTCTCAAGAAGTTGACTATCAGACATTCTAATGGGGGGCAGGTAAGGATATCTATGGTGGTTAATGGAGAGTAGTTTAGTTTTTGAGGCGTTAAATTTGACCATCCAATTGTTGCCCCAGTTAACAACCGATTGGAGGTCCATTTCAAGACGCGCGGCCAGGTTAGTTTTGCCTCTATTACTATTCGGATCTGCATTTCTAGTTTTTCCTCTATTACTATACGAATCGCTATTCTCTACTCTATTCACTATACTATTTCTCTATTCGGATTACTATACCCATTACTATTCGAGCTAGTATTATCGAGCAAGTATTATTAGTGCAAATGTTATTCGAAGGCGTCTGACACGAGTATTGTTCAACGACGTTACTATAGTTGTGTCTGCGATTACAAAGTCTCTACTACAAAGAGAATTACGAAAGTAACAGCGAGTATTCGTTGATATCACAAAAATTTATAACAACCTTTGCATTTGGTGGGTGATATATAATAGTCGTCCACTTAAAATTTAGACTGGAGGAATACAAGTCAGACATAAAGTTGTCGGGGGGCAAAAGGTTCATCATCACCATTTATAAACTCTTCAGGATATGGGTGACCAAGGTTTTTCACGACTTCCTGCCCTTTATAGTTTAACTATCATTCTCTTTGGTCTGTTTACCCACTCTCATTAACTTGTTTACTGTTTCCCTCTACGCATCCTTACCTCAAATACATTGATATGTCCCGGAAAGGTATTTATTTGATCGAAGTAGCTAGGTGGGTTTGCCTACTGTAACCAAGTAGTACACAGTATCAGTAATCGACTGGTACTCGTCGTAGTCGCAGGTAATAGGTGTAGACCAATGGGATAGCCAATGGCGTAGTCCAATGGGCGTCGTCATAGACTTAAACTGTCGTACCTACATGTCCGTCTGTATTTATGATGGACACCAGCCAATCATATTCCAGTGAGGTGTATGCATATTCCATTCTATCATACATCCTGTGCGTATTAAACTTACCTAGGTCTTCTTTCTCACAATGTGTCCCTGAAATTTCAACTGTCTCTTTCTACTTCCCAACTTCTTTAGGTCTTCCTTGTTTCTTAAATGTTCCGTCAGTGGTATTCCCAGAATCTGTCTATAGAATGACGTCTCTGTTCTTTACCTCGAGTCTCTCATTCATCTGTACGGAAATTGTTTAGCATTCATTGTCATATATAAGAATAATGTGACATAGCCGTTCAGCGCTGTTTCTATGTTTCTAATGAAATATTCTTATGTCATAATACATTGCTTACTTTCTAGAAGACCGCCTATTTATTTGTGAATGAATTATCCAGAATTTACAGACCCACAGAAGGATTGATATGACAGAGCAATTAATAACGTTATTCTTTGCTTCGAACGAAATATTCTTGTTCTAGATAATTTGACTAGATTTTGGAAGGCTGCTTTTATCGTATGCAGAAATTTTCCTGCATCATTCACTGACATATAGAAGGACTAACATGAGAGAATCTGACAGCAATCTTTTTTGTTTGCAACGAAATCTTCTTGTCTCTTAATTTTGTTTAGATTTTGGAAGGCTTCTTTTCATCTATACAGATATTTTTCCAGCATTAACTGACATATAGGCAGTTAGACATGATATTTTTTCAACATTTTCTTTTAATAATTTGTCTAGTTTTTGGAAGGCTGCTCTTCATTTACGCAGTCATTTTCTTGCAATATTCACTGACATATAGGAAGAATGATTTCACATAGCCTGACAACGCTATTTTTTTCTTTTTTTTTCAACGAAATTTTCTTCTCATAATAATTTGTCTAGTTTTTGGAAAGCTGTTCTTCATTTACGCAGTCATTTTCTTTCAATATTCACTGACATATAGAAAGACTAGCAGCATGGCCCGGCGTTGCCCGTGCTTGATTCAAAAATCGTACGACTCATACAGCAATCGTTATCACTTGACTTAAAATATTTTTGCCCTTTCTTGCCTTTAAAGGAGTGCCCTTTGCCGTGCTGATGTTGCTACATGCCTTACTTCTCACACTGCGAATTTTTTCTAAGCTCTATACTAAACATTAAATTTGTTACGAAAAAAGAACTAAACAAAATGAACACAAAACGATCAGCTTTAAAAAAGGACTCGTAACTCGAAAAGCCGAATGAAAAAAGAATGTTAAAAACAAATACTTTTTCACACCCAACCTAGTTCTGCAGAATCAGAATCAACGTTGAGTTTAAGCAAGCGAATGAGCCAATTGGAGTGAAGTGCCATGCAGATTTAAATTTTTCCCACTTGTGAAGAATGCAGCTATCGATTTTTTTGCATGCTAGTTAACATTCGTGTCAGTCAGCTGTTGGCTTTCACGCTGGCTCTCACGCTGGCTAATAGAATCATCGTGCCTATTCGTGGCAGCCAGCTATAGGCTCTCACTTTGGCCAGTACAAAATGGCTGCAAACTACATGAAAACTGCCGTAGAAGCATGAAAAAATCGATTATTTCCACCATCGATGGAAGTTGAGAAATGCAACGTCGGTCTTGGCCTTTCCGCTAACTTGGAGCATGTACATGTAAATTTTGGTGCAAATCCGTCGAAAATTGCGGTCGTGTATTCGTTACACACACACACACACATCCTGCCTTTTATAGATTGAGATAAAGGACACACACACACACACACACATATCCTGCCTTTTATAGAGATAAGAACATTATAGATCCTCTCATCACACTACTTTGTTTCCAATGAAATTTTCTTATCTCTTAATGTTTTGTTTAGATTATTGAAGGCTTCTTTTGATCTGTAAGGATATCGTTCACTATTCTCTACCCTATGGAAATATTAATATTACATAGCAATTCAACACTTATTTCTGTTTCTAAGATAAATCTCCAGTTTCTACCGAGGAGAGACTAAAAGGTTCATAGGCTGAATATAAAGAAGTGATGCTAGAGTTGTGAAATCTTGCATGCATTAATTTCAAATCTTCGTATGAAGAACTTATTAAGAACTCCGTTGTTTCTTCCCAGGTAAACTGATATCGGACTCTTCAAAGAAGACTGTTCATCCTGTTATTAAAAAGTCATCAAGGCAAGAGAGGAAAGAATCACATAACTTAACTAATTTGTCTAAATATTTAGCAGAACTGGAATTAGGAGTGATAGCGAAAAAACAAAATTTACTAAGAGCTACAAAGGACAGGACATTATGGAAGGTCATGGTCGTCCTCGTCACAACGAAGAAGGAGGATAATAATAATAATAATAATAATAATAATAATAATAATAATAATAATAATAATAATAATTGTTTAAACAAAGAAAAAGCAGGGCACCTTGAATAATCAGAATCGTCTACGTCCTAAATGGACATGGCTCAAGGAGCAAGCTAGTCAGAGAGATACACTGATTATTCAAATATCTACTTAATCAGATCAAAGTAATTCTTTAGTGGAAAAACCCATTAAAAGTATTGAAGAAATTTATTTAGTACAAGTAGACTGTTGTCGTTTAAGTTCACACACTCAAAACTGGTTTGAAGAGATTGACATAGATAGATAGATACATAGGTAGATAGATAGATATGAAAAGACACATTTGAACAGGTAATGAGAGATAGATATATAGAGAGATACATACATACATACATAATTAAATACATGCATTAAGCATATATATATATATATATATATATATATATATATATATATATGTGTGTGTGTGTGTGTTTAAGTAGATACAGAGCTTAACATCAGTGGCGACAGTCATTTTCATGCTTGAAAAGCAGGGCACCTTGAATAATCAGAATCGTCTGTGTCCTAAAGGGACATGGCTCTAAGAGCAAGCTAGTTAGAGAGATACACTGAATATCGAAATATCTATTTAATCAGATCAAAGTAACTGCCATTAAAAGTATTGAAAGTAAAACCCATTAAAAGTACTGAAGAAATTTATTTAATACAAGTAGACTGTTCCCACACTAAAAACTGGTATGAAGACATTGACATAGATAGATAGATAGATAGATAGATAGATATGAATAGACTGAAAAAGATAGATAGATATATAGATAGATAGATAGATTGATAGATAGATATGAATAGACTGAGATAGATAGATAGATAGATAGATAGATAGATAGATAGATAGATAGATATGAAAAGACACTTTTCGTTTAAGTTACCTAACTTTGTCTTCGATCCTCGCGTACCGAGAAACTACGAAGTGACATTAATTACTAATAATTCATGTTACAATTGTGGTGCGCTAAAAAGACACGTAACCAATCACAAAAATCTAATGACCACAAAATATGTCTCATATCTACCAAATGTGTACCAGAGTTTTTAAAAATTTATCCGACTTAAAGAACCATATCTTTTCAAGGCTCAACAGAGTTTTACAATGTTGTCTTGCTGTGATCATAAACGATACTGTAATAATGGTGTAAGGATACAGAAGATGCTTATCTCCCTTTGGTGAAGATAACTCACAAGGGTCACTTAATGACGTCAGTCTATACATTGACAAATTCCGTTCATTTTACAGCAGCCAAAGGAAAGGTTACTTTCTTTAGACCCACCGTTGCTCTCTGACCCAGGCAGAGGCTAAATCTGCCTCCCCAGCAGTTTACAATTTCACGGTGTCTTTTCTCTATGGAAATATATCTTTCCCAACTAAAAACTGAAACTACAGCTCGCAGTCCTCAATTCGAGAAAACCCAAAACTCGCTGTTCACCGTTCGTGGAATATGTCCTCGCCTGGGACATAGATGAATCGGACTTCTTTAAATTTGGTGTCCTAAACATGGCTTCCCCAGATACAGGTGTATCAATATATTATATGTAAGACCCTTCCTTTTTTTATTTCTCCTCACACTCTGCTTTGCTGTGTAGATATATGTGATATATTATTATCCGTGTGATATATATATATATATATATATATATATATATATATATATAGTCTTGTATATGTCTTAGTAATATAAAAGTCTTTCTGATAACAAAACATGTTTTGTCATTCCTTTTCCTTTCAGTCATTCCGTTCCGTTCGTGAATTTCGGTGTTATTATATCACGGATATGATAATGCCCATAATGGGCGAAATGTTTGGGATAATAAATCTTTCTTCCATAGCTCTCCTCTTTTACAATGGCAACTACATAGATCGTATGATAAGTTTTCAAAAGGTCGCGATAGAAAAGGTTATGCATTTGTCCGTATGTACATCCTTATTATGAAATGTCATGCCACTTCACAGAAGCCACAAGAATGCATGTCTTCATAGAAAATCCGGAACAGCCGAACTAAGATATCAGGTTGCACAACAATTAAAATTGATTGATTTGGGTTTTTACGTCTTATCGCCATTTTTGTTTTCTGAGCCCAATATATATATTTTTTGGAGTGTAAGAATAATTCTATTTTAAATCTGGCCTGGGAGTAAGTATTCCATTAACAACAATTTGGAGATAATTGTAATTTTTCCAGTTCTAAGTTCTACTATTTTACACATAGGCGGAGGAGAAGGTATGTATTCATACATTTCCCATCCGAGTCTATATTCATCAGTAACACCAGCGGGACAGAAAAGAGACCGAAATGATACGTTAGGTAACCGAATAAAAGTAGGTGCATTGAAAATCAAAGCTAAAGACGTCGAAACTGAGTTGTAGTGTGTGAGTTCAATACCCGATTAAGGCAGTGGAGAATTTTCAGAGGGAAATTAGCAAGAGATAACTGATGAAGACATGAAGAATTCTGGAGCGTACAACGGCCGAAACGTTGTAATGAATATGTCGACAAAGATGAGGACAATAGTCCGAATAATGTAAATAATGTACATAATACCTCATCTCAGAAATATAGACGTCGAAACTGAGCTGTAGTGGAGAAAGAAAATCTGTGAAACATACGTAATGTACATTATTTACACTATTCGGATTATTGTCCTCATCTTTGTCGCCATATTTATTACAACGTTTCGGCCGTTGTACGCTCCGGCCTTCTTCTGGTGGTTCGAATGTCGAACTGAGCCCTTTATTTCGCTCACTGGTGTAGACTGTTCTAGTTCCACGTGCCATATTTAATGGATGTCAGTTATCAGTTATCTCCTGTTAATCTCCCTCTGAAGGACACATGGCACAGTGGATAAAGGCGTTGGTTAGATCCAGTGACAGAACCCAAAGAGTGTGAGTTCAATACCCGGTTAAGGCAGTGGAGAACTTTCAGAGGGAAATTAGCAGGAGTTAACTGTTAACTGACATCCATTAAACACGGCACGTGGAACTAGAACAGTCTACTCCAGTGAGCAAAATAAAGGATTCAGTTCGACATTCCAACCACCTGAAGAAGGCCGGAGCGTTGTAATAAATATGGCGACAAAAATGATGACAATAGTGTAAATAATGTACATAATACCTCATCTCAGAAATATAGACAGATATGTAACGTAGTTTACCTGTGACTTTTCTGTAAATATTTTCATGGTAATTGTTCTGATGAAATCTCCTCTTTGGTATCTACGATGGTGGACTGCAAAGGTATACAGATCACGACAGTTAGGCAAAGGGGATCGTAAATCTAGTTTGGTTTGGTTTGTTTTACTTGTTATTACTGGTAATATTTTTTTCCAAAAATGTATTGCTGGTAACAATTTTTACTTAAAAAATAATTGCTTGTATTAAAACCTGTTTCTATACTTCATAGTGCTTTGTTCCCAGTTTGGGTTTCAAGTATTTGCCCATAATTGGGACCCTAACAGGTTCTACCACCCCGGATCAGGATGAACTTGGAAACATCAACAATTAAACTGCCGAAACGTTGTGAATATGGCAATGAAGATGAGGATAACAGTCCGAATAATGTAAATAATATAATATATTCATTTTTAATTATACATAAATATTTATTTTACTCCATTTTTTAAACAAATTCTATAACTATTAAGAATCATTATTTACATGTATGAAGCGTTTCGGCGGCATTTTGAGAGACGGCTTACCAACGAGCCTGGTCTCTGTGTCGAAGAGTTTCGCAGCTATTTAGCTGACTTTCGTCTCCTTTATTTAATGAATTTCGACTTGGATGTCGTGAAGCTAAAATTATAAATAATCTAAAAAGCCGCGTGTTGTCATAAGTCCATTAGTAAGCGAATTTGAAGATTTTGATCTCGAATTTACCTGGCGTCGATTTCCGTTTAGAAAAGCAGTATAGAGTCCGACCTCAGTCAAAGAATTCACGACATATTTCAGTGCATCGATTGGAATCATTTTGAATCAATTAAGAGTAATTGTCAAAGAAAACATGATCGATGAATCGCCGCCATTTGAATTGAAAGAAGGAAACAAATTAGACATGTGGAATCTCCATTTTCTACGGGAGTTAATTTGATCTGGGCATTTATTTGATTTGAGCCGGTTATTATATTAGTAATATTGTTCAACCAATAGAAGGCTCAATAGCCATTCAAAGTAGAGGATTACTAAATAAAAATGCTGCAGTTTATATAGGGTATATAACGGCTGAAAAACATAGATAGATAGATAGATAGATAGATAGATAGATAGATAGATAGATAGATAGATAGATAGATGAACAGTAAACAAGAAAGAAAACGATAGATAGATAGATAGATAGATAGATAGATAGATAGATAGATAGATAAACAGTAAACAAGAAAGAAAACGATAGATAGATAGATAGATAGATAGATAGATAGATAGATGAACAGTAAACAAGAAAGAAAATAGATAGATAGATAGATAGATAGATAGATAGATGAACAGTAAACAAGAAAGAAAATAGATAGATAGATAGATAGATAGATAGATAGATAGATGAACAGTAAACAAGAAAGAAGATAGATAGATAGATAGATAGATAGATAGATAGATAGATAGAAAGAAGGTTAATTAAAAAGGTCTTGTATTCAATATGTGACATATTTTGAACAGGAAAGCAACATGCTGGATAAACTTCGAAGACACTTATAAGATCTTCCTAGCATTGGACTAAATATGCCACCGGGGATTTTGCTCATAACAAATTCGCGCAACCATTCTCACAGGAATTATCACTTTCCAAGAATCTAGACCGCCCAGGCAAGAACATCTTCTATCAGAAATCAAGTTACAAAAAGAAACTTCTATATATTTATCAGTTCTTTGAATTAACCCTTTGATCCTGGCGTTCATGAATAATTTTAACCCTGAGCTCCTGAGTCAAAATTTGCAAATAATTGATGTGTAATGTTTCCCGGTAGATATAAAAAAAAAAAAAATAGTTACAAGTGTTTATCCACCGTTCAACAGGCAGCTGGGCATCAAGTCACTTTTCTCTACCTCTGTTCAACTGGTGGCTGGGCATTACGGCATTTTTCTTAACCACCGGTAAAGCGGTAGTCAGGTCTCAATGACTTAAGAATTCTTTATGAACGTAATTAAAAGATTTTCAGCAAAAGTGGGATCTCTTTATCGAAACTGAACCTGAATATTTTGATTGAATAAATAAATTTAAATAATTTTTTTTTCTCAAAATCTTTTTTAGATGAGCAGTTAATTTCGCGCTGAAGATAATGTTAATATGTGTGTGGGTTGGTGTGTGTGCGCGCACGCACGTGTGTGTGTGTGTGTGTTCGTGCGCACATACTTACACACCAACAAGTTCATGATTATTATGATTATGTGCGAAGGAAATATATAAAAAAGCACAAAATCATGCATACATGACGTTTCAGCATTGCTTTTTAATTACTATGGAAAGATAAATCGATATGAACAGACAGATATAAGAAAATTTAGATAGATAGATAGATAGATAGAACAGACTTAGATAGATAGATAGATAGATAGATAGATAGATAGAACAGACTTAGATAGATAGATAGATAGATAGATAATCTTACCAGAATGAGATAAATTAATATTCATTCAATAAAGGAATTGAAGATTTTACAAAAACTCATTTTACAAGGACAATTTGCTGAATGATTAAGCAAACTTCATTGAACCAGTGCATCGAATTATGGAGAATTTACTTGCTTCTTTTTTCGAACAAGATACATAATTTGAAATTCTTGCTTTTACCAGGAAATCTAATGCTAACCGCCGATGCCAATAATGAAAACAAGTTTTGTTCTGAATTCTAAAGACTATACATGCCTTCCTTGCAAATCAGCATCCGTGTTTTTTTGTTTTGTTTTTTTTTTTTGTTTGTTTTTTTTTTTCTTTGGCTAACTTTGAACTCGACACGCAACCACTAAATTGAATTACACATCTGTCTCAGATACTAACAAAGCGATGGATAGGTAGTTGTAGATATTAGTATGTAAGCACATGACTCACATCTTCTGTTGCACCTGAACGCAAAAATATAAATCCGAACAATGTTTGCCATTCGTTTACAAGCCTAACTTGATTCTTTGTCGTCTCTAATGACAGATGACTCAGTCAATTCACTCCTTCTACGGCCATGTTTGTATGACAGCCAGACGATTTCCTGTCAAAGACATCATCATATCTGCCTGTAACCACAGGCTGGAATGGTCAAACATCATTCATGTTTACACATTTTAGTTCTGATTTTTTTTCTCTCTTTTCGCCATTTGCCTCATTATTATCATTATTATTATTATTATCATTTTTATTATTATTATTATTATTATTATTATTATTAATATTATTAATAGTGTTGTCATATTATTGTTGTTGTTTTGGTTTGCGTTTTCATAAATGTTTATTGAGCTTCGTGTAACAAAATGGCGCCCGAAAACCGAGAATAACAATGCCCAGTCTACACATAACAAACAGGAAATGATAGACATACATGTATATGCACGCACAAAAACACGCACACCCACATACAAAAACAGACATAGATAGCGGTTGAAATAGATAGATAGATAGATAGATAGATAGATAGATAGATAGATAGATAGATAACAGAACACAAGAAAGAAAACGATAGATAAACAGATAGATGAAGAGAAAAAACAAATTAAACGATAGATAGATAGAGAGAGAGAGAGAGAGAGATAATAGCTCGTTGAATGAGTATGGCCGTCGCTATTTTCAACAATATTTTGTTTCTTGTGAGATCGAAATTGGCTCTAGATAGATAGATAGATAGATAGATAGATAGATAGATAGATAGATAGATAAAGAGGGAGAAAGAAAGAGAGAGAGAAGGAAATAGATAGATAGATAGATAGATAGATAGATAGATAGATAGATAGATAGATAGATAGATAGATAAAATGTTTGGTTAAAGACGAACGAATGTTCTTTGTTCAGAGTTTTTATTAATTTAATTTTTTTCGATATTCGAACCATTTACTTAATTTTCGGCCCATATAAAAATATAAATATAATAATATTTTTGTAGACAGAATAATATGAAATATTTTTACAAAGAGAGATATGTATTTTACCTGCAATGAACAATATGAGGTTTCTGTAGGAGAATCATTTGTAGAAAAATCAATAAGAAATATTTATTGAAATAACGATATGATATAATTGTAGACAGATGTGTGTCTCATATGAAGGAAAGATGAACTCGTAGAAACTGATTATACAGATAATGACGATAGATTATTATTGACTCTTGATTTGTTTAAGGAAGCATCCATGATGAAGTCTGTTCCACAATTAAGTTTTTGAAAAAAGATATCTGAGTGAAGCTTTCTTTTTAAATTTTGTAATTTTTGGGAAATGGGGATGATTTGACTCTTTGGAAGTATCATGGCATGAGGAATTCAACTTATATATTATTTATATTTCAGTCTGCAGACATTTACTTGGTAAGTGTCCGCTTTTCAGGGGTTTTTACTTAGCAGTTGATGCATTCTTTGTTGGCCATTCATCTTTTTCTTTACATATTTTAGTTTCACAGACAAAAATGATTTTCTACTGCATCTTTGCTTCTTTTTGTAATCATTTCACCACAAGCAAGGCAATAAAGCCCCTAAGATGCAGGGGTTTACTGAGTGTTAGAGAATATGCGCAAAAAACAATATTAAAGCAAAATAAAATCAAAAGAACAAGAATCAAGAAGACAAAAATAACGAATGACATTGCATTTAGATTTTTGAAGATTGAACTGGGAAGCAAGAAGCCGGAAGAGAGTTCCGCAAGCAACAAGTGCGATAGAAGAAACTATTAGCATAGAACTTACGGTTACATCTAGCCATTTCAACTGTAATACGATTAGATCTTTCCGCTAATCTAGTACTATGCTTAAATTCATAATATCTAGGTGACACGGATTAAAACACATGAGAACAATTACCATGAAAATAATTATAGAAAAGGGAAGCCACAATATGGCCGTGGGAATGTTAGCGAAAGCGAGATGATAGATTAAGACAAATAACATTCTAGATTCTTCTTTGTATTTTATTAAGAATTTCAAAATATATATCAGGTGTACGAGACTAAATGTGGCAGTAATATTCAAAGAAAAAAAAAGAATGGTTAACTTATAAATATGTAAGATAGATTCTGGCCAGAAAAATTGTCTAGCGTGACGCATGAAACCCACATTCCTTGTGGAGGACCTTTCAATTGACTCAATATAAGATTGTAAACTTTCCACTTCATGCGAGCGGAAAACGTTAGTCCAAGTAGGCGCAATGAATCATTCTCCGGGAGGTTAGCATCAGCCATACTGATAGAAGGTAAAAAGGGTTTTCTCATACGACTAAAAGTTCTATTGTTTCCCCACCCAAAAGAAAAAAATTAAAGTATTCCAAAAAGCAGCTTAATGTGTCAAATTTTATCATTCGAATTCTGATGAATAAAGCGCTTAGCTTTATAGTCGGAAAGAACAATAGAAGTTCAAAAGGATTTTATGGGTTATGCGAAATGGTTTTAAAACTTACGTCACAAAGAGTTTTTTGAACGGCGAGGTCATCATCATCATCCCCTTAACTTTTGTAATCGTAGTCGGGGAGAGATCCGAATGCTGAAGCCATATTAAATCTCCTTCACAACGGTCTATCAACGGCAGTCATCGGCAATTCTGGTACAGTCATACTAGTCTGTTGTTCGATATTGTCCAACCAGTTTTCTTTCCGTTGGCGTCCTCTCCTACGTCCAACTTCAACGATGCCTTGCATGACGATCTTGCACAGATTGTCGTGCCTTGTAACGTGTCCAAACTACGCTATTTTTATCCATTGGACAATGGCGAGAAGAGATTCCTGGCGGCCCACAAACCTTTCAAAACTCATTAATGTTATGTTCTCAATATCGGTGGTAGACACTTCTATAATCTACGTTTTGTAGACGACTTTGACTTCATAGCTGGTAATAACAGTGAGTTCCAGGACTTGAAAGGCGACGTAAGCTTGAATTATTTGGAAAGAATATAAGAACAATCCAGAACTTATGCTGGAAGCAAACAACCCGGATATGGATAGAAAATAAATTCAATAAATATTCAATAAGTAGAAAGGAATCCAAGACAAGGATGTGTTTTTACATTGAAAATATTTAACCTATAGAGTAAGACGATTTTGCAAGAATTAGAAATCCTATCAGGAATCACAATCTTAACATAAGATATGCAGATGACACACTGTTGATTGCAGACAGAGTTAAGGAAAGCTGGAAGAAAGGACTCAACATCAATTGCAAGAAGACAGAACGTATGGTCGTCAGTAAAAGAAGTAACCCAAAATGCAAACCAAGAATTGGAGACACAAAAGTCAGGCAATTACAAAACTATAAATACCTAGTGAAAGTTTTAAGAAGATAAAGAATGCTACACCAAAATCCAAAGGTGCTACCACCACGGTTCAGGATTAATCTGGGAACAACAACATTTAAAAGGTGGTTCCAAGATCTTCAAAACTTCCAATCTTCCGATCAGAGTCCATGCTGCCGGATGTAGATTATCGTCATATCCAGGACGAGACAATGAATTGAACTCCTCTCCCTGGATGCCTATCCTTATAATCAAAACTTAAGGTAAAATATGTTACCAGTCAGTTAAGTGTCATACATGATACACGATTGGACGATCATGTCACTCCACAACTTCCTCATCTAAATCGCTTTCAGTTATATTCCATACGTGATACACGCTTGCGAAATCATTTCTCTTTCGATTCATGATTGGCTAAGCAGAAGATATTCCCGCAGTAGGCGGACGTTTCTTTTGCGTTAGACTGGTTGCCAACCAAAGTATAGGACTCATTCTGCTATTCAACATATAACCGAAGGAGAAGAGATAGATTCATACCTTTCCCAAACATATTCGTGATTAAGTAATTTTAATGAACCCGACTAGAATTCTAACTCGGCTCTCCGATTTCTCATACTGGGTTGTTATTCATTATACCACACTGTACATGCCAAATGTTGGTTTGATTCATTTTCTACGGTTTATCATCCCTTCGCAGGTTATTTAAAGCCAGAAAATATTTTTAGTTTGTAAGAATTTTTTTAGATAAAAATGCAACACCGAATTTCGAAGTTGTATTGGAATAGCAAAGATTACCATTAAAAAATTACGCAAAGAAACAGGAAAATTTCGATTACTCTCATGTAATATTGGTCCTCCTATGTTGTAACCGAGGGAAAGTTACGGAATAGAATAATAACACGAAGGTTGGTAATGAATGCTAATACTTAGGAGAAGAACAACTTATATAAGATTCACCAGCGGTGCACAGAAGTAGTAGTCAACTGTTAGAAATGAGTCAAGTGAATTCCACAATGAATTTCCAACTCTAGGATATCTACCAACCGCCCCACGCGGTCGGATGTGACACAAGCTGAATTTAATGTAGGGTATCCGAACCCGTAGGCTCGGGCAAAAATTTCCCGCAGGCCCTGCATAAAACGGGGTCAGGTAGCTGTTTCCCGACACTTGACTTTGCCCTTCGACATAGCCTTGTCTGGGGATTTCGTCCACTTAACTGGAATAATCTAGACGAAACATTCACGCAAAACAATTTCTGTGTCATATGTAAGTTACATGGAAAGCGCTCGAATGAAAAACCCATGAATTATGGCCGAAAAAGGGACTTTTTGAACAGTTTTTTCATGCGTTTTTCGTTATACGCGGGAAACAAGCAGGAATAAAGCCGCACTATCTTATTTCTTGCTTGATGGCAAATTTTGTTGCAACATATTTGAAGAAAATCGGATAAAAAATGAGGAAGTTATTCAAGTTTTAATCTTAAGTAGTACGAAAAATGCGACTTTTTCACAGTTTTTTGAAATTTTTTTGTGAAAGCAATGTCGCAGAAAAATGTCAAGCACTCTACATAAAACTCGTAACATGAGGTGATGTTTTGCATTAAGTACAAGGAACATCGGCTAACCCAGTAAAAATTTTGTTCCCGTGTAACTTTGCCTTGGTTTTTGCAAAAAGTCCCTACCCACCTTCAGTTTTATCGATTTTCCTGCTAAACCTGAGAGTCCCGGAGATTAAAAAGTTGACCTTGACCTATTTTACGAAATTTACAACACACAGACAGACATCTTCTGTTTTATATATATATATATATATATATATATATATATGAAGAAATATAGTTTTAAGGTGTGCTATATTTATGGGATGAAGTGGTCAATATCAGAGATAGAGCGTATGTAAATATAAATATAAAAGTTAACATTGAAGTCAACACTCAGAGGCGACAGACTGTTTCATGCATGAAACAGCCTGTCGCATCTGAGTGTCGACTTCAATGTTCACTTTTATATTTATTCATATATATATATATATATATATATATATATATATGTGTGTGTGTGTGTGTGTGTGTGTGTGTGTGTGTAGGGTGTGTGCGTGCGTGTGTGTGTGTGGGTGTGGGTGTAGGGTGGCAATAAAGTTACTATACACTTACTTACAATAACAATTAATACAAAGCTATTAATCAACAGTATAGAAATTTATTATTAAAATGATTCTCGTTAATTCTGGTTAATAAGAATAAAATACTATGGTAAACAATAGTAAATTAATTACTGATACTGTTCCAACTGCAAGGCACTAGATTCATTGCGTTGCTTTTTTATTATAAGTAACTGTATAGAAACTTTATTCCACCCTTTTTATATATATATATATATTAAAGACATTTTTATGTTTAACGTTCTTTTTATAGATACAAGTATTTAAGTAAATGCTCTGTTTATAACAAACAGTATCAAATAACATTTACCGGCCTGAATGTCCGAGAAATTTTCATAGAAAATATTCGTCCTTTGACAGGATTCGAACCTGCATCATATACGGGCTAAATGACGGTTCCGTATAGGATGCAGGTTCGAATCCTATTTAACCCATGAGTGCATGTGGTCCAATTATTTAGAAAGGGTGTTACCGAAAATCTACATACTGTTCAATCATTTAGTGAGGATGTTACCTAAAATTTGGATGTTATCCATTTATTTAGAGGGGGTGATACCTACAATTTGCATAGTGTCCAATTATTTAGAGAAGATGTAACCAAAATTATAGAGTGTTAACTAAAATTTGCCGTCCATTTATTTAGAGAGGACGTTACCTAATACTTGCATGTTGTCCAATTACTTAGAAAGGATGTTACCTAAAATTTGCATGTTTTCCAGTCATTTAGGGGGGGGCGTTAAAATTTGCATGTTGTCCGATTATTTGGATACTATGTTGCTTAAGATTTAAAGTCCGGCAGGCCATTAGATTACCAGAAATAAGGTTTTAAGGAACCATTTTGAAGTATTGGGTTAATTTTGTTATTATTATCATGATTATTATTATTATTATTATTATTATTATTATTATTATTATTATTATTATTCAATATATTGTAAAACCCTTCAGGAAGAGTACACACACACACACACACACACACACACACACACACATATATATATATATATATATATTCTTTAACGTTGGATATATTTTTATCCATATATGAGTAAATGATCACTTGTAAATCTTTTAAACTTATAGAAAAGAGTTTAGCCTACAAGTGAATTTTTTTATTCACTTGGTATTTAATGTATTCTGCCACTAAAGTGAATAATAAAAAAAATAAAATAAAAATGAATATAATATAAAAAGTAAGAAAGATAAATAGTAGAAGAAAGAAAGAAAGAAAGAAAGAAAGAAAGATAAATAGTAGAAGAAAGAAAGAAAGAAAGATAAATAGTAGAAGAAAGAAAGAAAGAAAGAAAGAAAGAAAGAAAGAAAGAAAGATAAATAGTAGAAGAAAGAAAGAAAGAAAGAAAGATAAATAGTAGAAGAAAGAAAGAAAGAAAGAAAGATAAATAGTAGAAGAAAGAAAGAAAGAAAGATAAATAGTAGAAGAAAGAAAGAAAGAAAGAAAGAAAGAAAGAAAGAAAGAAAGAAAGAAAGCATTTAAAAGTGAGAAAATACATTTGAAAGCAAGTTAGGAGATAAGTGAATAAATGATAATGCAAAAAAGAAAGACAAAATTAAGAAAGAAAGAAAGAAAGAAAGAAAGAAAGATATATAGTAGAAGAAAGAAAGAAAGAAAGATAAATAGTAGAAGAAAGAAAGAAAGAAAGAAAGAAAGAAAGAAAGAAAGAAAGAAAGAAAGAAAGAAAGAAAGAAAGAAAGAAGATGAGATATCAATGATCCAACAAAGGATAACGGAAAAGAAAAAGGGTGGGGAAAGAAAGAATGAATGAAGGAATTACAGGGAGGGGCAACAATCGTTGAATAGTAGAAAGAAAGAAAGAAAGAAAGAAAGAAAGAAAGAAAGAAAGAAAGAAAGAAAGAAAATATTTGGGAAGTTAAATTTTGGCCCCAGTATGAGATCAAAATGGGTAGAGGGATCATTTTTGGTAAAATGTTTTATAACTAGAATATTTTAACCGAATTTTTAAATTCTTTTACGGTTTATTACACAAATTAAGTAAGACAAGAGCAAGGTTTTTTACTACTTTAAGGTCTGCAGACTTTTACGTTTCTCGCCTTTAGTTCTCCTTTTAACTTTCTCTCTTCGTTTTCCCTCTTTCTATCTTTGTTTTCATGCTTTTCTTGCTAATCTTTTATTTCTCTCTCTCTCTCTCTCTCTCTCTCTCTCTCTCTCTCTCTCTCTCTCTCTCTCTCTCTCTCTCTATCTATCTATCTATCTCCGATTTTCATCCTTTTTTCTTCTTCCTTTTTTACATTTGATATTTTGGTCCGTTTTTCTAATTTATTTTTCTCCTTTTTACAATCTCTAGTCTTGTAACTTTATTCCTCGCTTCCATCCTTTCGTTTACCTTCATTTCTTTCTTTTTACATTTATTATTTCATTTTCATCCGCTTGCTTTCTTTTGTTTAAAAAAGATAGAAAAACAGAAAATAAGCTTTTAAATTTCGTTTTTCGTTTTGCTTTCCATTCCGGGTTTTTTTTTTTTTTTTTTTTATCTTTCTCCCAATTTCTTTTTCCTTTCTTTTTACCCTGCATATTTGTTTTCTTTTTCTGTGTCTCAGTTATTTTTTATATACAACAATTCTCTTTCACCCTATATACGCTCTTTACCTTCTTATTTTCTTTCTTTTACCACAGTTTTAAGTTCATTCCCTTTCCTATTCTTTTTAAACATTCTATTAGGGCGGTGCAAAAATAATGACGTAATAATGTCGTTTTTCGACGTTAAAAAAATACCTCAAAAAACGACATTATTACGTCATTATTTTTGCACCAACCTAATACTTATTCTTTTGTTTCTTATTTCTCTTTTTTTCAATCTTTCTTACCTTCATCTTTTCTTTCCTCCCTTAATTACTTATTTCTCTTTTTCCTTCTCTATCTTTCCTTAGTTCATTATTTCATTCTTTCTTTTATTCCTTTTCTTCGTTCCTTCTTTACTTCTTTCTTACCTTCTTCCTTTTTCCCCTTCCTTCTCTTTTTCTTCATTCTTTCCTTCATTTTTCTTTCATTCTTCATTTGTTTCATTCCTTTTTTCTTCTTTTCAGTCTTTCTTTGATTCATTCTTTCTTTCTGTTTTCTTTTTTTATCTTTCCTATTACTTTAGTACAGTTTTTTTTAATCTCTTTCATTTTCTTCATTTCACTTCTTTTTTTTTTTTATTATTTCTTTCTTTTGTCTTTCTTTCTTCTTCTCCTTCGTCTTTTACTTTCCTTATAAGCTTTTCTCCTTGTTCTTTTTTCCTTCCTTCCTTCATTCCTTTCTTTCGTTTTTTTCTTTCTTTCCCTTATATCTTCTTTATTTCGTTTCCTTCTCATCACTTCCTTCATTATAAAAGAATCTATTCAAGGTACCTAATACTTTCTCTTTCATCAATGTTCTTTATAATAGATATCGATTATGCTTATCGATATTTCAATTTTCCAGCCTTTTTCTCCGCTTTTATCCAAGTAAGCATTCGAAAAAAGTCGATCTTCCCGCTCTTTTGTCAAGCGACTTCCGCCGCATGTTTCACCCAATAAACACTATCATGGCGAAGGCATAAGCGTGCGCTTACTACAGACATGACGCTGCCGGAGTATTTGTGAAAAATCGAAAAGACACAGAATTAAAAAAAAATGAATGAAGTAAAAAAGCAGCTGAATTGTTCAGTAGCCGAATAAAAAATGCGTCTTCATAAAAGCCAATTCTTTCATGATTATTCTTTGATAGTCAAGTCGAAAACAAACGTAAATTGAAATAAAAAAAAAAAGTGTTTTATGTTTCAAGAGCCACTTTTTTCTTCTTTCTCTCTTGATTTCCGTATTTTACTCTCTTTTCTATCTCTTCTACTTTTTTTTCTATCCTTCTGTCTGTCTTTTTCTTTCTCTTAATTGATCACTCTCGCTCCATTCGTCTTTCTTCCTCACACTTTCTCCTTCTTTCTCTATTTCTTTCATTATCTCTCTTTCTCGTTTCTTTTTTCTCTCTCAGCTTCTTGATCAGCTTACTCGTTCTTCCCCGCTTTTGTCCTTATACCGCTCTCTTATTTTTATAATTCTCTCTCTCCACCTCTCACCCTCTCTCTCTCCCTCTCTCTCTCCCTCTCTCTCCCTCTCTATCCCTCTCTCTCTCTCTCTCTCTCTATATATATATATATATCACTCTCTTCCCTTTTACTTTTTTATTTAATTATTTTTCTATGCTTTCCTCTCGTCCTCCACCTCTCTCTCTAATTCTCTTGTTCTTTCTTCGTCTTTCTTTCTCTTTTTACCACTTGTTTTCTTTCTGTTTCTCTCTCACTCTCATTTGTCTTTCTCTATCTCTGTCTCTATTTCTATCTCTGTCTCTGCATATATATATATATATATATATATATATATATATATATATATATATATATATCGTTTTAACTTCCTTCTGAATTGATTATTTTAATTTTTCATTTTGTGAACTGGACTATAGTTGAACTGAGGTAGAATATAAATTAACAATAAAAAAATTTACACCCACATTGACAACACTAAGTACATTCTTACAAAACTCAGCGGTAAGAGCACAGTACTGTAGACTGATGGGTCGAAGTATCGTAGACACTAATTATCATATATTCACGAAGAAAAAAGGGCGTTTCCAGTTTCTATCTTAAAGGAATCACCTTTCCAATCGATTCGTCAAGACGTAATAAAACCCAAGAATAATGTTTTGTTTCGTTTTGGGTTTTTTCATCATTAGGTTACGAATATAATTGATATACCTTAGGTAGATATTAGCAATAAAAAATATATACAGTAACACGAATAACGTGTTCATTCTTGATAAGCTCAGTAGTAAGGGTGTAGGGTCAAAGTATGAGAGACCCTAATTATGAGATATTCACAAAGTAGAATGATCTTTCCCTGTTATATCTTTCAGGAATCCTCTTTTCTGTGGATTAGTTTAGAACTAATGAAAGCCATTAATTAAACTAGTTGTTGATCTAGAAAAATGGTGTACTCTGTAGAGTAATTGGTCATGGTTAAATGTAATTGGCAGAAATGCCCAACAAACCGAATTGATAAAGATTGCAATAAAGAATAAGGAAAGAAAGAAAAGAAGAAGGCAAGAAAATAATATTAAGCAAAAAATATATGCAAGACAAAAGTAGGCAAAGCATCAGCAATGAGACAAAAATGGTTCACAAACTAAGAATGGTGTGATCGCAGTGTTCTGACTTCAAGACACGAAAGAACAGAAATATGGTAGAGGACATTAAGAAGTGGCCTATCTTATTGGCTAGGAAGAAATCCCAGAATGCATCTGTATGGTTTGTCTATAAATCTGGGACCAACATTTACTAAAATAACATATATTCATTCTTCTTTTCCATTTTTCACTTGTGGAACTCCCTACTGGCTTCTTGCTTTCTAGTCAACACTTATGTTGTCTTCTTAATTGCTCTTCTTTTATTGTTCTTTCTCAATAATTTTTTATGGCTTAGCCACCCTTTGCAAGTTCCATACCAACAAAAAGTTTCTTTTTTTTCATTTTTCACTTGTGAAACTCCATTCCGGTTTCTTGCTTTCTAGTTAACCCTTCTTCAACCTTAATTACTCTTCTTTTATTGTTCTTTCTCAGTTTTTTTTTTTTTTTTTTTTTGCCTGGAAGTGAAAGGATTAAAAACAAAATTAAATAAATGGCTTGACAGTATATAATAATGTTAATTTTATACATGGTTAAAAAACTTAAAATACAAAACAATGAATGAATTTGTGTAATTTAGAGTCTATTAAAGCTGTAGAACAATTGACAGAAATGCTCAACAGATGGAATTGACAAAGTTTACAATAATCAATAAGAAAACAAAAAGAATAGGACAAGAAAATAAACAAACAATATATGCAAGTAAAAAAAAAGTACGTAAAGCAAAAGTAAGGGGGCAAAAGGTTCACAAACTAAAAATGGTTCTAACATAGACAAGGCATACAGAAAAGTGATCACAGCGTTCTGACTTCAAAGCAAGAAAGAATAGAAATATAACAGAGGAGACTGATAAGTGACTTATTTTACTGGCTTCTTTTTCATCATGCTATGCTCTTTTTTTAGCGATCTCGTGGAGGTATCTATGTAATGCTCTTCTGTTGTACTTACTGTTTAATATATGGTATATCTGCAATCCTGGTTTTGTTATTACTTAACCATTTACTTGGTCACAAGAGAAAGAATAAAAAAAAGAAGAAGAGAGAGAAGAAAAGGAATAAAATGAAGAAGAAAAGAAAAAAGGAGGAGAGAAAAGAAAAAGAAGAGAGAGAAGAAAAGGAATAAAATGAAAAAGAAAAGAAAAAGAAGAAAAAGGAGGAGAGAAAAGAAAAAGAAGAGAGAGAAGAAAAGGAATAAAATGAAAAAGAAAAGAAAAAAGGAAAAAGGAAAAGAAGAAAAGAAAAAGAAGAGAGAAGAAAAGGAATAAAATGAAGAAGAAAAGAAAAAAAGGAGGAGAGAAAAGAAAAAGAAGAGAGAGAAGAAAAGGAATAAAATGAAAAAGAAAAGAAAAAGAAGAAAAAGGAGGAGAGAAAAGAAAAAGAAGAGAGAGAAGAAAAGGAATAAAATGAAAAAGAAAAGAAAAAAGGAAAAAGGAAAAGAAGAAAAGAAAAAGAAGAGAGAGAAGAAAAGGAATAAAATGAAGAAGAAAAGAAAAAAAGGAGGAGAGAAAAGAAAAAGAAGAGAGAGAAGAAAAGGAATAAAATGAAAAAGAAAAGAAAAAGAAGAAAAAGGAGGAGAGATAAGAAAAAGAAGAGAGAGAAGAAAAGGAATAAAATGAAAAAGAAAAGAAAAAAGGAAAAAGGAAAAGAAGAAAAGAAAAAGAAGAGAGAGAAGAAAAGGAATAAAATGGAAAAGAAAAGAAAAAGAAGAAAAAGGAAAAGAAGAAAAGGAAAAGAAGAGAGAGAAGAAAAGGAATAAAATGAAAAAGAAAAGAAAAAAGGAAAAAGGAAAAGAAGAAAAGAAAAAGAAGAGAGAGAAGGAAAGGGATAAAATGAAAAAGAAAAGAAAAAGAAGATAAGGGAAAAGAAAAGAAAAAGAAGAGAGAAAAGAAAAGGAATAAAATGAAGAAGAAAAGAAAAAAGAAGAAGGAAAAGAAAAAAAGGAGGAGAAGAAAAGACAAAGAAAGAGGAGAAAAAATAAAATGAAGAAAAGAAAAAAAAAAGGAAAGAAGAAAAGAAAAAGAAGAAAGAGTAAAAAATAATAAAATAAAGAAAAAACAGGTGAAAAAAGAAAAGAAAAGAAAACCAAATCAATCTAAATATTCTTTTGGGCTTTTTCGAACACTTCGATATCACATGCAGAGCTAATGACTAACGTTCATTAATCTTTGTGTGAGTTGCTGACGTAACGAGAGGAAAGACTCGCCATCCTAGACAAATGTTGCAAGAAATTCTTTCTAATCGCATTACTTATTCATAAGTCGCATTCATTTATTACGATTTTTTATGTATTTACATTTAAAACTGAAGAATTATCGTGGCAAATACGTTACAGGATGGGCGAAGCATTCTTGACCAAGTAAAAAATTAACGAAAGACGAATGCGCGCATTTAAAACAAAAAAGGCCGTCAGTTCATTCATAGCGGAAGATTAGAGTTCTGTACTTTCCAGTCTGTGGATGTTTTAAAGTACGTGGGACTTTTTCTATTTTCCATTATTTCTATTTCAGATCTGTACTTTAATAGATGCCTTGTGATTCTGTATTAACACCAAAGTCGACTTCGACAGTATCGACAACAATGCGCATGACAAACTACGTTTTGGGCAGCCTTGTACATTTATAAGCAAATACAACCTCACCTTGAGCAGTTCATTCACACGAATCGCTAAGTTACACCCCGGGAACTACGTATGGAATTGAATGTCGACTTGGAAATATCGCAGAATTTTTACCAGTTAAGTCCGATGGATATTGACGCAAAACAGAAAAAAAAATTCAAATTAGTCACGACCTGGAGAAATAAGAGTATGCTGGCGTACGGCTTCACTTCTTGGTATACCGTCTACATATCATCTTTCAGTTGCGTCTCTGTCTTTAGACAGAGTGCTCTCAGGGGCGACAGAGTCGCAACTGAGGAAAATTATACTGAGAGGTGCCGGCCCTGGGGAACAGCTACCCGAGTCCGCGCCTTCTCATTGCACTAGAGAGTAGGATCGGTGCACGCACCGAGGCCAGCGCAACCGACGTTTGCGGTGGCTGAGGGCAATTTTTGTTCCTTGCCTGGGTGTACGCACTCGGGCTCCCCACATTAAACAAACCTTGTGTCACAACCTAACCTCGTGGAGGGCTGAGTAAATATCTACTCTTCTTGAGTAATTTCACGTCTACTTATCATCTCTCAGTTGCGTCTCTGTCTTTGGACAGACTGCACTCAGGGGCGACTCCGTCAAAGGACAGAGTCACAACTGAGGAAAATTATACTGAGAGATGCCGGACCTGGGGAACAGCTGCCCGAGGCCGCGCCTTCTCATTGCACACTGTTGCGGAGCCGCGCCTTCTCATTGCGACGGTTGCGGGGGCTCGGGGAATTTTTGTTCCTTGCCCGGGTGTACGCGTCCGGGCTCCCCACATTAAACCGACCTTGTGTCACAACCCGACCTCGTGGGGGTTGATTAAATATCTACCAGCTGTTCGGCAACAGAAAAAAGCGCCCCCAAGAGACTATAGATGTTATCCAGAAAATAATCAATTACTTGCTGACCTCTTTGGAGGATATTTCTAATTCTCGCGATCACAGCAGAAAACATAAAGAAAAGCAGCACACACCCCCGGGGAACCACTTATTTGATCTGTTACACTCAGAGCAACTTCTGAGATCTATTTGTTCTAGGGCAAATTGCTTGAAGGATACCTTTTATCCTTGGGCCCGGCATAAAATGAACACTGCCGCACGCTTACAATTTTAAACGTATTTTAAACACTATTAATATGAGTCCTCCTATATACTGAATACTGGAC
>OZ010607.1:31513932-31698932 GCA_963932145.1 Acanthosepion lycidas | reverse complement strand
CATGATGGATTGAAATTAAGTTTTTATATATATATATATATATATATATATATATATATATATATATATATATATATTATTCCAGGATCCTTTTCCAAATTATTCAAGATGATTTTAGCCCTCTCTAATCTTCTAACTTTCTGTCCTGGTGTATTAATGTGCCTCACACGTTTCACGTACGATTTCATTTTCAAGTCTTTTTTCACTGTCATACCTGAAACTCCTCTGTCACGTGCGAAACGTTTTATGGGCTGAGTTGGATCTTTTCTAATTGATCTCTTTAACGCTAAGTTGAAATGATGTGACCTCCTGATCCAGTTTTCCTCTCTAATATTACCTTTTAAAAACTTGTTCACCTTTCTCTTGATGGTTCTTGAATGGATTTGGAAGATGGAAGCCAGATTATGAATGTCGGTATCATTACTGAAGGCCTAAAGGATTTTTTCTCTCACCACTACTCAGTTGAGACGACGGTGTGCCTGACACAAAACGATTTTAACCTATTCTCTTGCTAGCTGAATGACTCAAAGTGCTTTAAAGTAATTCTTATGACAGATGGCATCAGTACGGATAAACGTCTTATCTGAAAACCTGGAAAAAGAAACTCAATTAGTTTAGTGTTTTTTTTTAGATATTAAACATTTTGTGGGATGGACATACTGTAACACAATTTGGACATTTTAATTTTGCTGTTACACAAGATATATAGATAGATAGATATTAGGTTGGTGCAAAAATAATTTCGTTTTCTAACATATGTTACTATGTGAGAAAACGAAAGTATTTTTGCACCAACCTAATAGATAGAAACTAAGTTCAAGACGCTGTGAAAATTTGAATAGTAGATATATATATATATATATATATATATATATATATATATATATATATATATATATATATATATATGTATGTATGTATGTATTTCAAACATCAAAATATTGTCTTCTTTTGACAGTTTTTCACAAAATACAAGGTTCAAGCAACCCTCAATCTATAATGTTATTCAATGAGGTTGTTGAACTTTTTGGTACGGAAACATCATGGTTGAGCTGGGTCGCACACCCAAAGACTAACTCGCTCGTTTCGGAAAACTAAAGTACCCTTGATGAGTAGAGACAGAGGCGATGTTTGTCATTATTGCCCCCCACTCTCTCTCTCTCTCTCTCTTTCTATTTATGTCTTTCTATTTCAGCCTCTCAATCTATCTATCTATCTATTCATTGTTATTAGATAGATAGATAGATAGATAGATAGATAGATAGATAGAAAGAAAGAAAGAAAGAAAGAAAGAAAGAAACTAAGTTCAAGACGCTGTGGCGACATTTTGTATCATGCTTGAACACAATTCTCGGGCCACGTGCGTTATGTATTGTCTCAACTATTTTTTGTCGTGAATTCTAGGTAGCAAGACCCTATTGTATTATCCTAACGCTTACTGAGTAGGCGGTATCTGTTATATTTCAAATTATTCGAGAGGTTAATATATAAAAATTATTGTCGATTTGAAAGCGGCTATTTTATGGCGTTGCTTGTTACTCTACTTTAAACATTATTTTTTATTGGTTAATTTGTGTCGTTATAGTTTGTGTCCATTTTTATATTTACATACTTATCTATTGCTGGAATTAAGCACTTTTTACCCATAAACATGGCATACCATAAAACAATATGTTTATCATATACAGTAGAATGTGTGCCAACCGGACTAAGAAGGATTTCGGGATATGAGGAATCGGTTACAATATCCGGATAAGAGGGGGTATATTTATATTAAAATAAAAGAACTGAAATCCGGTTCAACATTTATTTTCAGTATTTTATAGTAAACAAAATAAGCTAATGGTGGCTGAAATAAAATGAAGTTGATTTTAAAGAAAAAGAAATAAATTATGTAATGTTAAAGAAAATTCATTAAATTAAGTATGCCACGTATTCAAAACAAATAATGTAACGAGGATTTTTTTTAATCGTAATTTAGAAAATTATGCTATTACACACGGTATCTATTAATCTCTCTCTTTTTCCTCCTCTCTCTGTCTCTCTGTTTCTCTCTCTGTCTCTCTCTCTCTCTCTATATATATATGTGTGTGTGTGTGAGTTTATATGTGTGCAAATACATAGAAAAAAATAATATATATATATATATATATATATATATATATATATATATATATATATATATATATATATATATAAAATCTCTATAGACACTTAACGGTGTAGCAATAACGCCTTTTATTCTGTTGGTGAAACAAACAGACTAGACGGTATGAGAATAGATGTCATCATCCGCTTTAAATTAAACACCCCAACCCTACCTTGACGTAAACTCTTTTCGAAAGTAACTGATATGTTGATACAAATTTTTAACCCTTACGACCCTTATTTAAATAATTGCTATAGCCGTTTCCATAGTAATTAATTTTACGAATGAATATGCTTATAAAGACGCGTAAATTTAAAGATTAGTTATTCCAAACATTTCGCTTGAAGATGAAACAGACCATGATACTTTAATTCAATTTAATTCTAATAATTATATTGAAGTTTTCAGCTCTTGTTTTTGAACTCTTATGTAGCGAAGGAATCATATTTAAAATATATATATATATATAGTCACTAAGTTCAAGACGCTGTAGCGACATTTTGTATCATGCTTGAACACAATTCTCGGTCCACGTGTGTTGCGTATTGTCTTGAACATTTATTTTGCTTACAAAACAACGTAATATACCAAGCCACAATAAAATCACGAGATAATGAAGAAAAAGTATACATAGGAGTAACTGAAGGACCCTGGAAACAAAGAAACTATGCACACAAAACATCTTTCACAAATAGTAAATACGCGAACAGCACAATACTTTTTAAGTATATCTGGGAAATTAAAAACAAAATGCACATCACGCCAAAAATATCTTGGAAAATAAGGAAAAGATCATCAGCCTACAACAATCAATCCAAAAGTTGCAAACTTTGCTTGGAGGAAAAATAGCTATCATTACTTTCCCAGACCAAAATAAATTATAAAATAAACGATCCGAGCTCATCTCAAAATGCAGACATGAAAACAAATTATTACTACGTTACTTAAAAGTCGAAAAGTGAAAATGTGTTAAAGCTTTCAGAATAAATCTTTAGAGAAGACAAATTGAATAAAATAGACTTTCGAAAAATAGTACTTAGTTCTTCTCTACAGAGAGTAATTAGTACTTCTCTACTTATTTATTCTGAAAAATTTAACACACTGTCGACATGAAAAACGAAAACACACACTTAGTCAAAAAAAATAAGAAGACTAATATCCCAAAAGAGGCTTTTTGAATTTTATATAACAACACAACATTTCGCTTTTGTTTCTGATCACTTGCCTTGATAAAGTCAAATTATGAAACATGTCGGCAAGAACTAAGTAGAATTTTCTAGTTGTCTATTTTATTCAATTTTCTTCTTTACATATTCATTTTGAGAAATTTAACACACACATATATATATATATGTGTGTATTAGGTTGGTGCAAAAATAATGTCGTTTTCTCACATAGTAACATATGTGAGAAAACGACATTATTTTTGCACCAACCTCATATATATATATATGTATGTACGTATATATATATATATATATATATATATATATATATATATATATATATATATGTGTGTGTTTGTGTGTGAAAAGTGTGTGTATATAAATATAAATAAATTTATATATATGTATAATCATTTATATATTATATGCGCGGTACTTATTAAAAAGCGCTCAATATCAGAGATAGAGCTAACACCACCCGTATACATACATATGTCATATCCGAAACTGCCCACATATATTTATATATGTATGAGTCCCGACGGACGACCAAGTATGTATATGTGTCTGCATACATCGATGTTTGCGTCAATACGATGACAAATCGACGAAGTTCCCCCCACCACTTCCACAATAACACCAATACACGCAATCTACATAAAACCAAAATTTTAAAAAATTAATCAGTTTGTCTGACGATCGCTAAAGCGTGAAACCAAGGGTCACAAACTCACATCTATCCAACCAAATATATATATATATATATATATATATGTGTGTGTGTGTGTGTGTGTGTGTGAAAAGTGTGTATATATAAATATGAATATATATATATATATATATATATATATATATATATAATTATTTATATATTATATGCGCTGTACTTATTAGAAAGCACTCAATCTCAGAGATAGAGCTAACATATTTGGTTGGTTTGATGTGAGTTTGTCATCAATCCAACCAAATATATATATATATATATATATATATATATATTTATATATATATATATATATATATATGTCACAAGAATATAAGAAGAAAGTGAAGTAATGGATACGACTGGAATTCGAACTTGGCTTGAATTCCAGTCGAATCCATTGCATTCACTTACGTGTTAATACTTTTGGAAAAGCTACCGCAGAAAGAAATGGCAAACTACTGCGGGAAAAAAATCTGCCTCGTCAATCATATATCGAAAGATACATGATCGCCTAAGCGTATATAACGCATGGCACATAACTGACTGATACGACAAGAACAAGATATCAAGAAGGAGAAACTTCTGCTTCCTTTACTAGAATGAAAAGAATACTAGAGTAAATAGTGAACGATAAAGTTGGTCAGTGTTTGTATACATTCCGAACCAGTTCGTCTTATATTTCTCGAGAGTTCAGATACTTAGATATTGAAGTAGTGATGAAAAGTATCATCTATCCGCAGCGAGAATGATATTTTAGGGACAACGGTTTCCTTCATAACTGCAGTTAACTTCCTGTTATTTTCTCAATGATATGAGAATAGTCTTTAAGATCTACGGGTTCCACCATATTGTGGCGAAACAGAACAGACGCAAAAGAGGTCCCGGATCGGCGTGCGGACATGTTTGTCAAGACCAGTTAATTCCAGGGTTTTCTCGTTATCAACGGGGCAGTTGGGCATGTCTAGATACGGATCATTCTGAAACTGCTCAAGATCCAAGTCTTTCTTGCCAATAAAAGCAGTGGGTGAAACCCAGCAGTCGGCAAGACACGGTGTCTTTTAACATCGGTCCCGTAGGCATTTTTGTTCTTAAAGTTGCTGTAGTTTCCGAGGCAGTGTCATTTTTGTTCCCTCTCATCTCTTTCCACTCTCTGCCTATTACACGCACCCCCCACCCATAATTGCGGGGAGAGCAATCGGTTAGGTGTTTCCTCTAATCTCAGCAGACAATTGCCGTACATTACAACACATATTTAACCATTGATCTAAGACAACTGTTGTATATACCTGATAGTTGTGACATTTCTAAAAAATTGGAGGCCATACATGATATCCATATTTTTCACACGGACACCATGACGACGCTATTTAAGAATATGACTCTATATCTCAGGATAATATTTGGTTTAGTAGCACCTTGTGGTATTGGGCGAAACTATCCCTAGCGCAACCTATTCTACATTCAATTTCCCTATCTCTTATACTAAATTTGTTATACCTGCACCATACACAGAAGAATTTGTATTGTTTATAGTTTATTAACGACATATTCTGGATTTTTATGATTAAGCGTACTCTTTTCAAACCAATTCGATATAATAGTTTCTATTTTTGAAAGATTTATCTTGACTTCTACTTCTTGAAACATTTGGTAAGAAATGTTGATTTGTTGTACAAATCATGCTTATCTCAACTTTGGAGACCTATGTCATCAGCGTCGTTCCACTAATCATCAGTATACTGACCACTGGAGGAAAAACAACAGATTAGTAGATTCACTTGAAATGTGTTATGGAATGCTGAAATGATCAATGTCCGTCTCTTCGTATCTGTGCTTGTATATGCGCACAGCATATTCGAACAGGAGATTAAATAGACTGGGACTCTCATTTCCTCTTTTTCGTACTCCTGGAGAAGTCTGAAACGGCTCGGTGCTTGGGTCTTCATCAGACCTATACGTCTTTGTAGATCGATATAGTACCTCTATCAGAACAAAACTTATTTCCCCTATGACACAAAGGAAGTGTAGTTTGGAAGGCGTTTTCAGATGGATGAGAAAATAAGGTTTTAGTACTATGGTTATATGATGCTGGGAGATCAACATAGCTATTTCTGTTGGAGAATTACGTCATTTCCTGAAGGTGTTTGATAAAATATATACCTCCAATTTACTCTTTACCTGAAAGAAAGGCAAATTAGAACGCCAGAAGTTGACCTTCATAGAATAGCATTTCTAGTTAATGTCATGGGTCCTTACCTATAACTACAGAATGAACTCTTCCTAGCACTATGTATACTACGCCTCTCAAGAGAGAGGGTCGAATCAAGCCGAGCTTCTCAGCTTGACGGTCGAACTCTCTGCCTCTGAGCAGAGAGGAACCCGGACGAGTCTTCGCCGAAGGGCAGAGTCTCGTTCGGGGAGGTTAACCAACCCGATCCCATTTATACGGGTTCTACGGGTATTTTTTGGCCGAGCCTACGGGCTCAAGGAAACCCACGTTAAACTCGGCCTTGTGCCACATGCAACCCTCGTGGGGGATGGCTAGATACCGAATCGAGCCGAGCTTCTCGGCTTGACGGTCGAAAACTCTGCCTCTGGGCAAAGAGGAACCCGCCGAAGAGCAGAGTCTCGTTCGAGGAGGTTGACCAACCCGATTCTGTTTTTACAGTTTCTACGGGCATTTTTTGGCCGAGCCTACGGGCTCAGGAAACCCACGTTAAACTCGGCCTTGTGCCATATGCAACACTCGTGGGGGGGAGTGGCTAGATACCGAGTCGAGCCGTTTCGGCTTGACAGTCGAACTTTCTGCCTCTGAACAGAGACAAACCCGAACTAGGCTCCGCCGAAGGGCAGAGTCTAGTTCGGGGAGGTTGACCAACCCCATCCCGTTTATACGGGTTCTACGGGCATTTTTTCGTCGAGCCTTCGGGCCTTGTGCCACATCTTTCTGTCGTGGGGGGGACAAGTAAATATCGAATCGAGTCAAGTCGAGTCGATAGTAGTTCACTCCAAACCAGACTGACAGTCATACTAACACCTTCCACATCATATATATATATATATATATATATATATATATATATATAGTGCTGTTCGATAAAATTGACTCATCTTATCCTTTGAATTTAGCTCAACTTTCGTTTCATCGGAGAAGAAAACATTCTTTCAGTCTTCTACGGTGAAATTTTTGTAATAATGAGCCCATTCAAGTCTCTTGGCTTTGTTGGCTTTGCTTATTAGTGGCTTAAACCTTCGCGTACAAGATTTGTAGCTTTGTTATGTCAATGTATTTAACCCAATTTTTCCACATTAATCGCATAGATCAAACAATAAAGGGGAGAAATTTCAACTGAAAATTAAGTTTTTAGCTGCCTGAGGCTATGAACATATTGATTATGTCTTTTTTATTTTGTAAATTGTATTATATTTATTATATTATTTAGTTATTATATTTATTAGTTTACGGGGCAGGTCTCATGAAACAGTTCTTGGGGGCAAAGGAGCAACTACGCATTTCAAAGCTATGGATTATGAGTTAACCAACCAGTGTAGAACGATAGTTAAATGGTAAGAAACTGCATTGCGAACTAGTTCATTATCGTCTTTTCTACCCAGTGCTTATTATCGTCTCTTCTATTAGTGTGTCGTTTTGTTGTGGATTCCGGGTTGAAATCCGGTACCAATAAATAACAAACGCCAGGAATGAATATATGAAAATAATGTATTAACGTAATAATACAAACTGGTAAAGCAGGTTAGTAGTTCCAGGAATACGGGTTAGAAGCAAATATATATATACAGTCTTTGGTATTGAAGTATCGCTGTATGACTTCTTATTGGGTCTACATGCTCGCTCACTATGACTCCTACAACGCTGTTACCTCACCCTCACTCTTCCGATTACCTACAACCTTTTACTCCGTCACTCTGGACTCGACTCGACTCTGTTCGGTCTTGTTCTCTCTTACTCTCATCTTATCGTAGCAGTAGTATATGTATATACTGGGTGAGTCCATTTGTATAAAAAGGGATGGCCCCCTCAACACGTTTATAGAACATTTCAGAGTTTTATTGTGAATAATTATAAAGAAAGTATTACGTTTCCTCACGAGCTTTCGATTATGAACTGAACACAACGTTTCACCATCTGTAGCAGTCTTTTGATCAGGAATACCAACTTCTCCTTTTCGCCACGCAATATTACATGCGATGAAAAATGGGTTTTGCATGTCAATAAAAAATGAAAAACCAAATGGCTGTCATAAAATGAAAAACCATTACCAACATCAAAACCAAAACTCCGGTTACAAAAGTTCATTACGGATTATAGGAATGTTGAAGGACCATTACTGCAAAAAGCTCTTTGCCAGAAACTTGATCATTTAAATGAATGGTTATATCGGAAGTGTACTGCTTCGATAAAGAGAAAAGGTGTCATTCTCGAGCATGACAATGCAAGGGAACTCATTGCAAAACAAACCCAAGAAAAACTAAGATCTTTACGATGCAAGAGATATATTATTTTGATACATATTAAATATTTTACGCGGTTACATGGTTCACATTATTTTAAACGAACTTTATTATAAGAATTCGACTTTGAGGAGCATTCTCTTCATTTTCTCATATTTATTTCAGTGGGGACTTCCTATATCCTACTTAACTGAATCAATGGCAAAATCTGCTTAGTCTTCGTTTTCCATGACAACAGAAGGGCCTTTCTTATCTCACCTCTGTGTATTTGGTATAGCTTCATTTTCCTCTGCCTAGGATCACTTTACGTGCGGTATTCAATAGTTGTATAAACGTATTAGTTCTGGGCAACCATAGATACCAACAAAATGTGAACTAATTCAGATTTATCATACAGTATACTGCTGATTAAACGAACTCACTCACCTATAGGACGCATGCAAGTATCCAGTGCAAATAGACATTAGATATTCTGTTCATTTTTTTAAATATTTTTACCTCTATATACTAAAGAGAGAAAACGATGAGAAAAACAAACATCTTCCGAGATATGTCTATCCTTAGAGTTTACACCTAAACGACTGTCTTATAAAATAATGTAATAAATAATGAAAGAAGAAAAAAATGATCGGATAATATTTAAGTTGAAAAAAAAAACCGTTATAGTAAAGCTATTAGTTTCTAATGACGAAAGCGGGAATTGTCTTATCTCGAACGTCGTCAAGAGTACTGAAATGACTCTTCTAAAAAAAAAAAGCGGTCATTCCCTCAACTATTTTCTAAATCTTATTAACACTCGTGCAATAACGAACAATAATGCGGGTAACAAACAAAAATAATCCTTCGGTGAGTATAAGAGATAACAAAACCGGCAATCCGAGTTCAATTTTCGGCTAAGGATGTTTCTGTTCACTTATCAGTAATAGCATTGACAAAAACATGAATCCACACCCTTCCTGTCTCCCTCATTGCTAAATACCTTGAGTAAAATTTTCTCCACGTTAGGCGAGGGAGAACGTAGGAAAATCACTCCCCTATAAAAAAAAAAAAAAAAACAAAAACTTACAGTCCAGACAGTCCAAACAATAGTTTGCATCTTGTCAACATTGGCAGAAACCATTACTGCAACTAAAATCGATACCATATGTAAATGGTTTGTAATGTAATCAATCGTGACCAGGCATCCCGAAAAAAAAATAGATACGCCTTAATTCAGCTTCAGCTTAAATTCACCTTCATCACTACCGTGCACCAACCAACAGCTTAGGGGTAGATTCTCCGACTGACGCAAATTCAGCCGGATTTCGATTATAGCTAGAGGCAACCGGACGTCTATGCACACTGATGGGCTGTGCAACGAACGATCTGAATGAATATATATATATATATATATATATATATATATATATATATATATATATATATATATATATATATATATATATATATTCTGTTGTGTGGATATGAGTTTGTGACCTTTGGTTTCATGCTTTTGCGATCATCAAACAAATTGTTTAATTTTTTAAAAATTGAATCTATTTATGTTTGTTTGTGTTTGATTATGGGATTGGGAAATTCTCTGTGTTCGTTTGGGATGACACTCACAAATATACAGACTGTGTCATCCCAAACGAACTCTTTTCCTTGTTTCCAGTGAAGTTTTTCTATTTTCTCTGCTTAGATTTTGGAAGGCCTCTTTCGCCATCCCAATACGCCTTCAGATTTCAGTGTCATACGTTCCGTCCTCGATTAAAACATTTCCCAGATATTTAAACTTCCACACTTATATGATTTTGATATTTCCGATTTTCAATTCGCACAAGCGTACATTCACTTTTTTCTTCTGACTTTATTTCACTGTGTTCTCTAGTTTTTGTACTTTTCCTTACGCGAAACCTATAACAGATAGTGGAAACTAACGTTGTTATAGGTTAACCTCCACCAACCGCCATAATATAAACCATGAAAAATTCCTCTTAATAAGCATGACATAGACAGATAGATAGATAGATAGATAGATAGATATTAGTGGTCAGTATATATATATATATATATATATATATATATAATTCCAAGAGGATAGAATCCGAGTAGAGCTCAGTGTCCAGGATATGCATGTTATAAGATCACTAAAAAAGTTATAATTTTTTTTCAATGATGTTGAATCATATATATATATATATATATATATATATATATATATATACACCACTAATATTATTTCTCTTTCTCTCTCTCATATATATATATATATATATATATATATATATATATATATATATATATATATATATAGAGAGAGAGAGAGAGAGAGAGAAAGAGACAACTAATATTATTTCTCTCTCTCTCATATATATATATATATATATATATATATATATATATATATATATACATATCCAAGAAGATAAAATCCAGGTAGAGCTCTATGTACAAGACACAGCAAGAATATAATATAAAAGGTTCAAACCCTAATATTCCATGGTTACAATTTATTACTTTGGATTCATAATCACGATCCAATTCATCAGACCTACAATTTCAAAAAGAAATCGGAAAATACCGGAATATATATATATATATATATATATATATATATATATATATATATATATATATATATATATATATAATAAATCCTAACTAGGTTTCACCACATGGGATCATCAGAGTGAACTGAACTGACCAGTCAAACCTAGGTAAGTAGTACTTGGCTCATTAGGATTTATTTATTTTACTTTTGCTCTATGGAAGAAATAATTATTCTTCCAATTAAATTTCACGCGCATAAAGGAATGACTGAAAAGAACAGTCTTTACTCTCAAAGATACTTTTATGATACTAAGATATACACAAAAATATATGTACATATATACATGTGTCCCAGGGAAAGAAAAATATATCTCCTCGGTAAAGCAAAGTGTAAGGAGAAACAAAAAGGAAGGGTCTTACATATAATATGTAGATTATCATGTATATGTAGAAGCCATGTTTAGAACTCCAGATTCAAACCGGCCGGATTCATCTATGTCCCAGGCGAGGACATTCCATGAACGGGAAACAGTGAGTCTTGGGTTTTTCCTAAATTGAGGACTGCGATCTGGAGTTTCATTCTATAACTCGGAAAGATGAATTCCTAAAGGGAAACGGCACCAAAGAATTGTAAGCTACTTGGCGAGGCAGATTTATCCTCAACCTGGGCCACTTGGCCCACACTAAAAGAAAGCAACCTCACGTGGTGGCTGCTGTAAATAAATTGAATTTGATTGCCGCTTTCGTCACTGTATTGAGAGACGTAATTGAGCGGTTCGTCTCATGACCAATATGGCTTATTTCCACCAAAGGGAGATAAGCGCATTCTGTATCTCTACATATATATGTCTGTCTATCTGTGTCTGTTGTCCTTGAGTCGCTTGTTCTGTTTTGAGAAGTTTAATTCATATACATTTTTAGGAGTTTTTTTTTTATGTTTGCCGAAGTGTTGTGTTTATCTTAATTATTTATTGATTTAATTTCTTCTGGAATGCGTCTAATTGTTTGTGAAATCTTATGCTTCTTACTAAATCATTTCATATGACCAACGTCCTGGGTATAACGATAAACTACATCCGGTAGCAAAGCTTCTGATCGGGAGGTTTTGAAGAGCGTGGAGTCACCTATTAATTGCTGTTGTTCCCAGGTCCACTCTGGCCCGGGGTGGGGAGCATCTTTTATGGTTCCATCTATTGGCAGATAGTCAGCCCCCAAACTAAGGTCAAAATATTATGCAGGTATAAAAACAGATTTTTATGGTAAAAATACCGACAATACATTTCTGTAAAGAAAAAATTATTAACTTCCATACATTTTTGAAAGCAAAAAAGTTATCAGCAATACATTTTTTAAACAAAAAAATATATATTAGCAGCAATAGCAATACATTTGACTTTCGACAAAAAATCTTGTTTACAAAAATACATCAATAAAATCTGATCTACATACTGATTTCTTACAAAACATACATATTGTATTCATACGAATTTATTTTGAATATCTTGTTGGCATTAAATAACCCACTGAGGTTGATATATCGTAAAATAAAATAAACAAAACCATCATATTAGCAAAACATAACGTACCCCGGCCAAAGTCAGCTTAGTCCTTGTTGTGTCGGAAACCTACCCCCACTCTTGAAGATGAACTTGTCTGCGTCTGTGAACAAAGACTTTAAATGGTGGCATGTCAGTTGACATGAAGGAGACCGAGACACAGACTCTCGGCGACTGCATTAGCAGAGGGGAACCCGGACGAGGCTTTGCCGAAGGGCAAGGTGTCGTCCGGGGAGGTTGACAGGGCCTGAACCCGTCTAGGCGGGTTCAGAAAGGACATATTTTTGGCCGAGCCTACGGGCTCGGGGATACCTACATTAAGCCGGCATTGTGCCACATTTGGTCCGCGTGGGTGGACTAATAAATACCGAGTCCGAGCGACAGACTCTCTGCAACTGTCGAACTCTCTGCATTAGCAGAGGGGAACCCGGACGAGGCTTTGCCGAAGGGCAAGGTTTCGTCCGGGGAGGTTGACAGGGCCTGAACCCGTCTAGGCGGGTTCAGAAAGGACATATTTTTGGCCGAGCCTACGGGCTCGGGGATACCTACATTAAGCCGGTATTGTGCCACATTTGGTCCGCGTGGGTGGACTAATAAATACTGAGTCCGAGCGACAGACTCTCGGCAACTGTCGAACTCTCTGCATTAGCAGAGGGGAACCCGGACGAGACTTTGCCGAAGGGTAAGGTTTCGTCCGGGGAGGTTGACAGGGCCTGAACCCGTCTAGGCGGGTTCAGAAAGGCCATATTTTTGGCCGAGCCTACGGGCTCGGGGATACCCACATTAAACCGGCCTTGTACCACATTCGGTCCTCGTGGGTGGATTGATAAATACCAGACCGAGCGACAGACTCTCGGCGACTGCATTAGCAGAGGGGAACCCGGACGAGGTTTTGCCGAAGGGCAAGGTTTCGTCCGGGGAGGTTGACAGGGCCTGAACCCGTCTAGGCGGGTTCAGAAAGGCCATATTTTTGGCCGAGCCTACGGGCTCGGGGATACCCCCATTAAACCGGCCTTGTACCACATTCGATCCTCGTGGGTGGATTGATAAATACCAGACCGAGCGACAGACTCTCGGCGACTAATACTAGACCGATAGACAAGAGAAGTTCTTAGCTGAGTTAGTTATTACTACTCAGGCGATTTCTGTACCTTTTTACCAACCTATTAAAACCCTTTTTATTGTTACGTGTTATTTGGCGTTTGTCTATACTAACCCCAAATCAACATCATAACAGTCCTTTTAAAATTATCCTCTTAAGGAACAACATACATTTATCTCATTCTCGCTCTCACTTCAATTAATATTTACTAAGCATTACAGGGCCAGTCCCAAGGTCACAAATATGTAAAACCGAGTCAATAGGGTTTCCTGTGACACTGGCTTGTTAGTCATTTGTTTTATGATAGACAACAGTAGCGTGTGTTTTTTCTGATTTGGTCAAATATTAGGTTGGTGCAAAAATAATATCGTTTTTTGACGTTAAAAATACGTCAAAAAACGACATTTTTTTTTTTTTTTTTTGCACCAACCTAATATAAAATTTTCTGGTTGTTTAAGTGTAAAAACATTCTATTGTTTTTACAAATTATTTTCTATTTGTAACAGAAAACTAACACCTAATGATGAAAACATTATTTAAAAGAGAAATGATTGTTTTCCCAATTTTTTTCTAACCAGTAATTCCTTTGAAATTTTACCACCTATCTTCGATAAATAAAAATAATGAAAAAATTGGTTCAGATATTTTTATTAGAGTGAAAACACCTCAAAGTTTACTTTTTTACGAATAAAATATACACTTGAATAAAAGGTACCTCGTCATAAATGTTCAATATTTTTAGGAAAATCCAGAATAGTCCGTTCTCCTCACAAAATCTTCTTCATTCTCGATCACTCTCAGTAACCACTTGTGTCTTAGTGGCATTATCTCCTTGCTTAGGGTGAAATGATTTAAAAGAAAATGCTTTTCTTTTACTTTCCTATTTTCCTTCTTTATCAGTTCCTGTATTATTTAGGGGGTTAATAATAAAACAACGATAATTAAGGCAAATGTATATGCCGATAGATTGACATACACTTCAGGACATGGGTAATCATGGCTCACCACAAATCCCCACCTTTTATAGCGCCAAGCAACCTTGAACAGTCTATTTCTGCTTCTAAGTATCGGTTTCTTGGTCCTATTTTTCCTTAAGACTTCCTTATTGCTCACATGGTCAGTCCTTGGTATTCTTAGCATTCATCGGTAGAAAGACATCTATGTTGCTTCATCAATAGAAGGTCTAGTATTCACTACCATATAAGAAACTAGATTTTGGATAGCAGTTCTACACACTTTATTTTTTTCAAAATATTTTCTTTAATACTTCTTTCTTGTGTGGTGTCCCTTTCGGACGTAGGCGAACACAGTTCTACGAAACATCCTTTCTTCTGCTGCTCTAAGCAAAATTTGTCTCATTACCAACCTGTTTTTCTATGTGGTGCTATCCATACACACAAACACATTAAGTAGTTAACTCGCAGCTTTACCCTGCTTCTCTTGCTTCTAATCCTGCGAGTTGTAGATTCTTCAGGCCAAATCTTTTCGATATGTGTCGGAGAAATTTTATCAGTTGCCTTCTGATTGCAAGATTTCTTGTAATTATGGCTTTCCTCAAGACACATTTTCCGACCATGATAGCTGTAGTCCCTATTTTGCTTATAACTTCCTTATTTTTCATATGTCCAATCCATGATATTCTCTGCATTCGACAGTAGAACTGCACTGTCTCTCTGATTGTATGTTTAATTTTCTTTGTAGTTCTTATTTTCCTTATGACTTCCTTATTGCTCACATGTTCAGTCCATGATATTCTCTGCTTTCAACAGTAGAAACCCACGAATGTGTCTTTCTGATTGTATGCCTTATTTTCCTTGTAATTCATATTTTACTTAAAACATCCTTATTAATCAGATGTTGAGTCCGTGTTATTCTTAGCATTCGACAGTAGAAAGACGCATCTGTTGTTTAATAAATGAATAGAATGACTAGCATTCACTACCATATAAGAGATTAGGTATTAGATAGCAGTTATACACTCTTCGTTTTTCAAAAGATTTCCTAAATACTTTTTTAAATAAACTTAGATAAACTTTAACTGTATTCTTAGATAGATAGATAGATAATGGTAATATTAGCTGTTTCCTTATAAGAAAATATTAAACATTTATTGATCGAGCAGCCCTTGCTGCTGTCGTTTGAAATTTATTAAAAAAAATTCATTTTAAAACAATTTTTCAGGAAAAATTCCTGCAGTTTTTATCGCTCTTTCCAATATTGATGGGTGTTTCCTTCATAACCTTTTGTTCGTAGTCGTGTGGAACGTGAACATCTTGATTATGTCATTATTTTCTCTTCAAGTTACATGTGACTATGCATTTTAGTTGTTGCTGCTATTTAATGTCCCCGTGATGTAGTTTCTGTTATCTGGTATAGTTATTTGATAGATAGATAGATAGATAGATAGATAGATAGATAGATATGAATAGAATGAGATAGATAGATATGAATAGAATGAGATAGATAGATAGATAGATAGATAGATAGATAGATAGATAGATAGATATGAATAGAATGAAAGATAGATAGATAGATAGATAGATAGATAGATAGATAGATATGAATAGAATGAGATAGATAGATAGATAGATAGATATGAATAGAATGAGATAGATAGATATGAATAGAATGAGATAGATAGATAGATAGATAGATAGATAGATAGATAGATATGAATAGAATGAAAGATAGATAGATAGATAGATAGATATGAATAGAATGAGATAGATAGATAGATAGATAGATATGAATAGAATGAGATAGATAGATAAATAGATAGATATGAATAGAATGAGATAGATAGATAGATATGAATAGAATGAGATAGATAGATAGATAGATATGAAGAGAATGAGATAGATAGATAGATAGATAGATAGATAGATAGATAGATATGAATAGAATGAGATAGATAGATAGATAGATAGATAGATAGATAGATAGATAGATAGATAGATACTGTTTTGACTTCAATAGTTCCACTATATTCTAATTGCACAAAACAATACGTTGTTGAATAAAATTAAACTAATTTCTTCCGCAGTCATCAGACAAAAATTAATTTAATAAAACAAACTTAATTTAGACAATTTAAATTATCTCACAAATTAGATCTTAATATTATTATTATTTGTAGTAAATATTAGTGGTAGTAACAATAGTTGTATTAGCAACAGTAGTAGTAGTATTTTAACTATCTAACTTATTGACATTGTTATATCTATTTTCCATTTCCACCATGCTACGCTTTTCCTACAGACGTAATCTCATAAACTTATATCTGCGTTAACGTTATATCTATGGCAAATGTTCAGATGAACTCTATTCTTTAGTTCCACAAGTTCTGCTTTGTAGAGATTGGATACACCATGTCACATCCACAGAGTGCATATCATCTCCATTTACCCCGCTTCCCAAATGTAAGGAGACTGTTCACGCTAGGAGAGCTTTTACTCGAGAACTGCTACTTTGTCGAACAGACTTCCGGTGGTTGCTAAAATCTTAACCTCTTCAGTTCAAGTGTCAATCGTTATCTATCTTCATTTCCTTCCAGCTTGTTACCCATTTATATAACACACTACATTTATCATAACCACTTTTGACTTGCGGCCACGTAACGATGAAATACCGGTTCCAGTACGATCACCGAAGTTAGGCATTGTCGATCCTGGTTAGTACCTGGATGGGTGACCGCTTGAGAATACCAGGTGCTATAATATTGGATGCGCAGGTGGTGTAATTGATATCGCCTCAGAATTGTTGGTCGGAAATACGAGTTCCAATTCCTATTCGGTTTTTTTATATTCACTTAAGCGGAAATAGCCTTGGGAAAGGTTCGTCCTGGGTAAGACGTTAAACTACATCCGCGTCCTAGGTAAGACGTTAAACTACGTCCAGCAGCAAGGCCTCTGATCAGGAGGTTTTGAGAAGCGTGGAACCACCTCTTAATTGCTGGTGTTCACAGGTCCACCCTGACCCGGGGTGGTAGCACCTGTTAGGGTCCCAGCTATGTGGAAATAGTTAACTATTACCAGCAATACTTTTTGAAAAATTTTTTACCAGCAATGCAGTTTTGAGGAAAATATATTGCCAGAGACAGATTTTTGACAAAACAAAAGGTTACCAGCAATAGAAATTTTTGTCGGCATTGGGTGGCCTATTGGGGTTGATGTGCCGTAGAACAAAATAAACCAAACCAATCTAAACCAAAGAATACATACTCTATTCATACGAATCTATCCTAAAAATGTTGTCGGCATTAAATAACCCATTAAGATTGATATGCTGTAAAACAAAATAAACCAAACCAATCTAAACCAAAGACTACATTCTTTATTCATACGAATCTATCCTAAAAATATTGTCGGCATTAAATAACCCATTGAGGTTGATATGCCGTAAAACAAAATAAACCAAACCAAACCTTGGGAAAGGTATAAAGATTTGAAACTGACAACTTTTTTCATTTCACTGAAACAGGCGTTAAACGCTTCTATGTTCCCATCTTTCTTTCAAGTAGAGTCTTTGATGCCTTTTATCTTCTCATCCGATAAAAATAGATCAGTCCATTATTTATGAGCTATTAGCAGGAAACGTTAAACACTTTTTCTTTCACTGAAACCAAGTAGCGTCCTTGATAAGTCTTTTGCCTTTCCAAGCGATCAAAACAGAATACTCCATCATTTATGAGGTATTGGTAGGACATAACGGTATTGCGAAATAAGGAAAGGAAGAAGAAACACGAGTATTATGTGATCATTATTATTGTTGTTTATATTATTATCATTATTATTATTATTATTATTATTATTATTATAATCAATCCTAAAAAGTCAATACATAACTTTAATTATGGCGGACATCAGTTCTTATCAATTAGGCTTTTGACGTAATTTAATAAAGAATCCTTTGTGAACTTAGATACAATAAAATATAAGAATTTCAGTTTGTGGTTTAGACTGTATTTAATCAACTGCTTCCTTTTTTTGTCTCAGATTCGTTTCGTTTTGAAAATTTTGTTATTTCTCTTTTTCGATTGACCTCGATTTCTTATTAATGAAAACACTTTTCAAAGTCATGAACAAGTAACAACAAAAGCAACGGCCGCTGGCTTGTTTTACGATCTGACACTATTTCCAACAACATATTTTCAGCTCCTGCCCTGCTTTGTGTGTGTGTGTGTGTGTGTGTGTGTGTGTGTGTGTGTGTGTGTGTGTGTGTGTGTGTGTGTGTGTGTGTTCCAACGTAGAAGTCGATGATGGATCGGGGGTGGTGAGTATTCAGTCTGAGTTCCATCTGAGAAATCTCCAAAAATCAAGTGTTTTAATTGCAGTCAAGTATAATTTCATCTTTGTAATTAATTTTTCGTTTCCATATTTTTTTTTTCAAAATGTGAATATATATTTTTAAGAAATCTATTGATTTCCTATCAAACAGAATACAAATTAATATATATATATATATATATATATATATATATATAGAGAGAGAGAGAGAGAGAGAGATTGATTGCTTACTCAACACGACACTCAGCAATCGATGCCACTTAGTGAAAAATGTGTATAATGTTATTCGATTCTAACAATGCATTTTTCTCTATTAAAAACAGAAATTATTTGTTTGGTATCAAATGGTGATACGATGACTTTAAGGAAATATCAATCACGACAATACGAGGCTGTATTTATTTAACGAAATTCTCTAAATTTAAAACATAATTATTCAATCCTCAATGTCTTGTTCCAACCGTCTTCCAGCTAAATCGTGCATGTCATTTTCTTAGGTATATGCAAATGTCCTCATCATCTTCATGTCTGAAAAGTAGACGCAGAAGAAAAAAAAAAGTACCATTTTTAAGTAAAAAAAAAAAAAAAGCTGGAGACTTTTTCGTCCTGGTTATGACGATAAACTGCATCCGGCAGCAAGGTCTCTGATCTGGAGGTTTTGAGGAGCGTGGAACCACCTCTTATTTGCTGTATTTCCCAGCTCCACCCTGACCCAAGGTTGTAGCACCAGCTATAGGCAAATATTTAACCCCCAAACTGAGGTCAAAAATACATTTTTATAGCAAAAATATCAGCAATACATTTTCATAGTAAAAATTACTTTTTTGTAAAAGAAATTACTAATGCTCTTTTATTTTTAGTTATTTATTTTTTGCAAATCGGATTTCATTAACCACGTCTACTTTACAATAATGATTTAATTATAAAAGTTTTACTAATTAACCCATAGCTGGGAGAAAGAGAGCGATTCACAACTCTCTCAAGGATATACGCGTGTTGGTTAATATAACTCGGCTGGAAGTCGGATCTCCGATTAACAATTCCGAGACATTATCTATTACACCACATGCTCGTCCTGGGTATGACGATAAACTACATCCGGCAGCAAGGTCTCTGATCGGGAGGTTTTGAGGAATGTGGAATTACCTCTTAATTGCTGGTGTTCCCAGGTACAACTTGACCGGAGATGCTAGAACTTGTTAGGGTTCTAGCTATGGGCAAATAGTTAACGCCCAATTGGGGCCCGACTGGTTGACTACGATTATTTTATTCGAAGAAAAACGGCCAGAAGAGTTGCAAGAGATTCCGAATTCGTCTGGAGGCTAAAGCCAAATGCGTTTTTATTGAATAAATTTACTCTTTACTATTTGAAGATATTTTTGCGTAATTTTGGTAAATATATAAGTTAAAATGAGATGTCGGTGTTATTTTCATTGTTGCCATATGTGGTTTGGAACCCCTTCTGTTTGTCTCAAGGTCCTCGATAAAATCCAGAGACGGATATGCAATGTAAGTGGCCCTGATCTCGCATCTCGTCTGCAGTCGCTCTCTCACAGACGTACCATCGCCTCCCTCTATCTTTTTTACAAATACTTTCACAGTAACTGCTCCGATGAGCTGCTTTCGCTAGTTCCCAGACTTCATGAATTTAAGCGTTCAACTAGGCTGGTATCTCGCTCTCACCCTTTCACTGTCGAAACAGTTAAATGTAGCCGTCTCTTCTACTCCAATAGCTTCATGTCTCGCACTTCTCACCTGTGGAACTCCCTCCCTTTTCCTGTTTCCCTGATAGCTATAATCTCCAAATATGTAATGTCAATCGACGTCTCCAGATGCCCTGATCTATCCCCTATCCTTCTCTTCATCCTTTCCTCTATTACTCCACTTTGCTCTCGTTTCCAATCCTCTGTATCCCCTTGCCTGCTAGTGTCTTCCCGCCTTGCTTGGGGTGAAACGCTTAAAAAAGTATAATTTAGATGACAATTTATCCATCGCACCCTGTAGATAGATAAAGAGTGAGTGAGAGAGAGAGAGATTTGACTGAGGAACGGATAAAAACGGATTTTTTTCGAAATAGGATGAATGGATTTATAATATCATTGAAGTCAAAAAAACATTGTGACCTTTCATAATTCCTCAGAATAATAAGTGGATAGTTTCTGAAAGGGTAAAAGTACTACATTTGAGAATTAGTAGTGATTTGGTGCTTATAAGCAAGTCGATAAGTTACCTTATTCACGTATCAATTTGTTGGCAAAAAAAAGTCATTGATACAGATTCCCTCGAGGGAAATAATTTTGATTTCAAAGAGAAAGAAATATGTTTGCCATATCGATCACTTGGATATTGTTTAATCTCTTGATTAAAATCATAACTGGCTTTCTGGCAAAATTACGTACCAGAAATATCTACTTGTCAATTGTTTGTGGGTGTGGGCCATGGCAGGGCAAATTCATTTCACAAATTCTTCTGTCATAAACGAGACAGTACTATTGTCTATCATATTTTACCCTTCTATCTCATCTTTCCATATTCTGATATTGTTTTTCTTTTCATACTTTATACTTATTGGGTACCAGTCGAGCGACCTTTTACTCCATCTGTTATCGTTTCTGCTTTCTATGTGTTCCGTCCACCGCTATTTGTTGTCTTTTAATCATTTAATGGATATCTTTATCTGTTTTCGTACCCATCTTGATCCCTTTCTGTCTCTTAGCGTCATCTTTAGAATTACTCTTTCAACAAATCTTTATGCATTTTTTAGTTTCTTTTCAAGCGATTTTGTTAATTTAAATGTTTCGCTCCCGTGTTCCGTACATGCTTTAGATTTCCATGTTATTGGCAAAGCGTTTTTCATCATATCTCTTTTTCTTGAATGCTTTCTACTTTATGGTTATACTACGTTTTGTATATGCACGGTTTTTTTTTCTTTAATGTTTTTATCTATCCTCTGTCTATGTACTTCTGGACCTCTTCCAGTTCTTCATCTTCTATTCAAAACGATAATTATGGTCTGGAATTGAAATGAAAGTATTGATGGCATTTACAGTGTATCCATCATAAAATTCAGAATGTGTTAATAAGACATGCCAAGTATTTCAAATACCTCAATGAATGGATCATTTATAAGAAATAAATAAATTTAGAACGAATTTAGCATATGAGATAAAGAATGTGATCAAAGACTAAGACAGTCATGGACAAAGTTGGGGAAGCTGGCCTACATCTGGCATGTTTCTCTTTCTGAATGGCCCACCGAATTCCATGACGAAAAAAAAGGTTTATTAAAATTTCCTTTATTTAGTTTCGTCCTCACTTTATTCACTTACATTTTCTCGTGCATAACCATATAGATAAACAATGATACAGCAGAATGTTTCTCGAATTTTATAACTTTTCGTTGAAGGTAACCTTTTCATCATTTTAAACGATTGGTGATTTTCACTAAGGAAGACCATGCGTGTAAATATTACTTGCTTTAGAAACAGGACGAAAAGAAATATATTTTCTGAAGAAAAGACATTTTTTTCGATAGTGAGGAAACTGTTTTTTCAAATGAATAAATAAGAAACAAATCAGATGCAACTGTATGTATCAACCACTGTCGTCTGTGATAAAATCATACCGGGACTTCATTTATTTTTATTTTATTTTTTAATTATAAAGAAATCTTTTCTCCAAAAACAATCAACCTTTCACCATTTCTATGACAAATGTTTACGCCTATGGTCATCTGTGATGAAAATAGCAGAGACTGCTTCAACAAAAAAAATTACCTGATTTCTTATACTGGAACAGGAGAAAGATATGACAAAGTGGAAAAAGTGTAACACATTTAATCTTTTCAGACTTTATTGGACTAAATTTACATTTACATCACTGCAACAACACATGCACATGAAAAAAATGAATGCTGACAATTACAAATTTAAATTTATTTTTTTTAATCTATGTTTTGGGGATATAATCTAGTCGATTTAATTCATATTCGTTTTGTTTGTTTCCATCAATTTCGTTATTTAATATTCCAGATTGTAATTGATATAATGGAATATGCGTACACCTGTGTGTCCCCCTCACTGGAATATGATTGGCTGGTGTCCGTCATAAATACAGACGGACATGTAGGAGAGTCAAAGAGCCTTAGTCTGAGAGCTAAGTCTATAACGACGCCCATTGGACTACGTCATTGATCTACACTTCTTACCTGCGACTACTACGCGTACCAGTCGATTACTGCTACCATATTCTACTTGGTTATAGTAGCCAAAACCACTTAGCTATTTTGTTCAAATATATCCCTTTTCGGGACATATCAGTAATAATAGAAGATCTGCCAATAATAGGGAAATCTAAAAACCTGGACACAATTTTACTGTGGTTGATCCAATTATTAAAACACTTTCTAAACATGTTCTGATAAATTTTATATTATTAAATGAATTTATCTAAGTCCCACATAAAATTGATGTGAGTTCTGCTTAACCAATGAAAAACAAGCACAAAAACTAAAAATTTCCAGAATTTTCTTTTTTTCTCCTTATTTCATTTTTTGATGAAGCTTAAATAAAAGCGAAACCTGTTAAATTCATAAATGTTTCCTATTTGTCCCTTATCCTATCTTTCTGTTACATTCTAATCCATATTTAACACCTAATATGTAATATATAATTGTCACATAAACTTACGAATGTATGCATATATAGTTCTTTTTTTAGCAATGCGCCTCTCCGAATGATGAGCTATATCTGATGCGGCCCACTGATCGGAAAAGTTTTCCCGTGCCTGGACTAAGCTGTAGCAAGTGTAGTTGGCAAGAGGCTACAAAACCCAAATATTAACATAAGACCTCTTTTCATGTTCTTAATTCGCCTCATCAGATCTAGACCCTGTTATGGATGTCACGGACGGCGTCTAACTCATTCAGAAATGCCTAAACTATCAACTGTATGCATCCGCTTTCTTATATCTATATTTAAAAGTCAATTCAAACGGTTGGACTGTACAGAACGCTATCCTTTATCTGATCTCACAGACTGGCTCTACCGAACCACGAATAAAAACCCTTATCAAATAACAAAGACCACGTCACATGATTACGTCCAACATAAACAACTAAAAGGGGTAGAAGATGTAACTAGGAGGGAAACTTATATAACATTGACTTTCCACTTTACATTAAACAAAAGATCAGGAAGGAACCCGCCACCAATTAAACCTAGAAAGAGGTCTGTCTGTATGTCTTCGATGTGAGAGGCGTCGTCCATGGTGAGTTCACACGGCCAGGCGTTCAATCAGTAAGTCTACAAAGAGATCCTGTGGCGTCGCTTGTAATATCGTGATTTTCTAAGCCCTACTTAGATGTGTTACTAGACCTAAAGTATGAGGCACCCAGTGAGGATCAAACCCACTACTCAGTCGTAATTGTTCTAGCGCGACAAGCTTGCTGGCTATTACATGACGCCCTTTACCCTAGTGATTTTCTAAGCGTATCTTAGATGTGGCACAAGCCCGAAAGCATGGGGTACCCAGTGAGGATCAACTTCATTATTCAGTCGTAATTATTCTAGCGAGGCATGCTTGCTAACCATTGCATCACGTCGAGATACTGTTGTATCGTCGAGGTGAATGATGCCCAGAAAAGAATGAATGTTTAATATTTTTATTCAGCACCAGTATCGGGTGCTAATGGATACATACAAAAAACACAGAAAAATAATTTACAATACAATTAACACAACTTACCAGGAATAGAGGAGGGTCAAATGATGTATAGTCATACGAAGTAAGATCAGTCCGAATATTAATCAGCTTAGTATCAACTTATTAATCAACTGTTGATTGTTTAAGGTTACGAGCCAGGCCATCTGGTTGAATACTGAAGGGGTGCTAGCTAGTCTACAACACTTATATAATTTGAGTTTCCACTCACCATTAAACAAAAGATCAGGGAGAAACCTGCCACCGATCAATACTAGGAAGAGGTTCGTCTGTCTGTCTGAAAAGTAATGGGACTTTTCCGTTCTTCGATGTGAGAGGCTTCGTCCACGGTGAGTCCTTGCCACACGGGCAGACGATCAATCATCAAGTCTACAAAGAGATCTTGTAACGTTTTCTTCGCTCACGTCGCGAGAAGAGAAGAGGGAGGTGGCAGAATAAATCGTGTCTGCTTTACCACGACAATGCACCTGATGACAACGCCCAGAGCATCCGGCATTTCCTGGCCAAGAAGAACATCGCCGTACTAGAGCAACCTCTCTGATGATCTGAACTTCCTCTGTGTGACTTTTTCTTTTGCCCAAGCGGACCCGTTTTTAATGTACGGAGGCCCTCAAGAGGGCCTTAACGACATAGCTGAGGGGCATCCAAGAAGAATCCTTCCAACAGGGCATAGAAGCGTAACAGAGAAGGATGGAGAAATACACTAGACTCGATGGGGATTAATTTCAAGGTGAAACCATGTAATTTGATGCTTGGAATTGAAATAAATTGTTTTTGACACCAGTCCCGTTACTTTTCAGACATAAGTTAAGGTCTGATGAATTGAATCGTAATTACGATTCCAATGTAATAAATTATAACCAAGGAATATTAGTGTTTGAGCTTTTATATTATATTATATATATATGTGTGTATGTGTGTGTGTGTATAACCCCAATAAAAAGCGCAAAAATTATTTTAACTTAATATATATAAAGACATTTTTATGTTTAACATTCTTTTTATATATGCAAGTATTTAAGTAAATGCTTTGTTTATAATAAACAGTATTAGATAATATCTACCGACCTGAATGCCCGAGAAATTTTCATAGAAAACATTCATCCTTCGACAGGATTCGAACCGATATCCTATACGGAACCGTCATTTAGCCTGACGTACCTTACCGCTCGGCCACAAAGGATCGTCCGGCTGGCAAGGTCGAATTTACTGCTTATAAACTTCAATCTTCCATGAATCTCTCACGTACATTCATAACTGCTCATGGCGTATCCAAATGTAAACAAATGACGTCACACATCATTAAATGGACAAAGTCCGGCAATTATTTAAAGACATGTTTATGTTTAAAAAGAATGTTAAACATAAAAATATCCTAAAGTAATTGTCGGACTTTGTTCATTTCATCATATATATTGTTTAAATTTTGCTATATTTATTGGGGAAGAGTGCTCCATAACAGACATAGAGCATTTTTATATATAGATATTGTGGGTATAAGGATACAATGAATGGTAACTGTCTGTTTTATGTCTCTGTGCGAACTCCATAATTTCTATCTGTAATACTGGGAACGATATATTACAAAATGCGTAGACGAGATCAAAATCGCTAACCCTACAGTGCGGCTCCGAACATAGACAACCTGAACTGAGTGGCGGTGATATGAACACCGCGGATGTTTAATTCCGACGGGGGTGGATCGTTTTTCTTCCACACCCAGTAACACGTTGTGTCTTAGTGGAGCCGAGTTGAAATACATTTGTAAAATAGATTCATACATTCTCAGATAAAACAGTAATTTAGGCATACTCAAAGAGTACAATTTCTACAGAAAGCCTTCTACAAAACCTCTACAGATCCCTTTCGTTTTATGACACAGGGGCAAAAACAAATTCCCCGGAAAACAAAATCTACTTCATTTTTCATTTCTTGTCTCATTGTATAAGGGCTATCTATTTACCAACCTCCCCACAAGGCAAGAGGTGGAACAAGCCCAGTGTTTAACGTGGGGCGTTCTTGACCGGTAGGCTTTGTTAAAGGACAGTCCGATAATTGCCATATTTTCTCCATGTTTTTTTGTTCAATACTCCCAGTGCTCTGCAAAATAAATAAATAAATAAATAAAACGCAAAATATTTTAACGGATTCTTTTATATATATATTTTTTATATATATTTTATTTTTTTTGGCGCAGTAGTTCCTCTCTACTTACCAACCTCCCCACAATGCAAGGTGTGGCACAAGGCCAGTCTTTAACGTGGGGCGTTCCGAGCCCGTAGGTTCTGTCAAAAATTGTCCGTAGATCCTGTGTACACGGGGTCGGGTTTGTCTACCTCCCCAAACGAGACTCGGCATAACCTGGGTTTGTCTCCGCTCGGAGACAGAGTGTTCAACAAGAAAGAGAAAGCATCCTCCATTGAATAAGGACTCAGTGGTGTCCGAAAATTCCAGTTCATCATTCGTGGCTTAAGAAAATAAACTTATCGTTTCTTCTTTTCCCCGACACACTGCAACCAATATTTTCCGGAGTGTCCTAGTGGTTCCGCACAGGCAAGCTCTTGTAATGTCTCTAAAATAGTGTTTAAAATAAAACGAAATGACAAATCCACAGTTCGATAACTGCCATATTTTTCCCACGTTTTTTGTTCAATATTTCCAAAATAAATAAACCGCAAAATATTTTTAACGTATACTTATATATATATTTGTATTTTTATTGTAGCTCTGTACTTCCTCTCTATTTACCAACACAAGCCAGATGTGGCACAAGGCCAGTTTTTAACGTAGGACGTTCGGTGCCCTTAGGCTCTGTCAAAAATTGCCCGTAGACCCTGTATACACTGGGTCGGGTTTGTCTACTTCCCCAAACGAGACTCTGCCCTTCGGCATAACCTCGTCTGGGTTCCTCTCCGCTCAGAGGCAGAGAGTTCAACAAGAAAGGAAGAGAAAACCTCCTCCATTGAATAAGGACTCAGTGGTGTCCGAAAATTCCAATTCATCACTCATGACTAAAGAAAATAAACTTATTGTTTCTTCTCTTCCCTGACACACTGCAACCAATATTTTCCCGAGTGTCCTAGTAGTTCTGCACAGGCAAGCCTTTGTAATGACCCTAAAATAGTGTTTAAGATAAAACGAAATGACAAGTCCACAGTTCGATAACTGCCATATTTTTCCCACGTTGTTTGTTCAATACTCCCAGTGCTCTGGTAATCAATGGAGCAGAAATTATTTTCTTTGCTAATGCTTCTGAAACTTTCCGAATTTCGTTGTTTAAATCATTAGTGTTCAGTTCTCACGCCAAAAAGACTTCGATCGGGAAGCAGCTTTTTCTCTTTGTCCAGAAATAATCTTGATTCATTCAGTCACTCAAGTGCCATACGTGATACATGCTTGGGCGATCATATCTCTTCCAATTCATGACTGACGAGGCAGAAGATATTCCCGCAGTAGTCTGCTGTTTCGTTCTGAGGTAGACTGGTTGCCAACCAAGGCAAGACCCAATCTGTCCTGCTATTCAACACATAGCGGGTAAGAGAAGAAATGTATTGATATTTTTGCCAAGAGTATTTGCACGTAAGTGAATATTTTAAAAAAAACGACTGGAAGTCAAACTCGGTTTATTGTACTCCGATTACTGTACTCTAAAGCTGACACTGTTTTTTATCGAAATATCCCAGAGGATTCTCATTTTGCTATTCTCCACCACTTGCTTTTGTTTTGTGATTTTATTTTATTTTTTATGTGCCGTGTCCCTTCAGGGAGTTGGTAACCACGGCTCTCCACAATTCCCTATGCTTTGTAGCTCTTAATAAATTTTCTCTTTTTCTTATCTCTCATAAACCCTGTCCAGTCACCCATTTACACGAGCTCGTTATGTAGGGTATGCGTTGTTTTCTCTATCCCTTTTCCCTTCAGCCTGTCCTGTAAGTATCACATTTTCCAAGCCCCCTTTCTTCATTATGGGACTTCGAAATTTCAACTGTCTCTTTCTAATGTTAAGTATCAATGTCTTTTTTGTTTCCTTCGTCGTTACCCACATTTTCAGTCTATGGTCTTCTCAGCGTCCTCCCTCTAAGACTATAACAATGTTGCTTCAAGTCTCCTCTTCATCTATGAAGAGATTGTCCAACATACACTGCCATATAGGCGGAGTGATATTGCAGAACAGTTCAATACTCATTTCTTTGTTCTGTTCCTGTTTCTTTATACATTTTTAGAATTTGGAACGCATTCTTTCCTATCCTAAATGCGCCTACTTTTTAAACGAGTTCCAATGAATAATGGTAAAAACTTTCACATAACTCCATTTGTTAGGTCCATACACCTGCATGCTGATACAATATATCGGATGTATCACCTCATGTTGCTTGGTTAATTTTGTTTAGCGGCATATCAACACCTTTATGGGTTATTTAATGCCGAAATCTAAATATTTCGATTGGTTTGGTTTGGTTGTTCTTGTTTAGCGCATATCAACCTCTATGGTTTATTTAATGCCGAAATCTAAATATTTTGATTGGTTTGGTTTGGTTTGGTTGATTGTGTTTAGCAGCATATCAACACCTCTATGGGTTATTTAATGCTGAAATCTAAATATTTTGATTGGTTTGTTTTGGTTGATTTTGTTTAGCGCCATATCAACCTCTATGGGTTATTTAATGCCGAAATCTAAATATTTTGATTGGTTTGGTTTGGTTTGGTTTGGTTGATTGTGTTTAGCAGCATATCAACACCTCTATGGGTTATTTAATGCCGAAATCTAAATATTTAGATTAGTTTGGTTTGGTTGATTTTGTTTAGCGCCATATCAACCTCTATGGGTTATTTAATGCCGAAATCTAAATATTTTGATTGGTTTGGTTTGGTTGATTTTGTTTAGCAGCATATCAACCTCTATGGGTTATTTAATGCCGAAATCGAAATATTTTGATTGGTTTCGTTGATTTTGTTTAGCGGCATACCAACCTCTATGGGTTATTTAATGCCGAAATCTAAATATTAAGATTGGTTTGGTTGATTTTGTTTAGAGGCATATCAACCTCTATGGGTTATTTAATGCCGAAATCTAAATATTTTGATTGGTTTGGTTTGGTTTGGTTGATTGTATTTAGCAGCATATCAACACCTCTATGGGTTATTTAATGCTGAAATCTAAATATTTTGATAGGTTTGGTTTGGTTGGTTTTGTTTAGCGGCATATCAACATCTATGGGTTATTTAATGCCGAAATCTAAATATTTAGATTAGTTTGTTTTCGTTGATTTTGTTTAGCGCCATATCAACCTCTATGGGTTATTTAATGCCGAAATCTAAATATTTTGATTGGTTTGGTTTGGTTTGGTTTGGTTGATTGTGTTTAGCAGCATATCAACACCTCTATGGGTTATTTAATGCCGAAATCTAAATATTTAGATTAGTTTGGTTTGGTTGATTTTGTTTAACGCCATACCAACCTCTATGGGTTATTTAATGCCGAAATCTAAATATTTTGATTGGTTTGGTTTGGTTTGGTTGATTGTGTTTAGCAGCATATCAACACCTCTATGGGTTATTTAATGCCGAAATCTAAATATTTAGATTAGTTTGGTTTCGTTGATTTTGTTTAGCGGCATACCAACCTCTATGGGTTATTTAATGCCGAAATCTAAATATTAAGATTGGTTTGGTTGATTTTGTTTAGAGGCATATCAACCTCTATGGGTTATTTAATGACGAGATCTAAATATTTTGATTGGTTTGGTTGTTTTTGTTTAGCGGCATATCAACCTCTATGGGTTATTTATTGCCGAAATCTAAATATTTAGATTGGTTTGGTTTGGCTGATTTTGTTTAGGGGCATAACAACCTCTATGGGTTATTTAATGCCGAAATCTAAATATTTAGATTGGTTTGGTTTGGTTGATTGTGTTTAGCGGCATATCAACACCTCTATGGGTTATTTAATGCCGAAATCTAAATATTTAGATTGGTTTGGTTTGGTTGATTTTGTTTAGGGGCATATCAACCTCTATAGGTTATTTAATGCCGAAATCTAAATATTAAGATTGGTTTGGTTGATTTTGTTTAGCGCCATATCAACCTCTATGGGTTATTTGATGCCGAAATCTAAATATTTTGATTGGTTTGGTTGTTTTTGTTTACGGCATATCAACCTCTATGGGTTATTTAATGACGAGATCTAAATATTTTGATTGGTTTGGTTGTTTTTGTTTAGCGGCATATCAACCTCTATGGGTTATTTAATGACGAAATCTAACTATTTTTTTACGCATTTTTATTTTTTAGATAATTATGGTTTTAGTGACACAAGTCTTACTAATTCACCCATAGCTTGGAGAAGAAGCGTTGGACTCGTACTTTTCACAAGCGTATTTTCGCGTAAGTGAATATAAGAAACTCAAATCGAATTGGAACTCGGCTCTCTGATTAACAATTCTGAGCCATTATCCATTACACCACCCACACATCCAAGCTTACAACACTTGCTATTCCCAAGCGGTCAGACATCTAAGTACTAACTAAGCATCGACGTTGCTTTACTTCGTTGATCGTACGGGAACCGACCGGAATAATCTTTCCCCCACACTTTTTGCATGCTTTTAACAACATTAAACTTTACCCAATTTGTCTGCAATGCCCGATTCTAGGATGCCATGAATAACTCCTCTGTTTCGATCTTGAAATAACCCTTTCTGATCAATGTCCACGTAGCCCACTCTTAAAAATACTGTGAAATAAACACAGTAGAGTCAATGGATTGACTCTACTCTGCTTATTTCACAGTATTATTATTATTACTACTACTACTAGTAGTAGTAGTAGTAGTTGAAGTTTTTTTTTTTTTTTTTTTGATTTTTGATGCATACTCATTTCCTTCCGAGTCCCAACCAGTGATCTAAGGTCAGAAGTGACACCATGACATTTTCCCCTGACCATTTTTGTCAAAAAACAAAAAAAAAAGTGAGAAACTAAAATCACATACATTATACACAGAAAAAGCCCTTTGCAAGGTGCGAGCTCTACCTGTGGGTAAATATTTTTATTTCTTTATGGCATTTGTATTTCTTTATGGCTGGATTTCCCTTCAATGTGTTTATCAGATCCTTTTACAATCAAACCGAAGGTTCCAACTACAACTGAAATTATTGTTGTCCTTGTGTACCACATTTTTTTTTTTTTTTAGATTTCTACTTCAAGGTCCTTGCATTTTGATAGTTTTTTTTTAAGATATTCAAAGATATATTACAGTCTGCATGAACTGCCATATTCATAAGAAAGCACATTCTGTTTTTGTGGTCTTTGATCACGATGTCTGGTCGATTAGATTTGATTGTTCTGTCTGGATTGTAATTTTCCATAAAATTGTTGCAGGTCCTATGTTTGTAACCGAGACTTGGTGGTGTTCATAATATCAGGTTGGTTCAAAAATAATGACGTAATAATGTCGTTTTTTATATTATTATTATTATTAGCTTGGTGCAAAAATATTGTCGTTTTTTGACGTATTTTTTAACGTCAAAAACGACATTATTACGTCATTATTTTTGCACCAACCTAATATTATTATTATTATTAGCTTGGTGCAAAAATATTGTCGTTTTTTGACGTATTTTTTAACGTCAAAAACGACAATATTTTTGCACCAACCTTATATTATTATTATTATTAACAACATTATTATCATTATTATTATTATTATTATCTGTCTGTGTCTGGTTAAGGCGGTGGAGAACTTGGAGAGGAGAATTCACAGGAGATAACTAATAAGTGACATCCATTACGCATGGCACGTGGAACTAGAACAGTCTACCCTGGTGAGCGAAATGAAGGGTTCAGTTCGACATTCCAACCACCTGAAGAAGGCAGGAGCGTACAACGGCCCAAACGTTGTGATAAATATGGCAACAAAGATGAGGATGATAGTTCGAACAATGTAAATAGTGTAATACACTATTTATTATTATTCAGTGAGAAAATAACACTTACAACAAAATGACGTTTGGGTACAAACATAAGAGGCCCAATGTATCCATTATGACACACAATCTGAAAAATCTGATGCTCACCGACTACTACCGCTCATTACCACAGATGCACGGTGTATCAGCGTGAACGGAATATTTACTCTGTGTGTGTGTGTGTGTGTGTGTGTGTGTGTCCCATAACCCGTGAGGGTTGCAGAGGCATCACATGCACTGCAACTATAGCAACAGTGATAAGGCTAAGGCAACATAGCTTCACAGAGCTCAATCTCCTTCAGGCTGGTTGTCAACTCAGAGTTTTCCTCCTTCTCCACTGATTGCCGCAAAAGACGCAAAATATTCGCCGTTTGCCCTGCAATTAAACTCATAGCTGGATGAATATGGATTCCTGTCTTTTGAGAAGTGAACGAAAACAATTTATATCAGATAATGCGGAAATTGGAACTCAGCTCGCTGGTTTCACTTTTCGCGCCAATAAATTATGCGTACTCGCATATTCAATAACTACTACCCGCCCTTATTTTGATTACCGTTTTTGATGGTAATTTTAAATTGTCTGCTTCTTGAATTTATTGTTTGGGGTTGTTCTAAGCAGCATGATTCTGTGTTTCTGCCATTGTGATTGAAATGTTTCTTCTTATAATTTTTGTTGTTGCTTTGGTTCATATTGTTGCTTTTGACGACGCTAATGGCGACATGGACAGTGATGATGATGATGATGTTTTTTTAGTCGCGCTTACTGTTGTTGTGGGTAGGAATTCTAAATGTCTATCAAACTAGGATTCAGAAGTTGTTGTTAAAAAAAAACTCCCATAAATGGTAAACGTTGAATGCTTTTAGAGCTTTTTTCAGTAATTTTTTCTGTAAATTGTTCCAAATTTTCTCACTTTACAGATTACATTTTACGTGTTTTCTCTTCATTTTACCTTGTTTTTAAACTATTAGGTTGGTGCAAAAATAATTTCGTTTTCTAACATATGTTACTATGTGAGAAAACGAAATTATTTTTGCACCAACCTAATATAATACTATTTCACTCCTCCTCTCGCTCTTTCTTTCTATTCCGTTTCTTTCTCTTTCAATTCATTTTTCTTCTTCTGTATTTGCTTTCTCATCGCCTTCTAATTATCTCCTTACCTGTCTCTATTTCCATCTCTTTTCCTCTACTCATCTCCATGTCTCTTTCTTTCTATTCCTCTATCTTTTTCTCTTCTTCCTACTATCTCTTCTCTTGTCTAATTACTTTCCACTTTTCATTTCTCTCTCTCTCTCTCTCTCTCTCTCTCTCTCTCTCTCTCTCTCTCTCTCTCTCTCTCCTATCTCTCTCTCTCTCATTTTCTAATCCTGGTATTCTTTAATTTTTGCTCTTTCTTCAATCTGCCTGACATTTTCTCCAATTTCTCTCACTCTCTCTCTCTCCCTCTCCCTCTCTCTCTCTCTCCATCTGTTTCTCAACTTCATTTTTCGTTACTCTTTTTTCTCTCTTGTCTCAATCTTTCTCTTTATCTTCATATCTCTCTTTTCTTATACTTTTCATTCTTTATCTCGTCGTGTTTTTATTCTCTATCTTTCTCTCTTTCTCTCTCTCTCTCGCTCTCTCTCTCTCTCTCTCTCTCTCTCTCTCTCTCTCTCTCTCTCTCTCTCTCTCTCTCTTCTTTCCGGTTTATCACATTTTGAGCCTTTCTTTCACTTCATCTTTTATTTTCTTTGTACATCACTCTTTCTTTATATCACTCTATTTCTTTCCATCCCTTTCTCTGTCTCTCTTCCTCTCTTTCTTTCCTATGCCCCTCTCTTTATAATTGGGTGTGTATGTGCGGGAGAAGGAGAAGTGAAAATTTTCTGAAATTATTCGACGCGGAAATCTGGTTATAAATTTTACGAAAATATTTTTTCTGGCACACTTTACAGTTTATAAATTATTGCGTTTTTCTTATTTATTTAACACTGTTTACAATATTGTCCTCTCTCTCTCTCTCTCTCTCCAGCGACTTTCGCTCTTTCCAACCTCTCTCTCTCTCTTTCCACCTCTCTCTCTTTTTCCACCCTCCCTCACTTCCCTCCCTCTCTCTCTTTCTCCCTCCCTCTCTCTCTTTCCACCCTCTGTTTCTCTCACTTTCCACCTTCTCCCTCTCTTTCTCACTGCCTTTCTCTCTCTTTCCACCCTCTCTCTCTCTTTCTCTCTCTATCTTCCCCTTCTTTCTCTCTATATCTCTTACTTTCCTCTCTATATCTCTTACTTTCCTTTCCTCTTTCAATTTGTATATATATTTCTCTCTTTAACTTCTACAATCTCTATTTCTTGCTCCACCTCCCAATTTTCGTTTTCGTTTTCTCCTTTCGTCTATCTTTTTCCCTCCCTTTCTCTCTTTCTCTTTGGCTCTCTTTTCTCTTTCTCTTTCCTTCCCTCCTTCAATATATATATATATATATATATATATATATATATATATTTCTCTCTCTAACTTCTTTTCTCTCTTTAACTTCTACAATCTCTATTTCTTGATCTATCTTTCAATCTCTACTTATTCTTCCTTGCTTTTTCAACTTTTCTCTTTCTTTTACAATTATAATCACTTTTCTTTCCCCTTTCTTTGTATCACTCTCTTTGAATATTTCTCTAGGTCTTTTCTCATCCACTTTTTCTCTCTAACTCTTCCATTCTCTCTCAATATTTTTTGTTTCTCATTCACCCTCTCTTTCTCTCTCCCTCTCACTTTATCTGTCAATATATCCTTTTCTTGCTACCTTACTCTCTCTTCTTTAATACACTCTATCTACCTTTCTCTATTTTTCTATTTTTGTCTTTATCGTTCTCAATGTTTTACTCTCTTTCTTTAACTTTTCTCTCTTTCTCCCTTCCTCTTTCTCTCTTTCTCTCTGTATTCCACATCGTTTTTGCACTCCCTTTCTCTTTTCTTTTTCTCAATCTATCTATCTATCTATCTATCTATGTCACATTCTCACCTCTCTCCGACACATTTGTACTTATAATTCTATCCTTTCTCTTCCATTTTCCCTCCTTTTTTGCTCACACCTGTATTTCAATTTTTTTTATTAGGTTGGTGCAAAAATAATGTCGTTTTCTCACATAGTAACATATATGATGAAACGACATTATTTTTGCACCAACCTAATAATTATCTCTCTTACCCCACATATCGCTCTCTATCTATGTATCTAGCTAGCTATCTACCTATCTCAGTCTATTCATATCTATCTCTCTATCTTGCTATGTATATATCATCCAGTTCATATTTAATTATTATTCCGTTTATATCTATCTGTCTGTTCATCTATCTGTCTCAGATTGAAACAGAGTGGGATAGAAGACTATCTTTCTCAGTTCTTTTCATATCTATCCATCTACCTATATATATATATATATGCATATATCTAAATCTATTTCTATCTATCTATCTATCTATCTATCTATCTCATTCCGTTTCTTTCTTTCTAAGTGTTTTTATCTATCTATCTATCTATCTATCTATCTATCTATCTATCTATCTCAGTTCATCTATCTACCTGACATTGAAACAGACTGATAGATAGATAGATAGATAGATAGATAGATAAAAACAAACTATCTATCAATCCCAGTCTTTTCATAACTATCCATCTACCTATATATATATATATATATATATATATATATATATATATATATATATATAAATATGTCTGTTCATCTATCTACCTGAGATTAAAATAGACTTAGATAGATAGATAGATAGATAAAAACTATCTATCCACCAATCCCACTTTTTTCATATCTACCTATATATATATATATATATATATATATATATATATATACACATATATATATATATATATATATATATATATATATATATATATATATATATATATATATAACTATTTCTTTCTGTCTATCTATCTCAGCCTTTTTGTAACTATTTATCTATCTAGTTATGTCTCTCTGTCTCTTTCTATCTATCTTTTTCTTTCTCAATCTCTTTAGCTTTTACTATTCTGTTTTTTCTTTTCTCCTTTACATACGTTATATACCCCCCTCTATACCTCCCCTCTCTCTTTCTCAAAAATCCGTTTTCTCTCATACAGTTTCTTTCTCATCCACTCTCTCTCTCTCTCTCTCTCTCTCTCTCTCTCTCTATATATATATATATATATATATATATATATATATATATATATATATATATATATATATATACATATATATATATTTATATATATATATTAGTGGATACCCATGTTCGTGTAGACGATCGTTGTTTTGTTTTGTTTTTTTTTGTTTTGTTTTTTTGTTTTGTTTTTTTGGGGTTTTTTTGTTTTGTTTTTTTGTTTTGTTTTTTTGGGTTTTTTTGGGTTTTTTTTTTTTTTGTTTAGCTGCAAATCAATCCTTATGAATTATTTAATGCCGAAATCTAAATATGTCGTACTCAATTTTATTTTATCTTGGGTGATAATAATGGTTATGCGAGTCAAGTCTTACTAATTACCCCATAGCTGGGGGAGAAGACCCTGATTCATATATTTACCAAGGTTATTTGCGCGTAAGTAAATTTAACGAACCCAACTGGAATTGGAATTCGTCTCTCCGATCAACAATTCCGAGCCATTCTCCATTTCACCAACCGCACCTTCAAGCTTATCGAACCTGGTGTCACCAAGCGGTCATCCATCGAAGTACGGACCGGCCTCGACGTTGCTTCACTTCGGGAACCGGTGTTTCAACATGATGTTACCATAAGCTCTTAAGTAGACGTCCCGTGAGAATTACGGCTATCGGCCTGTTCACTCGAGAAAATTTATTAAGAAAATGTGCTCTCCGGTTCGAACCTACAGCCTCCTTTTTAATGGGAAATTATTGTTTACACCTGCGTTATTTTTTACCGTGCGGACATAGAGAAGATAGTGTCCTTATTTAAAGAGTACACACCCTATCATTCATATATCTTTGAAAACCCATATCTGCTCTCGATGTTGTATTCGAAACGTAAACAAAGCAATTTGACAGGCGTTAATGGGTTTTATTTTCAATCCGACATTATATCTTCTTTTCCTACGAAAATGTCTTCATATTTTCCTAATTATCTTCTATTGAAAATATGTTATGTGACATAATTACATAGACCAACCATTTCGCCTAGTTCCTCATCTTTCTTGTTGGTTTCTATTTTTCCAATTTCTACTTTATCCCAAAACTTCTTGCCACACATCCTTCTCTTTTATTCTAATGTCACACCTCGTCCTTTTTCTCTTTAAATCTCTATTTCTCTTTCTCTCTCTCTCTCTCTCTCTCTCTCTCTCTCTCTCTCTCTTCTCTTCTCTTTCTCTCGTCGTCTTTGTCTCACTTTCTCTCTCTATCTCTTTCTATCTCTCTTTCTATATTTTTCCAGCTTTTTCACCACGTTTTCCTACATCTGATATTCACCTTTCTCTTACCTTCTAATGCTGTCTAATCTCTTTCTTTCTTTTCATTTTTTTACTCCCCCCTCTCTCTTTCTCTCTCTCTCTCTCTTCCCTCTATCTCTCTCTCTTCCCTCTCTCTTTCGCTCTCTCATCGCATTTTCCTATGTTTCTGACATGCACTTTTCCCTTCTTTTCTCTTCCTATCTCTCTTCCTCTCTCTCTCTCTCTCTTCTCTTTTACTCTCTTCTTTTATCTCTCTCTTTCTCTATCTCTCTCTTATCTTTCTTTTCTTTTCTCCGTTTCTCTATCTATTTTTCATTTTCCTTCTATATTTTAGCCTCTTCACCACATTTTCCTATATCTTTCTCTGACATCCACTTTCCTTTTCTCTTCCCTTTTCTCTCTCTCTCTCGCTCGCTCCCTCTTTCTCTGTAGCAGCATAATCAATTAAAGTTATTAGATTGGTGCAAAAATAATGACGTAATAATGTCGTTTATTGACGTATATTTAACGTCAAAAAACGACATTATTACGTCGTTATTTTTGCACCAACCTAATAGTTTAGAAAAGTTAAAGTTAGGTAGAAATTAAACACTCCTTTCTCTAATGAGAAGATAATTTCAAGAGTTCATCGAAAACATTTTTCAACTGAATTACTCAAGATACCGAAGAACTGCCTGATAAGTGACAACAAGTCATTGATAATAATTATGAATATATAATTGAATCAAATCTAATTGTTCTGTAACAGTCCTTGTAAGAATTTTTAGCAATCCAAAGGTCTCTTTAACGGCATTGCTTTGAGCAGCTTGTGACGAATTCTCTGATTGGCCAATGATATAACTGCCTCGTTTCCATCTTGCCAGACAATTAAGAAACTCTCTCCCTCTCTCTTTCTCTCTCTCTCTCCCTCTCTCTCTCTCTCTCTCTCTCTCTCTCTCTATTTATCTATCTTTCTATCTATCTATCTATTTCTGCTTTCTTTCTCTTTCTATCTCTTTGTTTCAGTGTTTATCCCCCCTCAACTTTTCTCTTCTTCTTTTCTATCTTTCGCACACTTATTCTTCCTTGCTTTTTCTACCTTTCTCTTTCTTTCACAATTATTATCCCTTTTCTTTCACTTTTTCTTTATATCACTCTCTTTGAATGTTTCTTAATCTCTTTTTTTCATCCACTTCTTCTCTCTAACTCTTCCATTCTCTCTCAATATTTTTATTGTTTCTCATTCTCTCTCTCTCTCTCTCTATCTATCTATCTATCTATCTATCTATCTATCATACACCCCCCACACACACACACACTTTGTTTCTCTTTATTTATCAATATATCCTTCTGCTGCTACCTTACTCTCTCTTCTTTACTACACTCTACCTTTCTCTATTTTTCTATTTTCTCTTTATCGTTCTCACTCTTTCTTTATTTTCTCTCTCTCTCTCTCTCTCTCTCTCTCACACACACACACCCGCGCGGGCGCGCACATACACACACTCTCATTTTTACACTTGTAGCGGTGTCCGCAACAGATAATCTTTATTTTTGAAGAATAAAGTTGATAAACAAAAGCAGAAATTATTTGGGGCTCAAACTTATATATATATATATATATATATATATATATATATATATATATATATATATATATATATATATATATAAAACAATTCACTCTAAGCCAGGTGGGAGTGACAGTAGCATGTAATGCGGTTACAGAAGATTGAGAACAAGAGTAAAGGGTCATGTTTGAGATAAGGTCGGGGAAAAGGCTGTCATGGTGTCAGATGTCGATTGACATTACACTTTGATATTTGAAGATTATAGTCATTGGGGAAGCAAGTAAGGGGAAGGGAGTTTCACAGACGGGAAATGCGAGAGAAGCTGTTTGAGACGGTTACATTTAACCGTTTTGACAGTGAAATGGTGCGACCGATATGCCAGCCTGGTTGCACGTTTAAATTCATGCACTCTGGGAACCGGCGAAAGTCGATCGTCGGAAGAGTTGTAGAACAGACAGAGGGAAGCCACGGCACGTGTATAGGATAGCGATCGTAGACTAGATACCAGATTAGGACCTATAATATTGCATATTCGTCTCCGGATTATGCCGAGTACTTCGAGACGTGCAGCGAGAGCACTAGACCATATATTACTTGCAAGGACGGATGATTGACTTATAGATTTGAAGGATGAACTCAGACGAGAAAAAACTTTCTGTCATGACAAAGAGAACCAACTTTCCTTACGGTAGATGAAGCTATTGATTCAATGTATTTATTCCACCTCATGCCAGTGGACAGCGTGAGACCAAACAGGCGTAACGAGGCGCTCTCCGGGAGTTGGGAATCAATCATTCTGATGGGAGGCAGGAAGGTTTCTCTCCGGTGGGTAAAGGAGAGCGGTTTCGTATGGAGGGTTGAAAGTTTACAATCCCTTTCCTGGCCCAGTCAACCACAGATATATATAATCGATATCACCCTATGCAAGGCAGTAAATACACTAAGACACATGGGATTACAGTTTGTCGAAAAATTAGGAACATTTAAATTTTTGCATATATATATATATATATATATATAAGTGAACATCAAAGTCAACACTCAGAGGCGACATACTGTTTCTTGCTAGACGCCGTCCGACCTATATATATAAATAGTCGAGAAAAATCCAACACTTGCGGCCTGACGATTGCGTCTTGCATGAAACAGTCTGTGACCTCTGAGTGTTGACTTCAATGTTCACTTTTATATTTATATTTAGATAGGCTCTATCTCTGATATTGAGCACTTTATCCCATAAATATAGCACACATTAAAACTATATTTCTGCATATATATATGTGTGTGTGTGTGTGTGTGTGTGTGTGTGTGTGTCCAGATATAATGAGAACGAGAATAATGCAAATTTTAACGTTCACAGCATTAATTCAAAAGAGAGCGCTCAATATCAAGATTAGGCCAATAATTATTTATTATAGATTTTTACATGTGGACAAAAACAATTAACCACTACAAAGATGCATTCTTGTTTCGATGACTTATGTGCATCTCGACTGGTGGAAACTAAAAATGGTTACCCTTTTTAACCATTTAAGTAGATAACCATTTTTAGCACAGTGGATAAAGGCGCTGATTAGATCCAGTGACAGGACCCAAGGAGTGTGAGTTCAATACCCGGTTAAGGCAGTGGAGAACTTAACAGAGGGAAATAAACAGGAGATGACTGATACTTGACATCCATTTGACATGGCACGTGGAACTAGAACAGTGAGCGAAATAAAGGGTTCAGTTCGACATTCCAACCACCTGAAGAAGGCTGGAGCGTACAACGGCCGAAAGATTGTAATAAATATGGCAACAAAGATGAGGACAATAGCCCAAATAATGTAAATAATGTATATAATACCTCATCTCAGAAATATAGACAGATAATCTAAAAGTCTATAATAAATAATATATATGTTTGTGTGTGTGAAAATTCATATACTATATATATATATATATATATATATATATATATCTGTGTGTGTAAAAAGAGAATATGCATAAAGACAAAAGTATAACTTGTCTTAGCCGACGCGTTTCGTCCTCTGATAGGCTTTATCAAGGCAAATGTAAGAATTTTATTTTGCAACAAATATTTATAAGCAGAAGTAAAATATCGTCAGTTTTTCAGAATTTTTAAATTTAAGAAAACTCACAAATATTCAATTGTGAAAGTCAAGGTAAACTATGAAGTGATATAATTTTATGCCTAATAAATGAAAGTGAGTAAATGTCGTCGTTGAATTTATTTATTTTTGTTTGAGAAATTAATTTATGTTTTATATATTTTAAATAATAGAAGTCCTGTATGTTGACTTCCGAAATGTGTATTTCTTAAATGCGGGCCTACCGAAGGATACTGGGAATATCATGGATTGAACATGTGAGCAATAACGAAGTTTCAGAGAAAAATGAAACAAAAAGGTCACATTTTGAAATTTCTCGGCACATAATGAAGAAAGAGAGCTTGGAAAGTTTGACGCTCAAAGGACATAATGAAGATAAGAGGGACAAAGGAAAACAGTGTATAACCTACCTAACAAGCAGGCAGAGCAGGGATCAGGAAATATAGTAAAAATAACAAACTTTACTAAGAGCTACAAATGACAGAAAATTGTGGCGAGCCATGATCGCTCACGTCCTGAAAGAACACGGAACATAGAAGTAGAAGAAGATGCGTGTGCACGTATGTGTACATGCTAGAAGCAACATCTTATTTGTCACTATATTATTGGAGCATCTAAACCAAGTCGATATTTGTCAGACGATATATGTAGTTTTATTAAGTCGGTGCAAAAATAATGACGTAATGATGTCGTTTTTTGACGTTAAAAAATACGTAAAAAAAAACGACATTATTACGTCATTATTTTTTGCACCAACCTAATAAATTAATGGCCGCTGATATCAGCTTGCTTGTTTCCTCCAGAGATTTATTTCCGTTGTTAATCCCCAAGAATTTGGCAGTTATTACAAAGCCAATCGCAATACAAGAAATGAAGAAATGAAAACCAGAAAAGAAAAGAAGGGGGAACTTGACACAATCATTCTTGTTAATTTTGACAAAATGTTTACAAATTAATCGCTTTCCTACGAAATAGGAAACATCTCGTAATTTGACCGAGCAGCCAGTGGTGTTTTCGATTTAAATCTTTCACTTAAAAATATTTTTTTCAGGAAAATAAGCTTCTCAAGTCCATTACCTTCTTATCGTTCTTTCTAATATTGATGGGAATTTACTTCCTAACCTTTTATTTAAACTAGTGTGGAATAAAACGCTCTCGAAAATCATTCGATTGAGCACTGTGGAAAGATAGGCGAATTATATAAACACCAGCTGTCAGCGCTAACGCATCGTTCTTCATTAATGAATGGAGCACTCTGGCTGTCTGGCATTTGTTTACATTTGCCTTTCTCTCTGCCGAAGCGCTGATGGCTTAGGGGTAGAACTCCGACTGATTATGCTGGGTTTCGATCTTGACTTGAAGCAATTGAATGTCTACTCGCGCTGATGAGTTGTGAGACATCGAAATAGGCCTGTATGCGAATGGCATTATATTTTTTTTTTCAAGGACTTTGGAAAGTGCCTGAAAACTATAGCACGGTTTGACACAAGCCTTGTGAGTGAAATTGGTAAACGGAATCATAAGTCATCGTGGATGAGGGTTTCAGTGTGCTGGCCTGGTTCAAATTGTTGATCACGCAAGATAACTCGCTCTTTCCCAGAAACTAACTAACGTCTGCTCAGCATGGTTGCAGTATAAACCACTGGTGGGCTCTGTGGGAGTTGAATAAACACAAATGCGCCTGAGAAGCGTTTGCAATAGAGTGGCTATCCGCCCTAGTAGACTGGGATCCTCGAATACGAGTGGCCAGCTATACATATTGCGTATATTTTGGAAGAATTTCTTCATTCAGATAAGTCTCATTGAATAATTTAGACAAGTTTCGTGTACTTATTTTCAATAGAATCCTCTCCTATTCTCGGATAAGCTTCTTAGTATCATTACGTAATGTCATGGTGTTGTTTCTTTCTAAGACAAAATTATTTACATTATTCGGACTATTGTGTTCATCTTCGTCGCCATATTTATTACAACGTTTCGGCCGTTGTACGCTCCGGCCTTCTTCAGGTGGTTGGAATGCTGAACCCTTTATTTCGCTCACTGGGGTAGACTTCCACGGATGTCAGTTATCAGTTATCTCCTGCTAATTTCCCTCTGAAAGTTCTTCACTGCTTTAGCCGAGTGTTTGGGTCCTGTCACTGGATCTAACTAACGCCTTTATCCACTGTGCCATGTGTCCTTGAGGACATCTGTGTATGAATTTCTGGGTATTATAAACCTAATGTCTCCAGCAACCATATTTACCTGAGCTCATATTGCAATTTTTGCTGTTATCATTGCGTGTTTTTACCAGAGCTCATAAATATAAATAATGTACATAATTTTCTCATCTCGGAAATGTAGACAGATAAGACCAAATTGTTGTTTTCATCTGAAAGTTACGTTTTTTTTTTTGTTTTGTTTTTTTTTTTAACTGTGAAGTGAAAGACATTAAGGTTATGTAATGTGCGGTTTAAATTACATTTTGGTAACGTCAAGTTTTCAATGTCTATATGTTTAATACACACACACACACACACCCATATATATATATATATATATATATATATATATATATATATATATATATATATATATACACATACACATACATAAATTCCCAAGAGGATAGAATCCAGGTAGAACTTAATGTCCAGGACAGAGTAAGAAAATAATATAAAAGGTTAAAACACTAATTTTCCATGGTTATAATTTATTAAATCGGAATTCTTTTTGAATTTGTAGGTCTGATGAATTGGATCGTGGTTACGATTCCAATGTAATAAATTATAACCATGGAATATTAGTGTTTGAGCCTCTTATATATATATATATATATATATATACGGCCGGCAGTCAAGGAAAATTTTATTTTTTATTTAGTTTTTCCAGTGTAATAAATTTTTATAAATAAAACTAAATAGCTAATAAATTAATTTTCCTTTCTGCCATATTTAATGAAAGAAGTTTAAAAGAAAGATTGCTGCCTAAGTATCCATTAATAAATATATGTGTGTGTGTATGTGTGTGTGTGTGTGTGCACGCGCGTCAGCTGTCGGTTTCGATAGACCATGGATCTGCGCCCAAAATCTTATGCCTCAGCAGCTGATGGCGGGACAGCATCTGTTATGGTTGTACAGGCCCACAGGGCAGTGACAGTCTCGAATGGGACCAATGAACGTGAAGACGCTCTCCCCGGATGTCATCATCTTGTTTTCTTTCCTTCGAGCACGTTTCACCTCCCGCCTCCCTTGCGACAAGCCTCCGTTCTTCCCCTCCTCGCTTCAGCCCTCGGTGTAAATCGCGTCTCCAGCGTTGGCGATCGTTGACGACGTCTTCCCACCTCATGTCCGAAGGACCTTATATATTGTATGATAAAAGCAAAATTCATAGACACTACAAATACAATGCTCAATATAAGAAATAAAAAAGGTATCCAAACAAAGAACTTTCCCATTTATACTTTTATTTATATATACCCCATGAATAGGCGAATGTATATATATAGAGAGAGTGGTCTCTCCCGTTGTATTCGACCTATGAGGGTCAAACAGCTCAATACCTAGGAACTGACAGCCCAGACCAATGAAGTCTTTGTGCAGAACTAACCACAAATTTTTAAGGCCCGAATATAGGGACCTGGTGCACTACGTGCCACAAGGTCCCTAAACAACCCTTCGCAGGTTTTGAATTTAGAGTTGTCCTTCTCCTAGACAAGTTGCTAACCAAGGCTATAAAACCCAGTCTGTCTTGCTATTTACCTATAGCTGGAGGGAGAAGAAGTGAATTAATACCTTTCCCAACGGTAATAGTACGTAAATGAATGTAATGGATTCGATTGAAATTCGAACTCGGCTCTCCGATTCCTCAATCCAAGGCGCTATCCACTACTCCACCGTTCGTTCGTTCGTTCGTTCGTTCGTTCGTTCGTTCGTTCGTTCGTTCGTTCGTTCGTTCGTTCGTTCGTTCGTCTCTCTCTCTCTCTCTCTCTCTCTCTCTCTCTCTCTCTCTCTCTCTTATATATATATATAACTCATTTTTGTGCAAAATCTAGGCTCACGTATATTAACCAATCATCGACACTATTTGTAAAAGCGCTGAAAGATTTGAAATTTCAGGCGACTATATTTATGATTTGCTATGAAATTTTGCAGAATCACTTCAGAAAATGATCAACAATATTTTCCCTCCCTAAAATAGATATTTAAAATTTGGGAAAATATTTATTAATCAATAAACTTATGTTTAATAAAATTTATTAGGTTGGTGCAAAAATAATGTCGTTTTTTGGCGTTCAACTTCAAAAGATCATAACTCCTTTCATAATAAACTTTATTAATCGAAATAAGAACCATTACAATCGGCACATTTTTGCCAACGAGAAACAAGTTTATTTATCCCATTAGCATAGAAATCTGAGTTCTGGAAGCGATGAAGTCATTGAAGGCCAATTCGGCATCAGTTCGGCTTCTGAAGCATTTTTCGCGCAGGAAGTTGTCGAGATGCTTGAAAAAATGATAATCGGTGGGCGAGAGGTCCGGTGAATATGGCGGATGAAGCAGAGTGTTGTAGCCCAATCTTCTGCAGGGTCAGTTGAGCAACATGCGGGCGAGCGTTGTCATGGAGGAGAATTGGTCCCTTCATATTGACCAATCTTGGGCGCATACGTTGGAGCTTCTGGTGCATTTCGTCAATTTGTCGGCAGTACTTCTCCGCCGTAATCGTTTCGCCCGGATTCAAGAAGCTGTGATGGATGAGACCGGCCGCAGACCACCAAACAGTTACCATAACCTTTTTTTGGTGCAATTTCGGCTTCGGGAAGTGTTGTGGAGCTTCTCCGGCATCCAACCACTGTGCCGAACGTCGCCGGTTGTCGTAGAGGATCCACTTCTCATCATACGTCACAATCCGCTCGAGAAATGGGTCGTTTTTGTTGCGCAGAAGGAGCGTAGAAGACAAATCAAAACGACGATTTTTTTGATTATCGTTCAATTCATGCGGCACCCATTTATCCAACTTTTTTGACTTCCCTATTTGCTTTAAATGGCGAACGACTGTTGAGTGGTCGACCTCAAGTTCAACAGCAACGTCTCGTGTGGTTTTGCGAGGATCGGCTTCAATTAAAGCTTTCAAATGTTCGTTATCAACAGCAGTCGGCCGGCCGCGACCGTCTTCATCTTCGAGGCTCTCGTCACCATTGCGAAATTTCTTGAACCACCGTTGTGCCACACGTTCGTTAGTGGTTCCTGGGCCAAACGCCTCATTGATATCACGAGCTGTCTCGGTAGCTTTTCTGCCTAGTTTGAACTGGAACAAGAAAATCATGCGGATTTGAATTTTGTCCATGCTGTCGAAAAGCCTGCAAAAAAAAATGAATGAAGAGATTGAGAACGGTAACAAATAACACGATTCGATAGAGCGAAAAACGCGCTTCAAAATGATATATAACATGGCTATATATATCAATGAATTAATTCAGAAATCATATATAAAAGTAACATATGTTAGAAAACGACATTATTTTTGCAACAACCTAGTAACTTTTAGTTTTTTTCGGAGTCGATTTCTCGGTTATAAATATTAGTTCTCAGAAATTCGTGTTTTTCTGTTTAGTTTTTCCGTGTACCTTTTACCAGCGTTGTTCGTTCGCTAGTATACAAGCCGAAATTCCCAAACCTTAATTAAATACACACATTTTTGCATATTTATTCAAGTATACTATATTGCAAAGCAGACAGCGATGTTGAGTTAATAAACATAAAAAATGCATAAGAAACGACTTATTGTCAACACAGATTTTAGCAGTAATATTAATGCAGCTATCGTTCATTGACTGTGGACATATGCTGCTACTAGAAAATTGCACGCGTACATAAAACAGCGTAAATACTCGACACACATTCTCACATGTATAAGGATTCTACTAATTGGTTCGGTTAAAACGTAAAGAACGATAAACAAAAATATTTTTGTGTGATGTTTCACAAATTATCTTTATGATACATTTCTTTCAATTTCAAGGAAACTAATACCCAATAATAAAAATCGATTTAAATTCGTAGAGCCCTGTTGAAGAACGTTTATTCCATCGTTTTCATGCACCTAAACCGTTCGTGTGTGTCGCTTCTGGTTTCTCTTGACATATCGACAATTCTTTAAGGCTCCAACGCTGCATCAAAAAACTGAATTAACGACCGAAAATTATCTTATGTTTCTTTAACCATTTCCTTATAAAGAAATATTCGGTATTCATTGCCGAATATTCGGTGCTAGTGTCAACTGAAATTTAGAATAATCTTTCTATTTAAAATAACTTGTCAGGAAATAGGTTTCAGTGCGCCTACTGTCTAAAGCTGATTGCCAATCTCACAAGCCATGATAGTAAGTTTGATCCTCATCGAAAGTGTGCCAAAATGCGATTAACTTATTGTGACTGCTGTAGATCAATAATTAACAAATTCGTCTCACAACGTAGTGAATTCTTTCCTAACTGTAATCTTCTATTTTTGCCTTGTGTCTGACTACGCTAAGCTTGATAAATATCTAGTATCCAATATCCATTTAGCAAAAGCAGCTTCTCTTTGCGGAAATATAGACGATAATGGCAATTTCATGAAATTGTAGATATTCAAATATTGATTAAATTTGTGAAAAAATAGACTATTTGGCTAAAAAATATGGAACAGGACAAGAGATTCTGAGTTTGTTTGTAGCTTTTTTTTTTTTTTTTTTTTGCTCAAATTCCCACCATCAACAAAAATATCAAATCAAATATATATTATTTTCGTGAAAGAAACTGTGACTTTATAAACAAGAATAGATAGATAGATAGAGAGATAGATAGAAAGAAAGAAAGAAAGAAAGAAAGAAAGGGATTGAGATAGATAGATAGATAGATAGATAGATAGATAGATAGATAAAAACACTTAGAAAGAAAGAAACGGAATGAGATAGATAGATAGATAGATAGATAGATAGATAGATAGATAGATAGAAAGAAAGAAAGAAACGGAATTATTAGTTTGGTGCAAAAATAATGACGTAATAATGTCGTTTTTTGACGTTAAAAAATACGTTAAAAAACGACATTATTACGTCATTATTTTTGCACCAACCTAATAAATAGATAGATAGATAGAAAGAAAGAAAGAAAGAAAGAAAGAAAGAAAGAAAGAAAGAAAGAAAGAAAGAAACGGACTGAGATAGATAGATAGATAGATAGATAGATAGATAGATAGATAGATAGATAGATAGATAAACATTAATTTAGAGAAAAATAGAAAATTAATAGATAATTAATAGAAAATTACTCAAATAGGTTTGCGTTAAAAATGTGTTTCTACTTAACATTTCTGAGAATACCATTGAAAGAATGTGTGATGAAATTTAAGAGAATTTGAAGCAAAATATACATTGATACGTCAAATCAGAAAGAAAAACACTTAAAATTTCTAAGGCCCATAATAAAGAAAGAGGTTTTAGAGAATTTGACACTCACAAGATATATTGAAGGCAGGAGTTGGGGGCGGGCAGAGGAAAACATTGAAAAACTCCCTAACGAGTTTGTGTAAATGATTGGCGGTTTCGGATTGACATGCAGTTTCCAAATTGGAAATTTTGCAATTTTCAATTTGGAACTTGCATGTTTCGCTGTTACTTTTGCTGACAACTATTCTGTATTCTTGCAATTGGTGTTTAGTCCATTCTTCACGCTTTCCTTCCTTGTGTTAGAGTTATCGTAGTTTCCTTTTTAGTGTCTGATATTAAAACTGAGTCACCTGCATATCTAATGTTGTTAAGATTGTGGCCGGCAATAATGAATCCTGGTCAGTCAGTTATGTGCCATGCGTGATACACGCTTAGGCGATCATGTACCTTTCGATACATGACTGACGAGGTAGATTTTTTCCTGCAGTAGGTTGCCATTTCTTTCTGCAGTAGACCACTTGCCATCCAAAGCTATAGAACCCGGTCTGTCTTGCTATTTACCCATAGCTGATGGGAGAAGAAGAGGATTCATACCTTTCCCAAGGGTATTAGCACATAAGTGAATGAGCGGAATTCGAACTCGGCTCTCTGATTCCTCAATCCGAGCCGCTATCCATTACTCCACATAGTGACTCAATTACTTTTTTATATCTAGGATTACTTCAGTCAGTTATGTGACATGCGTGATATATGCTTAGGCAATCATGTACCTTTCGATACATGACTGACGAAGCAGATATTTTTCCCACGGTAGGTTTCCATTTCTTTCTGTGGTAGACCAGTGGCCATCCAAGACTAGAGAACCCGGTCTGTCCTGCTATTTACCCATAGTTGGGGGGGAGAAGAAGAGGATTCATACTTTTCCCAAGAGTATTAGCACGTAAGTGAATGTAATGGATTCGAGTGGAATTCGAACTCGGCTCTCTGATTTCTAAATCCGATCCGCTATTCATTACTGTACCGTAGACTTCTAATTCTCACAGAATCGATTCACTGTAAAAGTTGAGTCCGGCTGCGAAGACACATCTTTGTTTTATACCCCGTTTTTATTTTTGTTTATTTACTGAATTCATTTTTTTATCTATATGCAGGCGGTTTACTGCCAACATAGGTTCTGGATTATGCTTATATTCTTCCCAAATATATCAAATTTGCCTAAAAATATTAGTTCTATATATTTGAAATTGCAGTAGCCTGGCTCTCAATTTCAGTCAAGATTATTTCAGGTGCTGGCATAGAAGGATATGACTACACAACCAAGAAATTCAAATTCATCTTGCATTGACAGGACTAACATTTTCCAAGGCAATAAACGTCACCTACACAGCAAAAAAAGGTTAATGCTTCATCTGAATGAACAAAAGAAGTAAGCGCTAAAAGTAGACTCATATTATGAAAATCTTGATGAAGAATTAAGATTATTTTATCTATTGAACATTTAATGTATGCCACATTGGACAAGGTCTATCTAAAACTAAAGGGATAACTGCCCAAATTGGTTATGTGTGTTAGAATAGTGTAAATAATAAGTCTCTGTTAACAGTATTGATCTGTTATCTTCTTTTTTTTTCTTAACATTTAGCATTCTGCATAATTTATAAATATTACTTCCCCTTTTACTGTATAGAGAATCCATTCAAAACATAATGTTTTATATACTTATATAATAGTTCTATATATTTTAAATTGCAGTAGCCTGGCTCTCAATTTCAGTCTAAATTGTTTTAGGTGCTGCCATAGAAGGATATGACTACACAACCAAGAAATTCAAATTCATATATATATGTATATATCGTACCTATGAACACTAATGGGTATGGCCTAATCCTCATAAATATGTTGGACACTATTGTGAGTTCTTTGTGACGCCTTTTATCAAACGATTTTGAATCCGTATCTTAAAAATCCGAGATTAATTAACACTAACAGAAGATATAAAATGACACCTATATATTTGGGTGACAGAGCGCGGAATCGGGTGAAAAAAAAGCTTACTCGATAAGCTGTAACGGAGACGAACGAAATTAGAAAGGCGTGCAATAAAATTCTTCCAAACAGTCAGCAATACTACGGAAGTCACATTTATATACACATTTGAAAAGGATTTCCTAACTTTTCTTTCTATACATATGCCGCTTTTCTACCCAATGTTTTGAAATAAAGAGTTCGCACTTAATACAGAATAGCAATCGGTCACGATGACTTGTGACTTCGTGCTAGCACAGCTATCCACGAACCCAAGTGTTCCGTGTACCCAATTTCACTCACAAGGCTTGGGGCAAACCGTGACAAGGTTTTCAGACACTTTCCAAAGGTTTCGCACGCTGAGATTGTCCCCCACTCCAGACCGATAACATCAGGAAGTCTTCTTACACACACATATATATATATATATATATATATATATATATATATATATATACAGGGGGATCAAAATACTTTTAAAACTTTGGGGAAAGCGGTTTACTCACACCAAACCATGTACAGCTGTCCATAGAAACACATGTCCGCAAATCCTTCGCTTTTGTGTTAATGTTAAACTTTACGGCAAACTCTGTTAAAGGTGCAATCCAAGATGCAATCCAAAGATACTTTTACAAACCTTGGGAGCGCAAATGTTCAAAATGTCCTGCGCTTGCTTCTAAACACCCTTGCATCCGTCGGATCAGTGACTGGCGGAGACTTTCAAATACTACCGCCTGGTGTATAATGATTTCGCATGCCCCAGTGACATGTTGATGAAGCATCTCTGCATTATTAATGTCTTCTGCATGAACCAATTGTTTTAGATGACCCCATAGATAAAAATCCAAATGATGATCCAGACTGACATCCTTGATTAACAAAAGGAAGTGAAATTAAGAGAGAAGAAAGATGGAGAGGAAGAAAGAAAAATAACAGATTTTCGAATATAAAATTCTTTTTAAAACGTGAAATAGAGAGAGAAAGAGAGAGAGTGTGTGTCTAAAGAAAGGGAATGGGAAGAAGGAAAAAAAGAAGGGATAGTAATAACAAATAAAATAAAATGACCTGGTCAATAATTTTTTTTCCTTAACGATTCGAAAGTTTGTACATCGGGTGATGTGATGTGGTGTGTGATCAGATTTGAAAGAAATACAACAAATTAACCGACATGACCTGTTATTTTAGATAGGACAAATCAACACAATTTTAAATTCGTTAGTCTAATAAAGATAACCTTAATAAAATAATAATAATAATATCAAACATAAATGAATTATTTAAAATAAGTTAAGTAAATAATATTTAACCCTAGAACACTAACCATCAATTAAAAGTTACACCACTACTAATCATGGGTATATCAAACCCGATTTTGAAAATATCAAAAAAAATATTAAATATAAATCTTTATTTGAAATATTTTACAGGCAGGCACTTCAGACTTTGTACTTTGAGTTAACAATAATAGGAACTGAAAAACATTATTTAGGTTAGAAAATCAGGGACTGAAAATTGTAATTAAAAATAAGAAAATTTGCGCTGGGTACTATATACCCATGGTTGGTGTTCTAGGGTTAATAAAGAATAATAAAAGATAATAAAAAAATAAAAGTAAATTAATGAATAGATAATAATATTAAAAAACAAAAACCAATGAATTTTATATTCGAAAAATGTTATTTTTCTTTCTTCCTTTTCCTCTTTCTTCTCTTGTCTCTTACTTCCCCTTCCTCCTGTTAATCTCGGATATCAGTCCGGATAAATTGTCTCCATTAATTAAGAACTTTCCGACTGAAGAGATGAATATAGAAATATTCACGAAATAAATTATAACTGAAATGGATCTTTAAGGTTTTTTTCTGAATTTATTATTGTTATAATGCTCGGTTATTTACATTGAGCTCTCGTTGGATTAATATCCTCCTTGGAATTACCTCTACCAGTCACAAATTGATTATATATATATATATATATATATATATATATATATATATATATATATAAACAAATGTTTAGAGGTACAAAATTTATATATAATTTTAAAAACAAGGAATGTATTGATTTTAATTTTAAAAGTCTCTAAGGCCCTTTCAACCAACATCTCATCAGGAGATAATCGTTGGATAATTAATTAACGAAAAGAATAGTAACGACAATAAAGAGCAAAAAGGGGGAACACGTTAAAATAACAAACAAGTGTATATACTTGTAACGAGGGAAGGGGAAATAACGTGTAAATAAATAAGCGAGGGACAGTTAAAATAAAGTATCCCCCAACAGATTAAGAGACTTTATAAATTTCTTCTGCCGGCAGAGAGAAGGTTTCCTTAATCCTATACACACCGATTCCAAACTCTTCAAATGATTGTTGGAATCGGCTGTATGAATAATTTTAAACCACTCTTTTTTGTACGACTTGGCGCAGGCTATATTCTCAACTAAGTGTTGAGCAATAGCCGATTCCATATTCATGGGGGTAAGATAGCATATTTTATTTATCTTACCAAATCGTATTTTGGAAGGTACATGCTGGTTGATTCTAGTTTCCAAATGCAAGGTTGTACGCCCCACATAACCAGCAGCACACTGGCAATTAAACTCATATACTAAATTACTCAATTTGATGTAGTGCAATACATCCTACATATATATATATATATATATATATATATATATATATATATATATATATATATATATATATATTCGCGTAGTATTAGCATGAATCTACTTACACAAAACTGCCATTCTGTTTCGTCCGTTAAATAAGGTATTATTAAAACATAAATATCTTAATGTCCATAATGGTGGAGACACTTAAATAGTAGAATATCCTATTCGTTTCATTCGGCTCACCTATTATCAGTTGACCACGAGATATAATTTACCTCCATTACCCCGAAGCTCACACTTCCGGCTGCCTCTTTTGGCGAAAACCATGCAGTCTATATTCTTGCAGTTAGTCTTTTCGTTATGCGTTCTTTTACTACATTATGGAAGAGTTCTTTCAGCTTTCTTCCTGATTCTACCATCAACAGTGCCATCTGTTCATGTCATTTTATACCTTTCACTACGACACTGACAGCATCTAGTTACTTAATAAAAAAAATCTAAAAACAATAAACATTTCACAATTTTGATGCAAACATTTATACGAAAATCGAAAAAATATAATAAATATTCAGAAAGACCTTGATCATTGGATTTACTGATTAATTGATTTGGACTCTCTCTCTCTCTCTCTCTCTATATATATATATATATATATATATATAGATAGATAGATAGATAGATAGATAGATAGATAGATAGATAGATAGAAGTGTAAAAGGAACACTGAAAACAGCAGCGCCTAAAAGGTATAAACAACAAAAAAGTTTTCAATGCAAAATTAAAAATCGAATATGTAGAGCAAAGATATTCAAGTGAAAGGAAGTAAAAGCCAAAGAAAACTATATATATATATATATATATATATATATATATATATATAGGAAAAGGCTAAAATTCCAACCAACATCGCAAACCGTGTTTCGACCATGAGGTCTCCTCAGGTAAGTGGAAGGGGAATAATGATTGTACTTGCCTGAGGAGATCTCTCGGTCCAAACCCGGTTTGCGATGTTGGTTGGCATTTTAGCCTTATCTTATATATATATATATATATATATATATATATATATATATATATATATATATATATATGTATATATATATATATATATGTAAAAGAAAAACAGACCACTTTAAGGTTCCATTGTAATAATTTATTTCACCAGAGCCCTTTTAAAGGACTCCAGATCACCAGATCGCATTTCCAAAAATGAAACGAAAAATGAAATGAAAATTGATGGGTAGTGTAAGTTTTTGTAATTTAACAGAATTTGTAAAAGGAGTAGTTGGGGAGACCTGGTAGAGTTTAGGGAGGGGTTAATTTCATATCTCAGGAGGAGTGACCAGACCATGACCTATTTAAACGGTTAGCTTAACGGAAGTGATATACTGAAATGGGAGGGGAGAAGAGAGAAAAGAAAAAGAAAAAATGAAAAAAAGAAAGAAGAGGGAGAGAGACGTAAAGAGAAAGACGCTGTAAATGGGTTTTACATATTTAGGAGACGGTTGGTAAGTTTTAGCAATTTATGTAAAAAATAGATTTTAATGTTTGATAGTAATATAAATATATATTTTGGAAAGATACATGAGAAATGAAAAAAATTACTGTTGGCAATCTAGCGATCTTGCGTCCAGTTTCTTCCAGCACTTCACCATTCCTGGCAGATTTTGTATTATCACAATGAGGGTAATAAAGAAAAGTGATAGAAACAAAAGGGAATCTTAATGGCTTGATTATATACCCAAAATACATTAAGAAAATATTTTTAAATTTAAAATTACCAACCGTTTCTTGCTCGTAAAAGCATGTGTAGTTGTATTAACATGAACACACTTTGTCCGATCAAGTCTTAAAAGACGAAACGCGTCAAACAAAAGTTATTTTCTACTATGCTATATATCTTTCCACCTAAAATTCTTCTTGATATATAAAAGTTTGTATATCGTTATCCCATATATATATATATATATATCGGTCAGTTATTCTTAGAATCGCTTGAGAATGAAACGGAGCTCCGAATTTTAAGTTTAAATTTTAAAGTTAAATTTTAAGTTTTAAGTTTCGGTATTGAAACATAGTAATTTCTGTGTCGCGTATATTATATATATATATATATATATATATATATATATATATATATATATATATATATATATGAGACTATTCCCATTAATTGTAACATTATGAAAAGGAACATTGTTTATTTCCTTCTTAGAAAAATATACCATTTTAGAAAGCTTTGTCTAGACTGCATGGAATTTATAAAGTTTTACGCTTCAAACGTTCCCTGCTCCCGAAGAAGAAACTTTTTATGTATCAAATTAGTTCATGCTTTCAGTGAAAAATAAATAAATATATTTTATGAAATTTTTAATCTTTTTATTTTTATTTTTTATTTTTTTTTTTATTTCTTTTTTTTTTTGCAAGAATTTCACCCCAAGCAAGGCGAGAGAGCCACAAGCCCACATGGGGTTACAGAGAGTGAGAGCAAGAATGAAGAGGGGGTGTTTGAGGAAAGGATAAAGAGAAGAACGTGGATCACGATCAAGACATCAGATGTCGATTGACACTACATTTGAATATTTGACGATTATAGCTATCAAGAAAGCAAGTAGGGGGAATGGAGTCCCACTGGCGGGAAGTGCGAGAGAAGAAGCTGTTGGAATAGAAGAGACGCCAACCTAGTAGCACGCTTAAATTCATGTAGTTTATGAACCAGAGAAAATAGCTTGTCAGAGAAGTTGCCATGAAAATACTTGTAGAAGAGACAGAGGGAAGTCACATTACCATTGTGAGAAATTGACTCTAGACGAGATGCCTGATCAGGACCTATCACATTGCATATCCGTCTCTGACCAGACCTTATATGGAAACAGTATTCAAGCCAAGGAAGAGTGGTAGATTTGTAGATTTGAAGGATGGACTCAGGCGAGATAACCCTTCTGGCGCGACACAGAGAGCCAACTTTCTTTGCGATAGATAAAGCTATTGATTAATGTTGTTGTTCCACCTCAGGTCAGTGGAATACGTGAGGCCAAGAAGGCACAGAGAGACGTTCTCGTGGAGCTGGGCATCAACCATGATGCAGGGAGGGTTCTCTATGGTCGGTAAATGAGAGCAGTTTTGTTTTAGAGGCATTAAAGTTTGCAAGCCATTTCCTGCCCTAGTCAACCGTAGATTGGAGGTCCTTTTCGAGACCAACACCCAGGTTAGTTTTGTCAGCAATGTCGGATTTACTATTGTGACAGGAGTAAATAGTAATGTCGTCTGCGTAGATGCCTACTTGGGAACTGATGACATGAGAAAGATCGTTGATGAAGATCAGAAACAGTGTAGGACCCAGGATAGAGCCTTGGGGAATGCCAACGTTCGTAAAAAAGGACCTGGAGGAGAACCCGTTTAGGACGACTTCCATTTCACAGTTTGACAGGAATGATTGTATTAAAACAAATAATCGTCCTATAATATTGTATCCGTGAAGCTTACGAAGAAGGCCGGCATACCGAACCCTATCAAAAGATATCTATAGCCACAGGTCAATTTTCGCCGTTATTATCAAGAGCTTGGTATACAAATTCAGTTATGGCCGTGAGTACGTCAGCGGTAGACGGGGCAAAGCGGAAACCATATTGTTTGTCAGAAAGTAGATCATGAAATGTAAGGTGCTTAACCACTCCGGCGTTGATTAATGCCTCGAAGACTTTGCTGAAGAGTGGTACGTGACTGATAAGATGGTAATTAAATGGATCAGAAGGGTTTCCAGAGTTCTTAAAAACAAGGACAACAGATGAGGACTTCCAACAGGCTGGAAAGCAAGAGTCAGTGAGGCAACAGTTATATAGCTTGAAGAAAAATAAATCCAGCTCAGAAGCATACTTCTTTAGGACTACGTCTGGTATCCCAACCCCACCACTTGCCTTATGAGAGTCTAATTTAGAGATGATCTCCAATACCATCGACGGAGTTATGCTCAATAGAGCCTCAGTTCTGGGCTGGGAAATCATTCAGCCTTATCATCTGGGAAAGTTAGAAGTTCAAATTGATTGAATAGAAGAGGTATTGCAGATTTGCTGTTATTCAACAGACTCTTTCAGGGCCGCTAATATTATTTGGAACCATACTTGCGTTGTTTTATTCTATCAGCAAATAGTAACTTTACTTTATTGAGGACACGCTTGCACTCACTATGGGCTGTAGCAATCAGACATTTTAGAATTTATTTTATTTATTCTTCGAAATAAAATTAATTCAAAAATACCATTATTTCGGAAATGCTTTCATAAACTACACATACTACAAAAAAAGTTCAATAATTTCATTTCAATTCTGGCCAAATAAAATAAATAAAAGCATTTTCAACTGAATATGTTTTCAAATAAACGAAAGATTTTTCAAGGGAGATAACAGTATATGAAAAATACATAGTTACCTCCCTGGAAAGATAACGATAAATTTGTTTCTTTCTTTGAATATCTTAAAAGATATAGAATGTTTGTTGAACTTGGAGAAAAATATTTTTACCTCTAAAATCAGCAGACTGAATTTCTGTATAATAGGTTAAAGTATTTGCTAAAGGTAGTAAGAAAATATTTTTATTGTAGGAAAATATATACTCCCTCGAAAATCATCATTTCGCATTACTTTTTATAATCTAGTGTACAATATTCGCCAAATATAGGTAGTTACTCACCACGAAGATATTTTCCCAAGTATATTTTCGTAGTAAGAAACTCTTTCTAACTAAAAAATTGACATGAGTTCAGCGAAATGAGTTAATTAGGCAAAACCAGTGATCTAATATCTAGGTTAAAACAAATTGGAGTTTTTTGTTTTTGTTTTTTGTTTTTGTTTTTTATTTGTTTTGTTTTTTGTTGTAGTTTATTTGTTTTTTACGTAAATATTTACTTACACTTGATTAGTTTAGATTTATTTTGATTTGTTGTATATAAAGCTCAGTGGATTATTTAATGCTGACAACTTTTTTAGCATAGGTTCATATAAATAGAATATATATTCTTTGTAGATCAGGTTTCATTGAGCTATTTTTGCATAGAGAGTTTTTGTTAAGAATCAAATGTATTGCTGGTAAATTTTTTTTTCAAAAATGCATTTCTGGCAATATTTTTTTTTTTTTCAATAATGTGCTGCTGGTAATATTTTTTTTTTAAATATACCACCGGTAATATTTTTTATGTATCTGTCTATATATATATATATATATATATATATATATATATATATATATATATATATATATATATATATATATGTCTATATATATGTCTATATCTAATCTATCTGATTCTGCTCATATTTATCCATTTATTTCTATATTTTCTGTTTCTATCTATCTCATTCTGCTTATATCTATCTATCTATCTATCTATCTATCTATCTATCTATCTATCTACATATCTATCTAGCTAGCTATTTCAGTATATTTCCATTTATCTATCTCTATCTTTCCCTGTTTGTATGTATCTATCTATCTATCTATCTATCTATCTATCTATCTATCTATCTATCTGTCTGTCTGTCTGTCTGTCTGTCTGTCTGTCTCTCTATTTCTTACTGCCTATATCTATCTATCTATCTATTTATCTATTAATGAATAAGTTCTCATTAATAAATAAAAAAAAAACACTTTTTCTTTGTCATTCCACAATCTTGTTTTCATCTTTGCGACTATTCTCTTCTCGGCATTGGCTGTCCGTATCGATTCAACAGGGCCGAATTTTGCCGGTTTTTCTTCATCAAATCCAGCTTCTTACCCCAACGTGTCACGTAAGTGATTTTCAATTACTTGCTTTATATACTTACATAACAGATCTCTTTTGCCTCCATAGTCACATTTTTTTCACGTCTTTTTTTTTTTTAAGTATCAAACAATGTACCGCATATGCTAACATTAAATAAATGAGATTATATTCAAAGTTTAATTTCCTTGGTCATTTTTTACTTGATCTAATCTGTTGTGCTATGTATGAGAGCGTGGACCTATAAGCCGACATGTAATGATTAGCCGAATTTTGATCTGAATATTTCGTTGTATAATGTTTGAACTACCTGATTATTATTCATTACAGATAAAAACTTCGTTGACAAGGGCTGAAATTATGTTGAAAAGCATATATTTTATATATCTATGTACTATTAGTTTTGATATACTTATGAATTATTATTATTTTTATATACCTATGTATTATTATTTTTGATATGCCCCCGTATTATTATTATTATTTTTATATACCTATTTATTATTATTATTTTTATATACATATTTAGTATTATTATTTTTATATACCTATTTATTATTATTATTTTTATATACATATTTATTATTATTATTTTTATATACCTATTTATTATTATTATTTTTATATACGTACGTATTATTGATATACCTCCATATTATTATTATTTTTGATATACCTATTTTTGTATCTGTCTATATTTCTGAGATGAGGTATTATGTACACTATTTACATTGCTCGGACTATCCTAATCTTTGTTGCTATATTTATCACAACATTTCGGTCGTTGTACGCTCCGGCCATCTTCAGGTGGCTGGAATGTCGAACTGAACCATTTATTTCGCTCGCTGGGGTAGATGATAACAGTAAAAATTGCAATATAAAGCACTGGTAAAAAATGCTTGCTGAAGACATTAGGTTTATAATACCCATAAATTCATGCACAGATGTCCTCAAGGACACATGGCACTGTGGATAAGGTCGTTTGTTGGATCAATTGACGGGACCGAAGTTGTGAGTTCAATGCCTGGTTAAGGCGGCGGAGAACTTGAAGTGTTGAATTAACTGATAATTAATCATGGCACGTGGAACTAGAACATTTGAACCCAGTGAGCGAAATAAAGGGTTCAGTTCGACATTCCGGAGCGTACAACAGCCGAAACGTTGTGATAAATATGGCTAGAAAGATGAGGATGATAGTCCGAGCAATGTAAATGTGTTAGTTTTTTTTTTTTTTTTAATATTCCTATTTTTTTATTTTTTATATACCCCCGTATTATTATTATTATTATCATTATTATTATTATTATTATTATTATTATCATTATATACCTCTGTATTATTATTTTTATATAACTACGTATTATTGATATATCTATTTATTATTATTTTATATACTTACGTATTATTGACATACAGATGTATTGTTGCTTGGGTTTATTTGTAAATTCTCTGCTGTCATTAGTATTGACTGAAGACACTAAACGTAACTTTGTATTGCATTGGGGAAGTATAGTCTCAGAGAAAGATTTCTTGCGCCAACGTTATCAATACTTATCGATGATAATTGGCGTCTAATTTTAAATGAAACAAAATGAATAGATAAATAAAAATGCGTCGACGTCCTTAGGTTTTACAAGGTGGAAACAACGATGAAATTAGAATCATAATATTCTAACCATTTAAAAAAATAGAAAAATTTCCGCAGTGAAATATAATAGAAAATTCGATTTGTGAATTATTAACAATATTTTTGAGCTTCTATTTTGTGTTCAAGTAAATTTAAAAGAACATTCAATTAATATTCAAAGAAATAACCAACAATGGATTTTAGGGGAAAAAATAAACAAAGCGAAGTGTTTTTTTGTTTCTTTTTTTATATTATGATATTATTTAATGATTTAACGTGTAATACTTTTCGAGAAAGGAATATTCCCCGTTTGTATCACCCCGGGGCCACCATTATGGATATTACAGTGTAACTCGGATATAAGAGAGTTGTCGGGACCGGAGAAGAAGTATCTTATATCCGGGTTTCTCTTATATCCGGGTTTGGTCTCGTTTATATACATTAACACAGGCTCTAATTTGGAACCAGAGACAATCTCTCTTATATCCGGGTTTCTCTTATATCCGGGTTACACTGTACTATATCCATGCGATACCGGCATACACGGAAGAAGAGCTGAAAGAAAATGAACGATAAACCTGCTTTGTTCTATTTATTTATTTTTTTTTTTTTTTAATCATTTCACCCCAAGCAAGGCAATAAAAGCACATGCCTAAATCGAAAAAATCTTTCTCAGAATCCTGGCTGTCTCAGTTCGAATCACAGTACAGGGTAACCCGGATATAAGAGAAACCCGGATATAAGAGAAACTCGGATATAAGAGAGATTTTATCTGGTCTCAAATTAGAGCCTGTGTTAATGTATATAAATTAGACTAAACCCGGATATAAGAGACTTCTCCTGTCCCGACAACTCTCTTATATCCGGGTTACGCTGTATCAATTTTGCTCAGCCATTACTGGATTTTATCTATCACAGCTCCATATGCGCCCATTTACAACACGGATGACTTCTATTTTCCTAGGCGCAGGACCAGATTTAGATGAGAAGAAGCCTTAGTCTGTCCCTTGTGAGGTCCCTTCAAATCCCCAATTCTCTCGAGTGAGGAAAAATGGAACAGTGTTAAATTAAACAATTTCAGTAAAGCCGAGGTTGATGAAATGTGTTTTGAATTACTGAAGGGTTTTTTTTATGCGTTATGACAGAATGTGTAAGAAAGGCCTATGGCAGTGTCAAAAATATTATAGATTTTTTTCTGGAGGCCCCTTAGATTTTGAGCATGTATCTAATTCTAATTTTCATAATTTTTCTCGCCCAGAATATTCGAGAAATCTTATTAAGAACGCATATTCTTCTTTAATAAGTTTTCTCGAATATTCAGGCCGATAGATGAAAATAAATAACTATACTGTTTAATAAATAAAGAAAGCATCTACTCAATTACGGGTATCCACTAAATATAATGTTTAACCATCACTCTAAATAAAATTACTAGAATTTTTCAAGGGGAATAACTGAAGATGAATAACGGCAATAAAAATGGAGATTGAATTAGTATTTCAAATATTCAGGGGAGAGGACTTCGGAAGAAAATTGCTATTTTTTTAAATTATCAGTCCAATTATTTCGCAAGTACATTTATGTTCAAAACTAAATGCTTTTTTATTTATTCATTCTATCATTTAAATATAAATATATGAAATAAAACTTTTTCAATCGCAATAACTGAAGATTCACTAAAACGTTTAACAAGAAAGTTGTGAGATCCTTTCGAAAAAGCAAGGGAGATAACTTTGAAAGAAAATTGTCAATTTATTAAAATAATCACACATTTTAAGAAAATCCAGTCCAAGTTTTTTTTTTGGGGGGGGGGGTTGTTTGTTTTTTTTAAGCGTCACGAGCAAGGCGTGAAGCCACTAGGATGCAGGCGGTTGCAGAAGATTTGGAGTGAGAGCAGATAGGAGTGATAGAAGAAAGGATGAGGAAAGGGATAGTGGATAGATCACAGTAACTGATGTAGATTGACATTACATTTGAATAGTTGGAGATTATAGCTCTCAGGGAAACAGTAATAGTGAAGGGTGTTCCACAGGTGAGATGTACGAGGTATGAAGCTATTGGAGTAGAAGAGACGGCTACATTTAAAAGTATGTTAAATATAAAAAATAGACAGGGTCATATAGCCTTGGGTGGTAACCAGTTTAGGAGAATACTAACGCTGAATTCAAAACCTGCGGAGGGTTGTTTTAGGTGCAAACCGAGGGTTACCCACGCTATATAATTCGGCTGTCGGTAAATTACTTAGAAAGGAGAAAAGATCATGAAGAAGAATGAGGTTGCGCTATGCCAAATCGACAGATCAGCCTGGAGGCGTCTGTCTGCTTCTTCTGCCCTCGTTTTCCCCCACCCCAACCTAGACGATTGAAGCAGTCAAAGGAATCATAATCAGGAAGGAGAATTATTTTGAAAAACGAAATTTTTTCTTGACAAATTTTCTTTCTTTACATTATATTATTTAAATATGAATGTATTAAGAGTTTAAAATTAACAATTTTTGTTCAAGGGAAGTAACTCATGTTTCTCGTTAATGTTCACCTTATACAGTGCAACCTCGGTTCTCGAACGTTTCATATGTCGAACAAATCGGTTTTCGAACAGAATATTCGAGATGAAAACACCTCGGTTCTCAAACAAAATTACTGAATGAAGCCGAACCGAATTTAGCCGAACAGAAGCATTTCTTACTCGACCGCCATGTTGTATACATTCGTGTGTATTACGCTGTGCTTTTCTTTTCCAATTTTATTGTACTGTGGCGTTTTTCTCTTCATTAGTCCTTAGTCATGGCTCCAAAGAAAGCTAGTAGTGATATTGGCAAAGGAAAAAGAAAAGTTGAGAGAAAGGCAATTGTTGATGATATTGTCTCTATGAAGGTATTGCCTCTTCCTCCTCAGTTTCATTATGGCAAAATGAACGAGCTATATACTATTCTTATAAATGAATAAACGGTCATGTCTTTCCGTTCCCTTTTCCAAACAATAACATCTTTTACCTTCTCTTTCCACTTACGCCATCAAATCTCCTACATACAGGTACGGCAAAATTGAACTTCTCATCAATATTTTATCTGTTTAGAATTTTTTTTTTTCTCTTAGATTTAATGATTTTCATCAGTTTTTATATATTAAATGATTTTCATCAGTTTTTATATATTACAGGATTTTCATCAGTTTTTATATATTACAGGATTTTCATCAGTTTTTATATATTACATGATTTTCATCAGTTTTTATATATTACATGATTTTCATTAGTTTTTATATATTACATGATTTTCATCAGTTTTTATATATTACATGATTTTCATCAGTTTTTATATATTACATGATTTTCATCAGTTTTTATATATTACATGATTTTCATTAGTTTTTATATATTACATGATTTTCATCAGTTTTTATATATTACATGATTTTCATTAGTTTTTATATATTACATGATTTTCATCAGTTTTTATATATTACAGGATTTTCATCAGTTTTTATATATTACATGATTTTCATTAGTTTTTATATATTACATGATTTTCATCAGTTTTTATATATTACAGGATTTTCATCAGTTTTTATATATTACATGATTTTCATCAGTTTTTATATATTACATGATTTTCATCAGTTTTTATATATTACATGATTTTCATTAGTTTTTATATATTACATGATTTTCATCAGTTTTTATATATTACATGATTTTCATCAGTTTTTATATATTACAGGATTTTCATCAGTTTTTATATATTACATGATTTTCATTAGTTTTTATATATTACATGATTTTCATCAGTTTTTATATATTACAGGATTTTCATCAGTTTTTATATATTACATGATTTTCATTAGTTTTTATATATTACATGATTTTCATCAGTTTTTATATATTACATGATTTTCATTAGTTTTTATATATTACATGATTTTCATCAGTTTTTATATATTACAGAATTTTCATCAGTTTTTATATATTACATGATTTTCATCAGTTTTTATATATTACAGGATTTTCATCAGTTTTTATATATTACATGATTTTCATCAGTTTTTATATATTACAGGATTTTCATCAGTTTTTATATATTACATGATTTTCATCAGTTTTTATATATTACAGGATTTTCATCAGTTTTTATATATTACATGATTTTCATTAGTTTTTATATATTACATGATTTTCATCAGTTTTTATATATTACAGGATTTTCATCAGTTTTTATATATTACATGATTTTCATTAGTTTTGTGTATAAACGTGTGCACAATGTATTGATGTTAAAGTTTAAATAAGCAATCATCTTTGAACCAGGAACGGATTAATCCATTTTACATTGATTCCTATTGGAAAAATAGTTTCGATTTACAAACATTTCGGGTTACGAACGGGCTTCAGGAGGGAATTAAATTCGTAACTGAGGTTGCATTGCATAATCTCAAGAGCCACTCAAGGTAGCAATATACTGAAGGAAGTTGTTATAGGAGTGGTAAGAGTGACAGGCGAAATGTATGGGGACATGTGGGAAAGAAAAAGGTTAACCTTAAACAAACGATGAAAATTGTAGTCATCTGGAAAGCATCCTGTTGGAGTCAGTTCCACAAAGCAACACTTCGTGGGAAGGTTTTTGAATGGAACTTACTCCTTACTAATGTAATATGAAGTGAATGAGGATGGTTCGCTTCAATTTACGTGACATGGCGGGTCTTAACTGTGAGGTGTAGAGTTGGTGAAACTAAGCAACGTAATTCGTCAGCACATTTTCCCTGGAAACAATGATAGAGTAGCGAGAGGCTTGCAACGTTTCGCTTGCAGGAGAAAGGGTTTGTAGGGTGTAAAATAATTCATAACACACAAGGCGATGTAGACACTTTTCAAGTCTATCAAGACTGAAAAGTAAAGACTACGAAGCTCCAGCCCAAATATATCAGCCATACTGCGATTTCAACCTGATCTAACTCTTGTAAAAAATAAAGCATGGTAGTAGGAGCCTGATACTTTCTAGAGTGGCAAGAGGAACTGACAATTTTTCCAACATCTTTAGTGATGGGCCGTATATATGAGTTTCACTTAATGGATGATATTTCTCAAATTTAGAAGATATCACTTTTAAAAATAATGGGCTGCAATCCGTAATTCAAGTTTTAATTTTAAAGGTTTTCAATAAATTTATTCAGGGTAAAATTGTTAAACAGTCTTGACTGTATTATATTCTATAATTAATTTAGCGTAAATGTATTTTGAAAATATTTTATTATTTCTCTTTTTTATTTTATTTTGATTTTTTTTTTTTTTGCAATAATGTTTATCCTGTGCAAGGCCCAAGAGCCACTTAAGGTAGAAGGTTACAGAGTAAGTGGTACGGTTTATGTGAATGTGCGGTGAAGATAACATCATTGCATCACACCAGAAGTTTAACAGCGAGAAAAATATACCATCGATCTACACCGACGAAATAAAGGGTTCAGTTCGAAATTCCAATCACCTGAAAAAGGCCGGAGCATACAACGGCCGAAACGTCGTGAATATGGCAATAAAGATGATGACAACAGTTCGAACAATGTAAATGGGAAAATACACCAATTCTAATAAGTTTTCCTCTTTGTTACCTTGACCTCAAGAATTTAAGCGCAGCAACAAGATATCTTCATTTTACTGTTGAAACAGATAATTTTTAGCCGTACGTTCTTTTCTAATAGTTTATTCTCTAGCACATCTTGCCCGTGGAACTATCTTCTGGCTTCTTGTTTTCCTGACAACTACGATCTTCCAAAATTTACATGCAATATCAATCTGTCTTCCCGAATCCTTTTCTTTCACTTTCAGTAACCTATTGCGTCTTAGCGGCATTATTGCCTTGCTTGGGGTAAAATGATTAAAAACTCCTACTTCTGAAATACTAGGACTGAGGCTTTTTGAAATATGGGATATACTATCAATTTTCTATCACAGTTATGTCCGTCTTTTGAAAGATCTCAATCTCAATTTTTACATGTTTTGTTTCATCATCTATCCTTACCTTTTCATATCAGCTTCTGCAGAAATCGCCTTGTTATTCGTCGGTCAGAGCAATAACAATAAAGATATTTCTTTGGATTCTGCCTTTGTTTAACATTCTCTTACAGAACCGCCGGTAATCACCAGATCCAATAGCCGGCAATGACTTAGCTACTTTGATGACACGCTTACAATTATAACGAGCGGACACAAAGGGGCGACTTTTATCATCAGAACTATCACGTTTGGTATAGCTGTCACGGTAGAATAAGGGCTAGGATTGAGGAATCGGAGAACCGAGTTCGAATTCCAGTCGAATCCATTACATTCACTTACGTGCTAATACCCTTCTTCTCTCCCCAGCTATGGATAAATAGCGGGACAGACCGTGTTCTTTGAAAGAAATGGCAACCTACTGCGGGAAAAATATGCCTCGTCAGTCATGTATCAAAAAGTACATGATGGCAACTGAAAGAAATGGCAACCTACTGCGGGAAAAAATATACCTCCTCAGTCATGTATCAAAAAGTACATGATGGTAACAGAAAGAAATGGCAACCTACTGCGGGAAAAAATATACCTCCTCAGTCATGTATCAAAAAGTACATTATGGCAACTGAAAGAAATGGCAACCTACTGCGGGAAAAATCTGCCTCGTCAGTCATATAGGTACCATATGATGGCAACTGAAAGAAATGGTAACCTACTGCGGGGAAAAAATCTGCCTCGTCAGTCATGTATCAAAACGTACATGATCTCCGAAGCGTGTATCACGCATGGCACATAGAAGAGAAGATTACTGTTTCACTGGTTATTTTGGAGATGGCACAGACGCATTGATGTCGTCTTTCACCCAAAAAGAAACCTTGGAGGCACTGGGAAGATTAGACATTTGCCATCAATGGGCGTCACGAAGAAAATCGAAAAATGAATCCCAATCCGTACGATGGTAACAAAATGGTATCTTGTGAATAGGGGGTTCTTGCCTAATAGACGAGGAAAAATAAAAGAAATATCTACAGCAAATTGATCCAGATTGCTAAAAGAACAGAGTTGCAAAACACAAGACTCCAGAGAGGAACTAAAGAACAGATCAAGCAAAAGAAGGTGTTTTTCACGATTATGTTGAAAAGCAAATTATTGTTGTGGTAGTTTGTTTTGTTTTTTTCTTGTTGTTTTCTTTTTTGTTTTTTTGTTTTTGTATTGTTTTTTTTTTTGTTTTTTTTTTTGTATTGTTTTTTTTGGGGGCGGTTGTATTGTCTTTTTTGTTTTCTTTTTTGTTTACTTTTCAGTCTCATTTAAATATGACTATATGATTTTCTCAGTGCGCCCACGTGGATACCGAATGTGACACAAGGTCAGTTTAAAGTAGGTTTAATAGCAATACCCTGAAAAAATTGTTCAGGCCCCCTCGGCACACCCCCTTTTGGTGACGCCTCAGGCACCAGCCAATAAAAACCAGCCCCCCTCCCGAAGGAAATGTAATATGATGTGAGGATGAACCTCTGGGGTATGAGCTGATATTATTTTAAATTTTCCCGGCAAAATTGCCAGGGAAATATCACTATATGAACTGCTTAAAATTACAAAATTTAATTTGCAAGGGAAATAACTCAATGTTAATAAATATTTCTCTAACGGAATGCTATCAAAACCTCAGATGGTGTTGATGCGATCGAATTTCCAAATTTCAAGGGAGATAACTTTCAAAACATTTTCGTGCCTAACCGTAATCCAAATGAAGATCAATTTTTCAATACATTTGACCAGCATACATTTTTTCTTATTTTCTGTCTAATTTTAATTCCATTCTATGCTTATTTTAGCGTAGAGACATTTCGAAAAATGCAATTATACCATATCAGAAATTAAAATTGACGAGTAAAGCATTCTTTCAAAATGCGTCGAAGAATAAAGAAACGATTTATATGGAAAATGACGTCATCAAGAGTACACCTTAATGTTCCTCTGACAAAGGAAAATAAGAAGCAATGAGCGATTCTTTCTCCATTGCTACTAAGATGATATAAATTTGTGATTAAAAACAAATAAGTGAAAACGATAATAAAAATTATATCAGTTATAGGAATTTTATTCTGGAATCAATGAGAATCATTTCGACACCCTTTTCTTGAAAGTGACTGCCGATTTTAACCGCAGGTAGCTTCGTATCTACAATAGAAGAAAAACAAAGTTAAGGCATAAAAATAACGGGGAAATTCAAACATTAGTTATCAGGAAACAGCAAAATATACAAGAATAAGAGCAGCTATTAAATGAATGATGATATATATATATATATATATATATATATATATATATATATATATATATATATATATATATATATATATTATACATTGATTTATTTAAAATATGGTTTTTTTCGCTACACAGTTCAAAAATGGTTAGAACTGTGTAGCGAAAAAAAAAACATATTTTAAATAAATCAATTTATAATATTAATGCTCTGTAAATTTACATTGAGCACTATTTAGTAAAAATAAAATATCTATAAGAACACAGGATTATATATCTTACTGTTCTTTCTTTTTATTTATATATATATATATACATATATATATATATATATATATATATATATATATATATATATATATATATAAAGCAATATAGTCTTAAGGTGTGCTATATTTATGGAATAAAGTGCTCAATATCATAGATAGAGCGTGTGTAAATATAAAAGTGAACATAGAAGTCAACACTTAGAGGCGACAGTTTGTTTCATGCTATATATATATATATCTATATGTATAGGCCATATGCATATGTGGCCTGACGATTGCATATATCATGAAACAGACTGTCGCCTCTAAGTGTTGACTTCTATGTTCACTTTTATATATATATATATATATATATATATATATATATATATATATATATATATATATATATACGACATCCTACACATACGCTCAAGAAACACACTCATGCATACACAAGCGAGCGTGTGCACTTACACACACACACACACACATGCACACAAAGAAAAAAAATCAGCCTAACACCAATAAAAAAAATGCATAAATTATTTTCTTTAACTTACAACAAAAATAACAAAAACGAGAAAATAGACAAAGATATTCGATTATATCTCCTGACAAGTTGACCGAACAAGTACACAAAGGTTCTTCTCCAAAATACTGGAGTAAAGGTGTTGAATATAACATCAATCAGGTAAATAACAAATTTTATATTTGTATTAATCCCCCACCACACTCACACACACACACACACATATATATATATATATTCGAACCTGCATCCTATACGGAACCGCCATTCAAAGGATCGTTCGGTTGGCAAGGTCGAAGTTTATAAGCAGTAAATTCGACCTTGCCAACCGAACGATCCTTTGTGGCCGAGCGGTTAGGCACACCGGGATAAATGGCGGTTCCGATATAGGATGCAGGTTCTAATCCTGTCAAAGGACGAATATTTTCTATGAAAATTTCTCGGACATTCAGGCCGGTAAATGTTACTTAATACTGTTTATTATAAACAGAGCATTTACTTAAATACTTGTATCTATAAAAAGAACGTTAGACATAAAAAATGTCTTTAATAAATAAGTAATGTAACGAAATAGACGCTTAGACTAATGCTTATGTACAAATTTTGACTTAAATAAGCAAATTAACCTCGTTTGTGACTTTGGACAAACTAACCATTAAATATCAAAGTACACTATATGTAACATTTATTTGAAATTCTAGATTAACAGTCAATAATTAAAAAAAAAAACTTTTTAAAAATTGTCATTAAAAATGTCATTAAAACTCATTAAAAGCTCTATGTAGTTTTTTTTTAGTCTGAACCTTTGTTTTTAACAGTCAACTGGAACTGGCATTTCATGGAACAATTCCAAGAAAGTCAATTTTAGCATAAGATCAGATTTATGGCACGTCTAGTCGGAAACAAACTCACTTTAAATGCTTTCATACATTTAAGCTCCCCACCGCCGTACGACAATAAATATTTCTATCAGTTTGAAGAGGCTCATGGCCTTGATACAGCCGCCAGTTAACGGTTTTAGTTTCTCTCAAAATTTTGTGATGTCAACGAATACTAGTTGTCACTTTCGTAATGCTCTTTGTCATAGAGACTTTGTAATCGCAGATACAGCTATAGCAACGCCGTTGAACAAATACTGGTGTCAGACACCTTCGAATAACACTTGCACTAATAGTACTTGCTCGATAATACTCGCTCTGAAGGTAACCACCGTATTGATCCAAATAGAGAATAGTGTAGAAAAGAGAATAGAGAATAGCAGTCCGAAAAGTAATAGAGAATAGACTAGAAATACAGATCCGAATAGTATAGAGGATAGACTAGAATATAGCGATCATTTAGACGTCACACGACTTCCCATATATGCGTTTCCTCTATGGTCACGTTGTCTACTTAATTCTATTATGGGATCGCCTTTGTTTTCTCACAGATGATCTATGTTCTAACCCAAGTGTCGGCAGCGACACTTTATTCCTATATAATACAAAAACAAGTAAAAAATGAAGTCGAAAGTAAATCCGTGGGAAAATTAATAATAATCTTTCGAAATTATGAATGAAACAACCACCACGTGTAACTTGATGAGCCAAAAAGGCTTACTTTTATTTATCATCAGAAAGCATGGCTGATGCTAACCCCCAGTAGAGTGACGCATTACACCTTCTCGGGCAAACGTTTTCCGCTGACATAAAGTGGAAAAAAATTATAGCAAATCAATTACTAGGTCGGCTGCTTGGAAAGTTGCTTCTTTGTGTTGCGTTCGATAATGTTTCTCGACAGAATCTATGTTACACATTTATATTAGGTTGGTGCAAAAAATAATGTCGTTTTCTCACATAGTAACATATGTGAGAAAACGACATTATTTTTGCACCAGCCTAATAAATTTATCATTCTTCGATCTTTAGATATGGCTCGGTGTTCCTGCTGTTTACCCGAAAAGTTTTCTTGATAAAACCTAAAGACGAACGTGTAATGTCATCGGTCCTGACCTAGATTGCCGGCTTCAGTCGTTTTCCTACCGCCATAACGTAGTTTTCCTATGCCTTTTCTATATTTTCATGTTAATTGTTCTGATCAGCTTTCCTCTTCGACTTTACGAATTTAAGCGCAGTAGATGATGACATTACTGATAGCAGACAAGGAAAAGAAATTACAAGAACTCCTACAGACGGTAGCAACAGAGACTGAGAAGAAGGGACTAAGCATAAACTACCAGAAGACAGAATGAATGGTCATCTGCAAAAGGATGAGCCCAAAATGCGATTTGCAGGTTGGGAACACTAGAATCAAGTAGAAGTTTACATATCTGGGACAGAGGACGATAAATGCGACACTGAGATCCATAGACCTATTGGGATGGCCAAGGATGCATTCCAAAAGCTGGGCAGAGTATTGCGACACAGGAGGATTTCTTTGGCAACAAAGAAAAGAATACTATGCTGTTACATGACATCTATCCTTCTTTACGGCAGCGAATGTTGGACGATTTTCTCAAAGATGAAGAAGAGATCCGAGGCGACGGAGATGTGGTTCTACAGAAGGATGCTAAGGATATCATAGAACGAGCGTGTGAGCAACGATGATGTCTTAGAGAAGTTGCAAACAAGGAGGAGGCTTATACTTAACATCAGGAAGAGGAAGCTGAAGTTCCTGGGACACATAATGAGGAAGGAGGGCCTGGAGAATCTGATAATCAGGTGTCGAATAGAGGGAAAGAGAGACAAGGGAAAATAACGCATGACATACCTAGCGGACTTAAACAAGAGGATGACAGAACGTGGTCTGGGAGGAGGAAGCAGAGGAAAGGAACTTGTTGAGAGCAGCAAAGGATAGAGGGAGGTAGAGAGCCATGGTCGCCTACGTCCTGAAAGGACATGGCAAATAAAAAGAAAAAAAAAGAGATTGGTGGCAATGCCTCTTCATTTTACCATTGGAATGTCTAGATGCAACCGTAAGTTCTATGCTGTTTCTTCTCTCACACGTCTCCTTTGTAAAACTCTCTTCCTGTCTCGTGCTTTCTTGTCAACTTTGACCTTCAAAAATTTAAATGCAATGTCAATCGTTATCTAATGTCTCCCTGATTACTCTTCTATTGCTCTTACATCTTAGTAATTTGTTGCTAATACTTTTACGCCCATTAAAACCCTTCTCTTAGTTGCTTTGAGGAAAATCCGACTTAAAAAAATAAAAGTAGTTTACTCGAAGTTTCCCATTGTCTCTTTTACCTTCAGTATGTCTTGTGGGTGTCTAATTCTCCAAACCCACTTTCCTCATTTTGCGTCTCCTAAATTCACCTGCTTCTTTTTTATTAGTATAAGTGTTTTTATTATCTGTCTATATTTCTGAGATGAGATATTATGTACACTATTTATATTATTCGGACTATTATCCTCATCTTTGTCGCCATATTTATTACAACGTTTCGGCCGATGTACGCTCCGGCCTTCTTCAGGTGGTTGGAATGTCGAACTGAACCCTTTATTTCGTTCACTGGGATAGACTGTTCTAGTTCCACGTGCCATGTTTATTGGATGTCAGCTGTCAGTTATCTCCTGTTAATTCCCCTCTCCAAGGTCTCCACTGCCTTAACCGGATATTGAACCCGATATGCCGAAAATAGAAGAAGGCCGAATTTTTATAAAATAAATAAATAAATTATATGTAAATTACTTATTGTAATATGTCTAACTCATTTGCGCACACAAGACTAACACCTACTTCTTACTTTCAGCTTTTCCTTCTCTTCCATCCACGCGCTTTCATTTGGAGGATGATTGATTCATTTTTTAAGGCTTATCAACCCTTTGCAGGTTATTTAAAGCCAGGAAATATTTTTAGAATGTAAGAATTTTTCGGGAGATAATAATGGTTTAGTGATACAAGTCCTAAAAATTAGTCCTTTTTAACTCTTGTTTTCTTAATCCCTGTTCTTTTATTGTTCGCTTGTCTAATATTTTTTCCTTTTTCTCTTATTCTTTCGCCCTCAGTAACACCTTGCGTCTTTGTGGCTTTATTGCCTTGCTTGAAGTTAAATGATTTTTAAAAAACAAAAAAAAAACACTTACAATTTACAGAGACCAGGGCAAATTGATGCTGGATTGAAATGCGCGTCACAAAAACTATTGCAGTCCAGCAAGGTGCCCGGCAACGCCTTGCACAGGATGGCTAATGCTTCACGAACTGAAACAAATATATTCAAATATTATTACTTGAAACATCACTGTAAGTAATCAATATTTAATTCATTTCTTTTCTTGTTCACTTTTTGAAAGTAGGAGAGGAAAACCAGATAAACAAAAGTTTAAATAATTATTGTATCGATAACGTTGTTGATTTCTTGGAATTTAAATGTCAAGTTCATTGTAGAAACATTTTTGGGGTCTTTTAGTCTGAATTATTTCTAAGTAAACAACATTTTGCAGCAGTAACTTCATATGCACATATTCTGGGAGAAATCGTGTTATCTAGCGTGATCAAAACTCTGAACAAGGTCAGCACACTCGAACACTCGATGACACAGCTATCGACGACTCCCAATGATTCCGTCTACCCAATTTCACTCATAAGGCTTGGGTCAACCCGTAGTATGGTTTTCACGCACTTTCCAAAGGTGCCACACGCTGGGATCGCCCCCTCCAGATCGACAACATCAGTAAGTCTCCTTTCTAACAAATCGACCATGGTGAGAGTCGAACGCGAGTCTTATGGTCATAATGCGAACCATGTGCCCGTGTGTGTGTGTGTATGTGTGTGTGTGTGTGTGTGTCTGTCTGTCTGTCTGTCTGTGCGTGTGTGTGTGTGCATTGAAGCAGCATATTTTTTTCATTATTCGAACATGTTTCATTGAATAATATACGATATATTACGCCTTTTTAATTCTATAATAATCCATTCTTATTTTCTAATTATCTTCTTAATGTTAAGCTGAAATTTATCAAGGAAGGCGCCTTAGTTTTTGTTAACCCAAGTACTTTCGATCTCCTCCGAGATCGGTCTCAAGGGTGAATTGCAAAGACAAACTTGATGTAACTGTGATCGTTATGATTGTGATTTTTGTAAACACTCGTGAACTCACTCTGTCATAATTATTTTCAAATTTTAAATTTATCCGTTGTTTTTTTTTTTTTTGTTTTTTTTTTTTGTTTTCTTTTTTGCACGCGTCCCAATACAAGTTAGCTAACCAGAGATGGTAAAAATAGAAAATGAAATGCTGATCAAATGCATTTTAAAACATTACTACTACACTCGTAATAAATTTTCAGTATTGTTTGGCTGCTTTTGATATAGAGGATCTCAAGAATTGGAAGTTTTTATTTATTATTTCTATGGTGCAGCATAGTGATTTTGTCAACAAGTATTTTCTAATATGGTGAAGGTGGACAGGAATGTGTCTTTAAATTTATATATATATATATATATATATATATATATATATATATATATATATTAAAAATTTCTCCGATTTAACCAGTAGACAAGACAATATTTATGAATAAAAATGACAATAGGAAAACTGGTAATTGCTGACGCGTTTCGTCCAATGTATAAGATAAAGTCCACATTGGACGAAACACGTCAGCAATTACCAGTTTTCCTATTGTCATCTTTATTCATAAATATATATATATATATATATATATATATATATATATATATATATATATATATATATATATATATATATATAAATATATATATATATACATATATATATATATATATATACAGTGGCTAACATCTATATACATATATAGTTGCTAATATATAATTATTTAGTTTACCTATCTCTATATATACATATATAAATATATATATATATATATATATATATATATATATATATATATATATACGGGGATGAGTTAAAAATTATCCGCAATTTTGCCATGAAATGTCTTTAGAATTGTCCTACTTTCTTTTGCTCGCCCGTGCTTATATTCGGTACTATTGTGGTCACATGATCGAAGTTGGGGCTTCGCACCAAGGAAGAACAATGAGCAGTGATCCGAATCTGCAGTGTACATTCTGCCCCAGCCATGTTAACACGCCGGTTCGCCATTAACAACTCTCGATCTTGCTGAATCTTCTCGTCAGAGGAGGAAACTTGACGGACGTCCTGCTCCTTCTTCGGGCATCACGCTTGTCCGTCCACTTTTAAGGTTCCCGATCCGTTCATACACATTCCTTCACAGTAATGCACAGTCATTGTATTGTGTTAAAAGTCTACGGTGCATTTCGTCCTCCGAGACACCTTTTTACTAGAGAAATTGGATCATTGCTCTTTGTTCCTCTTTTGTGCACACTGCTAGCAGCAATAAAATTGGTGCGATCAAGTTCAAACTTCGATCACTTGATCATAATAGTCCCAACTATAAACATGCATGAGAAGAATGCAGTGGGACATGCCTAAATATATGTTATGCTGAATATATGGATAATTTTTTGACTTACCCTCGTATATATACACTGCCGTTTGTTTGATCAATTAAATAGCTTTTTAAATTAACAAACACTTTTCGAATGAATTTAAATTAAATCATTCACTTTTATAATTAAGTGAAATTACACCACTTTTAGAATTAAGTGAAATCCAATCACATTTTATAATTAAGTGAAATTAAATCATTTTTAAATTAAGTGAAATTAACACACTAACTTGTTCTGAAAATAATTTCATCACATTCTAAATTAAGTGATATGACATCAGTTTTTGAATTAACAACAATTTCAACACTTCTAGAATTAGGAACTATTAGAAAACTTTCAGAATTAAGTGAAATGAATGTATCTTTATAATTAAGTTTAATTACACCAGATTTGGAATTAATGGAAGTTAAACAACTTTTAGAATGAAATGATATTAAATCCCTTAGAATTAATTAAATGCAATTAAAGTTCAAATAAAATCATTTTTAGAATTAAATAATATTAAATCCCTTAGAATTAATTAAATGCAGTTAAAGTTCAAATAAAATCACTTTTAGAATTAAATAATATTAAATCTCTTAGAATTAATTAAATGCAGTTAAAGTTCAAATAAAATTATTTTTAGAATTAAATAATATTAAATCCCTTAGAATTAATTAAATGCACTTAAATTTCAAATAAAATCACTTTTAGAATTAAATAATATTAAATCTCTTAGAATTAATTAAATGCAGTTAAAGTTCAAATAAAATTATTTTTAGAATTAAATAATATTAAATCCCTTAGAATTAATTAAATGCAGTTAAAGTTCAAATAAAATCACTTTTAGAATTAAATAATATTAAATCTCTTAGAATTAATTAAATGCAGTTAAAGTTCAAATAAAATCACTTTTAGAATTAAATAATATTAAATCTCTTAGAATTAATTAAATGCAGTTAAAGTTCAAATAAAATTATTTTTAGAATTAAATAATATTAAATCCCTTAGAATTAATTAAATGCACTTAAATTTCAAATAAAATCACTTTTAGAATTAAATAATATTAAATCTCTTAGAATTAATTAAATGCAGTTAAAGTTCAAATAAAATTATTTTTAGAATTAAATAATATTAAATCCCTTAGAATTAATTAAATGCACTTAAATTTCAAATAAAATCACTTTTAGAATTAAATAATATTAAATCTCTTAGAATTAATTAAATGCAGTTAAAGTTCAAATAAAATTATTTTTAGAATTAAATAATATTAAATCCCTTAGAATTAATTAAATGCACTTAAATTTCAAATAAAATCACTTTTAGAATTAAGTGAACTTACATCATCTTCAGCATTAAATACCATTTCTTCACTTTTAGAATTAAAATATCACTTTATGAATCAAGTGTAGTTACATTGTTTTGAAAGTTAAGAAATTAAGTTTTGAAAACTTTCTTACATGAAACTTTAGTATAAGGATCTGCATCTGAGGAAGAATAAAATGCAAACGTAGGCTTTGTTGAGTCGATGCTAGCAGCAAATGCCAAAGAGAGAAGACTGGCGAAGATTATAACAAACTTCATGGCTGCAAAATAACAAACAAAACATCTTCAATAAAGACATTTTTCACATACAAACACATACACACAACCATACGAAAATGCATCAATATGTCTCCAACTCGACGCCGAGGTCGGAGCTAAATACAGTGTTTAAATTAAAATCAAAATCATGGTTGGATTGAGGAATCGGAGAGCCGAGTTCGAATTCCAGTCGGATCCATTGCATTCGCTTACGTGGTAATACCCTTGGGAAAGTTATGAATCCTAGTTTTCTCCTCCACCCCAGCTATGGGTAAATAGCAGGTCAGGCTGGGTTCTATAGCCTTGGATGGCAATTTATCTACTGCAGAAGAAATGGCAGCCTAATGCGGGAAAAAAATCTGCATCGTCAGTCATGTATCGAAAGATACATGATTGCCTAAGGGTGTATCACGCATGGAAGATAACTGAGTTGGATGTATCTGTATGTTTTTTTCGAAAAATATTGCTCAGAGTTAGACCAACTGAAGGGTAGAATTTGACAAAAGATTTCCGGAACTAATTTATATAAATTAATATTCCATCCGAAAAAAAATGAAGGCCGACTTTGCGAATGTTCATTCACTTATAAATACTGTCTAGCCTTGTAAAGACTAAACCAATGGAGCAAAACTAGTGTGGCTACTGTCGGAAGCCGCACTCCGAGAGTATGATGTCAAGAAGGTCGATTGGATATTTACGGTTGAATAATAAAATATGAAGTGGTGAGTTCATAATGTTTTGCTGATGGTATTAGGATGACGGATATATATTGATTTTCGAAGGCACGCGTAGAGCTACGATTCAAGAAGAAGCAAATCTAAGGAACTAAGATGATTTTTGCATACAATAAGGCTCCATCACAGTAAGTAAAGAAACCTAATGACTATCTGGATAAAATCGATTTCAAATACACTCGTGAAGTGACCAGCTTCTTCATTCGACATTAACGCAACTCAAAAATAATAATTCTAAAGAAGATTTACATTTGTGGACAAAAATTTACCGATTTTGGAATGCTATTATGGAAGCATTTTAGTCTTTTTCATATGAAGATATACAAGAACTGACAGAAATCAATCTATGAACAATTTCTTCAACTAGCTTCAAAACATGAAACAATCATGAAACGTTTCGGCCGATGTACGCTCCGGCCTTTCTTTAAATCTTTGTCGGACAAGAACAGTTTTTGATTCTTATTTTGTTCAAAATATTTGATCACTTTCGTAATTCTTAATCACAACATATTTTTTTTAGTATATGCTCTAACGCTTTCTTAATTCCAACAGTAACATGGCTTATAAACTGAATCTTCTAGAGCCCAGAAAAATTCACAAAATTGTCGCAAGGGAGGAAAGAAATCTACTATTGCTGACCAATCGTTTCTAAGTATGCTTGTCTGTAACAATGGCTAGCTAATCCGTGTTGCAGACGCCTGTTCAGACACATTTGCGTTTATTCAAAAAAATGTAGTACCGACCTCTGGTTATAGTGCAGCTATGATGACCAAATAGAGTGTATAATGTGGCTTCCTCACCGGTTTGGATGAAGCCAGCACGCTTAAAACCTCGGTCATTTTACGCTGGAATTATCTCTATTGAACAATGTTACCAAGAAGTCACCTCCCTGACGAACAGAGCATGGTGAGATTCGAACCTGCGTCTCATGATAGGAACTGTATCTCTCTAAGCACTTGACTACTATAATTTATATTATGTGAAATATCTTGAGCATTAATTTGAGATTTCATACACACATACACACTCACACACACACACACACACACACACACACATATATATATATATATATATATATATATATATATATATATATGTGACCCTGTGTTTCACAATTTTGCGATCATCAGAAAAACTGGTTTACTTTTTGAAATTGGATGCGTTCGGCCTTGGATTGTTTATATGGCTGCGTTTGCCTGAACCAAAATGCGTACACATGTATGTAAGTGTGTCTGTGTATATGAGAGTTTCATCCGAGCACGTACAGAAGGAAATTCCCCTTCCTATCACCAAACATAGTCAAACAAGCATAAATATATCCAATTTGAAAAAAATAAACCAGTTTGTTTGATGATCGCAAAAGCGTGAAACACAGGGTTACAAACTTATATCCATACAACAGAATATGTTAGCTCTATCATTGTTATTGAGCGCTTTCCACTAAGTACTGCACATATAAAATTATATATATATATATATATATATATATATATATATATATATATATATATTGTCATCCACAGACAGACTGTTTCACAGCTCATCAGTGTAGCTAGACATCCGATTTGTCATCAATCGGAGATTTCTTCCTTAAGCTATCAGCTCTCGGCAGAGAGGAAGGTGAATTTTTACGTATTTATTTTTGAATAAACACGCCAGTGACTCAGAGTCTTCGATTCATAGAAGAGCTTAACATTATCAGTAGTAGCAATTACTGTTTACATATTAAAATGCAAGTACTTGACCGAAATTTATTTTTAGGGGGCGTATATATATATATATATATATATATATATATATATATATATGCACCAACCTTTCTTTCAAATATATTGTCCTACCAACTAACTCTATTACCTCTACATATGGAAAGAATCTATCTAAACTCAAGATGAAATTTGTTACTACTACATCTAAAACTTAGTTAATGCTAGACAAAACAATAATCTAAAAATTGAAGGAGGATTTTATCGCCTGTAATAATTGTCACAAAAAATACATAGGAGAAACAACAAGGAATCTAAATAAAATATTATATGAGCACAAAAGGACATTTTACAAAACAATACATCAAATGCGTTGGTTCCCCACCGTAATGAGACTGGCCACAACTTTGACATAAAAATGCTGCTCTGGTCAAAGGATAAAACAATTTACCATGACGTAAATGTCTAGTGATTGCCTTGATCACAAGGTCATTTACAGTAAATTTGTGCCCAGCCTCTTAGAACATTTCACCATTTCTGGCAGATTTTAACACAATGTGGGATATCTACTAATATAAATGATAGGAGCTCATTATTTAAAACACAATGGCAATGTCTTAACTTAGTAAAAATCCGACGATGAAGATTTTGTCATTTATGCTGGAGTCGTGAATCGAGAATGTTAGAAGTTCAAGTTAAATGAATTAATTCCTGATTTATTTAAATGCCTGATATTCATACAGGATTTAACTTCTAATAAGGACACGGAGATAAGATCCAGGATACTTGCTGAATTAGAAATGGATTCCAATTTAACTCTCCAGAAAATAGCGGAGGAATGTCAACGTATTGTGAATAGAGTAGAGAATAGCGGTTCGTATAGTAATAGAGGATAGAGTAGAAGTGGTGATCCGTATAGTATAGAGGATAGACTAGAAATAGCGATCAATCTAGACGTCACGCGACTTCCTATATATGCGTTTTCTCTATGGTCTACTTAATTCAATAATGGGATCGCCCGTGAGCAAAGACAATCAAACTTAAGTGTCGGCATCCACACTTTATTCCTATATAACAATAAGTGATGGAAAGAAAATGAATTTAAATAAAATCGGCTCGATTTTGAATAATAATAATATTTTAAATTTGCCAGCATCCCTCCTTGGTGTGCATGTGTTGTCGTACCAACAGAATTTAGTACGACAAAAGGACGAAACGCGTTGCAAGAATTTTTTTCCACTTTGTCATACATTTTCCCCATTATTGTTTCTGATATATCATTTTTTTTAAGCTTTTCATCGCAAACAAGGCGGGAGTGTCACTAGCAAGCAAGGGGCTAGAGAAAGTGGGAGCAAGAGTAAAAAGGCATGAAAGAGGAAAGGATGAAGAGAAGGGCGTGAAATAGATCAAGGCATCTGGAGATGTTAATTGACATTGCATTTGAATAGTTGGAGATTATAGTTATCAGGAAAGCAAGTAAGAAGAAGGGATTTCCACAAACGGGAAGTGTGAGATATGAAGTTATTGTAGTAAAAGAGACGGCTACATTGAACCATTTCGGCACTGAAAGGGTGGGACCAACATGCCAACCTAGTAGCACGCTTAAATTCATACCGTTTGGGAACCAGCGAAAGTAGCTCGTGTAGCATTTACTTTGAAAGTATTTGTAGAAAAGACAGAGGGAAGCGACGTCAGGTCAACGAGCGAGCGATTGTAAACGATATGACAGATTAGGACCTATCACATTTATTATCCGTCTCTGGATTTTGTCAAGAACATTAAGGTAAACAGCGGGGTCTCCATACCATATATAGCAGTAGTATTCCATGCAAGGGCGAATGGTTGATTTATAGATTTGAAAGATGAACTCGGTCGAGAAAAATATTTCTGGTGCGACACAGAGAACCAACTTTCCTTGCGGTAGATGAAGCTATTGATTCAATGTATTTCTTCCATTTCAGGTCGGCGGACAGTATGAGCCCAAGCAGTCGCAGAGAGGTGCTCTTGTGGAGCTGAGCATCAGTCATTCTAATGGGAGGCACGGAGGTTTCTCTGTGGTGCGTAAAAGAGAGCAGTTTTGTTTTTGAGGCATTGAAGCTAGTCAGCCATTTCTTGCCCCAGTCAATTGGAGGTCCTTTACGAAATTATAAATTATCGTCATCTCATATATATATATATATATATATATATATATATATATATATATATATATATATATATATATATATGTATGTATGTATGTATGTATTTGGGCAGCAACATTTCTTTCAAACATGTTTCGTTGAATATGATAGACAAAGAAAATTCGATGATTTTTATGTAGTTTTTCCAAAATTCTTACACTTTCCCGTTTGGAGGAAGGAAGTGCTAAAATTTTCCGTAGTATCGATTGTCCCAAGAGTATTTCGGCTACTGCTTTAGCCATTTTCATGGGGTTTTGTTTTTTAATTTTGTTAATTTTAAAAATCCTCATTCATTTTTTATGTTTGTTTTGTATGTGACACTTTATTCTAGTGACCCGCGTACAAGCCCACATATTGTGCAACAGCGAGGATATCGGGGCCTAGCCGCAGGAATGTTTGCTGAAACTTTTCACCATTGTCTTCGTCTCTTACCCGGTCGAAATTTCTGATATCACTCTGGCACAAATATCTCCAGTGATTTCTATCCAGGGAAAATCGCTCGAAGTTAGTATGAGGCACATTGACAGCTGAGAGGTTACTCTGTAGCTTGTTTTTGTACGTGAGCCACGGCCGTCCTGTAGTCCTGTAGTCCTTTGTACACTGTCAAGATGAGGACCTTTTTAGAGATTAGTATTGGACACCTTATCATCAAGAGTACAGCTACAGATCGCGCCGTATGTACACATAGACACGCACATACACACACACACACACACATATATATATATATATATTACTTATTATAAAACGCAGATTGTGTGTGTGTGTGTGTGTGTGTGTGTGTGTGTGTGTGTGTGTGTGTACGTTTATATATGGGATCGGATACCCTACATTTTTCAACCGATTTCAACAAAATTTCACAGGACTACGTAAAATTACCTTACGGTGGTTCTGACAGCGCCAAAAATTGGAAAAACACAATTGTTTTTGCACAAAATCAATTTGAAAACACGATTAAGAGGCATTAAAGAAAGGGGGACAACTCATATCGAGTTATACTTATTAATATCGAGTTATCAAGTTATACTTATTATAAAACCCAGGTTGGTTGGTTGTGTGTGTGTGTGTGTGTGTGTGTGTGTGTGTGTGTGTGTGTGTGTGTGTTCGTTTATATATGGGATCGAATTTCCTACATTTTTCAACCGATTTCAACAAAACTTCACTTTTTTTTTTGGCAGGTAGTGTTTCTTATTGTCTTGCACACTTTTTTCTTTATTTTTACATTCAGAATGCTTTAAAAAGTCCATTTACAAGACAAATGTTTATAATAAAATTATATATATATATAAATATACACATATATATATACACATATATATATATACACACATATATATACATATATATATATATATATATATATATATATATATATATATATATATATATATATATATATATATATATATATATATATATATATATATATATATATATATATATATATATATATATATATGCATATATGCTTGGCTGGTCTATACTCAATGGGCTTATGGCCACATCACGTTGAAACACCGGTTCTCGTACGATCACCGAAGTTAAGCAACGCCGAGCCTGGTCAATGTCCAGGTGGGTCAATGCTTTGGACGAACAGGTGTTGTAAGATTGTATATTCGGGTGGTATAATAGATAATGACTCGAAATTGTTAATCGGATAGCTGAGTTTCAATTCCCATTGGATGCGTTATATTCACCTTCGCGCAAATACCATTAGGAAAGGTGTGAATTCACCCCTTCTCTCCCATCCTCCCAGCTATGGGTTAATTAGTAGGACTTGTATCATTAAACCATTATTATCTCCCTCCCAAAAAATAAACACTCTAAAAATATTTTCCGGCTTTAAATGACCTGCAAAGGGTTGATAAGCCGTAAAAAACGAATCACTCGATCAATATATTGTCTGAACCAAAGGGTGTAGATGGAAGAGAAGGAAAAACTGAGATTGAAAGTCGGGGGGGTATTGATTTGGACATATTACAATAAGTAATTTATATATCATGTTTTATTTATTTATTTTATAAAAACAGAAATAGTTCTATGCTGAGGATCCCAAGAAGAGAGGATGTTTACTAACTTGAAAGCTTTGATTAAAATAAAGACACTTATACTTAGAATAAGAAAAAGAAGGAAGTGAAATTAGGGGACACAGAATGAGGAAAGTGGGTTTGGAAAATTTGACACTCACATGACATACTGAGGCAAGGGAAACTTCGAGTAAACTACTTTTTTATTTAATCAGGGATGCCACTAAGACACAGGTGTTACCGGATATGAGAGAATTAGAAAGCAGAAACATTACTAAGGAGCGAGAACAATAGAAGAGTAATCAGAAAGACAGAAGATAACGATGGACATTGCATTTAAATTTTTCAAAATCAAATTTGACCGGGAAGCACGTGACAGGGGAATATTTATACTAAGTAGAACTGTGAGAGAAGAGACTATTAGTATTATTTACATTATTCGGACGATTGTCCTCACCTTTTTCGCCATATCTATCACAACGTTTCGGCCGTTGTACGCTCCGGCCTTCTTCAGACCCAGATGTCCTCAAGAACACATGGCACAGTGGATAAAGGCGTTGGTAAGATCCAGTGACAGGACCCAAAGAGTGTGAGTTCAATACCCGGTTAAGGCAGTGGAGAACTTTCAGAGGGAAATTAACAGGAGATAACTGATAACTGACATCCATCAAACATGGCACGTGGAACTAGAACAGTCTACCCCAGTGATCGAAATAAAGGGTTCAGTTCGAAATTCCAACCACCTGAAGAAGGCTGGAGCGTACAACGGCCGAAACGTTGTGATAAATATGGCGGAAAAGATGAGGACAGAGACTATTAGCATAGAACTTACGGTTATATCTAGCCATTCCAACTGTAAAATAATGAGACCTTGCCGCCAATCTAGTACTGCGCTTAAATTCATAAAGACAAGGTACAATAGCGAAGAGTTCATCCGAATAATTACCAACTATTTATAGAAAAGGCACAGGGAAGCAACTTTACGGCGATGGAAAAGCGACTGGAGCCGAGATGCTAGGTCAGGACCAATAATATTGCTGATTCTTCTTTGGGTTTTATGAAGAATCTTTAAAATATATAAACGAAGCACCGAACCATATCTGGAAGGAATATTCTAAGCATGGGCGAATGGTAGATTTATAGATATGTAGAACAGACTCTGGAGATAGAAATTATCTTGCACAGCACAATGAACCAACTTTCTTAGCAGTTGACCTAGCATTGGTTTCAATATAGACTTTCCACTTCAACAGAGAATTTTAGCCCGAGAAAGCGCAATGTGTCACTCCCCTGGGGATCAGCATCAACCATGCTGACGGAAGGCAGAAAAAGTGTGTCAAAGACGGTTATTTTAAAGAACTTGTGTAAATAAGTGACAGAAGAACAGCTTGGAGTGATAGTAAGGTGGAAAGACATTATTTAAAATTTACGAATGATAGGAAATTGGGGAGAGCCATGATTATCTATTACCAGAAGGAACATGGCATATAAAAGGTGTTTCTGTCATTATATATATCTACAACTTCCGAAGGAAACATTTTTTAAAAAAACGATAGAATTTTGCCCGACTTACCTGACGATATTCTGCGACAAATCACAGGAACTGAAGTGGATTTGCAAATTTCTCGCTTATACAGTAAAGTTCTGTAAAATGATTGGTTGAACGTTTTCCCCCAATCATATTGACGTATCTAAACATAAATTAAAAAGTTTCAATCTCTTCCGTTTGGAGATTAACAAATGACTTGTCTGTACGTTTTCACAGCGCTAGTTCTTGATATGTATTTTATTATCTACAATTGTACAGATGTTTTTTTTTTATCGGTATCATCCCATGCAAGGCAGTAAAGCCACTAAGACACAAGGGGATACAGAATGTGAAATAATTCGGAACAGAGACCTTAATAATGATCCGTAAGAAGAAAGAGTAATCAGGAGGACAGTAGATAGTGATTGACATTGCATTTAAATTTTTGCAGATTAAAGTTGACTAGAAATCATGTAACCGGGGTGGTCCACAAGCAAGAAGTGCGAGAAAATAAACTGTTAGCTTCGAACTTACGGCTATATCTAGCCAGCTCATCTGTAAATTGATGAGATATGGACGCCAGTCTAGTACTGTGCTTAAATTCAAAAAGTCTTGGGACCATACTGACGTATTCATCCAAACAATTACCATGAAATTACTTATAGAAAAGACACAGAGAGGAAATCTTACGGCGGTGGGAAAAGTGATTGAAGCCGAGCTGCCAGACTAGAACCAGTAATATTGCTGATTCTTTTTTGGATTTTATCAAAGAGTTATATGTCCTTTTTGGTACAGCATGGAATGTTACAAAAATATATATAGTTTTATTTTTCTCTTTCGGATTTGTTTTTCTCTATTTCACACTTGAATTCTCGTTCTTTCTCTTATACTCACAAAGAGGTTTTGTGAGTGATGGTAGCCCATTAATAATCGATAATCGATTATCAATTATGAGGATCACTTTCAAATACGGAGTAACTGCTTTAAGTAATAAAAATAACAAATTAAAAATAAAACCATTCATATTAATTCTTTAGAAATATATATATATATATATATATATATATATATCAAAATGATTAGTCTTTCATTCTACACATTATCATATATATATATATCTATATATATATATATATATATATATATATATATATATATATATAACTGTCTGTGTACCTCAAAAGATTCGGTAAAAAATATATATGGAAAATATATGAGGAAAAATGCCCCAAATTTAATAAAAACATAGTTTTATTCTCAAAAGCTTTATGTTATTATTAAGAGGAAAACCAAAGGATCTTTTTCTTATTATATAATTTTTTTATCCTTTTTAGAACATTCGGAAATTTGCTTAAAATGCTTTTCTTACGTCCGCGAGTGTCCATAATATGGAAAATTTTAGCGTTTTGTTTTCTTTTTGTCGTACAAAACAAATATATTTGGAAATTCTGGCAAAAATCAGATAATTATCGAATTTAAATGAAACTTTCAGGGTTTTTTCACAAATTAATTAAATTATTTTTGAAATATTTCTTTTTTTTTTTCACAAAATCTTCGTAAAAGATTTTTTTACATATTTTTCTGATGTCAACGAACACACGTTACCACGTCTGAGACATTGTAATCGCAGATACAACTATCGTAAGGCCGTTTAACTGGTGTCCGATGCCTTCGAATATCACTCGCACTAATAGTACTTGCTCGATAATACTCGCTCGAATAGTAATCTGTATAATAATCTGAATAGTAATCCGTATAGTGATCAGTATAGAGAAATAGTATAGAAATAATACAGAGAATAGTGATCCGTATAGTAATAGAGGATAGTGTAGAAATAGTAATCGGTAAAGTAATAGAAGATAGAATAGAAATGGTGATCACTTAGACACCACGCTAATTCCCATATATACATCTCGTTTACCATCACGTGATCTACTTATTCAAAATAGGATCGCCTGTGTTTGCTCTCTGGTGATCCGTGTTCAAACTCCAGTGCCGGTAACGACACTTTATTCCTATACAACACATCTATTAAACAGCACATAATTTTATGAAATTTAGAGGAATTACTTTTTTTGTAAAGCTTAATGTTTATATGAGTTATAATGACAAGTGCTCGAAGAATTTAAATCATTAAATATTTCAGTTAATTCGAACCCCCAGTTACAGAAAATCTGCTCTGATTTGTAAAATAAAAAAGCAATAAAATTTAATAAATTTTAAATTTAATTGGAAAAACTTTTAATTGCTTTTATATATAAAATAATTTATTGACACTATTGTCTTAAGAAAGAAGTTGTTAAAATCAAATATTTAACGACTTGAGAGGGAACTTTCTATGGATATTTTATTGTCGTAGGACTCACCACGAGCTTACTCAATCATTAAGATTTATCAGAAAATTCTGTGAATAATTAATTTTTATAAAAATTGTTTTCGTTTATTTTGATTATAATAATTTATAAACTTTTAAAATTATGTATTAATTTGTGGCTGTTGGCTGGTATAATTTTAAATTTATTTTATGTGTATATAAACTTATCGATTTTTCGATATATGGATGTCCAAACACCATATTATCATAAAATTAGAGTGGTAACTATAGTAAAGTTAAAGTTTATTCGTAATTTTCTAATATTTTCTCAACAAGCGTGTTCGTAAGTTAGACTAAAATATACCACAATATATTAGGTTGGTACAAAAATAATTTCGTTTTCTAACATATGTTACTATGTGAAAAAACGAAATTATTTTTGCACCAACCTAATATTAGATTGCTTAGAATATTTTCTTAAATCTTTAAGATTACTGGGTATTTTACAAAAACTTATAAAAAAAAGCGTTCACGTTATATTCGTTACAGTTATGTCCACTTTAGAAAACATTCCCAAACATATGTCTATCGAGTGAGTTGTCAACACTTCATAAAACACAATTTTTGCGATAGTTTAAACTAAATGTAAGTAATATTTGTTTCAAATCAGATTAAATTTTACATATGATAATAAAAAATCATTCCAATCAGCTTAAAGGAAGTCTGATAGCTGAAATACGCAAGGGATTTTGCTTATTAAGAATATGAAAGATAATCAATTAGCTTTAAATTAAAACTAAAAATAAGACATATTTTTCATTTTTAATAATGTATTTTAAACCTTAGGTATCACTATATTGAAGGTACCTATATATATATATATATATATATATATATATATATATATATATATATATATATATATATATATATATTGATAGACATATCCAATCAGATTGACATATCCAATCAGATTGATATATCCAATCTTTAATTGTAAATTTCCAGTCACTTCCGTTTAGAGATTAACAGCTGACGAGTTTCTTGAAAGAATATTTCCTTGTCTACAGACTTTGTCTGTAAATGACATATATATAAATATATATATATATGTCATATATATATATATATATATATATATATAAGTCATATATGACATATATATATATGATAAGAAAAAAAAAATATATATATATATCATATATATATACGTATATATATATATATATATATATATATGATAAGAAAAACATTTTCATTGTATGTTATATTTCTGAGTAAAGTGATGGTGAGTATCTGAGATAGAGCGTACGTAAATATAAAAGAGTCAATTTTCATGTATATATATATATATATATATATATATATATATATATATGAAAATTGATTCTTTTATATTTACATATATATATATATATATATTTACACACACAAATATATATATATATATATATATATATATATATATATATATATATATATATATATATATTGTTTCTCACCGTTTGGTCTAACTCTGTCCATCGTCAAGCAAGAATTTTACATCTAGCAGTTTTACTACCACTGCGCTATTATATATATATATATATATATGCGTGTGTGTATGTGTGTGTGTGTGTATATATATATATATATATATATATATATATATATATATATATATATATATATATATATTGCTGTGTTACTCTGTGTGTAAGAGAAAGAGTTTACGTGAGCGTATTTGTATCTGTCTGTATTTATGTGTATCTTAATTTAAGTTTACTTGCAGTATAAACCACAAAGTGACACTGTGGGTGCTAAAGAAATATAAATGAGCCTGAGCAGTAGTCAGCAACAGGGATTAACTAGACACTCTAACACAGAGAGCATACTCAGAAATGAGCACCCATTATATATATATATATATATATAAGATAGCCAACCCCCAAAATGAAAATAATAATAAATAAAAGAATTAAATAAATAAATAACAAACAGATTAGCCAACTTCACGAAAATGCAATATATATTTATAATTGCCTGTTCTTTCGTTAATTTGCATGACCGTTACGCCCCGTCAGTACCTCAAAAATAATGGAATTTGTTTTATCGCGTGGAAGATTGGAAAAGACATTATTTGTTTTCAGTGAGAAAATGAAATAAAGAAAAAAAAAGAATGGAATATAGAAGTGAAGAGAGATAATCCGATTAAGGTGAACAGATACTACAATTTGCTCTTAGCCAAACGACGGAGAACAAATGACGACCGACAAAAACGCGCCATTTTTCAGGCGCACAGTATTGAACAACAGAAAACGAATAAGGCAATCACCAAATATCCAGTTACCAATAATAAACTGACATCGTCTGCTGAATTATTTTAAAATTATTATTAAGAGAAATGTTCGTAAGATGGGGATTTGGCTAGAAGGAAAGAAGGGAAGTGTTTAATGTCTCCTGCCAATACCTCATAAATAATGGACTATTCCGTTTTGATTGCGTAGAAAAACAAAAGTCATACGCTACTTGGTTTCAGTGAAAGAAATAAAGAAAGAAAGGGGAGATGGAAGTGTTTAATGTCCCCTGCCAATAACTCATAAATAATGGACTATTTTGTTTTGATTGCGTAGAAAAACAAGTCATGCGCTTTCAGTGAAAGAAAGAAAGAAAGAAAGAAAGAAAGAAAGAAAGAATGAAAGAAAGAAAGAAAGAATGAAAGAAAGAAAGAATGAAAGAAAGAAAGAAAGAATGAAAGAAAGAAAGAAAGAAAGAAAGATAGAAAGAAAGAATGAAAGGGGAAATAGACGTGTTTAACGCCTGTTTCAGTGAAATGAAAAAAGCTGTCAATTTTAAATATTTACATTTATTGCCATTTCTTAAAATAAGGACCAGCATTCACATTTATCTTGATTGTTAGTGCAATATTTTGTTAAAATTTTTCCGCGCAAATATTTAACGATTCGATAGGTTATTTCTATGAATACTTTATTGTTGAAAAACTCGCCATGAGCTTACTCAATTATCCACTTAAGTATTATGCTTAATCAGAAAATTAAAATAAGAAAAGTGTGAATTTTTCACGGGTCTTTGTAGTAATTAAGTAAATTTAATAATAATAATAATAATATTAATAATAATAATAATAATAATAATAATTCCATTTATATGCCCCCAGAAACTTCAACTGTCTCTTCCTGGTGTTAAGTATTAGTTCTCATTTATGTTTCGATTTTCTCCAAAACTTCGTCATTGATCACATATTCGGTCCACGTTATCCTCATCATCCTTCTGTACAACCATATCTTTGTTCCTTCAAGTCTCCTCTTCATCTTGAAGGAGATCGCCCAGCACTTGCTGCCATACAGGAGGACAGATATGACACAGCAGTTTAATATCTTGACATCTTTGACTATCGCACTACTCCTTCGGATTTCAGTGTCGCTCTCTCAGACCTCTGTTAAGACACTTGCCAGATATTTAAATTTCTGCACTTGTTTGATTTTGGTATCTCCGATTTGCAAATCGCACTTTGGGCTCAACCTTTTGCTAACAACCATGCATTCTTTCTCTTTGCAACTATTGTTGAATCCTTTGTTCTCACTTTTCCTCACTACCAACTGTAGGAGTTTTTGTAGCACTTAAATAACCGCATTTGGATCCATAATGTTTTCTACTCTAGCCTTAGAATAATGTAAAATAATATTATATAGGAATAAAGTGTCTCTGCCGACACTTGAGTTTGAACATAGATCGCCAGTGAACAAACACAGGCGATCCCATTATTGAATTAAATTAGACCACGTGACCATAGAAGAAACGCATATATGTAGGAAGTAGCTGACTTCTAATTGATCTGTATTTCTAGTGTATCCTCATATTACTATACGGACCGCTATTCTCTACTCTATTCACTATACTATTTCTCTATTCGGAACACTATACGGATTACTGTCCGAGCGAGTATTATCGAGCAAGTACAATTAATGCGAGATTATTCGAAGGAGTCTGACACCAGTATTGTTCAACGGTGTACTATAGCTATATCGGCGATTAAAAAGGCTCTACTACAACGAGCATTATGAAAGTGACATCGAGTATTCGTTGACATCACAAAAGAAAACCGCCCAACCTATCAAATAATCGTTACGATAACACATCAAACGCTGAGTATCTAACCTTAATACCCATAATGCCTCATTAACGCAAGACAGATGGCCTGAAAATTTTGTTCATGTATGAAACAGTCTGTCGCTACTTGGCGTTGAACTATATCTCCACTCTTATATATATATATATATATATATATATATATATATATATATATATATATATATATATATATATATAATATTAGTGGTCAATATATATATATATATATATATATATATATATATAAATTCCCAAGAGGATAGAATCCAGGTAGAACTCAAAGTTCAGGACAGAATAAGAATATAATATAAAAAGCTCAAACACTAATATTCCAATGGTTATAATTTATTACGATTCCAATGTAATAAATTATAACCATGGAATATTAGTGTTTGAGTCTTATATATATATATATATATATATATATATATATATATATATATATATATATATATATATATATATATAATATATATATCTGTGTGTGTGTGTGTGTTTAAATACACAATAGGGCGGCATTTAAGCTAATACCTGCGGAAGGTTTTTGATTGGGCCTTCGGCTTGTTCAGGAGTTTGAGAGTCCCTAAGTCTTTGCCTATTCCCAGCATTGGAGGCTCTCCTGGCTGCCATTTGATTTGTGTTTTCATTTGCACGGAACTTTCTTTTCCCCGTTGCAGCTTTGGCTCTTTTGATTGCAATCTGGTCCTCAGTTTGCGGAGATTTCTATTTGCAAGGCATACTGCTGCCATGTGTGATAGGCAATAATAAACTACAGATGAACTCAAAATTTAAGTATTGCATTAATATTTAAACTTAACTTTTAAAATTTCAATGATAATTGTTCTGCCGCCACTTAATTTAATAGGCAATTAGATGTGCGTAGGTCCTTACTTTCCGTATAAACAATTATTTTTATTTCATGGGTGACTTACGCTGGATTATTCTTAAATTTATTTCCATGTTATAAAAATTGTTATCGTACAAAAACCTTCGTCGCAAGAAATCACTTAAAATAATCGCAGTAATAAAAAATTTCTGTAATATGAGCTATTGAAAGTTAGAGAGTTGTGTCCCTTTAATTGAAAAGTGTGACACAGTGTCAGACTGACATTCGCATTTATTATATAGATATATATAAATTTTGTGTGCGGCATCAGTCGATCTGAAGAAAGCTTGGAGCTGTGCCCAAAGGGTTATGTCTCAGTTGTTGATGGCGGTGTAGCGCCTCTTATGGTAGTACAGGCTGTTATATTAAGCATTTGGTAGCGAGAGAAGGGACTAACGAAGATTAGATTTGAACAACGTTTATTGTTAGTATTGTCGTACACTGATGTTGAAGAATGAGTGGAATGTCCGTTTCAGTAGCCGGTCATCAGAATGGTGGTCGGTGTATATGTAGCACCGAGAGTTAACTTAATTCTTGCGTAGGTTTGGTTTGAGGTCATAGGATACGGTTGGTGCCCGTGTTGGTTGATCGAGGTCACTGTGGAGGGTAATATATCGTACAGGTGAAATGTTAGTTTCAGTAGACGATCATCATGATAGCAATCTAGTGGATGCGTAGCACCGGGACTTGACTTTGTGCTGGCATGGTCGAGGACACAGGAAATGGTCAGTGCACGTTTGGTTGGTGGATCGAATGGGTTACGTGCAGAGTCGGAGTCGCTTCCTTGCGGCGTCGGAGTCGCTTGTTTGTGGGGTCGAAGTCGAGCTTTTGGAGTCGGAGTCGCTTGGTTGCGGAGTTGCGGAGTTGCTAATTGTGGTTGTAGAGTCGCTGCTTGTGGAGTCGGAGTCGCTTGGTTGCGGAGTCGGAGTCGCTTGTTTCTCATAGTTGGATTTACCGAGGTGACGGCGTTGGCGATGAGGAAGGCATGTAGGTTTGTGGTGTCGACACTTAGATGTTATTAAGAAGGTATTTGCTGATGTGACAAAGTCGAGGTGGTTAGTCAAGTCTCGGAGGGGTGACGGTCGTTGAGAGGCGTAGTCGCGTTAAGAGGTGATGGTGAAGGTGGTGACGGTGGCGTTGGAGACAGCAGCGCCCTGCATGACGGCCTCAATTCTGGCTATCATGATGACGAAGCCATAGCAGCAGCAGCAGTAGAGCCGTGCGTAACGGCCGGTGGCACGCCGGGCCGCAACTGACTGGTGTTTTTCTCAGAGACCTGCTTTTAAGCGGATCTGTTAGTCCTCAGGTGCATCTCTCTCTCTCCAGCGGAAAAGTTTGCGATTGGCCACTGTCAGAGCTCGCTTCTTCGTAGATCGGATGTGATGCCTGGGCCATAATGCGGAGAAAACGACCTTTTTTATTTACTTCTCTGCTTTCATAGCGTTCACATCCGACCAGCGTTTAGAATGAATCTGAAAGAGATCTAATTACAATGGAGTATAATAAGGCCTACACGGTAGGGACAGTCTCAAGATTTTGGCAGTTGCAGGACATCCAGATATTGATTCATCATCAATACTCTCCATACGTCTACTATATCCAGCTGCCTATTTTTGCACTCTTGATAAATCTGGTGCTCCATTCCCTAATGCAACAATCATGTCAATATAAATGTTCGTGGGGATTAAACCATTTTTATGAAGCCAGTTGATATTACCATAAAGTCACATATCTATCATTTTCAAGAGAAGTCGCTATTAATTACTTTTGAAGTCTTCTTTGAACAGTCAGATGTCAGCTTAACTGGAAATTAATAATCATCGCTCCAGTAAGTATCTGACTCCTCCAGCTATCCTCTACATTTATAAGAGCTAGATCAGGCCAAACATGGAGTACTGTTGTCATATATGAGCAGGAGCTGCCGAGACATCACTCTCCAGAATTGATAGAGTTCAAAACTGCATCCGCGCCTTTGTTGGTGACGGAGTATTCTACACCCTACAACGCATCTCCAAAAGGCGGGATATGGCAAGGCTCTCAGTGCTCTACCGCTACTTCCATGGAAAGTGCTTGGATGAAGTACATTCCCTGCTCATTTCAAGGGAAAACTCCACGGCATGAATAAGCCATGCCACTTACATATTAGCAAAACACCCACATTCCCTCCATATTCCATCGGTGAGAAGTGAGTTCAACTCGAGCCGCTTCTTCACGCGAACGACTGTCTTTTGAAATCGACTCCAAACAGGATATTTCCCAGATCACTACAATCTTAACCTATTCAGTGTCAAATCATAGGAATTGGAAACATTTTATCGTATTCTCAAATCTTATATATAAAGTACAGTGTGTGTTTGTGCGTGTGTGTGTGTGTGTGCGTGTCCAAGCAACTCCTCCGCTCCCATTGCTCCGATTTCAATGATTCATAGCTCATTCAAAAGCCCTAGAAAAGCTAGGTGCAGGGAACAACTTTCGTTGAGCTCAGATTCAGGGTTGCCAGATTATTCGAGGTTAAAAATATATATTAATATATTATACTAGCCATTATCGTTGCTTTTATGATTCAAGTGGAGTAACTCTTATTTTGCTTTTGTATCCTTTTTTATTATAAATGAATTTAAAAGCCGCCCTATCGGACAGCATTTAAGCTAGATCCTGTGGAGAACTCCTGGTTTAGCGATCATCACAATAGCTAGGGAGGAGTAGATGCGATAGGCATCAATTAACTACAGAAGAACTCAAAATTGATCGCTGCATTTAAGTATTGAATTAATGTCTAAGCTTACCTTTTAAAAGTTCGACGATAATTCTTCTGTCGCCACTTAATTTAAAGACGATTTGATGTACGTAGATCCTTATTTTCCGTAAAAACAATTATTTTTATTTCATAAGTGACAGATCAGTGAACAATTTATAAGATAAAATTAATATGGTTGGAAAATAGAAATTAGAATTAGTTATGCATTCAACATTTGAAGAGTTAGATAAACATAATAATTAATTAAGTAAAACTTATTATTATTAATTTCTCAAGTAATGAACTGTTTGGTGTTATTGACGCTGAGGAAATGTCGAATAGCAAATATATCGAGCCCTAAGTCAATTAATAAAATATATTAGATCGATCACGCGGGATCATTCAAAAGACACCCATGAATGAATTGGGCAATAGAAAAAAATGTTTTTTTCCAGCTATTTTTACATAGACGAATGTAAAAATGATTTTACCAGCTATTTTTATATAGACGAATGTGAAAATGATTTTACCAGCTATTTTCACATAGACGAATGTAAAAATGATTTTACCAGCTATTTTTATATAGACGAATGTAAAAATGATTTTTCCAGCTATTTTTACATAGACGAATGTAAAAATGATTTTACCAGCTATTTTTACATAGACGAATGTAAAAATGATTTTACCAGCTATTTTTATAGAGACGAATGTGAAAATGATTTTTCCAGCTATTTTTACATAGACGAATGTGAAAAGGATTTTTTTCAGCTATTTTGTCATGGGAGGCGAAGGGAGAAAACTGTCGGGCAAAAACAGGCTGGAAGCTGGCCGAAACTCTACTCACATGTTGAAGTCTCTACAAGGCGTAGTTTGTGTAATGCTTCGAGATGGGATTATATGTTTAACTTTTCGATGTTTTAAGATAAATAATACGAAGGTAAGTCAAAAAAACCTTTGGCAATATTTTATCTTTTGTCAAGAGTTCGGATAATTTTTGATTTTCCATCGTACATTGAATTTGAAAGCCAGCATAGTGACTTTATTCAAGAAGCAGATAACTGCTTCCAAAAAATTATGATTTTATCAGCAAAAAATACTCCACTATATCTAAATAAAATCGCTTTGAAATTTACGGGTTTGATGAATGCGGCGAACAATAACGCGAATAAAACATGTGGAGCATTCTAAAGAGGAACGTTTTTCATTGGTGAACAGCAATTTAACATCACAGATTTCGAAATGAACTGATGGATGTTACATTGTCTGTTCATAGAAATAAAAACAACAGATCACACACAATGGATGGACGTCGTCTGAAAATAGTTTCAGACCGTGGAATATACACTTCATATTAATGTTGTTTTCATAAATATTTAGCCATTGTAAGAACACTGTTCACAAGGTTTTATTCCAAATGCTTATTTTTGTAATTAGTAATTAAAATATTATTCTTGCTGTTTCAATAAACTGACTTTTAACGAGATCTTTGGAAACATTCGATTCAATTCATAAAACTGTTTCCATCTTATAATAGTGATATGCAATCTCCTGAAAATTGTACAAATTATATTTAAGCTCTTGCATATTAACTGTGCATATATTTCTTATATATTTCTTTATAAAAGTCAGGACGAAATGAAATATCGTTAATAACCTAACATGCAGTTTATACTGAACAAAAGCTTATATGAATAAAGACAATAGAAAACATTAACTTAGCCGACGCGTTTCATCCTCTGAGAAACTTTAGTAAGGGGACGAATCGCGTCAGTTTAGATAAGTTGTCTTTTGTTTTTATACATATTATCTTTTTATAGATACCTTCTATCTAAAAAAAAAAAAGCTAAATTATACAAGAAAACCACAGAAAGACAAACAGCATAATCTTGTTTCGTTTTTATATAAATACTTACCTATACTTATATAGATAGATAGATAGATAGATAGATAGATAGATAGATAGATAGATAGATAGATAGTAATTAGGAGGATTTGATAATTATATTAATTGATTCATCGAGTCTGATAGAAATCTCAACAGAATGCAGAAAGCACTGGACGGGCGTTTCGTCCTATATTTCATCGCTTGAACCGGCTTCTAATGCTCCAGTTGGAGCGGCTTGGTGAGAGTAGTGTGGCTCCAGGGGGCTCAGTCCTATGATTAGAGAGAATCCCAGTTGAGTTCCTCCACGGAATATGGGAGTGAGCGGCGCTACATTGAGTCTGATTTGCAATCTCTTCGTCACCGAGGCCCGGTGGAGCAGTTGGTATGGTGTTCTCTTGCCAACCTAACCGTCGGGGTAGTGGATGCGCACTGCTGATGAGTCCCAAATATAGGACGAAACGGCCGCGCAGTGCTTTCTGCATTCTGTTGAGGTTTCTATCAGACTCGATGAATCAATTAATATATATATATATATATATATATATATATATATATATATATATATATATATAAAGAGCTCAGCTATTTTATATATAAACTGCATTTTACTTTATTAATCAATTTGAATGCAATCTGCGCATTCATTATGAGCACTGACACGTTCTACACGGATATAAACCAATGCCAGCCTTTTATTAGGTTGGTGCAAAAATAATGACGTAATAATGTCGTTTTTGGACGTTAAAAAATACGTCAGAAAACGACATTATTCCGTCATTATTTTTGCACCAACCTAATATATCAAAAATTGTCAAAATCGTCAGCTAACAGCCACGTTGCTAGTTTGAAGCGTTAAAATGGATCCTTAGGTAGATATGATAAATAGAAATGCTTAACTTTATAGTCTAGGCAGATATGATAAATAAAACTGTTTAATAACATCATTGCTTACGTAGATATGATTAATAGGAGTGTTTAATAACTACTTAGCTTTCAAAGAAACGTATGAAGTTATTAAACATCGCGAGTAATTGCAAAAATGATCAACAGGTACCACCGAAATTTGAACAAATTCCTTGGAGATCATTGACGACACCAATGTAGTTATATTAAAAGCAAGTTGATGATTTAAATAAAACGATCCCTGTCTTGTGTCAAGATGACATTTATGACAAAAAAACAGTCTTTCTCATGCTATGAAAATTTTGGTGTTATTGACAAATATCGAAGAGCAAATACATCGAACCTTAAGTCAATTAATAAAATATGTAAGATCGATCACACGGCTTCATTTAAATGATACCCATGAATAAAATGAAATGACTTGGGCAAAAGATTTTTTTTTTCTCAGTTATTTTTACATGGACAAATGCCGTGCTAAGACGAAGTGAGACGACTGTCGGACAAAACCTGGCTGGTTTCTGGCCGAAACCTCATATGTTGAAGTCTCTACAAGGTGTAGGTTGTGTAATGCTTCTGGATGGGATTATATATGGTTTCCTTTTTGATGGTTTAAGATTTTTTTTAAATATGAAGGTAAGTCAAAAAACCTTTCGCAATAAGTCAAGTGTTTGGATATTTTTTTACTTTACAAGTACTCCGGGCGCTTCAAAACCGGACGAAAATCTTTATAAGATGACGAGCGATCGGGAAGAGCTACCACGAGCGCCTGCCTGACATGAATTTCTCGCCCAAAACAACGTTGTATCGCTTTCGCACCTATTCGCCAGATTTAGTACCTGCGGATCTCCATCACTTCTCCAAGCTGAAAACGAAGCTCAAATGTCGCCGTTTTAGCACCGCTGCCGAGATCAAAAGCGAATCACAGTAGGTGACACGCTTAAGAAAAGCGACTTCTAGGCCGGATTCCAAAAGTTGCAAGAACTCTACGACCGGGGGGTATTGCTTCGCAAGATGTTTATTTCGTAGGAGATGATGTTAAAACATATATCAGTTGTTTGTTTGTTTTTTTAATACAAAACTCGCCCTGTAAATCTTTTATACCACCCCGTATTTGGCAACTTTAAACATCTTTGGTACGTTTTGTTTTTTTTTAATATATCGCTGCTGGTGTTGACACGTATGCATGATGCTATGTTTTGAGTTCTGAACAAAGTAAAAAGTAAAGACAAAAATTACATTTCTAGAAATTTTATTCCACATTCAATTACAGCTAATTATCGATCATGTCCTAGGAATAGAAGATCGATTTTATATTGTGCACACACTTCTGTAGCTGCAAAAGAAGAAACAAAAAAGTTATCACATTTGAATTAAATCCATTCACAGTGAGCATTAAACATTTTACTATCATGAATAAATAAAATTAAAGTCACAAATGAATTCATTCTCATTGCACATAGAAAACTTGATACTCCAAGAACGAAATCTTCAGGGTAGATATTGTGTATAATCATATCAGGAAAATAATGAACTACTCAAATCTATCAACCTCCAAGTGAAGGATATGAATGTTGATTATGAAATGATCAATAATAGTAAAAGAAAATACACCAAAATGTTAATAATCATTCCTTTTAACTTGTGAGTTTGATGTTTGTGTAAAGTATTTGCTTGAAGAGAGAAATCCCACACGAGCAGCCTTTCTATGCTAATAAATTATCCACTAAGAACATTATTGTCATCAATGCCTTCCGTCATATGGTACTAAGATATGGAAACATAAGTCACATCTTTAAAATTATATGAAAATACAATTGCAATGAGTACCGTATGATTAACAACTGCTGACAATAGACCGTAAAATGTATCTTCATCAACCAAAAATGATCAATTCTCCAGGGAAAAATTCAGAATGTAATACTTACATTTTACAGAGCATGGGACAAAAATGAATTGGAATGATATGTTGATCACAATAGTCATTGCAGTCCATCGATCTTCCACGCAAGTCTCTGCACAGGAAGGCTACAGTTTCACGCACTGAAACAGAAATATCAAAATATTATTACTTGAAATATTTCTTCAAAAAATAAAAGTCTTCGAGTTTCAGTTGTTTCCCCCAAACTAAAACCTTCTCAACATCACTATAAATAACAGATATTTGTTTTTATTCAATCACTGTTTAGCGTCGGAAAGAAAAATAAATGTAAATTTGACTTTTTTTGCTTATAAAAGAAAAGTGTTTCACAAAACATTTTCCCGGCTTCTTTAGCGTGACACTTTTCTAAGAAAACAAAATTTTGTAACAGTAACTTTACAAACAATTAGACAATGAAAACATTAAATACAATTATAATACGAAAATTCCCTTTTCGATATTTTAGTTTCAAAATCCGTTGTTACAAATTTGTTTGAAAGTTATTTATTTGAATATTAATTAAATGTTTTGAGTTCATTTTCAACAACAAAAACACAAACTCCAAACCCATTTCTTGACTCTATTCAACAGCGGAAAGATTATGGCATTTTTCGAAATGGTCAGAATATTAACGAATATGAGACTGAATTCGTTATCGATGAAACGTAATGAAACCTAACTTTAAGTTTCATTAAGTGTCAGGCTACAGACTTATTTGTCCACACTATCATACAATACATAAAAGATTAGATTAAGTCCAGTGCAGAGCAACGGCCAATACTCATTAACCGGAACTAAAATTGGATTTTTGATTTTCTATGGATATTTTCATGGTATTATGGTATAGAATCTGCTCTGACGAGTTATTTTCACTGATGCCCCGACTACATTGATTTTAACATGTTACTACGTTGACGTCTCGTTCCCATCCATTTAATGTCGAAACTGTTAAACGTGACCGCCTCTTCTTCTCTAGCGCTTCTCGACAGTGAAACTCCCTCTTACTTGTTTCCCTGATAATCATAATCTCATTTACTTCACATTCCCTCTCGTACCGATTGGTCTGAATACTAAATAATATGATTCGGAATTCGTCATTGATTACACGTTATGAAATTTAATGACGTCGCAGAATTTTTTTTTTGGGGGGGGACCAGACGCAAATTATCATAAGTATGTATAATCTTTGCGCAAGAAATTCTTCTCCTAGATTATCTGTCCCGAAAATATATTTTATAAATTAATCTACAACTTGTCAACTAGCTTAAATCAGTGGTGAGTAATAAACACGTATCTCTAACATTATACAATGGGGATTTCAAATCAAAATTCACCTAATAACTACAACTTTGTCTACAGACTTATTGGTCCACACTCTCATACAGTACATCAAAAATTAATGAAATATAAACAACCAGGAAGTATCCTTCTCCCTAAATTAAACTGAGGTATTAATCTAATCCTTTAGTAATTAAAAAACATTTTCTGGGAAAGTTTTAACATACATACATAAGCAAAAGTACGTTGATTATGAAAGTGTAAAAATTGAGAAACTAAAACCATGCTTACCTGAGTCTGTGATATGCGAAGCTGAGTCTGAAGAAGGATGAATTATAATTATCGGCTCGGGTAACTGCAAATGGTTAGCCATTACCAAGCAGAAAAGCGTCGCAAAGATGAAAACATGTTTCATGGCTGTAGAGTGGCAAATAAAACGTTTTAATAAGAACTTATTTATTAATAATAGATATATATGAGCAGAATGAGATAGATAGATAGATAGATAGATAGATAGATAGATAGATAGATAGATAGATAGATAGATTGTATTCTGTGTTACAGACCCATCGTCAAATCGATAATTAAGAATTAATATACTGTCATTTCTACTTAAATACATTCGCACAAATACAAGCACACCAATGCGTACATACACAGAAACACTCACAGGATTATTGGTGTATAACATATCCTTCATCACGTTCTACAAGTGTCATTTTTCACGGATTTAATTCACCTATCCATAGCTTCCGTCACATGACTATATACGAGAGTCGGCTGAAAAGTTCACAGACTGACCAAGATAAAATGTAACCAAATGAGGTATCAGAAGATGTGGCACCCGCCGATCAGAAACCTTCGTCATGCCAAGTTAATTGCGCATAATATTCTGAACTCTCTAACGAGATAAGCTAATAGCATTAGCTATTTGATTGATAGTCAATCGCCTGTCACTTGATCGAAACGATCAATGTTTTTCATGCTGGTTTCAGTCGTAGGACATCCAAATATTCGGTCATCATCAAGACTCTCCATACGTCTACTATATTCAGCTACCTACTTTTGCACTGTTGATAAATCTGGTGCTCTATTCCTTAATGCAACAAACATGTCAGAATGTTCTTGGGGGTTAAAACATTTGTTCTGAAGCCAGTTGATAATACCATGAAGTCACACTTTGTAATTTTCAAGAGAAGTCGATAATAATTACTTTTGAAGTCTTCTTTGAATAGCCAGATATCAGCTTAACCGGAAATTAATAAATTACCGCTCCAGTAAGTATTTAACTCCTCCGGCTATCCTCTAACTTATATTACTATATTCAGCTACCTATTTTGACACTGTTGATAAATCTAGTGCTCCATTCCCTAATGCTACAATCATGCGAATATAAACGTTCTTGAGGGTTAAACCATTTTTATGAAGCCAGTTGATATTACCATAAAGTCTCATATTTAACATTTTCAAGAGAAGTTGCTACTATTAGGTTGGTGCAAAAATAATGTCGTTTTCTCACATATGTTACTATGTGAGAAAACGACATTGTTTTTGCACCAACCTAATAATTACTTTTGAAGTCTTCTTTGACAGTCAGATATCAGCTTAACCGGAAATTAATAATTACCGTCCCAGTAAGTACCTGACTCCTCCAGCTATCCTCTACATTTATAAGAGATAGATCAGGCCAAACATGGAGTACTGTCTTCATATCTGGACAGGAGCTGCCAAGACATCACTCTCCAGGCTTGATAGAGTTCAAAAGCGCCTCCGAGCCCTTGTGGATGACGAATTATTCTAGACCCTTCTACACCTTTCCAACAGGCGGGATGTGGGAACCCTTTCATTGTTCTAGCACTACTTCCATGGAAAGTGCTCGGACTAACTACATACCCCGCTCATACCAAGACAAAACACCACATCATGAATAAGTCATACCACTTACATATTAGCAAACCACCCATATTCCTTCCATGTTCCATCGGTGAGAAGTGTTCCACTCGCGCCGCTACTGAAAGACTGCCTTTTGAAATCGAATTCCAACAGGATGGTTCCCCGATCACTACAGAGTTAGCCAAGGTTTTAATTCCTCTCACAAATGCCCTCTTAATGTAACCCTCTACCTCGGGTGTCTCACAAGCCCTGTAAAGGGGGAATCCCAATGTAAAAAAATGAAGTTACTAATAAGAAGAGTTGAAATTAATGCAGGCAAAACTTGGAAGTCACAATTATCAGCGGCAATGATTTTGATCATCACCGTTGACACGTGACATGAAAACCAACTCAGACAATATCATAATACATGTTTATACATTTATCTGTGTGGGTGACTGAAAATATCGCGGATAAAAATGTTTGGGGATAGATAGAAAAAGATATTATACTACATATATTTATACATATATCTGTCTATGTTTTTTTTGGGGGGTGGGGTGCATATATCTATCGTTTCTGGAATTGTTGGAAAATACTTACCTCTCCAAAGAACTGAAAATATCGTGGATAAAAATGTTTGTGGTTAGAGAGTAAAAATAATGATGAATGCGAAGCGGTGAGTGAACCTATGTATTTTCGCCTTCCGCAAACGTATTACGTTGGTGCAAAAATAATATCGTTTTTTGACGTATTTATAACGTCAAAAAACGATATTATTCTTGCACTAACCTAATATAATAAAATTCTGCAATATGATTGGCCAGACTTTCACCATTCAGATTAATGGCGAGAGTCTCTAATCTTAATTTTTAATCTTTTCCGGGTGAACATTAACAGAACGACAATGTTTATAAAAGAAAAGTGTTTCATAAAACTTTTGTCCTGTATCTTTAGCCTGACACTTTTCTAAGGAAACAACATTTCGTTGCAGGAAATTTACAAAACAACTAGACAATGAAGACATTAAATAATATTATATGACAATTCGCTTTTCGATATTTTAGTTTCATAATTAGTTGTTACAAATTGTTAGAAAGTTATTTATTTAAATATTAATTAAATGATTTTAAGTTCGTTTTCAACAATATAAACACAAAATATGAGCTGAGAAATTTTTTGAATAATTCACAAAACCAATTTCTTAACACTATTTAACAGCGGAAAGATGTTGGCATTTTTCGAAATGGTCAGAATATTAAAGAATATGAGACTGAATTTGCCATTGATTAGACGATATAAACTTGTGTCAGGCTACAGGCTTATTTATCCACGCTATCATACATTACATAAAAGATTAGATTAAGTCCAATAGAAAACAACCGCAAATGTCCATCACCCTAAATTAATAATGGATTTTTGTATTTTCTATAAATATTTTTAAATAATGTCAGGTTTTCCCATAATGTAATCAGCCTCAGATGTCAGAAGACGTGGCTCCTACCGAGCAGAAACCATCGTCATGCCAAGTTCATTGTGCACAATATTCTCAACTCTCTCATGGCATAAGCTAATAGCATTAGCTATTTGATATATAGTCAATCACTTGTCTTGTTATCGAAACGATCAATGTTTTTCTTGCTGGTTGCCGTTGCTGGACATCCAAATATTCGGTCATCAGCAAGACTCTCCATACGTCTACTATATTCAGCTACCTAAATTTCCATTGTTGATAAATCTGATACTCCACTCCTAAATGCAACAAATATGTCAGTATGAATGTTCTCGGGAGTTAAACCATTTTTTCTGAAGGAAGTTGATAATACAATGATGTCACATTTTGTCATTTTCAAGAGAAGTCGCTATTAATTACTTTTGAAGTCTCATTTGAACAGACAGATGTGAGCTGAAAAGTAAGTACCGAGCACCTCCAGCTATATTCTACCTTTACAAAAGCCAGATCAGGCCAAACATGGAGTACTGTCTTCATATCTGGACAGGAGCTGCCAAGACATCACTCTCCAGGCTTGATAGTCTTCAAAAGCGCCTCCGAGCCTTTGTGGGTGACGAATTATTCTACTCCATTCCACACCTTTCCAACAGACGGGATGTGACCACCCTCTCGTTGCTCTGATGCTACTTCCATGGAAAGTACTTGGAGAAACTACATTCCCTGGTCCCGACCAAGGCAAACCTACATGGTAAGAACACGCAAATCGTCCATATTCATTCCATACTCCACCGGTGCGAAGTGAGTTCCACTAGAAGCCATTTCTTCACGCGAATGACTGTCTTTTGAAAACGACTCGCAACATGATGTTTTCCAGATCACGACAATCTTAACCTATTCAAGCCTATGTTTAATCGTTGTCTCCATCAACGATACACACACAAGCCCTCCTAACTTAACAGTCTCCCTCGAAGGCCCACGAGCCTTGTAAAGGGCGAATCCCAATTTTTTAAAAAAATGAAATTATTAATAAGAAGTGTGGAAATTAATGCATGCAACACTTGTAAGTGACAATTATCAGTGGCCATAATTTTGATTATCACTGTTGATACGGGTCAGAAAATGACAAAATACATGTTTATACATATATCTGTGTGGGTGAGTGTTTGTGTGTGTGCGTGTGTGTGCGCGCGTGTGTGTGCGCGCGTGCGTGTGTGTGTGAATATATCTACCATTTCTGGCATCATTAGAAAATACCTACCTCTACAAACGACTGAAAATATTGCTGATAAAAATGTTTTGGGATAGACAGAAAAAATAATGATCAATGCGATATGGTTAGTGAATTTCTGTATTTTAGTCTTCATCAAATATTGCAAGTATTTTGATCCATTATAAAAATGAAATAAGTTTTTGATGCATTATATTTTAGTTTTCTTCGACACAACGAAAAATGTAAGAATTAAAATTAAATATTCTAGACATTTGGTTGTCTTACCTGATGATGTTCTGCGTCAGGTCAGAGGAATTAATGTCACTTTGTCGTATTCTCAGATATATAATAAAATTCTGCAATATGATTGCCAATCTTTCACCAATCAGATCGAGGGAGTGAATCTTTAATCTTAACTTTTAATCTCTTCCGGGTAGAGATTAACAGATGCTGTATTTTCTTTTTTTTTTCTCTTGATTTTTTAAAATTTCATTTTCTGCAATTATAGTTTAAAGTTGCGTTCCAAATGATTATCTATCAAGTGCATGTGAAAGTTTCCAAAGACAAAAACAATCAGTTTTGAAATGTGTATTCAGTCTATAGTTTGCAAAGAAACGTATTGAAAGTTTGAATAGTAGATATATATATATATATATATGTATGTATGTATTTCAATCATCAAAATATTGTCTTCTTTTGACAGTTTTTCACAAAATACAAGGTTGAAGCAACACTCAATCTATAATGTTATTCAATGAGGTTGTTGAACTTTTTGGTACGGAAACATCATGGTTGAGCTGGGTCGCACACCCAAAGACTAACTCGCTCGTTTCGGAAAACTAAAGTACACTTGATGAGTAGAGACAGAGGCGATGTTTGTCATTATTGCCCCCCCCACTCTCTCTCTCTCTCTCTCTCTTTCTGTTTATGTCTTTCTATTTCAGCCTCTCAATCTATCTATCTATCTATTCATTGTTATTAGATAGATAGATAGATAGATAGATAGATAGATAGATAGATAGATAGATAGATAGATAGATAGCAATGAATTCTTGGTTCCAGGCTATCTTCGGTTTTACTGAAAAGATTCCAGCATTCACATGCATAGACATGGTGTTTACATCCGGAATAATATTTCCATGGCCAGGGAATTGTCTCTCGAGGCCGCTGACTACTCTTTCATTTGCTTCCGTCTTTTGCTGTTAAACTCTGTCAGGACTGAAGTATGTTAAACGCAATAGCTGACAGTATAGAAAAGGCACATTCTACCCATCCATTAAACAAAGACCTCTTATCAATAAGGCCACTTTTCCTATCCCGCTTGCTGATTGCAACTCATTCTGTGATTTTCTTTTTGATGTCCCTTGTAATGACATCTTCATCTTCATAATTGAAAATTGCGTCATTGAGGTTTCTTCCTCAAAGCCGACATGTACACTTTCATCTCTTCTCGGAATTACCAGGAGAAACCTCAATATCCTTTATGGTTCATACCAGTATGCTCAGCCATAGCACACAGTCACCACTATTTTCGGCGACCCCAGCATGACAGATCTCGTCAAAGGGGTGCCTATTCGTTACTGCTCATAATAAATACAATCGATTCCTCGAAAGAGCTATCTTCTTGTTTGCCGAGAATATGGGGCACCGCATAGCTTCTAACTACTTTGGCTCTGATGTTTAATGCCGTAATTGAGTAATATGCGTAATGTCAATATTACCCACTCTTCAATCAACTTGAGGTGCTATAATCCACTGCTGATAAAACTGAATGCGTTGCCAGTAAATTGTCCTCAAAATCTACTCTTGACTCATATGGAGTATCCCTTCCTACCTTCCAACTTAGAAGTGAATCTCTTTTGAGTGATATGCGTATAACTCCTCTACATGGTTTCTGCTATAATCCCTAACCTTGATCCCTGCAAATATGTGGACCCGATGCTATCCCTGTTATAGTCATTAAGAAATGTGTCCCCGAACTGGTTCTTGTACTCTCTAAATTGTATAATAAATGTCTCGCCAAAGTTGTCATCTGTTGTTACAGTTTTCAAGAACTCTGGTCCGACCCATACATCTATCAGCCTATTAACTTTCTACCTATTTTGGGGAAACTCCTAGAGGGCCTAATGAAAGCTGAATCGGTTCATCATCACTCATTGCAATGTCTATTCTCAGACAAGCAGTACGGCTTTCGTTTCTCCAAGGCAACTGCTGATGTACAGATGATAATTGCTGAAAGAGAGTATCATGCTCTAGATAAAAACGGTGAAACCCGATCTCGAAAGCCTTTGCCATGGTCAGACATTCAGGTCTACTTCTCATGCTGAAAATTTACGCTGTCTCCGGACACATTTTTGGGTTGATCCACTTGATTTCCTATCAAATCCTGAAATGAAAGTTATCCTGAACGGCCATTCGTCTAGATCCTTTCGTACTAACACGGGTGCCATGGCTCTGTTCTTGGTCCTAGACTGTTTTTAAATTTCATCATCGATATTCCCGGTGTCATCAGCTCTAATCTTGTTATTTACGCTGACGACACTACCATTTAGTCCGACTTCGATTGTAATGCTGCTCAGTCCGACAAGTTCAAAATGGTAGCTGATGTACAAAACTAAGCCGTCATTAAAGTCGTCGTTAACTGGGGTAAATGATAGTTTTAACGCTTCCAGAACTAAACGACTCTCCATTAATCGTCAGAGACCCATCACTGCCTTCCATCAGCATGGCTGATGCTAACCTCCAGGGAAGCGACTTGTTGCGTCTTCTCACGCTAACGTTCTCAGCTGACATGAAGTGATAGGGCGATATTGAAACTATCGCTAGATCAGCTGACATATTAATCGGTTCACTGTGTCGTGTGAAACAATTTTTCTCTCCAAAATCCGTCTTCAATATCTATAAGTCTACCATTCGTCCATGCTTATAATATTGCAGCTATATATGGTCCGCTGCCCAGCTATTTACCTGGAACCCCTTGATAAGATCCAGAGAAGAATCAGTTATATTATTACTCCTAATCTGACGGATGACGTTAAGGTACTTGCTCAAAACCGTAATGTTGTCTCTATGTGCATATTTTTATAAATACTTTCATGTTAATTGTTCTGTTGAGCACTTCGCTATGATACTTAGGCTTTATGAATTTAAGCACAGTACGAGACTGGTGACGAGATCTCATCAATTTACATTTGAGCTGGCTAGATGAATCCTTTAAGTTTTATGCTAACTTCTCCCTCCCTTTCGCTCTCTATCTCACTCAAACACTCTTTCTACATATCTGTCTTGTGATAAACCAAATTCTCTCTCTCTCTCTCTCTCTCTCTCTCTCTCTCTCTTTACTGCTTTCTTTCTCTGATGGTTTCTTTCTTTCACTCTCCCATCTCCTCCCTTACGCTTCTTATTCTATTCCTTTCCTTTAAACTCCACTTCAGTCTCTCGCATATATATATACACATTAAAACTATTATTGATTCCATTGTAGCCCACAAAACAGTTTAATTTCCTCAACATTCTGTCTGTGTGCTGATGTACAATTTTCTACCTTCACATTCATGTAACGATATCATGTGATTCTTATCATAAATATCCTTTTCTCCATGTGACACAAAGGACAAAATATACAAGAAAACGACAGAATCACAAGCGGCATTTTCTTTCATCTTTATACAAATACTTATCTGTACATATATATATATATATATGTACAGATACGTATATATATATATATATATATATATATATATATATATATATATATATATATATATATATATATATATATATATATATATACAGTAGCGGCCATAATCTTAGGTTGGTGCAAAAATAAAAAAAATGACTATTCAAATTTTCTTTATACAAATACTTATCTGTATATATATATATATATATATATATATATATATATATATATATATATATATACAGGGAACTGTATCCCATTGCGTGTCAGTCCATGTTCACTCGCATACTCCAGGCGTGCCCTTTGGTTTCGCTTTGAAATGAGAGGCTTCGAAGCTGGAATACCTGCATTTTTAACCTGCGGGCAACCCTTGTCCTTGAGATCATATTATTTGTCTCTTCATTAAATTTACGGGCAACTGATGTAGCAGTTTTAAAACGGATTTTTCTAGATATTCTAACAATACTTAGATCTTCTCTTTCAGATGTTTTTAGAGGTCTGCCGGTTTTTGGTTTTGCGTCTAACGTTTTATCGCTTTTATACCTGCTAATTACACGATGAACGACACTTTTAGACCTATGAACAATATCAGAAATTTCTCAAATTGACTTTTTCTTGATAGCTAGCGATAATGAGTTTTTTTTTCTTCAAAAGAGAGCGTTTTACGTGTAGAATTTGACATATTGCTTAAAAATTATTAACATCGTTCCTTAGCTTTTCTGCAGTAGCTTATTTCCTTTGTTCCATTTAAACTTTATTTAGAAAAAATCTATTCTGTAAATTTTTGTAAGTGTGCATAATATTTATGCATTACACCCTAATCTTTATTTGGTAAAAATTTCATTGTTAATCATGCATTATTTTTTAAGTAATACATATATTTATATCTTTGTTTCTTCCGTTCCATATATTATGGCCGCTACCGTATATATAAATATATATATATATATATATATATATATATATATATATATATATATAAATTCATGAATCATTCATAAAAAAACAAATATAGAGGTTAATGATTTAAATGGCGAGAATACTTCGTCGCAAACAATCTAAATAAGATCCATCAACCCCAAACCTGTACATGAATGATATCATCACTGTTTATAAATTTCAGTTTCATAAGGTCTTTTTAATTTTACAAGCTTTCGTCTGTTCCTACAGACATCGTCAGGTATGGAAGTAGATTTTGTTCTTGTTTTTACTTCTCGGTAATAAGAGGACAACGAAAATAAAAATGTAACCCGAAAAAATGCTATGAGAAATGTGTTTTGGAACGTACATATATTTATATCTCTGTTGTCTCCGTTCCATATATTATGGCCGCTACTGTATATATATATATATATATATATATATATATATATATATATATATATATATATATATATATATAGTTATATATATAGATATAGATATATATGCATATATATATATACTATATATATATATATAATAACATATTATATTTGGCTAGATTTTCGATGATAAGTTAAAAAAAAATTACTAAGATAAGTCAAAAAACTTTCATAATAACATATATTTTGTCAAGAGTTTGGATAATTTTTTACTTTACAAGTGACAAGAACGTCTTTGGAAGATGACGAGCCATCTGGATGACATACCAAGAGACTCAGACGTGAATTTCTAGACCAAAACATCATTGTTTCGCTTCCGGACCTGTTTGCCAGATTTATTACCTGCACAACCCCATCACTTCTCCAAGGTGAAAATGCAGCTCAAAGTTCGCAGTTTTAACACCGCTGCCGAGATCAAGAGGGAAACGCACACTCTTCAGAAAAACGACTTCCAGGCCGGATTCCAAAAGTTACAAGAACGCTGGCACTGGTGTATTGCTGCGCAAGATGACTATTTCGTAGGAGATAATGTTAAACTTTAGTAAATATATTAGTTGTTTTTTTAGGGATTTTTTTTAAATAATTAAACCGGAAAATATCCTAAAATGTCTTTGGTAATTTTCTTTTTTTAAATTTTGCATTTAGTAATTTAAAACATCTTTGGTGCGTTTTTTTTAAATTGAAATGTGGCTGTTGGTGTTGACACATAATACGTGATGCTATTTTTCGAGTTATGAACAAAGTAAAAAGTAAAGACAAGAATCATATTTTCAGAAATTTTATTCCACAATCCATTACAGGTAATTATCGATCATCTCCTCGGTATAGTAGATTGATTTTATCTTCAGCACTCATTACTGTAGCTGGAAAAGATAAGAAAGAACAAGTTATAACATTTGAATTAAAGCCATTCACGGTAACCATTAACATTTATGATTAAGTAAAACTGAAAGCCACAAATGAATTCATTCTCATTGTACATAGAAGAATTTTTACTACAAGAAAGATTTCTACATAGTAGATGTTGTTAAGGGTTCTATCAGGAAAACAATGAACTGCGCAAATCTCTCAACCTTCAAGTGAAGGATATGAATGTCGACATTGAAGGAATCGATAGCAAAAAAGAATACTCGAAAATGTTAAAAAGAATCATTCCTTTTGACGTATGAATTTGATGTTTTTGTAAAGTATTCGCTTAAAGAGAGAAATCGCACGCTTTTCAGACGAGATTTTCGGTGAACATTTTACGCCAACACTTCTTACTCGAAATGAACAATGAAAACCATTGACATGTCATCAAAAACGTACGTATTCTTAAAAATGTTGTATATTCTTAACATATTTCATATCGTCACATATGAATGGAGAGTGTCCTGTGACAGACATCTGAAGAGTTCTTTTTTCTTTTTTTTCTTGGATATAACCGAGCTTAAAGACAGTTTTATTAGGGGACAGGGACAGAATCCCTAGCCAATGCCTTCACAGATGATCTCCTCACCATCCAGTCTATATTTTTAGCAATTCAATGCAATTCAATGCTGTTCTTTCAAATACTAATAGAATCTTCAGCCAAAAACGACTGACGTCGTCAGTGGCTTCCATGATACCGTAATAAGATATTGAAAATCAATGCACTTATTTAACTAACGTAAAGAAATATAAGTGAAATGAGCAATGCATATAATTGCTGACGATAATTTTATTATGAGGCAGGAAAAAAAAAACCCAAAAAAATGACTTCACTTAACCTCATTGTCATCAAGTTAATATTTGAGTCAAAACAGCTAATTCGAGTACCCTTTCTATACTAATAAATTATCTCCTAAGATTATTATGGTCATCAATGGATTCTGTGTTATTGTACTAAGATATCAAAGCATATACAGTTCTTTAAAATAACAAAAAATACAACTGAACTGAGAACTGTATAGTTAACAATTGCTGACAATAGACCGTAAATGGTTTCATCATCAACTGAGGATGATAAATTCTCGAGTAAAAATTGAGAATGCAATACTTACAGTTCACAGATATGGGGGCAAGCAAAAATTGGAGTGATATGTTGATCACAGTAACTATTACAGTCTATCGAAGTTCCACGCAATACTTTGCACATGATGGCTACAGCTTCACGCACTGAAACAGATCAAAAATATCAAAATATTATTACTTGAAATATTCCTTCAATAAATAAAAGTCTTAGAGTTCCAGTTATTTCCTCCAAACAGAAACCTTCTCCCAAAATCACCATAAATAACAGATATTTGTTTCAATTCAATCACTATTTAACGTCGGAAACAAAACATATAAAAGAGGATTATTGTGCCGATAAGCATTTTGATTTGTTTGTTTATAAAAGAAAAGTGTTTCATAAAACTTTTGTCCTGTATCTTTAGCCTGACACTTTTCTAAGGAAACAACATTTCGTTGCAGGAAATTTACAAAATAACTAGACAATGAAGACATTAAATAATATTATATGACAATTCGCTTTTCGATATTTTAGTTTCAAAATTAGTTGTTACAAATTATTAGAAAGTTATTTATTTGAATATTAATTAAATCATTTTAAGTTCGTTTTCAACAATATAAACACAAAATATACCCTGAGATATCTTTTGAATAATTCACAAAACCAATTTCTTAACACTATTTAACAGCGGAAAGATCATGGCATTTTTCGAAATGGTCAGAATATTAAAGAATATGAGACTGAATTTGCCATTGATTAGACGATATAAACTTGTGTCAGGCTACAGGCTTATTTATCCACGCTATCATACATTACATAAAAGATTAGATTAAGTCCAATAGAAAACAACCGCAAATATCCATCACCCTAAATTAATAATGTTTTTTTGTCTTTTCTATAAATATTTTTATGGTATCATAGCATGACATCTGTTCTTACGAGCTATTTTCAATTTTTAGCCCGACTACATTGATTTAAGCAAGCTACTAGGTTGACTTCTCGTTTACTGTTAAATGGAACCGCCCTTTCTACACTAACAGCCTCTTCACTCGTACTTCCCGACAGTGAAACTCCCTTCCTCTTAATTGCTTCCCTGATAACCATAATCTCATTTACTGCACATTCCCTCTCGTCATTGCTTGCACGTTATGAAACATAATGATGTCGCAAAATTTTATATTTTCGACCAGAAGCAGATTATTATAAGTATCGTTAACCTTGGCGCAACAGATTCTTCTCTTAGATTATACGTCCTGAAAATATATTTTTTATTTTAATCTCCAACTTTTTAACTAATTCACATCAGTGGTGTGTAACGGACACGTAGATCTAAAATTGTTACAATCAGAATTTCAAAATTCGACTAACCGCTACGTGTCAGGCTACAGACTTATTGGTCCACGCTCTCATACATGACATCCAAAATTAATGTCATATAGACCAATGGGAAGTGTTCATCTCCCGAAATTAAACTGAGGTTTTAATCTAATCGTTTAGTAATTTTAAAAAAGCATTCTCTGGGAATGGTTTAACATACAGCGGTAAAGAACATTGATTACGAAAGCGTAAAATTTAACTAAGAAACACTTACTTGACACTTTGGTGTAAGGAGTGAAGTCTGAGGAAGAATAAATGGCAACTTTCGGCTCAGCTGAGTCGGTATCGGCAGCCAGTGCCAAAGATATAAGAGTCGCAAGGATGAAAACAATCTTCATGTCTGTAGAATGGCCAGAAAAACTTTTTTTGTTAATAAGAACTTCATTAATAATAGATATATATGTGCAGAAGGAGATAGATAGATAGATAGATAGATAGATAGATAGATAGATAGATAGATAGATAGATAGATAGATAATGGTCAGACTAAGATAGATGAATTCTGTGTTACAGACCCATCGTCAAATCGATAATTAAGAATTAATATACTGTCATTTCTACTTAAATACATTCGCACAAATACAAGCACACCAATGCGTACATACACAGAAACACTCACAGGATTATTGGTGTATAACATATCCTTCATCACGTTCTACGAGTTTAATATTTGACGGAATTAATTAACCTATCCATAGCTTCCGTCACATGGCTATATAGGAGAGTCGGCTGAAAAGTTCACAGACTGACCAAGATAAAATGTAACCCAATAAGGTGTATTTTTCAACATAATCCATATACTTCTTCCATCGGTGTTGCAATGCTTGGATCACATTTGTTAAGAATCTGTTATCCTGTTGGTCTAAAAATTCACCAACAGCAGATACAACACCATCTCTTTCACTGCGATAGATGTTTCTAGCCATGGGTTTTTTTATGTTGGCGAACACAGTTGATAATTAGATGCACCCAAATCAGGAGAATAGGGAGAGTTGTGAACGAATTTAAAGACAAAGTCACGTATAGCAGCCATAGACACTAAGGATTTGTGTGCAGAAGCATTGTTCTAATGAAACAAGATCCCTTTTGTCAGTTTTCCAGGGCGTTTGATCTTGCCTTTCTTAACTACCTCAGCAATTTAGCCCTTTTAAAGATAATCAATATACACAATGCCTTTTGCAACCCCCAACACTGAGGCCATCATCTTCTCTGCAGATGAAACGTCATTGAGTTTCTTTGAAGGATGTGACGAGGGATTTTCCACTGCATGTATACTCTCTTTCTCTCTGTGATTAAACCAAACACATATCCTGGGTTAGGGAAAGTTCGAGGTAACTAACTAGATCGACTTCAAATAATGTCAGGTTTTCCCATAATGTAATCAGCCTCAGATGTCAGAAGACGTGGCACCTACCGAGCAGAAACCATCGTCATGCCAAGTTCATTGTGTACAATATTCTCAACTCTCTCATGGCATAAGCTAATAGCATTAGCTATTTGATATATAGTCAATCACTTGTCATGTTATCGAAACGATCAATGTTTTTCTTGCTGGTTGCCGTTGCTGGACATCCAAATATTCGGTCATCAGCAAGACTCTCCATACGTCTACTATATTAAGCTACCTAAATTTGCAATGTTGATAAATCTGATACTCCACTCCTAAATGCAACAAATATGTCAGTATGAATGTTCTTGGGAGTTAAACCATTTTTTCTGAACGAAGTTGATAATACAATGATGTCCCATTTTGTCATTTTCAAGAGAAGTCTCTATTAATTACTTTTGAAGTCTCCTTTGTACAGTCAGATGTGAGCTTAAAAGTAAGTACCGAGCACCTCCAGCAATATTCTACCTTTACAAAAGCCAGATCAGGCCAAACATGGAGTACTGTCTTCATATCTGGACAGGAGCTGCCAAGACATCACTCTCCAGGCTTGATAGAGTTCAAAAGCGCCTCCGAGACCTTGTGTGTGACGAATTATTCTACTCCATTCCACACCTTTCCAACAGACGGGATGTAACCACCCTCTCGTTGCTCTACTGCTACTTCCATGGAAAGTGCTTGGAGAAACTACATTCCCTGGTCCCGACCGAGGCAAACCTACATGGTAAGAACACGCAAATCACCCATACTCTCCATACTCCAACCGGTGCGAAGTGAGTTCCACTAGAAGCCATTTCTTCACGCGAATGACTGTCTTTTGAAATCGACTCGCAACAGGATGTTTTCCAGATCACGACAATCTTAACCTATTCAAGACTACGTTTAATCGTTATCTCCATCAACGATACACACACAAGCCCTCCTAACTTAACAGTCTCCCTCGAGTGGCCCACGAGCCTTGTAAAGGGCGAATCACAATTTTAAAAAAAAATGAAATTATTAATAAGAAGTGTGGAAATTAATGCATGCAACACTTGTAAGTGACAATTATCAGCAGCCATAATTTTGATTATCACCGTTGACACGGGTCAGAAAATACCAAAATACATGTTTATACATATATCTGTGTGGGTGAGTGTTGTGTGTGTGTGTGTGTGTGTGTGTGTGTGTGTGTGTGTGTGTGTGTGTGTGTGTGTGTGTATCTACCATTTCTGGCATCATTAGAAAATACCTACCTCTACAATCGACTGAAAATATCGCTGATAAAAACGTTTGGGGATAGACAGAAAAAATTATGATCAATGCGATCTGGTGCATGAATTTCTGTATTTTACTCTTCATAAAAATTGCAAGTAATTTGATGTATTATAAAAATGAAATAAGTTTTTGATGCATTATATTTTAGTTTTCTTTGACACAACGAAAAATGTAAGAAATAAAATTAAATATTCTAGACATTTGGTTGTCTTACCTGATGATGTTCTGCGTCAGGTCAGAGGAATTAATGTCACTTTGTCGTATTCTCAGATATATAATAAAATTCTGCAATATGATTGCCAATCTTTCACCAATCAGATCGAGGGAGTGAATATTTTATCTTAACTTTTAATCTCTTCCGGGTAGAGATTAACAGATGGTGTTTTTTTTTTTATTTTTCTCTTGATTTTTTAAAATTTCATTTTCTGCAATTATAGTTTAAAGTTGCGTTCCAAATGATTATCTATCAAGTGCATGTGAAAGTTTCCAAAGACAAAAACAATCAGTTTAGAAATGTGTATTCAATCTGTAGTTTGCAAAGAAACGTATTGAAAATTTGAATAGTAGATATATATGTATATATATATATATATATATATATATATATATATATATATATATATATATATATATGTATGTATGTATGTATGTATGTATGTATTTCAAACATCAAAATATTGTCTTCTTTTGACAGTTTTTCGCAAAACACAAGGTTCAAGCAAACCTCAATCTATAACGTTATTCAATGAGGTTGTTGAACTTTTTGGTGCGGAAACATCATGGCTGAGCTGGGTCGCACACCCAAAGACTAACTCGCTCGTTTCGGAAAACTAAAGTACCCATGATGAGTAGAGACAGAGGCGATGTTTGTCATTATTGCCCCCCACTCTCTCTCTCTCTCTCTCTCTCTTTCTATTTATGTCTTTCTATTTCAGTCTCTCAATCTATCTATCTATTCATTGTTATTAGATAGATAGATAGATAGATAGATAGCAATGAATTCTTGGTTCCAGGCTATCTTCAGTTTTACTGAAAAGACTCCAGCATTCACATGCATAGACATGGTGTTTACATCCGGAATAATATTTCCATGGCCAGGGAATTGTCTCTCGAGGCCGCTGACTACATTTTCATTTGCTTCCGTCTTTTGCTGTTAAACTCTGTCAGTACTGAAGCATGTTAAATGCAATAGCTGACAGTATAGAAATGGCACATTCTACCCATCCATTAAACAAAGACCTCTTATCAATAAGACCACTTTTTGTTTCCAGCTTGCTGATTGCGACTCATTCCGTGATTTTCTTTTTGATGTCCCTTGTAATGACATCTTCATCTTCATAATTGAAAATTGCGTCATTGAGGTTTCTTCCTCAAAGCCGACATGTACACTTTCATCTCTTCTCGGAATTACCAGGAAAAACCTCAATATCCTTTATGGTTCATACCAGTATGCTCAGCCACCATAGCACACAGTCACCACTATTTTCGGCCACGCCAGCATGACAGCTCTCGTCATAAGAGGTGCCTATTCGTTACTGCTCATAATAAATTGTTCTTGTTTGCCGAGAGTATGGGGCACCGCATAGCTTCTAACTACTTTGGCTCTGTTGTTTAATGCCGTAATTGGGTAATATGCGTAATGTCAATATTACCCACTCTTCAATCACCTTGAGCTACGATAATCCATTGCTGATAATGCTGAATTCGTTGCCAGTAAATTGTCCTCAAAATCTACTCTTGACTCATATGGAGTATCCCTTCCTACCTTCCAACTTTGAAGTGAATCTCTTTTGAGTGATATGCGTATAACCCCTCTACATGGTTTCTGCTATCATCCCTAACCTTGATCCCTGCAAATATGTCGACTCGATGCTATCCCTGTTATAGTCATTAAGAAATGTGCCCCCGAACTGGTTCTTGTACTCTCTAAATTGTATAATAAATGCCTCGCCAAAGTTGTCATCTGTTGTTACAGTTTTCAAGAACTCTGGTCTGACCCATACATCTATCAGCCTATTAACATTCTACCTATTTTGGGGAAACTCCTAGAGGGCCTAATGAAAGCTGAATTGGTTCATCATCACACATTGCAAGATCTATTCTCAGACAAGCAGTACGGCTTTCGTTTCTCCAAGCAACTACTGATGTACAGATGATAATTGCTGAAAGAGAGTATCATGCTCTAGATAAAAACGGTGAAACCCGATCTCGAAAGCATTTGACATGGTCAGACATTCAGGTCTACTCCACATGCTGAAAAGTTACGCTGTCTCCGGACACGTTTTCGGGTTGATCCACTTGATTTCCTATCAAATCCTGAAATGAACCTTATCCTGAACGGCCATTCGTTTAGATCCTTTCGTACTAACACGGGTGCCCACAACCATGACTCTGTTCTTGGTCCTAGGCTGTTTTTAAATTTCATCATCGATATTCCCGGTGACATCAGCTCTCAACCTGTATATGGACCGAATATACAGAGACTCAAATTCCGAATTGGTTTACTGTACTGTCCAGTTCGCACTTTGCATTTCATTTGCGAGCACTTGAGTCTCTGTATATTCGGTCCAGGGATCCGTCTCTTTGTAAGCAAAGAGACTGTCTCCTTGGGTTTCACGTTATTAGACTCTAGTGTGTATCATACATTCCCCTCACAGTACCCCCAAATAATTTTTTTTTTGTGCTGTGCATATTCGCGCGGTTTGAATTTTTCCCCCCCTTATACCATTAATCATTTCATTTTTTTAATGCTTTAATTGTATGAAGGGTGTTTGTGTGAGTCAATATTGATTGCAATAATTGTTCCCAGCCGACCCTGATGAGCTTGGGAACGAAACCGGTTGGTCTGTTCTGTAAGTGTTTTTCATCACTTACTTTTTATTTTTCATAATGCCTTTAAGAAATAATTTGTATCTATTCCTTGCAATATTACGGTTCTGTACCTCCAACAATTTAAAACAATATTTTAATTTAACAATATTTTAAACGGAGGTATTCTAAAGATATTATCAAAAAACTTGATAAATTTCTTCTTATTAAGGCAAGATTGAGAAAATTAAAAAAACGATCGTAAATTTCTTCAAGCCTGTATTGAAAATAATGTTTGTCCCTCCTCTTTTCTGTTTAGAATTAGGAGTGCGAAACTTAATCCAGGTCTAAAAATTGAGGAGATTTTCATGAGGGATTCTATTCAGTTTTGTACAAATAGAATCCATCAACTGACCCTTGATCTTATTATTCTTCGTAAAGAATGTTTAACCTACCTTTCATTTTTTGATAGGATTAGGTTTTCTCATTATGTGGGCTCTATTCATTCTAAATGTTTAAGAAAAATATCTACTGACACACATTCTAAGTTGCAGCATTTAATTAGTACACGGTTTGGACATATTGTAGAACCAATTTCGGGAGTTATCGTTAACCTGTCTACTTACGAGCTTTCCGAGCTCGAGTCTAGTATACTTTCCCATGGCCTTGACCACTGTGTTCCATTTGGTGTTTCTGATAAGGAAAATATTTTTTTCCGAATTTGAAGTGTTATCCTCGCAGTTATATAGACTTGTGCCTCGTTCTTCTGACTCACTTTCTAATCTTAAGTCTACTCTGAATAGTCTGGCACATACTTATGCTTTAACTCCTGTAGCCCTTTCTGAGTCTAAGTGGAGTCAACAGCACCGGTCCGTAGTCAGGACTTTAAAAGCAAATAATAACTTGGTTATTACTCGTCCTGATAAAGGGGCTGGTATTGTCCTATTGGACCATTCTGATTATGTCTCCAAAATACAAAGCATTCTTGGTGACAGTTCAAAATTTCTCCCTCTTGGTCCAGTAGAGACACATGATCGCACAATTCCTATAGAAATTAAATTTCAAAAGAAACTCCTATCTTGGGTCAAACGTGGTTTCATATCCCGTGAGGTCACTGATGGTATTAGACCTGTTGGGTCTATTCGCCCTCGTCTGTATGGTCTTCCGAAGACTCATAAGGATGATGTGCCTCTTCGACCCATCCTGTCCATGTCAGCCTCGTCTCAACATAAGGTCGCGAGTTTTCTTTCAGACCTTCTTGAACCTGTTGTTGAACATTTTAGCTCGTATACAATTAAGGATTCATTTTCATTTGTTCAGGTTATTCGTGATACTCCTTCTAAAAATAAATTTATGTGTTCCTTTGACGTATGTTCTCTGTTTACTTGTGTTCCAGTAATGGAAACTATTGATATCTGCTGTAACATGTTATATCGAAGTGGTTTGTCACCTCCGGATATCCCAGAAAATGTGTTTGTTGAGCTAATGCAATTCGCCACTATGTCTGTGGAGTTTAGCTTTAACAATGTTATGTACAGACAGATTGATGGGGTTGCCATGGGCTCCCCTTTGGGTCCCGCTTTGGCCAACATTTTTGTGGGCTTTTATGAGTCGTCCCTCCTCACTTTTGACAATGCACCGTCTATGTACCGTAGGTATGTGGACGATACATTTTGTCTTTTTAATAGTGAAGTGGAAGCTGATTCCTTTCTCACAGTTATGAACCAACTTCATCCATCTTTAAAATTTACCATCGAAAAGGAGTCCAATTCTTGTCTATCTTTTCTTGATGCCCTTGTGCATCGAGCTCCTTCTCAATTCCTTACTTCAGTATTTCGCAAACCAACGTTTTCTGGTTTGTATACGCGTTGGGACTCATTTTGTCCCAGAAAGCGTAAAATTAATCTCATCAAGACCTTAACTCATAGGGTCTTGATGATTTGCAGTCAACGATATTTGGATGAAGAATTGGATTTTGTCCGCTGCACGCTATTAAACAATGGATATCCTAGTGATATTCTTCATAGTGTTATGCGTGATAAGATTCTTAATTTTCGAAAGGAAAAACAATATTTAGCTCAGAAATGTCCTATTTACTTGCGGCTTCCATTTATTGGTTCGCGGGGCGAGCTTTTGGCCAGGTGGGTCTTGTCTGCTGTCCATCTGTGCTATTTTTCGGCTCAAATTAGGATTCATTTTGCGACTCGTTCTCCCTTTCCCTCTATGCGTAAGGATCCTCTTCCTCGCCATCATGTTTCTTCCGTGATTTATTCTTTTAAATGTGGTTGCGGTAGCAACTACATAGGAAGGACTTCCCAGCGTTTAGATTGTAGGATCAGGCAGCATGTCCCATTGCGAGTTCTTAATCCGGATGCCCGTAAGAGCCAGTTGGTTAATACTTCCGGGTCAGCGATCACAGAACATTTGATAAATTGCAGGGATTGTGCAAAGGATTTCAGTCCGAATTGGTTTACTGTACTGTCCAGTTCGCACTCTCCATTTCATTTGCGAGCACTTGAGTCTCTTTATATTCGGTCCGGGGATCCGTCTCTTTGTAAGCAAAGAGACTGTCTCTTTGGGCTTCACGTTATTAGACTCTAGTGTGTATCATACATTCCCCTCACACTACCCCCAAATAATTTTTTTTGTGTGTGTCCTGTGCATATTCGCGCGGTTTGATTTTTTTTTCCCTTATACCATTAATCATTTCATTTTTTAATGCTTTAATTGTATGAAGGGTGTTTGTGTGAGTCAATATTGATTGCAATAATTGTACCCAGTCGACCCTGATGATCTTGGGAACGAAACCGGTTGGTCTGTTCTGTAAGTGTTTTTCATCTCTTACTTTTTATTTTTCATAATGCCTTTAAGAAATAATTTGTATCTATTCCTTGCCATATTACGGTTCTGTACCTCCAACAATATATATATATATATATATATATATATATATATATATATATATATATATATATATATATATATATAGTCGCGGCCATAATATTAGGTTGGTGCAAAAATAAAAAAAATGTTTTGCCCTCAGAACCAAAATATAGTAAACATGGATTCGTCACTGAAATGAACTGTATCCCATTGTGCGTCAGTCCAAACATGTTCACCCGCATACTCCAGGCGTTCCCTTTGGTTTCGCTTTGCAATGAGAGGCTTCGAAGCTGGAATAACTGCATTTTTTAACCTGCGAGCAACCCTTGTCCTTGGCATCTTATTATTTGTCTCTTCATTAAATTTACGGGCAATTGATGTAGCAGTTTCAAAACGGATTTTTGTAGATATTCTAACAATACCTAGATCTCTTTGAGATGTTTTTAGAGATCTGCCGGTTTTTGGTTTTGCATCTAACGTTTTATCGGTTTTATACCTGCTAATTACTCGATGAACGACACTTTTAAACCTATGAACAATATCAGAAATTTCTGAAATTCGCTTTATCTTGATAGTTAGCGATAATAAGTTTTATTTCTTCAAAAGAGAGCGTTTTACGTGTAGAATTTGCCATATTGCTTAAAAATAAAGTCCTAATGATAAATGAACTTTTACTTATTGTTGAAAAGCTCCATCGAGTTTTTACCAATATAAATTAAAAGTTTATGCAAATTATTAACATCGTTTCTTAACTTTTGTGCAGTAGCTTATTTCCTTTGTTCCATTTAAACATTATTTAGAAAAAATCTATTATGTAAATTTTTGTAACTGTGCATAATATTTATGCATTACACCCTAATCTTTATTTGGTAAAAATTTCATTGCTAATCATGCATTATTTTTTAAGTAATACATATATTTATATCTTTGTTGTTTCCGTTCCATATGTTATGGCCGCTACTGTATATATATATATATATATATATATATATATATATATATATATATATATATATATATATACATTTATATATATATATATATATATATATATATATATATATATATACATATATACATATATATATATATATATAAATATATATATATATAATTCATAAATTCATGAATCATTCATAAAAAACCAATATAGAGGTTAATGATTTAAATGGCGAGAATACTTCGTCGCAAACAATCTAAATAAGATCCATCAACCCCAAACCTGTATATGAATATGATCCCTGTTTATAAATTACAGTTGCATAAGGTCTTTTTAATTTTACAAGCTTTCGTCTGTTCCTACAGACATCATCAGGTTTGGAAGTAGATTTTGTTGTTGTTTTTACTTCTCAGTAATAAGAGGACAACGAAAATAGAAAGGTAATCCGAAAAAATCCTATGAGAAATGTGTTATTGTTTTGGAACGTACATATATTTATATTTTTGTTGTTTCCGTTCCATATATTATGGCCGCTACTCTATATATATATACATATATACACACACATATATATATATATATATATATATATATATATATATATATATATATATATATATATATAATAAATTAACTGATCTAAAATATGTCGTTTTTTATAGCGAATAAAACATTTTTCAAATCAGATAATTTATAATATTAATGATATGTAAATTTACATTGAGCACTATTTTGTAAAAATAAAAATATCAATAAAAACACCGGATTATATATTTTACTGTTCTTCACATATGTATATATATATATATATATATATATATATATATACATATATATATATATATACTCATAAACAGCTCAGCAATTCTAGATGTAAACTGCGACTTACTTTATTAATCAATTTGAATTTAATCTGCGCATTCATTGTCAGAGCTGACACGTTCTGCACTGATATAAATCAATGTCAGCCTTTTATATCAAATATTGTCGAAATCATCAGCTAATAGCTACGTTGCTAGTTTGAAGCGTTAAAATGAATGCTTAGATATATATAATAAATAGAAATGCTTAATAACTTCATAGTTTAAGTTGATATGATAAATAAAAGTGTTTAATAACATCATTGCTTAGGTAGATATTGATAAATATTAGTTTTAATAAATCCATGGGCTTTCAATGAAACGTATGAAGTTATTAAGCATCGCTGATAATTACAAAAATGATCAACAGTTGCCACCGAAATTTGAAGAATTTCCTTGGAGATCATTGACGACACCAATGTAGTTATATTACAACAAGTTGATGATTTAAAAAACTGATACTTGTCTTGCGTCAATATTCAATATATTGATCAATCTTTGTGAATCTATGAAATGTTTGATGTTATTGACACCGAGTAAATGTCGAACAGCAAATATATCGAACCCTAAGTCAATTAATAAAATATATAAGATCGATCACTCGGCTTCATTTAAAAGACATACTTGAATAATATATAATTAATTAAGCAATAGAATATGTAAAAGTTTTTTTTTAGCTATTTTTCATGGACTAATGGCGTGTTCAGACGAAAGGCGATAAATGTCAGACAAAACCTGTCTGGATGCTGGCTTAAACACAACTCAGAGCCTGAAGTCTCAACAACGCGTATGTTGTACTATATTTCGGGATAGTATTATATATGGCTAGATTTTCGATGGTTTAAGTTAAAAAAAAAATACAAAGTTAAGTCAAAAAACCTTTCATAATAACATATCTTTTGTCAAGAGTTTAGATATATTTTTACTTTGCAAGTGACAAGAACGTCCTTGGAAGATGACGAGCCATCTGGATGACATACCAAGAGACTCAGACGTGAATTTCTAGACCAAAACAACATTGTTTCGCTTCCGGACCTATTGGCCAGATTTAGTACCTGCACACCCCCATCACTTCTCCAAGCTGAAAATGCGACTCAAAGTTCGCAGTTTTAACACCGCTTCCGAGATCAAGAGGGAAACGCAGAAGGTCCGCTACACTCTTCAGAAAAACGACTTCCAGGCCGGATTCCAAAAGTTACAAGAATGCTGGCACTGGTGTATTGCTGCGCAAGATGACTATTTCGTAGGAGATCATGTTAAACTAACATATATTAGTTGTTTTTTGGGGGGGCGGGGTTACATAATTAAACCGGAAAATATCCTAAAACGTCTTTGGTAATTTTCTTTTTTTAAATTTTGCATTTGGTAATTTAAAACATCTTTGGTGCGTTTTTTTAAATTGAAATGTGGCTGTTGGTGTTGACACATAATACGTGATGCTATTTTTCGAGTTATGAACAAAGTAAAAAGTAAAGACAAGAATCATATTTTCAGAAATTTTATTCCACAGTCAATTACAGGTAATTATCGATCATCTCCTCGGTATAGTAGATTGATTTTATCTTCAGCACTCATTACTGTAGCTGGAAAATATAAGAAAGAACAAGTTATAACATTTGAATTAAAGCCATTCACGGTAAACATTAAACATTTATGATTAAGTAAAAATGAAAGCCACAAATGAATTCATTCTAATTGTACATAGAAAAATTTTTACTACAAGAAAGATTTCTACATAGTAGATGTTGTTAAGTGTTCTATCAGGAAAACAATGAACTGCGCAAATCTCTCAACCTTTAAGTGAAGGATATCAATGTCGACATTGAAAGAATCGATAGCAAAGGAGAATACTCGAAAATGTTAAAAAGAATTATTCCTTTTGACGTATGAATTTGATGTTTTTGTAAAGTATTCGCTTAAAGAGAGAAATCGCACGCTTTTCAGACGAGATTTTCGGTGAACATTTTACGCCAACACTTCTTACTCGAAATGAACAATGAAAACCATTGACATGTCATCAAAAATGTACGTATTCTTAAAAATGTTGTATATTCTTAACATATTTCATATCGTCACATATGAATGGAGAGTGTCCTGTGACAGACATCTGAAGAGTTCTTTTTTCTTTTTTTTCTTGGATATAACCGAGCTTAAAGACAGTTTTATTAGGGGACAGGGACAGAATCCCTAGCCAATGCCTTCACAGATGATCTCCTCACCATCCAGTCTATATTTTTAGCAATTCAATGCAATTCAATGCTGTTCTTTCAAATACTAATAGAATCTTCAGCCAAAAACGACTGACGTCGTCAGTGGCTTCCATGATACCGTAATAAGATATTGAAAATCAATGCACTTATTTAACTAACGTAAAGAAATATAAGTGAAATGAGCAATGCATATAATTGCTGACGATAATTTTATTATGAGGCAGGAAAAAAAAAACCCAAAAAAATGACTTCACTTAACCTCATTGTCATCAAGTTAATATTTGAGTCAAAACAGCTAATTCAAGTACCCTTTCTATACTAATAAATTATCTCCTAAGACTATTATGGTCATCAATGGAATCTGTGATATTGTACTAAGATATCAAACCCTATACAGTTCTATAAAATAACTAAAAATACAACTGAACTGAGAACTGTATAGTTAACAATTGCTGACAATAGACCGTAAATAGTTTCATCATCAACTGAGGATGATAAATTCTCGAGTAAATTTGAGAATGCAATACTTACAGTTCACAGATATGGGGGCAAGCAAAAATTGGAGTGATATGTTGATCACAGTAACTATTACAGTCTATCGAAGTTCCACGCAATACTTTGCACATGATGGCTACAGCTTCACGCACTGAAACAGATCAAAAATATCAAAATATTATTACTTGAAATATTCCTTCAATAAATAAAAGTCTTAGAGTTCCAGTTATTTCCTCCAAACAGAAACCTTCTCCAAAAATCACCATAAATAACAGATATTTGTTTCAATTCAATCACTATTTAACGTCGGAAACAAAACATATAAAAGAGGATTATTGTGCCGATAAGCATTTTGATTTGTTTGTTTATAAAAGAAAAGTGTTTCATAAAACTTTTGTCCTGTATCTTTAGCCTGACACTTTTCTAAGGAAACAACATTTCGTTGCAGGAAATTTACAAAATAACTAGACAATGAAGACATTAAATAATATTATATGACAATTCGCTTTTCGATATTTTAGTTTCAAAATTAGTTGTTACAAATTATTAGAAAGTTATTTATTTGAATATTAATTAAAAGATTTTAAGTTCGTTTTCAACAATATAAACACAAAATATGAGCTGAGAAATTTTTTGAATAATTCATAAAACCAATTTCTTAACACTTAACACTATTTAACAGCGGAAAGATCTTGGCATTTTTCGAAATGTTCAGAATATTAAAGAATATGAGACTGAATTTGCCATTGATTAGACGATATAAACTTGTGTCAGGCTACAGGCTTATTTATCCACGCTATCATACATTACATAAAAGATTAGATTAAGTCCAATAGAAAACAACCGCAAATATCCATCACCCTAAATTAATAATGTTTTTTTGTCTTTTCTATAAATATTTTTATGGTATCATAGCATGACATCTGTTCTTACGAGCTATTTTCAATTTTTAGCCCGACTACATTGATTTAAGCAAGCTACTAGGTTGACTTCTCGTTTACTGTTAAATGGAACCGCCCTTTCTACAATAACAGCCTCTTCACTCGTACTTCCCGACAGTGAAACTCCCTTCCTCATACTTGCTTCCCTGATAACCATAATCTCATTTACTGCACATTCCCTCTCGTCATTGCTTGCACGTTATGAAACTTAATGATGTCGCAAAATTTTATTTTTTCGACCAGACGCAGATTATCTTAAGTATCGTTAACCTTGGCGCAACAGATTCTTCTCTTAGATTATACGTTCCGAAAATATATTTTTTATTTTAATCTCCAACTTTTTAACTAATTCACATCAGTGGTGTGTAACGGACACGTATATCTAAAATTGTTACAATCAGAATTTCAAAATTCGACTAACCACTACGTGTCAGGCTACAGACTTATTGGTCCACGCTCTCATACATGACATCCAAAATTAATGTCATATAGACCAATGGGAAGGGTTCATCTCCCGAAAATAAACTGAGGTTTTAATCTAATCGTTTAGTAATTTTAAAAAAGCATTCTCTGGGAATGGTTTAACATACAGCGGTAAAGAACATTGATTACGAAAGCGTAAAATGTAACTAAGAAACACTTACTTGACACTTTGGTGTAAGGAGTGAAGTCTGAGGAAGAATAAATGGCAACTTTCGGCTCAGCTGAGTCGGTATCGGCAGCCAGTGCCAAGGATATAAGAGTCGCAAAGATGAAAACAATCTTCATGTCTGTAGAATGGCCAGAAAAACTTTTTTTGTTAATAAGAACTTCATTAATAATAGATATATATGTGCAGAAGGAGATAGATAGATAGATAGATAGATAGATAGATAGATAGATAGATAGATAGATAGATAGATAATGGTCAGACTAAGATAGATGAATTCTGTGTTACAGACCCATCGTCAAATCGATAATTAAGAATTAATATACTGTCATTTCTACTTAAAAACATTCGCACAAATACAAGCACACCAATGCGTACATACACAGAAACACTCACAGGATTATTGGTGTATAACATATCCTTCATCACGTTCTACGAGTTTAATATTTGACGGAATTAATTAACCTATCCATAGCTTCCGTCACATGGCTATATAGGAGAGTCGGCTGAAAAGTTCACAGACTGACCAAGATAAAATGTAACCCAATAAGGTGTATTTTTCAACATAATCCATATACTTCTTCCATCGGTGTTGCAATGCTTGGATCACATTTGTTAAGAATCTGTTATCCTGTTGGTCTAAAAATTCACCAACAGCAGATACAACACCATCACTTTCACTGCGATAGATGTTTCTAGCCATGGGTTTTTTTATGTTGGCGAACACAGTTGATAATTAGATGCACCCAAATCAGGAGAATAGGGAGAGTTGTGAACGAATTTAAAGACAAAGTCACGTATAGCAGCCATAGACACTAAGGATTTGTGTGCAGAAGCATTGTTCTAATGAAACAAGATCCCTTTTGTCAGTTTTCCAGGGCGTTTGATCTTGCCTTTCTTAACTACCTCAGCAATTTAGCCCTTTTAAAGATAATCAATATACACAATGCCTTTTGCAACCCCCAACACTGAGGCCATCATCTTCTCTGCAGATGAAACGTCATTGAGTTTCTTTGAAGGATGTGACGAGGGATTTTCCACTGCATGTATTCTCTCTTTCTCTCTGTGATTAAACCAAACACATATCCTGGGTTAGGGAAAGTTCGAGGTAACTAACTAGATCGACTTCAAATAATGTCAGGTTTTCCCAGAATGTAATCAGGCTCAGATGTCAGAAGACGTGGCTCCCACCGAGCAGAAACCATCGTCATGCCAAGTTCATTTTGCACAATATTCTCAACTCTCTCATGACATAAGCTAATAGCATTAGCTATTTGATATATAGTCAATCACTTGTCATGTTATCGAAACGATCAATGTTTTTCTTGCTGGTTGCCGTTGCTGGACATCCAAATATTCGGTCATCAGCAAGACTCACCATACGTCTACTATATTCAGCTACCTAAATTTGCACTGTTGATAAATCTGATACTCCACTCCTAAATGCAACAAATATGTCAGTATGAATGTTCTTGGGAGTTAAACCATTTTTTTCTGAACGAAGTTGATAATACAATGATGTCCCATTTTGTCATTTTCAAGAGAAGTCTCTATTAATTACTTTTGAAGTCTCCTTTGTACAGTCAGATGTGAGCTTAAAAGTAAGTACCGAGCACCTCCAGCAATATTCTACCTTTACAAAAGCCAGATCAGGCCAAACATGGAGTACTGTCTTCATATCTGGACAGGAGCTGCCAAGACATCACTCTCCAGGCTTGATAGAGTTCAAAAGCGCCTCCGAGCCCTTGTGGGTGACGAATTATTCTACTCCATTCCACACCTTTCCAACAGACGGGATGTGACCACCCTCTCGTTGCTCTGATGCTACTTCCATGGAAAGTGCTTGGAGAAACTACATTCCCTGGTCCCGACCAAGGCAAACCTACATGGTAAGAACACGCAAATCGTCCATATTCATTCCATACTCCACCGGTGCGAAGTGAGTTCCACTAGAAGCCATTTCTTCACGCGAATGACTGTCTTTTGAAATCGACTCGCAACAGGATGTTTTCCAGATCACGAAAATCTTAACCTATTCAAGCCTATGTTTAATCGTTGTCTCCATCAACGATACACACACAAGCCCTCCTAAATTAACAGTCTCCCTCGAGTGGCCCACGAGCCTTGTAAAGGTCGAATCCGAATTTTTTAAAAAAATGAAATTATTAATAAGAAGTGTGGAAATTAATGCATGCAACACTTGTAAGTGACAATTATCAGTGGCCATAATTTTGATTATCACCGTTGACACGGGTCAGAAAATGACAAAATACATATTTATACATATATCTGTGTGGGTGAGTGTTTCTGTATGTTCGTGTGTGTGTGTGTGTGTGTGTGCGCGCGTGCGTGTGTGTGTGTGCATATATCTACCATTTCTGGCATCATTAGAAAATACCTACCTCTACAAACAACTGAAAATATCGCTGATAAAAATGATTGGGGATAGACAGAAAAAATAATGATCAATGCGATATGGTGAGTAAATTTCTGTATTTTAGTGTTCATCAAATATTGCAAGTATTTTGATGTATTATAAAAACGAAATAGGTTTTTGATGCATTATATTTTAGTTTTCTTTGACACAACGAAAAATGTAAGAAATAAAATTAAATATTCTAGACATTTGGTTGTCTTACCTGATGATGTTCTGCGTCAGGTCAGAGGAATTAATGTCACTTTGTCGTATTCTCAGATATATAATAAAATTCTGCAATATGATTGGCCAATCTTTCACCAATCAGATCGAGGGAGTGAATCTTTAATTTTAACTTTTAATAACTTCCGGGTAGAGATTAACAGATGTTGTATTTTCTTTTTTTTCTCTTGATTTTTAAAATTTCATTTTCTGCAATTATAGTTTAAAGTTGCGTTCCAAATGATTATCTATCAAGTGCATGTGAAAGTTTCCAAAGACAAAAACAATCAGTTTTGAAATGTGTATTCAGTCTATAGTTTGCAAAGAAACGTATTGAAAATTTGAATAGTAGATATATATATATATATATATGTATGTATGTATTTCAATCATCAAAATATTGTCTTCTTTTGACAGTTTTTCTCAAAATACAAGGTTGAAGCAACACTCAATCTATAATGTTATTCAATGAGGTTGTTGAACATTTTGGTACGGAAACATCATGGTTGAGCTGGGTCGCACACCCAAAGACTAACTCGCTCGTTTCGGAAAACTAAAGTACCCTTGATGAGTAGATACAGAGGCGATGCTTGTCATTATTGCCCCCCCACTCTCTCTCTCTCTCTTTCTGTTTATGTCTTTCTATTTCAGCCTCTCAATCTATCTATCTATCTATTTATTGTTATTAGATAGATAGATAGATAGATAGATAGATAGATAGATAGATAGCAATGAATTCTTGGTTCCAGGCTATCTTCGGTTTTACTGAAAAGATTCCTGCATTCACATGCATAGACATGGTGTTTACATCCGGAATAATATTTCCATGGCCAGGGAATTGTCTCTCGAGGCCGCTGACTACTCTTTCATTTGCTTCCGTCTTTTGCTGTTAAACTCTGTCAGGACTGAAGTATGTTAAACGCAATATCTTACAGTATAGAAAAGGCACATTCTACCCATCCATTAAACAAAGACCTCTTATCATTAAGGCCACTTTTCCTATCCAGCTTGCTGATTGCAACTCATTCTGTGATTTTCTTATTGATGTCCCTTGTATTGACATCTTCATCTTCATAATTGAAAATTGCGTCATTGAGGTTTCTTCCTCAAAGCCGACATGTACGCTTTCATCTCTTGTCGGAATTACCAGGAGAAACCTCAATATCCTTTATGGTTCATACCAGTATGCTCAGCCATAGCACACAGTCACCACTATTTTCAGCGACCCCTGCATGACAGATCTCGTCATAAGAGGTGCCTATTCGTTACTGCTCATAATAAATACAATCGATTCCTCGAAAGAGCTATGTTCTTGTTTGCCGAGAATATGGGGCACCGCATAGCTTCTAACTACTTTGGCTCTGATGTTTAATGCCGTAATTGAGTAATATGCGTAATGTCAATATTACCCACTCTTCAATCAACTTGAGGTGCTATAATCCACTGCTGATAAAACTGAATGCGTTGCCAGTAAATTGTCCTCAAAATCTACTCTTGACTCATATGGAGTATCCCTTCCTACCTTCCAACTTAGAAGTGAATCTCTTTTGAGTGATATGCGTATAACCTCTACATGTTTTCTGCTATCATCCCTAACCTTGATCCCTGCAAATATGTCGACTCGATGCTATCCCTATTATAGTCATTAAGAAATGTGTCCCCGAACTGGTTCTTGTACTCTCTAAATTGTATAATAAATGTCTCGCCAAAGTTGTCATCTGTTGTTACAGTTTTCAAGAACTCTCGTCCGACCCATACATCTATCAGCCTATTAACTTTCTACCTATTTTGGGGAAACTCCTAGAGGGCCTAATGAAAGCTGAATCGGTTCATCATCACTCATTGCAAGGTCTATTCTCAGACAAGCAGTACGGCTTTCGTTTCTCCAAGGCAACTGCTGATGTACAGATGATAATTGCTGAAAGAGAGTATCATGCTCTAGATAAAAACGGTGAAACCCGATCTCGAAAGCCTTTGACATGGTCAGACATTCAGGTCTACTCCTCATGCTGAAAAGTTACGCTGTCTCCGGACACATTTTTGGGTTGATCCACTTGATTTCCTATCAAATCCTGAAATGAAAGTTATCCTGAACGGCCATTCGTCTAGATCCTTTCGTACTAACACGGGTGCCATGGCTCTGTTCTTGGTCCTAGGCTGTTTTTAAATTTCATCATCGATATTCCCGGTGTCATCAGCTCTAATCTTGTTATTTACGCTGACGACACTACCATTTAGTCCGACTTCGATTGTAATGCTGCTCAGTCCGACAAGTTCAAAATGGTAGCTGATGTACAAAACTTCCTTAAAGCCGTCGTTAACTGGGGTAAATGATAGTTTTAACGCTTCCAGAACTAAACGTCTCTCCATTAAACGTCCGAGAGGCCCATCACTGCCTTCCATCAGCATGGCTGATGCTAACCTCAAGGGAAGCGACTTGTTGCGTCTTCTCACGCTAACGTTCTCAGCTGACATGAAGTGATAGGGCGATATTGAAACTATCGCTAGGTCAGCTGACATATTAATCGGTTCACTGTGTCGTGCGAAACAATTTTTCTCTCCAAAATCTGTCTTCAATATCTATAAGTCTACCATTCGTCCATGCTTATAATATTGCAGCTATATATGGTCCGCTGCCCAGCTATTTACCTGGAACCCCTTGATAATATCCAAAGAAGAATCAGTTATATTATTACTCCTAATCTGACGGATGGCGTTAAGGTACTTGCTCAAAACCGTAATGTTGTCTCTATGTGCATATTTTTATATTTTCATGTTAATTGTTCTGTTGAGCACTTCGCTATGATACTTAGGCTTTATGAATTTAAGCACAGTACGAGACTGGTGACGAGATCTCATCAATTTACATTTGAGCTGGCTAGATGAATCCTTTAAGTTTTATGCTAACTTCTCCCTCCCTTTCGCTCTCTATCTCACTCAAACACTCTTTCTACATATCTGTCTTGTGATAAACCAAATTCTCTCTCTCTCTCTCTCTCTCTCTCTCTCTCTCTCTCTCTCTCTCTCTCTCTGTCTTTACTGCTTTCTTTCTCTGATGGTTTCTTTCTTTCACTCTCCCATCTCCTCCCTTACGCTTCTCATTCTATTTCTCTCCTTTAAACTCCACTTCAGTCTCTCGCATATATATATACACATTAAAATTATTATTGTTTCCATTGTAGCCCACAAAACAGTTTAATTTCCTCAACATTCTGTCTGTGTGCTGATGTACAATTTTCTACCTTCACATTCATGTAACGATATCATGTGATTCTTATCATAAATATCCTTTTCTCCATGTGACACAAAGGACAAAATATACAAGAAAACGACAGAATGACAAGCGGCATTTTCTTTCATCTTTATACAAATACTTATCTGTACATATATATATATATATATATGTACAGATACGTATATATATATATATATATATATATATATATATATATATATATATATATATATATACAGTAGCGGCCATAATCTTAGGTTGGTGCAAAAATAAAAAAAATGACTATTCAAATTTTCTTTATACAAATACTTATCTGTACATATATATATATATATGTACAGATACGTATATATATATATATATATATATATATATATATATATATATATATATATATATATGTATATATATATATACAGTAGCGGCCATAATCTTAGGTTGGTGCAAAAATAAAAAAAATGACTATTCAAATTTTCTTTATACAAATACTTATCTGTATATATATATATATATATATATATATATATATATATATATATATATATATATATATATATATATATATATATATATATACAGGGAACTGTATCTCCCATTGCGTGTCAGTCCATGTTCACTCGCATACTCCAGGCGTGCCCTTTGGTTTCGCTTTGAAATGAGAGGCTTCGAAGCTGGAATACCTGCATTTTTTAACCTGCGAGCAACCCTTGTCCTTGAGATCATATTATTTGTCTCTTCATTAAATTTACGGGCAACTGATGTAGCAGTTTTAAAAAGGATTTTTCTAGACATTCTAACAATACTTAGATCTTCTCTTTGAGATGTTTTTAGAGGTCTGTCGGTTTTTGGTTTTGCGTCTAACGTTTTATCGGTTTTATACCTGCTAATTACACGATGAACGACACTTTTAGACCTATGAACAATATCAGAAATTTCTGAAATTGACTTTTTCTTGATAGCTAGCGATAAAGAGTTTTTTTTTCTTCAAAAGAGAGCGTTTTACGTGTAGAATTTGACATATTGCTTAAAAATTATTAACATGGTTCCTTAGCTTTTCTGCAGTAGCTTATTTCCTTTGTTCCATTTAAACTTTATTTAGAAAAAATATATTATGTAAATTTTTGTAACTGTGCATAATATTTATGCATTACACCCTAATCTTTATTTGGTAAAAATTTCATTGCTAATCATGCATTATTTTTTAAGTAATACATATATTTATATCTTTGTTTTTTCCGTTCCATATATTATGGCCGCTACCGTATATATAAATATATATATATATATATATATATATATATATATATATATATATATATATATATATATATATATATATATAAATTCATGAATCATTCATAAAAAAACAAATATAGAGGTTAATGATTTAAATGGCGAGAATACTTCGTCGCAAACAATCTAAATAAGATCCATCAACCCCAAACATGTACATGAATGATATCATCACTGTTTATAAATTTCAGTTTCATAAGGTCTTTTTAATTTTACAAGCTTTCGTCTGTTCCTACAGACATCATCAGGTATGGAAGTAGATTTTGTTCTTGTTTTTACTTCTCGGTAATAAGAGGACAACGAAAATAGAAATGTAACCCGAAAAAATGCTATGAGAAATGTGTTTTGGAACGTACATATATTTATATCTTTGTTGTCTCCGTTCCATATATTATGGCCGCTACTATATACATATATATATATATATATATATATATATATATATATATATATATATATATATATATATATAGATATAGATATAGATATAGATATATATGCATATATATATATACTATATATATATATAATAACATATCTTTTGGCTAGATTTTCGATGATAAGTTAAAAAAAAATTACCAAGATAAGTCAAAAAAACTTTCATAATAACATATATTTTGTCAAGAGTTTGGATAATTTTTTACTTTACAAGTGACAAGAACGTCTTTGGAAGATGACGAGCCATCTGGATGACATACCAAGAGACTCAGACGTGAATTTCTAGACCAAAACATCATTGTTTCGCTTCCGGACCTATTGGCCAGATTTAGTACCTGCACACCCCCATCACTTCTCCAAGCTGAAAATGCAGCTCAAAGTTCGCAGTTTTAACACCGCTGCCGAGATCAAGAGGGAAACGCACACTCTTCAGAAAAACGACTTCCAGGCCGGATTCCAAAAGTTACAAGAACGCGGGCACTAGTGTATTGCTGCGCAAGATGACTATTTCGTAGGAGATCATGTTAAACTTTGGTAAATATATTAGTTGTTTTTTTTTTGGGTCGGGGGGTTACATAATTAAACCGGAAAATATCCTAAAATGTCTTTGGTAATTTTCTTTTTTTAAATTTTGCATTTGGTAACTTAAAACATCTTTGGTGCGTTTTTTTAAATTGAAATGTGGCTGTTGGTGTTGACACATAATACGTGATGCTATTTTTCGAGTTATGAACAAAGTAAAAAGTAAAGACAAGAATCATATTTTCAGAAATTTTATTCCACAGTCAATTACAGGTAATTATCGATCATCTCCTCGGTATAGTAGATTGATTTTATCTTCAGCACTCATTACTGTAGCTGAAAATATAAGAAAGAACAAGTTATAACATTTGAATTAAAGCCATTCACAGTAACCATTAACATTTATGATTAAGTAAAACTGAAAGCCACAAATGAATTCATTCTCATTGTACATAGAAAAATTTTTACTACAAGAAAGATTTCTACATAGTAGATGTTGTTAAGGGTTCTATCAGGAAAAGAATGAACTGCGCAAATCTCTCAACCTTCAAGTGAAGGATATCAATGTCGACATTGAAGGAATCGATAGCAAAAAAGAATACTCGAAAATGTTAAAAAGAATCATTCCTTTTGACGTATGAATTTGATGTTTTTGTAAAGTATTCGCTTAAAGAGAGAAATCGCACGCTTTTCAGACGAGATTTTCGGTGAACACTTTACGCCAACACTTCTTACTCGAAATGAACAATGAAAACCGTTGACATGTCATCAAAAACGTACGTATTCTTAAAAATGTTGTATATTCTTAACATATTTCATACCGTCACATATGAATGGAGTGCAATCAGAAGAGTTCTTTTTTTTTATTCTCTTGGATATAACCGAGCTTAAAGACAGTTTTATCAGGGGACAGGGACAGAATCCCTAGCCAATGCCTTCACAGATGATCTCCTTACCATCCAGTCTATATTTTTAGCAATTCAATGCTGTTCTTTCAAATACTAATAGAATCTTCAGCCCAAAACGACTGACGTCGTCAGTGGCTTCCATGATACCGTAATAAGATATTGAAAATCAATGCACTTATTTAACTAACGTAAAGAAATATAAGTGAAATGAGCAATGCATATAATTGCTGACGATAATTTTATTATGAGACAGGAAAAAAAAAAAACAGAAAAATGACTTCCCTTAACCTAAAAAATACAACTGAACTGAGAACTGTCTGATTAACAATTGCTGACAATAGACCGTAAGTGGTATCTTCGTCAACCGAAGATGATAAATTCTCCAGGAAAAAGTTCAGAATGCAATACTTACTTTTCACAGATTTTGGGGCAAGCAAAAATTGGAGTGATATGTTGATCACAGTAACTATTACAGTCTATCGAAGTTCCACGCAATACTTTGCACAAGATGGCAACAGCTTCACGTACTGAAACAGATCAAAAATATCAAAATATTATTACTTGAAATATTCCTTCAATAAATAAAAGTCTTAGAGTTCCACTTATTTCCTCCAAACAGAAACCTTCTCCAAAAATCACCATAAATAACAGATATTTGTTTCAATTCAATCACTATTTAACGTCGGAAACAAAACATATAAAAGAGGATTATTGTGCCGATAAGCATTTTGATTTGTTTGTTTATAAAAGAAAAGTGTTTCATAAAACTTTTGTCCTGTATCTTTAGCCTGACACTTTTCTAAGGAAACAACATTTCGTTGCAGGAAATTTACAAAATAACTAGACAATGAAGACATTAAATAATATTATATGACAATTCGCTTTTCGATATTTTAGTTTCAAAATTAGTTGTTACAAATTATTAGAAAGTTATTTATTTGAATATTAATTAAATGATTTTACGTTCGTTTTCAACAATATAAACACAAAATATGAGCTGAGAAATTTTTTGAAAAATTCACAAAACCGATTTCTTAACACTATTTAACAGCGGAAAGATCTTGGCATTTTTCGAAATGGTCAGAATATTAAAGAATATGAGACTGAATTTGCCATTGATTAGACGATATAAACTTGTGTCAGGCTACAGGCTTATTTATCCACGCTATCATACATTACATAAAAGATTAGATTAAGTCCAATAGAAAACAACCGCAAATGTCCATCACCCTAAATTAATAATGGATTTTTGTCTTTTCTATAAATATTTTTATGGTATCATAGCATGACATCTGTTCTTACGAGCTATTTTCAATTTTTAGCCCGACTACATTGATTTAAGCAAGCTACTAGGTTGACTTCTCGTTTACTGTTAAATGGAACCGCCCTTTCTACAATAACAGCCTCTTCACTCGTACTTCCCTACAGTGAAACTCCCTTCCTCTTACTTGCTTCCCTGATAACCATAATCTCATTTACTGCATATTCCCTCTCGTCATTGCTTGCACGTTATGAAACTTAATGATGTCGCAAAATTTTATTTTTTCGACCAGAAGACGATTTTTCATAAGTATCGTTAACCTTGGCGCAACAGATTCTTCTCTTAGATTATACGTCACGAAAATATATTTTTTATTTTAATCTCCAACTTTTTAACTAATTCACATCAGTGGTGAGTAACGGACACGTAGATCTAAAATTGTTACAATCAGAATTTCAAAATTCGACTAACCACTACGTGTCAGGCTACAGACTTATTGGTCCACGCTCTCATACATGACATCCAAAATTAATGTCATATAGACCAATGGGAAGTGTTCATCTCCCGAAATTAAACTGAGGTTTTAATCTAATCGTTTAGTAATTTTGAAAAAGCATTCTCTGGGAATGGTTTAACATACAGCGGTAAAGAACATTGATTACGAAAGCGTAAAATTTAACTAAGAAACACTTACTTGACACTTTGGTGTAAGGAGTGAAGTCTGAGGAAGAATAAATGGCAACTTTCGGCTCAGCTGAGTCGGTATCGGTAGCCAGTGCCAAGGAGATAAGAGTCGCAAAGAGGAAAACAAGCTTCATGTCTGTAGAATGGCAAGAATAACTATTTTAATAAGAACCTATTCATTAATAATAGATATATATGAGCAGAATGTGATAGCTAGCTAAGGGTCGCAAAGATGAAAACAAGCTTCATGTCTGTAGAATGGCAAGAAAAACTTCTTTTTTTTTAATAAGAACTTAATTAATAATCGATATATATGTGCAGAAGGAGATAGATAGATAGATAGATAGATAGATAGATAGATAGATAGATAGATAATAATCAGACTAAGATAGATGAATTCTGTGTTACAGACCCATCGTCAAATCGATAATTAAGAATTAATATACTGTCATTTCTACATAAATACATTCGCACAAATACAAACACACCAATGCGTACATACACAGAAACACTCACAGGATTATTTGTGTATAACATATCCTTCATCACGTTCTACGAGTTTAATATTTGACGGAATTAATTAACCTATCCATCGCTTCCGTCACATGGCTATATACGAGAGTCGGCTGAAAAGTTCACAGACAGACCAAGGTAAAATGTAACCCAATGAGGAGTATTTTTCAACATAATCCATATACTTCTTCCATCGGTGTTGCAATGCTTGGATCACATTTGTTAAGAATCTGTTATCCTGTTGGTCTAAAAATTCACCAACAGCAGATACAACACCATCTCTTTCACGGCGATAGATGTTTCTAGCCATGGGTTTTTTATGTTGGCGAACACAGTTGATAATTAGATGCACCCAAATCAGGAGAATAGGGAGAGTTGTGAACGAATTTAAAGACAAAGTCACGTATAGCATCCATAGACACTAAGGATTTGTCTGCAGAAGCAATGTTCTAATGAAACAAGATCCCTTTTGTCAGTTTTCCAGGGCGTTTGATCTTGCCTTTCTTAACTACCTCAGCAATTTAGCATTGTACTCGCCATTAATGTTATGGCCCTTTTAAAGATAATCAATATACACAATGCCTTTTGCAACCTCAAAAATGAGGCCATCATATACTCTGCAGATGAAACGTCATTGAGTTTCTTTGAAGGATGTGACGAGGGATTTTCCGCTGCATGTATTCTCTCTTTCTCTCTGTTATTAAACCAAACACATATCCTGGGTTAGGGAAAGTTCGAGGTAACTAACTAGATCGACTTCAAATAATGTCAGGTTTTCCCATAATGTAATCAGCCTCAGATGTCAGAAGACGTGGCTCCCACCGAGCAGAAACCATCGTCATGCCAAGTTCATTGTGCACAATATTCTCAACTCTCTCATGACATAAGCTAATAGCATTAGCTATTTGATATATAGTCAATCACTTGTCATATTATCGAAACGATCAATGTTTTTCTTGCTGGTTGCCGTTGCTGGACATCCAAATATTCGGTCATCAGCAAGACTCTCCATACGTCTACTATATTCAGCTACCTAAATTTGCATTGTTGATAAATCTGATACTCCACGCCCAAATGCAACAAATATGTCAGTTTGAATGTTCTTGGGAGTTAAACCATTTTTTTTAAGGAAGTTGATAATACAATGATATCACATTTTGTCATTTTCAAGAGAAGTCGCTATTAATTACTTTTGAAGTCTCCTTTGAACAGTCCGATGTGAGCTTAAAAGTAAGTACCGAGCACCTCCAGCTATATTCTAACTTTACAAAAGCCAGATCAGGCCAAACATGGAGTACTGTCTTCATATCTGGACAGGAGCTGCCAAGACATCACTCTCCAGGTTTGATAGTCTTCAAAAGCGCCTCCGAGCCTTTGTGGGTGACGAATTATTCTACTCCATTCCACACCTTTCCAACAGACGGGATGTGACCACCCTCTCGTTGCTCTGATGCTACTTCCATTGAAAGTACTTGGAGAAACTACATTCCCTGGTCCCGAACGAGGCAAACCTACATGGTAAGAACACGCAAATCACCCATATTCATTCCATACTCCACCGGTGCGAAGTGAGTTCCACTAGAAGCCATTTCTTCACGCGAATGACTGTCTTTTGAAATCGACTCGCAACAGGATGTTTTCCAGATCACGACAATCTTAACCTATTCAAGCCTATGTTTAATCGTTGTCTCCATCAACGATTCACACACAAGCCCTCCTAACTTAACAGTCTCCCTCGAAGTCCCACGAGCCTTGTAAAGGGCGAATCCCAATTTTTTAAAAAAATGAAATTATTAATAAGAAGTGTGGAAATTAATGCATGCAACACTTGTAAGTGACAATTATCAGTGGCCATAATTTTGATTATCACCGTTGACACGGGTCAGAAAATGACAAAATACATGTTTATACATATATCTGTGTGGGTGAGTGTTTCTGTATGTGCGTGTGTGTGTGTGTGTGCGCGTGTGTGTGCGCGCGTGCGTGTGTGTGTGAATATATCTACCATTTCTGGCATCATTAGAAAATACCTACCTCTAGAAACGACTGAAAATATTGCTGATAAAAATGTTTTGGGATAGACAGAAAAAATAATGATCAATGCGATATGGTTAGTGAATTTCTGTATTTTAGTCTTCATCAAATATTGCAAGTATTTTGATCCATTATAAAAATGAAATAAGTTTTTGATGCATTATATTTTAGTTTTCTTCGACACAACGAAAAATGTAAGAAATAAAATTAAATATTCTAGACATTTGGTTGTCTTACCTGATGATGTTCTGCGTCAAGTCAGATGTCACTTTGTCGTATTCTCAGATATATAATAAAATTCTGCAATATGATTGCCAATCTTTCACCAATTAGATCGAGGGAGTGAATCTTTAATCTTAACTTTTAATCTCTTCCGGGTAGAGATTAACAGATGTTGTATTTTCTGTTTTTTTCTCTTGATTTTTTAAAATTTCATTTTCTGCAATTATAGTTTAAAGTTGCGTTCCAAATGATTATCTATCAAGCGCATGTGAAAGTTTCCAAGGACAAAAACAATCAGTTTTGAAATGTGTATTCAATCTATAGTTTGCAAAGAAACGTATTGAAAATTTGAATAGTAGATATAGATATATATATATATATATATATATATATATATATATATATATATATATATATATATGTACGTATGTATGTATATATGTATGTATTTCAAACATCAACATATTGTCTTCTTTTGACAGTTTTTCACAAAATACAAGGTTGAAGCAACACTCAATCTATAATGTTATTCAATGAGGTTGTTGAACTTTTTGGTACGGAAATATCATGGCTGAGCTGGGTCGCACACCCAAAGACTAACTCGCTCGTTTCGGAAAACTAAAGTACCCTTGATGAGTAGAGACAGAAGCGATGTTTGTCATTATTGCCCCCCCACTCTCTCTCTCTTTCTATTTATGTCTTTCTATTTCAGCCTTTCAATCTATCTATCTATCTGTCTATCTATCTATCTATCTATCTATCTATCTATTCATTGTTATTAGATAGATAGATAGATAGATAGATAGATAGATAGATAGCAATGAAGTCTTGGTTCCAGGCTATCTTCAGTTTTACTGAAAAGATTCCAGCATTCACATGCATAGACATGGTGTTTACATCCGGAATAATATTTCCATGGCCAGGGAATTGTCTCTCGAGGCCGCTGACTACACTTTCATTTGCTTCCGTCTTTTGCTGTTAAACTCTGTCAGGACTGAAGTATGTTAAACGCAATAGCTGACAGTATAGAAAAGGCACATTCTACCCATCCATTAAACAAAGACCTCTTATCAATAAGGCCACTTTTCTTTTCCAGCTTGCCGATTGCGACTCATTCCGTGATTTTCTTTTTGATGTCCCTTGTAATGACACCTTCATCTTCATAATTGAAAATTGCGCCATTGAGGTTTCTTCCTCAAAGCCGACATGTACACTTTCATCTCTTCTCGGAATTACCAGGAGAAACCTCAATATCCTTTATGGTTCGTGCCAGTATGCTCAGCCACCATAGCCACTATTTTCGGCGACACAAGCATGACATATCTCGTCATAAGTGGTGCCTATTCGTTACAGCTCATAATAAATACAATCGATTCCTCGAAAGAGCTATGTTCTTGTTTGCCGAGAATATGGGGCACCTCATAGCTTCTAACTACTTTGGCTCTGATGTTTAATGCCGTAATTGGGTAATATGCGTAATGTCAATAATACCCACTCTTCAATCAACTTGAGGTGCTATAATCCACTGCTGACAAAACTGAATGCGTTGCCAGTAAATTGTCCTCAAAATCTACTCTTGACTCATATGGAGTATCCCTTCCTACCTTCCAACTTAGAAGTGAATCTCTTTTGAGTGATATGCGAATAACTCCTCTACATGGTTTCTGCTATAATCCCTAACCTTGATCCCTGCAAATATGTCGACTCGATGCTATCCCTGTTATAGTCATGAAGAAATGTGTCCCCGAACTGGTTCTTGTACTCTCTAAATTGTATAATAAATGTCTCGCCAAAGTTGTCATCTGTTGTTACAGTTTTCAAGAACTCTGGTCCGACCCATACATCTATCAGCCTAGTAACTTTCTACCTATTTTGGGGAAACTCCTAGAGGGCCTAATGAAAGCTGAATCGGTTCATCATCACTCATTGCAAGGTCTATTTTCAGACAAGCAGTACGGCTTTCGTTTCTCCAAGGCAACTGCTGAAGTACAGATGATAATTGCTGAAAGAGAGTATCATGCTCTAGATAAAAACGGTGAAACCCGATCTCGAAAGCATTTGACATGGTCAGACATTCAGGTCTACTCCTCATGCTGAAAAGTTACGCTGTCTCCGGACACGTTTTCGGGTTGATCCACTTGATTTCCTATCAAATCCTGAAATGAACCTTATCCTGAACAGCCATTCGTTTAGATCCTTTCGTACTAACACGGGTGCCCACAACCATGACTCTGTTCTTGGTCCTAGGCTGTTTTTAAATTTCATCATCGGTGATATCAGCTCTCAACCTGTATATGGACCGAATATACAGAGACTCAAATTCCGAATTGGTTTACTGTACTGTCCAGTTCGCACTCTCCATTTCATTTGCAAGCACTTAAGTCTCTGTATATTCGGTCCAGGGATCCGTCTCTTTGTAAGCAAAGAGACTGTCTCTTTGGGTTTCACGTTATTAGACTCTAGTGTGTATCATACATTCCCCTCACACTACCCCCAAATAATTTTTTTTGTGTGTGTCCTGTGCATATTCGCGCGGTTTGAATTTTTTTTTCCTTATACCATTAATCATTTCATTTTTTAATGCTTTAATTGTATGAAGGGTGTTTGTGTGAGTCAATATTGATTGCAATAATTGTACCCAGTCGACCCTGATGATCTTGGGAACGAAACCGGTTGGTCTGTTCTGTAAGTGTTTTTCATCTCTTAATTTTTATTTTTCATAATGCCTTTAAGAAATAATTTGTATCTATTCCTTGCAATATTACGGTTCTGTACCTCCAACAATATATATATATATATATATATATATATATATATATATATATATATATATATATATATATATATATATATATATATAGTAGCGGCCATAATATTAGGTTGGTGCAAAAATTAAAAAAAAGTTTTGCCCTCAGAACCAAAATATAGTAAACATGGATTCGTCACTGAAATGAACTGTATCCCATTGTCCGTCAGTCCAAACATGTTCACCCGCATACTCCAGGCGTTCCCTTTGGTTTCGCTTTGCAATGAGAGGCTTCGAAGCTGGAATAACTGCATTTTTTAACCTGCGAGCAACCCTTGTCCTTGGCATCTTATTATTTGTCTCTTCATTAAATTTACGGGCAATTGATGTAGCAGTTTCAAAACGGAGTTTTGTAGATATTCTAACAATACCTGGATCTCTTTGAGATGTTTTTAGAGATCTGCCTGTTTTCGGTTTTGCATCTAACGTTTTATCGGTTTTATACCTGCTAATTACTCGATGAACGACACTTTTAGACCTATGAACAATATCAGAAATTTCTGAAATTCGCTTTATCTTGATAGTTAGCGATAATAAGTTTTTTTCTTCAAAAGAGAGCGTTTTACGTGTAGAATTTGCCATATTGCTTAAAAATAAAGTCCTAATGATAAATGAACTTTTACTTATTGTTGAAAAGCTCCATCGAGTTTTTACCAATATAAATTAAAAGTTTATGCAAATTATTAACATCGTTTCTTAACTTTTGTGCAGTAGCTTATTTCCTTTGTTCCATTTAAACATTATTTAGAAAAAATCTATTATGTAAATTTTTGTAACTGTGCATAATATTTATGCATTACACCCTAATCTTTATTTGGTAAAAATTTCATTGCTAATCATGCATTATTTTTTAAGTAATACATATATTTATATCTTTGTTGTTTCCGTTCCATATGTTATGGCCGCTACTGTATATATATATATATATATATATAAATATATATATATATATATATATATATATATATATATATATATATATACATTTATATATATATATATATATATATATATATATATATATATACATATATATACTATATATATATATATATATATATATATATAATTCATAAATTCATGAATCATTCATAAAAAACCAATATAGAGGTTAATGATTTAAATGGCGAGAATACTTCGTCGCAAACAATCTAAATAAGATCCATCAACCCCAAACCTGTATATGAATGATATGATCCCTGTTTATAAATTACAGTTACATAAGGTCTTTTTAATTTTACAAGCTTTCGTCTGTTCCTACAGACATCATCAGGTTTGGAAGTAGATTTTGTTGTTGTTTTTACTTCTCAGTAATAAGAGGACAACGAAAATAGAAATGTAATCCGAAAAAATGCTATGAGAAATGTGTTATTGTTTTGGAACAGACATATATTTATATTTTTGTTGTTTCCGTTCCATATATTATGGCCGCTACTCTATATATATACACATATATATATATATATAATAAATTAACTGATCTAAAATATGTCGTTTTTTATAGCGAATAAAACATTTTTCAAATCAGTTAATTTATAATATTAATGATATGTAAATTTACATTGAGCACTATTTTGTAAAAATAAAAATATCAATAAAAACACCGGATTATATATTTTACTGTTCTTCACATATGTGTATATATATATATATATATATATATATATATATATATATATATATATATATACTCATAAACTGCTCAGCAATTCTAGATGTAAACTGCGACTTACTTTATTAATCAATTTGAATTTAATCTGCGCATTCATTGTCAGAGCTGACACGTTCTGCACTGATATAAATCAATGTCAGCCTTTTATATCAAATATTGTCGAAATCATCAGCTAATAGCTACGTTGCTAGTTTGAAGCGTTAAAATGAATGCTTAGATATATATAATAAATAGAAATGCTTAATAACTTCATAGTTTAAGTTGATATGATAAATAAAAGTGTTTAATAACATCATTGCTTAGGTAGATATTGATAAATATTAGTTTTAATAAATCCATGGGCTTTCAAAGAAACGTATGAAGTTATTAAGCATCGCTGATAATTACAAAAATGATCAACAGTTGCCACCGAAATTTGAAGAATTTCCTTGGAGATCATTGACGACACCAATGTAGTTATATTACAACAAGTTGATGATTTAAAAAACTGATACTTGTCTTGCGTCAATATTCAATATATAACAAAAATTAATCAATCTTTGTGAATCTATGAAATGTTTGATGTTATTGACACCGAGTAAATGTCGAACAGCAAATATATCGAACCCTAAGTCAATTAATAAAATATATAAGATCGATCACTCGGCTTCATTTAAAAGACATACATGAATAATATATAATGAATTAAGCAATAGAATATGTAAAAGTTTTTTTTTTAGCTATTTTTCATGGACTAATGGCGTGTTCAGACGAAAGGCGATAAATGTCAGACAAAACCTGTCTGGATGCTGGCTTAAACACAACTCAGAGCCTGAAGTCTCAACAACGCGTATGTTGTACTATATTTCGGGATAGTATTATATATGGCTAGATTTTCGATGGTTTAAGTTAAAAAAAATATACAAAGTTAAGTCAAAAAACCTTTCATAATAACATATCTTTTGTCAAGAGTTTAGATATATTTTTACTTTGCAAGTGACAAGAACGTCCTTGGAAGATGATGAGCCATCTGGATGACATACCAAGAGACTCAGACGTGAATTTCTAGACCAAAACAACATTGTTTCGCTTCCGGACCTATTGGCCAGATTTAGTACCTGCACACCCCCATCACTTCTCCAAGCTGAAAATGCGACTCAAAGTTCGCAGTTTTAACACCGCTTCCGAGATCAAGAGGGAAACGCAGAAGGTCCGCTACACTCTTCAGAAAAACGACTTCCAGGCCGGATTCCAAAAGTTACAAGAATGCTGGCACTGGTGTATTGCTGCGCAAGATGACTATTTCGTAGGAGATCATGTTAAACTAACATATATTAGTTGTTTTTTTGGGGGGCGGGGTTACATAATTAAACCGGAAAATATCCTAAAACGTCTTTGGTAATTTTCTTTTTTTAAATTTTGCATTTGGTAATTTAAAACATCTTTGGTGCGTTTTTTTAAATTGAAATGTGGCTGTTGGTGTTGACACATAATACGTGATGCTATTTTTCGAGTTATGAACAAAGTAAAAAGTAAAGACAATAATCATATTTTCAGAAATTTTATTCCACAGTCAATTACAGGTAATTATCGATCATCTCCTCGGTATAGTAGATTGATTTTATCTTCAGCACTCATTACTGTAGCTGGAAAATATAAGAAAGAACAAGTTATAACATTTGAATTAAAGCCATTCACGGTAAACATTAAACATTTATGATTAAGTAAAACTGAAAGCCACAAATGAATTCATTCTCATTGTACATAGAAAAATTTTTACTACAAGAAAGATTTCTACATAGTAGATGTTGTTAAGGGTTCTATCAGGAAAACAATGAACTGCGCAAATCTCTCAACCTTCAAGTGAAGGATATCAATGTCGACATTGAAAGAATCGATAGCAAAGGAGAATACTCGAAAATGTTAAAAAGAATTATTCCTTTTGACGTATAAATTTGATGTTTTTGTAAAGTATTCGCTTAAAGAGAGAAATCGCACGCTTTTCAGACGAGATTTTCGGTGAACATTTTACGCCAACACTTCTTACTCGAAATGAACAATGAAAACCATTGACATGTCATCAAAAACGTACGTATTCTTAAAAATGTTGTATATTCTTAACATATTTCATACCGTCACATATGAATGGAGAGTGTCCTATGAGATCCATCAGAAAAGTTCTTTTTTCCTTTATTCTCTTGGATATAACCGAGCTTAAAGATATGACAGTTTTATTAGGGGACAGGGACAGAATCCCTAGCCAATGCCTTCACAGATGATCTCCTCACCATCCAGTCTATAATTTTAGCAATTCAATGCTGTTCTTTCAAATACTAATAGAATCTTCAGCCAAAAACGACTGACGTCGTCAGTGGCTTCCATGATACCGTAATAAGATATTGAAAATCAATGCACTTATTTAACTAACGTAAAGAAATATAAGTGAAATGAGCAATGCATATAATTGCTGACGATAATTTTATTATGAGGCAGGAAAAAAAAAACCCAAAAAAATGACTTCACTTAACCTCATTGTCATCAAGTTAATATTTGAGTCAAAACAGCTAATTCAAGTACCCTTTCTATACTAATAAATTATCTCCTAAGACTATTATGGTCATCAATGGAATCTGTGATATTGTACTAAGATATCAAACCCTATACAGTTCTATAAAATAACTAAAAATACAACTGAACTGAGAACTGTATAGTTAACAATTGCTGACAATAGACCGTAAATAGTTTCATCATCAACTGAGGATGATAAATTCTCGAGTAAATTTGAGAATGCAATACTTACAGTTCACAGATATGGGGGCAAGCAAAAATTGGAGTGATATGTTGATCACAGTAACTATTACAGTCTATCGAAGTTCCACGCAATACTTTGCACATGATGGCTACAGCTTCACGCACTGAAACAGATCAAAAATATCAAAATATTATTACTTGAAATATTCCTTCAATAAATAAAAGTCTTAGAGTTCCAGTTATTTCCTCCAAACAGAAACCTTCTCCAAAAATCACCATAAATAACAGATATTTGTTTCAATTCAATCACTATTTAACGTCGGAAACAAAACATATAAAAGAGGATTATTGTGCCGATAAGCATTTTGATTTGTTTGTTTATAAAAGAAAAGTGTTTCATAAAACTTTTGTCCTGTATCTTTAGCCTGACACTTTTCTAAGGAAACAACATTTCGTTGCAGGAAATTTACAAAATAACTAGACAATGAAGACATTAAATAATATTATATGACAATTCGCTTTTCGATATTTTAGTTTCAAAATTAGTTGTTACAAATTATTAGAAAGTTATTTATTTGAATATTAATTAAAAGATTTTAAGTTCGTTTTCAACAATATAAACACAAAATATGAGCTGAGAAATTTTTTGAATAATTCATAAAACCAATTTCTTAACACTTAACACTATTTAACAGCGGAAAGATCTTGGCATTTTTCGAAATGTTCAGAATATTAAAGAATATGAGACTGAATTTGCCATTGATTAGACGATATAAACTTGTGTCAGGCTACAGGCTTATTTATCCACGCTATCATACATTACATAAAAGATTAGATTAAGTCCAATAGAAAACAACCGCAAATATCCATCACCCTAAATTAATAATGTTTTTTTGTCTTTTCTATAAATATTTTTATGGTATCATAGCATGACATCTGTTCTTACGAGCTATTTTCAATTTTTAGCCCGACTACATTGATTTAAGCAAGCTACTAGGTTGACTTCTCGTTTACTGTTAAATGGAACCGCCCTTTCTACAATAACAGCCTCTTCACTCGTACTTCCCGACAGTGAAACTCCCTTCCTCTTAATTGCTTCCCTGATAACCATAATCTCATTTACTGCACATTCCCTCTCGTCATTGCTTGCACGTTATGAAACATAATGATGTCGCAAAATTTTATATTTTCGACCAGAAGCAGATTATCATAAGTATCGTTAACCTTGGCGCAACAGATTCTTCTCTTAGATTATACGTCCTGAAAATATATTTTTTATTTTAATCTCCAACTTTTTAACTAATTCACATCAGTGGTGTGTAACGGACACGTAGATCTAAAATTGTTACAATCAGAATTTCAAAATTCGACTAACCACTACGTGTCAGGCTACAGACTTATTGGTCCACGCTCTCATACATGACATCCAAAATTAATGTCATATAGACCAATGGGAAGTGTTCATCTCCCGAAATTAAACTGAGGTTTTAATCTAATCGTTTAGTAATTTTAAAAAAGCATTCTCTGGGAATGGTTTAACATACAGCGGTAAAGAACATTGATTACGAAAGCGTAAAATGTAACTAAGAAACACTTACTTGACACTTTGGTGTAAGGAGTGAAGTCTGAGGAAGAATAAATGGCAACTTTCGGCTCAGCTGAGTCGGTATCGGCAGCCAGTGCCAAGGATATAAGAGTCGCAAAGATGAAAACAATCTTCATGTCTGTAGAATGGCCAGAAAAACTTTTTTTGTTAATAAGAACTTCATTAATAATAGATATATATGTGCAGAAGGAGATAGATAGATAGATAGATAGATAGATAGATAGATAGATAGATAGATAGATAGATAGATAGATAGATAGATAATGGTCAGACTAAGATAGATGAATTCTGTGTTACAGACCCATCGTCAAATCGATAATTAAGAATTAATATACTGTCATTTCTACTTAAATACTTTCGCACAAATACAAGCACACCAATGCGTACATACACAGAAACACTCACAGGATTATTGGTGTATAACATATCCTTCATCACGTTCTACGAGTTTAATATTTGACGGAATTAATTAACCTATCCATAGCTTCCGTCACATGGCTATATAGGAGAGTCGGCTGAAAAGTTCACAGACTGACCAAGATAAAATGTAACCCAATAAGGTGTATTTTTCAACATAATCCATATACTTCTTCCATCGGTGTTGCAATGCTTGGATCACATTTGTTAAGAATCTGTTATCCTGTTGGTCTAAAAATTCACCAACAGCAGATACAACACCATCTCTTTCACTGCGATAGATGTTTCTAGCCATGGGTTTTTTTATGTTGGCGAACACAGTTGATAATTAGATGCACCCAAATCAGGAGAATAGGGAGAGTTGTGAACGAATTTAAAGACAAAGTCACGTATAGCAGCCATAGACACTAAGGATTTGTGTGCAGAAGCATTGTTCTAATGAAACAAGATCCCTTTTGTCAGTTTTCCAGGGCGTTTGATCTTGCCTTTCTTAACTACCTCAGCAATTTAGCCCTTTTAAAGATAATCAATATACACAATGCCTTTTACAACCCCCAAAACTGAGGCCATCATCTTCTCTGCAGATGAAACGTCATTGAGTTTCTTTGAAGGATGTGACGAGGGATTTTCCACTGCATGTATTCTCTCTTTCTCTCTGTGATTAAACCAAACACATATCCTGGGTTAGGGAAAGTTCGAGGTAACTAACTAGATCGACTTCAAATAATGTCAGGTTTTCCCATAATGTAATCAGACTCAGATGTCAGAAGACGTGGCACCTACCGAGCAGAAACCATCGTCATGCCAAGTTCATTGTGCACAATATTCTCAACTCTCTCATGGCATAAGCTAATAGCATTAGCTATTTGATATATAGTCAATCACTTGTCTTGTTATCGAAACGATCAATGTTTTTCTTGCTGGTTGCCATTGCTGGACATCCAAATATTCGGTCATCAGCAAGACTCTCCATACGTCTACTATATTCAGCTACCTAAATTTGCACTGTTGATAAATCTGATACTCCACTCCTAAATGCAACAAATATGTCAGTATGAATGTTCTTGGGAGTTAAACCATTTTTTTCTGAACGAAGTTGATAATACAATGATGTCCCATTTTGTCATTTTCAAGAGAAGTCTCTATTAATTACTTTTGAAGTCTCCTTTGTACAGTCAGATGTGAGCTTAAAAGTAAGTACCGAGCACCTCCAGCAATATTCTACCTTTACAAAAGCCAGATCAGGCCAAACATGGAGTACTGTCTTCATATCTGGACAGGAGCTGCCAAAACATCACTCTCCAGGCTTGATAGAGTTCAAAAGCGCCTCCGAAACCTTGTGTGTGACGAATTATTCTACTCCATTCCACACCTTTCCAACAGACGGGATGTGACCACCCTCTCGTTGCTCTACTGCTACTTCCATGGAAAGTGCTTGGAGAAACTACATTCCCTGGTCCCGACCGAGGCAAACCTACATGGTAAGAACACGCAAATCACCCATATTCTCTCCATACTCCAACCGGTGCGAAGTGAGTTCCACTAGAAGCCATTTCTTCACGCGAACGACTGTCTTTTGAAATCGACTCGCAACAGGATGTTTTCCAGATCACGACAATCTTAACCTATTCAAGACTACGTTTAATCGTTATCTCCATCAACGATACACACACAAGCCCTCCTAACTTAACAGTCTCCCTCGAGTGGCCCACGAGCCTTGTAAAGGGCGAATCACAATTTAAAAAAAAAATGAAATTATTAATAAGAAGTGTGGAAATTAATGCATGCAACACTTGTAAGTGACAATTATCAGCAGCCATAATTTTGATTATCACCGTTAACACGGGTCAGAAAATACCAAAATACATGTTTATACATATATCTGTGTGGGTGAGTGTTGTGTGTGTGTGTGTGTGTGTGTGTGTGTGTGTGTGTGTGTGTGTGTGTGTGTGTGTGTGTGTGTGTGTGTGTATCTACCATTTCTGGCATCATTAGAAAATACCTACCTCTACAATCGACTGAAAATATCGCTGATAAAAACGTTTGGGGATAGACAGAAAAAATTATGATCAATGCGATCTGGTGTGTGAATTTCTGTATTTTACTCTTCATAAAAATTGCAAGTAATTTGATATATTATAAAAATGAAATAAGTTTTTGATGCATTATATTTTAGTTTTCTTTGACACAACGAAAAATGTAAGAAATAAAATTAAATATTCTAGACATTTGGTTGTCTTACCTGATGATGTTCTGCGTCAGGTCAGAGGAATTAATGTCACTTTGTCGTATTCTCAGATATATAATAAAATTCTGCAATATGATTGCCAATCTTTCACCAATCAGATCGAGGGAGTGAATATTTTATCTTAACTTTTAATCTCTTCCGGGTAGAGATTAACAGATGGTGTTTTTTTTTTATTTTTCTCTTGATTTTTTAAAATTTCATTTTCTGCAATTATAGTTTAAAGTTGCGTTCCAAATGATTATCTATCAAGTGCATGTGAAAGTTTCCAAAGACAAAAACAATCAGTTTTGAAATGTGTATTCAATCTGTAGTTTGCAAAGAAACGTATTGAAAATTTGAATAGTAGATATATATGTATATATATATATATATATATATATATATATATATATATATATATATGTATGTATGTATGTATGTATGTATTTCAAACATTAAAATATTGTCTTCTTTTGACAGTTTTTCGCAAAATACAAGGTTCAAGCAAACCTCAATCTATAACGTTATTCAATGACGTTGTTGAACTTTTTGGTGCGGAAACATCATGGCTGAGCTGGGTCGCACACCCAAAGACTAACTCGCTCGTTTCGGAAAACTAAAGTACCCATGATGAGTAGAGACAGAGGCGATGTTTGTCATTATTGCCCCCCACTCTCTCTCTCTCTCTCTCTCTCTTTCTATTTATGTCTTTCTATTTCAGTCTCTCAATCTATCTATCTATCTATTCATTGTTATTAGATAGATAGATAGATAGATAGATAGATAGATAGATAGATAGCAATGAATTCTTGGTTCCAGGCTATCTTCAGTTTTACTGAAAAGACTCCAGCATTCACATGCATAGACATGGTGTTTACATCCGGAATAATATTTCCATGGCCAGGGAATTGTCTCTCGAGGCCGCTGACTACATTTTCATTTGCTTCCGTCTTTTGCTGTTAAACTCTGTCAGTACTGAAGCATGTTAAATGCAATAGCTGACAGTATAGAAATGGCACATTCTACCCATCCATTAAACAAAGACATCTTATCAATGAGACCACTTTTTGTTTCCAGCTTGCTGATTGCGACTCATTCCGTGATTTTCTTTTTGATGTCCCTTGTAATGACATCTTCATCTTCATAATTGAAAATTGCGTCATTGAGGTTTCTTCCTCAAAGCCGACATGTACACTTTCATCTCTTCTCGGAATTACCAGGAAAAACCTCAATATCCTTTATGGTTCATACCAGTATGCTCAGCCACCATAGCACACAGTCACCACTATTTTCGGCCACGCCAGCATGACAGCTCTCGTCATAAGAGGTGCCTATTCGTTACTGCTCATAATAAATTGTTCTTGTTTGCCGAGAGTATGGGGCACCGCATAGCTTCTAACTACTTTGGCTCTGTTGTTTAATGCCGTAATTGGGTAATATGCGTAATGTCAATATTACCCACTCTTCAATCACCTTGAGCTACTATAATCCATTGCTGATAATGCTGAATGCGTTGCCAGTAAATTGTCCTCAAAATCTACTCTTGACTCATATGGAGTATCCCTTCCTACCTTCCAACTTTGAAGTGAATCTCTTTTGAGTGATATGCGTATAACCCCTCTACATGGTTTCTGCTATCATCCCTAACCTTGATCCCTGCAAATATGTCGACTCGATGCTATCCCTGTTATAGTCATTAAGAAATGTGCCCCCGAACTGGTTCTTGTACTCTCTAAATTGTATAATAAATGCCTCGCCAAAGTTGTCATCTGTTGTTACAGTTTTCAAGAACTCTGGTCTGACCCATACATCTATCAGCCTATTAACATTCTACCTATTTTGGGGAAACTCCTAGAGGGCCTAATGAAAGCTGAATCGGTTCATCATCACACATTGCAAGATCTATTCTCAGACAAGCAGTACGGCTTTCGTTTCTCCAAGCAACTACTGATGTACAGATGATAATTGCTGAAAGAGAGTATCATGCTCTAGATAAAAACGGTGAAACCCGATCTCGAAAGCATTTGACATGGTCAGACATTCAGGTCTACTCCTCATGCTGAAAAGTTACGCTGTCTCCGGACACGTTTTCGGGTTGATCCACTTGATTTCCTATCAAATCCTGAAATGAACCTTATCCTGAACGGCCATTCGTTTAGATCCTTTCGTACTAACACGGGTGCCCACAACCATGACTCTGTTCTTGGTCCTACGCTGTTTTTAAATTTCATCATCGATATTCCCGGTGACATCAGCTCTCAACCTGTATATGGACCGAATATACAGAGACTCAAATTCCGAATTGGTTTACTGGACTGTCCAGTTCGCACTTTGCATTTCATTTGCGAGCACTTGAGTCTCTGTATATTCGGTCCAGGGATCCGTCTCTTTGTAAGCAAAGAGACTGTCTCCTTGGGTTTCACGTTATTAGACTCTAGTGTGTATCATACATTCCCCTCACAGTACCCCCAAATAATTTTTTTTTTGTGCTGTGCATATTCGCGCGGTTTGAATTTTTCCCCCCCCTTATACCATTAATCATTTCATTTTTTTAATGCTTTAATTGTATGAAGGGTGTTTGTGTGAGTCAATATTGATTGCAATAATTGTTCCCAGCCGACCCTGATGAGCTTGGGAACGAAACCGGTTGGTCTGTTCTGTAAGTGTTTTTCATCACTTACTTTTTATTTTTCATAATGCCTTTAAGAAATAATTTGTATCTATTCCTTGCAATATTACGGTTCTGTACCTCCAACAATTTAAAACAATATTTTAATTTAACAATATTTTAAACGGAGGTATTCTAAAGATATTATCAAAAAACTTGATAAATTTCTTCTTATTAAGGCAAGATTGAGAAAATTAAAAAAACGATCGTAAATTTCTTCAAGCCTGTATTGAAAATAATGTTTGTCCCTCCTCTTTTCTGTTTAGAATTAGGAGTGCGAAACTTAATCCAGGTCTAAAAATTGAGGAGATTTTCATGAGGGATTCTATTCAGTTTTGTACAAATAGAATCCATCAACTGACCCTTGATCTTATTATTCTTCGTAGAGAATGTTTAACCTACCTTTCATTTTTTGATAGGATTAGGTTTTCTCATTATGTGGGCTCTATTCATTCTAAATGTTTAAGAAAAATATCTACTGACACACATTCTAAGTTGCAGCATTTAATTAGTACACGGTTTGGACATATTGTAGAACCAATTTCGGGAGTTATCGTTAACCTGTCTACTTACGAGCTTTCCGAGCTCGAGTCTAGTATACTTTCCCATGGCCTTGACCACTGTGTTCCATTTGGTGTTTCTGATAAGGAAAATATTTTTTTCCGAATTTGAAGTGTTATCCTCGCAGTTATATAGACTTGTGCCTCGTTCTTCTGACTCACTTTCTAATCTTAAGGCTACTCTGAATAGTCTGGCACATACTTATGCTTTAACTCCTGTAGCCCTTTCTGAGTCTAAGTGGAGTCAACAGCACCGGTCCGTAGTCAGCAGGACTTTAAAAGCAAATAATAACTTGGTTATTACTCGTCCTGATAAAGGGGCTGGTATTGTCCTATTGGACCATTCTGATTATGTCTCCAAAATGCAAAGCATTCTTGGTGACAGTTCAAAATTTCTCCCTCTTGGTCCAGTAGAGACACATGATCGCACAATTCCTATAGAAATTAAATTTCAAAAGAAACTCCTATTTTGGGTCAAACGTGGTTTCATATCCCGTGAGGTCACTGATGGTATTAGACCTGTTGGGTCTATTCGCCCTCGTCTGTATGGTCTTCCGAAGACTCATAAGGATGATGTGCCTCTTCGACCCATCCTGTCCATGTCAGCCTCGTCTCAACATAAGGTCGCGAGTTTTCTTTCAGACCTTCTTGAACCTGTTGTTGAACATTTTAGCTCGTATACAATTAAGGATTCATTTTCATTTGTTCAGGTTATTCGTGATACTCCTTCTAAAAATAAATTTATGTGTTCCTTTGACGTATGTTCTCTGTTTACTTGTGTTCCAGTAATGGAAACTATTGATATCTGCTGTAACATGTTATATCGAAGTGGTTTGTCACCTCCGGATATCCCAGAAAATGTGTTTGTTGAGCTAATGCAATTCGCCACTATGTCTGTGGAGTTTAGCTTTAACAATGTTATGTACAGACAGATTGATGGGGTTGCCATGGGCTCCCCTTTGGGTCCCGCTTTGGCCAACATTTTTGTGGGCTTTTATGAGTCGTCCCTCCTCACTTTTGACAATGCACCGTCTATGTACCGTAGGTATGTGGACGATACATTTTGTCTTTTTAATAGTGAAGTGGAAGCTGATTCCTTTCTCACAGTTATGAACCAACTTCATCCATCTTTAAAATTTACCATCGAAAAGGAGTCCAATTCTTGTCTCTCTTTTCTTGATGCCCTTGTGCATCGAGCTCCTTCTCAATTCCTTACTTCAGTATTTCGCAAACCAACGTTTTCTGGTTTGTATACGCGTTGGGACTCATTTTGTCCCAGAAAGCGTAAAATTAATCTCATCAAGACCTTAACTCATAGGGTCTTGATGATTTGCAGTCAACGATATTTGGATGAAGAATTGGATTTTGTCCGCTGCACGCTATTAAACAATGGATATCCTAGTGATATTCTTCATAGTGTTATGCGTGATAAGATTCTTAATTTTCGAAAGGAAAAACAATATTTAGCTCAGAAATGTCCTATTTACTTGCGGCTTCCATTTATTGGTTCGCGGGGCGAGCTTTTGGCCAGGCGGGTCTTGTCTGTTGTCCATCTGTGCTATTTTTCGGCTCAACTTAGGATTCATTTTGCGACTCGTTCTCCCTTTCCCTCTATGCGTAAGGATCCTCTTCCTCCCCATCATGTTTCTTCCGTGATTTATTCTTTTAAATGTGGTTGCGGTAGCAACTACATAGGAAGGACTTCCCAGCGTTTAGATTGTAGGATCAGGCAGCATGTCCCATTGCGAGTTCTTAATCCGGATAACCGTAAGAGCCAGTTGGTTAATACTTCCGGGTCAGCGATCACAGAACATTTGATAAATTGCAGGGATTGTGCAAAGGATTTCAGTCCGAATTGGTTTACTGTACTGTCCAGTTCGCACTCTCCATTTCATTTGCGAGCTCTTGAGTCTCTTTATATTCGGTCCGGGGATCCGTCTCTTTGTAAGCAAAGAGACTGTCTCTTTGGGCTTCACGTTATTAGACTCTAGTGTGTATCATACATTCCCCTCACACTACCCCCAAATAATTTTTTTTGTGTGTGTCCTGTGCATATTCGTGCGGTTTGAATTTTTTTTTTCCCTTATACCATTAATCATTTCATTTTTTAATGCTTTAATTGTATGAAGGGTGTTTGTGTGAGTCAATATTGATTGCCATAATTGTACCCAGTCGACCCTGATGATCTTGGGAACGAAACCGGTTGGTCTGTTCTGTAAGTGTTTTTCATCTCTTACTTTTTATTTTTCATAATGCCTTTAAGAAATAATTTGTATCTATTCCTTGCCATATTACGGTTCTGTACCTCCAACAATATATATATATATATATATATATATATATATATATATATATATATATATATATATATATATATATATATAGTAGCGGCCATAATATTAGGTTGGTGTAAAATAAAAAAAATGTTTTGCCCTCAGAACCAAAATATAGTAAACATGGATTCGTCACTGAAATGAACTGTATCCCATTGTGCGTCAGTCCAAACATGTTCACCCGCATACTCCAGGCGTTCCCTTTGGTTTCGCTTTGCAATGAGAGGCTTCGAAGCTGGAATAACTGCATTTTTTAACCTGCGAGCAACCCTTGTCCTTGGCATCTTATTATTTGTCTCTTCATTAAATTTACGGGCAATTGATGTAGCAGTTTCAAAACGGATTTTTGTAGATATTCTAACAATACCTAGATCTCTTTGAGATGTTTTTAGAGATCTGCCGGTTTTTGGTTTTGCATCTAACGTTTTATCGGTTTTATACCTGCTAATTACTCGATGAACGACACTTTTAGACCTATGAACAATATCAGAAATTTCTGAAATTCGCTTTATCTTGATAGTTAGCGATAATAAGTTTTATTTCTTCAAAAGAGAGCGTTTTACGTGTAGAATTTGCCATATTGCTTAAAAATAAAGTCCTAATGATAAATGAACTTTTACTTATTGTTGAAAAGCTCCATCGAGTTTTTACCAATATAAATTAAAAGTTTATGCAAATTATTAACATCGTTTCTTAACTTTTGTGCAGTAGCTTATTTCCTTTGTTCCATTTAAACATTATTTAGAAAAAAAATCTATTATGTAAATTTTTGTAACTGTGCATAATATTTATGCATTACACCGTAATCTTTATTTGGTAAAAATTTCATTGCTACTCATGCATTATTTTTTAAGTAATACATATATTTATATCTTTGTTGTTTCCGTTCCATATGTTATGGCCGCTACTGTATATATATATATATATATATATATATATATATACATTTATATATATATATATATATATATATATATATACATTTATATATATATATGTATATATACATATATACATATATATACTATATATATATATATATATATATATATATATATATAATTCATAAATTCATGAATCATTCATAAAAAAACCAATATAGAGGTTAATGATTTAAATGGCGAGAATACTTCGTCGCAAACAATCTAAATAAGATCCATCAACCCCAAACCTGTATATGAATGATATGATCCCTGTTTATAAATTACAGTTGCATAAGGTCTTTTTAATTTTACAAGCTTTCGTCTGTTCCTACAGACATCATCAGGTTTGGAAGTAGATTTTGTTGTTGTTTTTACTTCTCAGTAATAAGAGGACAACGAAAATAGAAATGTAATTCGAAAAAATGCTATGAGAAATGTGTTATTGTTTTGGAACGTACATATATTTATATTTTTGTTGTTTCCGTTCCATATATTATGGCCGCTACTCTATATATATACACATATATATATATATATATATATATATATATATATATATATATATATATATATATATATTTATATATATATAATAAATTAACTGATCTAAAATATGTCGTTTTTTATAGCGAATAAAACATTTTTCAAATCAGTTAATTTATAATATTAATGATATGTAAATTTACATTGATCACTATTTTGTAAAAATAAAAATATCAATAAAAACACCGGATTATATATCTTACTGTTCTTCATATATATATATATATATACTCATAAACAGCTCAGCTATTCTAGATGTAAACTGCGACTTACTTTATTAATCAATTTGAATTTAATCTGCGCATTCATTATCAGAGCTGACACGTTCTGCACTGATATAAATCAATGTCAGCCTTTTATATCAAATATTGTCGAAATCATCAGCTAATAGCTACGTTGCTAGTTTGAAGCGTTAAAATGAATGCTTAGATATATATAATAAATAGAAATGCTTAATAACTTCATAGTTTAAGTTGATATGATCAATAAAAGTGTTTAATAACATCATTGCTTAGGTAGATATTGATAAATATTAGTTTTAATAAATCCATGGGCTTTCAAAGAAACGTATGAAGTTATTAAGCATCGCTGATAATTACAAAAATGATCAACAGTTGCCACCGAAATTTGAAGAATTTCCTTGGAGATCATTGACGACACCAATGTAGTTATATTACAACAAGTTGATGATTTAAAAAAATGATACTTGTCTTGCGTCAATATTTAATATATAACAAAAATTAATCAATCTTTGTGAATCTATGAAATGTTTGATGTTATTGACACCGAGTAAATGTCGAACAGCAAATATATCGAACCCTAAGTCAATTAATAAAATATATAAGATCGATCACTCGGCGTCATTTAAAAGACATACATGAATAATATATAATGAATTAAGCAATACAATATATAAAAGTTTTTTTTTTAGCTATTTTTCATGGACTAATGGCGTGTTCAGACGAAAGGAGATAAATGTCAGACAAAACCTCTCTGGATGCTGGCTTAAACACAACTCAGAGCCTGAAGTCTCGACAACGCGTAGGTTGTACTATATTTCGGGATAGTATTATATATGGCTAGATTTTCGATGGTTTAAGTTAAAAAAAAATTACCAAGATAAGTCAAAAAACCTTTCATAATAACATATCTTTTGTCAAGAGTTTGGATAATTTTTTACTTTGCAAGTGACAAGAACGTCCTTGGAAGTTGACGAGCCATCTGGATGACATGCCAAGAGACTCAGACGTGAATTTCTAGACCAAAACAACATTGTTTCGCTTCCGGACCTATTGGCCAGATTAATGCCTGCTCACCGCCATCACTTCTCCAAGCTAAAAATGCAGCTCAAAGTTCGCAGTTTTAACACCGCTGCCGAGATTAAGAAGGAAACGCAGAAGGTCCGCGACACTCTTCAGAAAAACGACTTCCAGGCCGGATTCCAAAAGTTACAAGAATGCTGGCACTGGTGTATTGCTGCGCAAGATGACTATTTCGTAGGAGATAATGTTAAACTTTAGTAAATATATTAGTTGTTTTTTTAGGGGTTTTTTTGTTTTTTTTTTTTAAATATCCTAAAATGTCTTTGGTAATTTTCTTTTTTTAAATTTTGCATTTGGTAACTTAAAACATCTTTGGTGCGTTTTTTTAAATTGAAATGTGGCTGTTGGTGTTGACACATAATACGTGATGCTATTTTTCGAGTTATGAACAAAGTAAAAAGTAAAGACAAGAATCATATTTTCAGAAATTTTATTCCACAATCAATTACAGAAATTTATTCCACAATCAATTAGAGGTAATTATCGATCATCTCCTCGGTATAGTAGATTGATTTTATCTTCAGCACTCATTACTGTAGCTGGAAAAGATAAGAAAGAACAAGTTATAACATTTGAATTAAAGCCATTCACGGTAACCATTAACATTTATGATTAAGTAAAACTGAAAGCCACAAATGAATTCATTCTCATTGTACATAGAAAAATTTTTACTACAAGAAAGATTTCTACATAGTAGATGTTGTTAAGGGTTCTATCAGGAAAACAATGAACTGCGCAAATCTCTCAACCTTCAAGTGAAGGATATCAATGTCGACATTGAAAGAATCGATAGCAAAGGAGAATACTCGAAAATGATAAAAAGAATTATTCCTTTTGACGTATGAATTTGATGTTTTTGTAAAGTATTCGCTTAAAGAGAGAAATCGCACGCTTTTCAGACGAGATTTTCGGTGAACATTTTACGCCAACACTTCTTACTCGAAATGAACAATGAAAACCATTGACATGTCATCAAAAATGTACGTATTCTTAAAAATGTTGTATATTCTTAACATATTTCATATCGTCACATATGAATGGAGAGTGTCCTGTGACAGACATCTGTAGAGTTCTTTTTTCTTTTTTTTCTTGGATATAACCGAGCTTAAAGACAGTTTTATTAGGGGACAGGAACATAATCCCTAGCCAATGCCTTCACAGACGATCTCCTCACCATCCAGTCTATATTTTTAGCAATTCAATGCAATTCAATGCTGTTCTTTCAAATACTAATAGAATCTTCAGCCCAAAATGACTGACGTCGTCAGTGGCTTCCATGATACCGTAATAAGATATTGAAAATCAATGCACTTATTTAACTAACGTAAAGAAATATAAGTTAAATGAGCAATGCATATAATTGCTGACGATAATTTTATTATGAGGCAGGAAAAAAACCCAGAAAAATGACTTCACTTAACCTCATTGTCATCAAGTTAATATTTGAGTCAAAACAGCTAATTCAAGTACCCTTTCTATACTAATAAATTATCTCCTAAGACTATTATGGTCATCAATGGAATCTGTGATATTGTACTAAGATATCAAACCCTATACAGTTCTATAAAATAACTAAAAATACAACTGAACTGAGAACTGTATAGTTAACAATTGCTTACAATAGACCGTAAATGGTTTCATCATCAACTGAGGATGATAAATTCTCGATCAAAAATTGAGAATGCAATACTTACAGTTCACAGATATGGGGGCAAGCAAAAATTGGTGTGATATGTTGATCACAGTAACTATTACAGTCTATCGAAGTTCCACGCAATACTTTGCACATGATGGCTACAGCTTCACGCACTGAAACAGATCAAAAATATGAAAATATTATTACTTGAAATATTCCTTCAATAAATAAAAGTCTTAGAGTTCCAGTTATTTCCTCCAAACAGAAACCTTCTCCCAAAATCACCATAAATAACAGATATTTGTTTCAATTCAATCACTATTTAACGTCGGAAACAAAACATATAAAAGAGGATTATTGTGCCGATAAGCATTTGTTTGTTTATAAAAGAAAAGTGTTTCATAAAACTTTTGTCCTGTATCTTTAGCCTGACACTTTTCTAAGGAAACAACATTTCGTTGCAGGAAATTTACAAAATAACTAGACAATGAAGACATTAAATAATATTATATGACAATTCGCTTTTCGATATTTTAGTTTCAAAATTAGTTGTTACAAATTGTTAGAAAGTTATTTATTTGAATATTAATTAAATCATTTTAAGTTCGTTTTCAACAATATAAACACAAAATATGAGCTGAGAAATTTTTTGAATAATTCATAAAACCAATTTCTTAACACTATTTAACAGCGGAAAGATCTTGGCATTTTTCGAAATGGTCAGAATATTAAAGAATATGAGACTGAATTTGCCATTGATTAGACGATATAAACTTGTGTCAGGCTACAGGCTTATTTATCCACGCTATCATACATTACATAAAAGATTAGATTAAGTCCAATAGAAAACAACCGCAAATGTCCATCACCCTAAACTAATAATGGATTTTTGTCTTTTCTATAAATATTTTTATGGTATCATAGCATGACATCTGCTCTGACGAGCTATTTTCAATTTTTAGCCCGACTACATTGATTTAAGCAAGCTACTAGGTTGACTTCTCGTTTACTGTTAAATGGAACCGCCCTTTCTACACTAACAACCTCTTCACTCGTACTTCCTGACAGTGAAACTCCCTTCCTCTTAATTGCTTCCCTGATAACCATAATCTCATTTACTGCACATTCCCTCTCGTCATTGCTTGCACGTTATGAAACATAATGATGTCGCAAAATTTTATATTTTCGACCAGAACCAGATTATCATAAGTATCGTTAACCTTGGCGCAACAGATTCTTCTCTTAGATTATACGTCCTGAAAATATATTTTTTATTTTAATCTCCAACTTTTTAACTAATTCACATCAGTGGTGTGTAACGGACACGTAGATCTAAAATTGTTACAATCAGAATTTCAAAATTCCACTAACCACTACGTGTCAGGCTACAGACTTATTGGTCCACGCTCTCATACATGACATCCAAAATTAATGTCATATAGACCAATGGGAAGTGTTCATCTCCCGAAATTAAACTGAGGTTTTAATCTAATCGTTTAGTAATTTTAAAAAAAGCATTCTCTGGGAATGGTTTAACATACAGCGGTAAAGAACATTGATTACGAAAGCGTAAAATTTAACTAAGAAACACTTACTTGACACTTTGGTGTAAGGAGTGAAGTCTGAGGAAGAATAAATGGCAACTTTCGGCTCAGCTGAGTCGGTATCGGCAGCCAGTGCCAAGGATATAAGAGTCGCAAAGATGAAAACAATCTTCATGTCTGTAGAATGGCCAGAAAAACTTTTTTTTTTAATAAGAACTTCATTAATAATAGATATATATGTGCAGAAGGAGATAGATAGATAGATAGATAGATAGATAGATAGATAGATAGATAGATAGATAATGGTCAGACTAAGATAGATGAATTCTGTGTTACAGACCCATCGTCAAATCGATAATTAAGAATTAATATACTGTCATTTCTACTTAAATACTTTCGCACAAATACAAGCACACCAATGCGTACATACACAGAAACACTCACAGGATTATTGGTGTATAACATATCCTTCATCACGTTCTACGAGTTTAATATTTGACGGAATTAATTAACCTATCCATAGCTTCCGTCACATGGCTATATAGGAGAGTCGGCTGAAAAGTTCACAGACTGACCAAGATAAAATGTAACCCAATAAGGTGTATTTTTCAACATAATCCATATACTTCTTCCATCGGTGTTGCAATGCTTGGATCACATTTGTTAAGAATCTGTTATCCTGTTGGTCTAAAAATTCACCAACAGCAGATACAACACCATCACTTTCACTGCGATAGATGTTTCTAGCCATGGGTTTTTTTATTTTGGCGAACACAGTTTTTGTCAGTTTTCCAGGGCGTTTGATCTTGCCTTTCCTAACTACCTCAGCAATTTAGCCCTTTTAAAGATAATCAATATACACAATGCCTTTTGCAACCCCCAAAACTGAGGCCATCATCTTCTCTGCAGATGAAACGTCATTGAGTTTCTTTGAAGGATGTGACGAGGGATTTTCCGCTGCATGTATTCTCTCTTTCTCTCTGTGATTAAACCAAACACATATCCTGGGTTAGGGAAAGTTCGAGGTAACTAACTAGATCGACTTCAAATAATGTCAGGTTTTCCCATAATGTAATCAGCCTCAGATGTCAGAAGACGTGGCACCTACCGAGCAGAAACCATCGTCATGCCAAGTTCATTGTGCACAATATTCTCAACTCTCTCATGACATAAGCTAATAGCATTAGCTATTTGATATATAGTCAATCACTTGTCATGTTATCGAAACGATCAATGTTTTTCTTGCTGGTTGCCGTTGCTGGACATCCAAATATTCGGTCATCAGCAAGACTCACCATACGTCTACTATATTCAGCTACCTAAATTTGCACTGTTGATAAATCTGATACTCCACTCCTAAATGCAACAAATATGTCAGTATGAATGTTCTTGGGAGTTAAACCATTTTTTTCTGAAGGAAGTTGATAATACAATGATGTCCCATTTTGTCATTTTCAAGAGAAGTCTCTATTAATTACTTTTGAAGTCTCCTTTGTACAGTCAGATGTGAGCTTAAAAGTAAGTACCGAGCACCTCCAGCAATATTCTACCTTTACAAAAGCCAGATCAGGCCAAACATGGAGTACTGTCTTCATATCTGGACAGGAGCTGCCAAGACATCACTCTCCAGGCTTGATAGAGTTCAAAAGCGCCTCCGAGACCTTGTGTGTGACGAATTATTCTACTCCATTCCACACCTTTCCAACAGACGGGATGTAACAACCCTCTCGTTGCTCTACTGCTACTTCCATGGAAAGTGCTTGGAGAAACTACATTCCCTGGTCCCGACCGAGGCAAACCTACATGGTAAGAACACGCAAATCACCCATACTCTCCATACTCCAACCGGTGCGAAGTGAGTTCCACTAGAAGCCATTTCTTCACGCGAATGACTGTCTTTTGAAATCGACTCGCAACAGGATGTTTTCCAGATCACGACAATCTTAACCTATTCAAGACTACGTTTAATCGTTATCTCCATCAACGATACACACACAAGCCCTCCTAACTTAACAGTCTCCCTCGAGTGGCCCACGAGCCTTGTAAAGGGCGAATCCCAATTTAAAAAAAAAATGAAATTATTAATAAGAAGTGTGGAAATTAATGCATGCAACACTTGTAAGTGACAATTATCAGCAGCCATAATTTTGATTATCACCGTTGACACGGGTCAGAAAATACCAAAATACATGTTTATACATATATCTGTGTGGGTGAGTGTTGTGTGTGTGTGTGTGTGTGTGTGTGTGTGTGTGTGTGTGTGTGTGTGTGTGTGTGTGTGTATCTACCATTTCTGGCATCATTAGAAAATACCTACCTCTACAATCGACTGAAAATATCGCTGATAAAAACGTTTGGGGATAGACAGAAAAAATTATGATCAATGCGATCTGGTGCATGAATTTCTGTATTTTACTCTTCATAAAAATTGCAAGTAATTTGATGTATTATAAAAATGAAATAAGTTTTTGATGCATTATATTTTAGTTTTCTTTGACACAACGAAAAATGTAAGAAATAAAATTAAATATTCTAGACATTTGGTTGTCTTACCTGATGATGTTCTGCGTCAGGTCAGAGGAATTAATGTCACTTTGTCGTATTCTCAGATATATAATAAAATTCTGCAATATGATTGCCAATCTTTCACCAATCAGATCGAGGGAGTGAATATTTTATCTTAACTTTTAATCTCTTCCGGGTAGAGATTAACAGATGGTGTTTTTTTTTTATTTTTCTCTTGATTTTTTAAAATTTCATTTTCTGCAATTATAGTTTAAAGTTGCGTTCCAAATGATTATCTATCAAGTGCATGTGAAAGTTTCCAAAGACAAAAACAATCAGTTTTGAAATGTGTATTCAATCTGTAGTTTGCAAAGAAACGTATTGAAAATTTGAATAGTAGATATATATGTATATATATATATATATATATATATATATATATATATATATATATATATATATATATATATATATATATATATGTATGTATGTATGTATGTATGTATTTCAAACATCAAAATATTGTCTTCTTTTGACAGTTTTTCGCAAAACACAAGGTTCAAGCAAACCTCAATCTATAACGTTATTCAATGAGGTTGTTGAACTTTTTGGTGCGGAAACATCATGGCTGAGCTGGGTCGCACACCCAAAGACTAACTCGCTCGTTTCGGAAAACTAAAGTACCCATGATGAGTAGAGACAGAGGCGATGTTTGTCATTATTGCCCCCCACTCTCTCTCTCTCTCTCTCTCTTTCTATTTATGTCTTTCTATTTCAGTCTCTCAATCTATCTATCTATTCATTGTTATTAGATAGATAGATAGATAGATAGATAGATAGCAATGAATTCTTGGTTCCAGGCTATCTTCAGTTTTACTGAAAAGACTCCAGCATTCACATGCATAGACATGGTGTTTACATCCGGAATAATATTTCCATGGCCAGGGAATTGTCTCTCGAGGCCGCTGACTACATTTTCATTTGCTTCCGTCTTTTGCTGTTAAACTCTGTCAGTACTGAAGCATGTTAAATGCAATAGCTGACAGTATAGAAATGGCACATTCTACCCATCCATTAAACAAAGACCTCTTATCAATAAGACCACTTTTTGTTTCCAGCTTGCTGATTGCGACTCATTCCGTGATTTTCTTTTTGATGTCCCTTGTAATGACATCTTCATCTTCATAATTGAAAATTGCGTCATTGAGGTTTCTTCCTCAAAGCCGACATGTACACTTTCATCTCTTCTCGGAATTACCAGGAGAAACCTCAATATCCTTTATGGTTCATACCAGTATGCTCAGCCACCATAGCACACAGTCACCACTATTTTCGGCCACGCCAGCATGACAGCTCTCGTCATAAGAGGTGCCTATTCGTTACTGCTCATAATAAATTGTTCTTGTTTGCCGAGAGTATGGGGCACCGCATAGCTTCTAACTACTTTGGCTCTGTTGTTTAATGCCGTAATTGGGTAATATGCGTAATGTCAATATTACCCACTCTTCAATCACCTTGAGCTACTATAATCCATTGCTGATAATGCTGAATGCGTTGCCAGTAAATTGTCCTCAAAATCTACTCTTGACTCATATGGAGTATCCCTTCCTACCTTCCAACTTTGAAGTGAATCTCTTTTGAGTGATATGCGTATAACCCCTCTACATGGTTTCTGCTATCATCCCTAACCTTGATCCCTGCAAATATGTCGACTCGATGCTATCCCTGTTATAGTCATTAAGAAATGTGCCCCCGAACTGGTTCTTGTACTCTCTAAATTGTATAATAAATGCCTCGCCAAAGTTGTCATCTGTTGTTACAGTTTTCAAGAACTCTGGTCTGACCCATACATCTATCAGCCTATTAACATTCTACCTATTTTGGGGAAACTCCTAGAGGGCCTAATGAAAGCTGAATCGGTTCATCATCACACATTGCAAGATCTATTCTCAGACAAGCAGTACGGCTTTCGTTTCTCCAAGCAACTACTGATGTACAGATGATAATTGCTGAAAGAGAGTATCATGCTCTAGATAAAAACGGTGAAACCCGATCTCGAAAGCATTTGACATGGTCAGACATTCAGGTCTACTCCTCATGCTGAAAAGTTACGCTGTCTCCGGACACATTTACTGTACTGTCCAGTTCGCACTTTGCATTTCATTTGCGAGCACTTGAGTCTCTGTATATTCGGTCCAGGGATCCGTCTCTTTGTAAGCAAAGAGACTGTCTCCTTGGGTTTCACGTTATTAGACTCTAGTGTGTATCATACATTCCCCTCACAGTACCCCCAAATAATTTTTTTTTTGTGCTGTGCATATTCGCGCGGTTTGAATTTTTTCCCCCCCTTATACCATTAATCATTTCATTTTTAATGCTTTAATTGTATGAAGGGTGTTTGTGTGAGTCAATATTGATTGCAATAATTGTACCCAGTCGACCCTGATGATCTTGGGAACGAAACCGGTTGGTCTGTTCTGTAAGTGTTTTTCATCTCTTACTTTTTATTTTTCATAATGCCTTTAAGAAATAATTTGTATCTATTCCTTGCCATATTACGGTTCTGTACCTCCAACAATATATATATATATATATATATATATATATATATATATATATATATATATATATATATATATATATATATATATATATATATAGTAGCGGCCATAATATTAGGTTGGTGCAAAAATAAAAAAAATGTTTTGCCCTCAGAACCAAAATATAGTAAACATGGATTCGTCACTGAAATGAACTGTATCCCATTGTGCGTCAGTCCAAACATGTTCACCCGCATACTCCAGGCGTTCCCTTTGGTTTCGCTTTGCAATGAGAGGCTTCGAAGCTGGAATAACTGCATTTTTTAACCTGCGAGCAACCCTTGTCCTTGACATCTTATTATTTGTCGCTTCATTAAATTTACGGGCAATTGATGTAGCACTTTCAAAACGGAGTTTTGTAGATATTCTAACAATACCTAGATCTCTTTGAGATGTTTTTAGAGATCTGCCGGTTTTTGGTTTTGCATCTAACGTTTTATCGGTTTTATACCTGCTAATTACTCGATGAACGACACTTTTAAACCTATGAACAATATCAGAAATTTCTGAAATTCGCTTTATCTTGATAGTTAGCGATAATAAGTTTTATTTCTTCAAAAGAGAGCGTTTTACGTGTAGAATTTGCCATATTGCTTAAAAATAAAGTCCTAATGATAAATGAACTTTTACTTATTGTTGAAAAGCTCCATCGAGTTTTTACCAATATAAATTAAAAGTTTATGCAAATTATTAACATCGTTTCTTAACTTTTGTGCAGTAGCTTATTTCCTTTGTTCCATTTAAACATTATTTAGAAAAAATCGATTATGTAAATTTTTGTAACTGTGCATAATATTTATGCATTACACCCTAATCTTTATTTGGTAAAAATTTCATTGCTAATCATGCATTATTTTTTAAGTAATACATATATTTATATCTTTGTTGTTTCCGTTCCATATGTTATGGCCGCTACTGTATATATATATATATATATATATATATATATATATATATATATATATATATATATATATATATATACATTTATATATATATATATATATATATATATATATATATATATACATATATACATATATATACTATATATATATATATATATATATATATATATAATTCATAAATTCATGAATCATTCATAAAAAACCAATATAGAGGTTAATGATTTAAATGGCGAGAATACTTCGTCGCAAACAATCTAAATAAGATCCATCAACCCCAAACCTGTATATGAATGATATGATCCCTGTTTATAAATTACAGTTGCATAAGGTCTTTTTAATTTTACAAGCTTTCGTCTGTTCCTACAGACATCATCAGGTTTGGAAGTAGATTTTGTTGTTGTTTTTACTTCTCAGTAATAAGAGGACAACGAAAATAGAAATGTAATCCGAAAAAATGCTATGAGAAATGTGTTATTGTTTTGGAACGTACATATATTTATATTTTTGTTGTTTCCGTTCCATATATTATGGCCGCTACTCTATATATATATACATATATACACATATATATATATATATATATATATATATATATATATATATATATATATATATATATATAATAAATTAACTGATCTAAAATATGTCGTTTTTTATAGCGAATAAAACATTTTTCAAATCAGATAATTTATAATATTAATGATATGTAAATTTACATTGAGCACTATTTTGTAAAAATAAAAATATCAATAAAAACACCGGATTATATATTTTACTGTTCTTCACATATGTATATATATATATATATATATATATATATATATATATATATATATATATATATATATATATATATATATATATGTATATATATATATATATATATATATACTCATAAACAGCTCAGCAATTCTAGATGTAAACTGCGACTTACTTTATTAATCAATTTGAATTTAATCTGCGCATTCATTGTCCGAGCTGACACGTTCTGCACTGCAATATTGTCGAAATCATCAGCTAATAGCTACGTTGCTAGTTTGAAGCGTTAAAATGAATGCTTAGATATATATAATAAATAGAAATGCTTAATAACTTCATAGTTTAAGTTGATATGATAAACAAAAGTGTTTAATAACATCATTGCTTAGGTAGATATTGATAAATATTAGTTTTAATAAATCCATGGGCTTTCAAAGAAATGTATGAAGTTATTAACCATCGCTGATAATTACAAAAATGATCAACAGTTGCCACCGAAATTTGAAGAATTTCCTTGGAGATCATTGACGACACCAATGTAGTTATATTACAACAAGTTGATGATTTAAAAAACTGATACTTGTCTTGCGTCAATATTCAATATATAACAAAAATTAATCAATCTTTGTGAATCTATGAAATGTTTGATGTTATTGACACCGATTAATGTCGAGCAGCAAATATATCGAACCCTAAGTCAATTAATAAAATATATAAGATCGATCACTCGGCGTCATTTAAAAGACATACATGAATAATATATAATGAATTAAGCAATAGAATATGTAAAAGTTTTTTTTTTAGCTATTTTTCATGGACTAATGGCGTGTTCAGACGAAAGGCGATAAATGTCAGACAAAACCTGTCTGGATGCTGGCTTAAACACAACTCAGAGCCTGAAGTCTCAACAACGCGTATGTTGTACTATATTTCGGGATAGTATTATATATGGCTAGATTTTCGATGGTTTAAGTTAAAAAAAAAATACAAAGTTAAGTCAAAAAACCTTTCATAATAACATATCTTTTGTCAAGAGTTTAGATATATTTTTACTTTGCAAGTGACAAGAACGTCCTTGGAAGATGATGAGCCATCTGGATGACATACCAAGAGACTCAGACGTGAATTTCTAGACCAAAACAACATTGTTTCGCTTCCGGACCTATTGGCCAGATTTAGTACCTGCACACCCCCATCACTTCTCCAAGCTGAAAATGCGACTCAAAGTTCGCAGTTTTAACACCGCTTCCGAGATCAAGAGGGAAACGCAGAAGGTCCGCTACACTCTTCAGAAAAACGACTTCCAGGCCGGATTCCAAAAGTTACAAGAACGCTGGCACTGGTGTATTGCTGCGCAAGATGACTATTTCGTAGGAGATCATGTTAAACTAACATATATTAGTTGTTTTTTGGGGGGGCGGGGTTACATAATTAAACCGGAAAATATCCTAAAACGTCTTTGGTAATTTTCTTTTTTTAAATTTTGCATTTGGTAATTTAAAACATCTTTGGTGCGTTTTTTTAAATTGAAATGTGGCTGTTGGTGTTGACACATAATACGTGATGCTATTTTTCGAGTTATGAACAAAGTAAAAAGTAAAGACAAGAATCATATTTTCAGAAATTTTATTCCACAGTCAATTACAGGTAATTATCGATCATCTCCTCGGTATAGTAGATTGATTTTATCTTCAGCACTCATTACTGTAGCTGGAAAATATAAGAAAGAACAAGTTATAACATTTGAATTAAAGCCATTCACGGTAAACATTAAACATTTATGATTAAGTAAAAATGAAAGCCACAAATGAATTCATTCTAATTGTACATAGAAAAATTTTTACTACAAGAAAGATTTCTACATAGTAGATGTTGTTAAGTGTTCTATCAGGAAAACAATGAACTGCGCAAATCTCTCAACCTTTAAGTGAAGGATATCAATGTCGACATTGAAAGAATCGATAGCAAAGGAGAATACTCGAAAATGTTAAAAAGAATCATTCCTTTTGACGTATGAATTTGATTTTTTGTAAAGTATTCGCTTAAAGAGAGAAATCGCACGCTTTTCAGACGAGATTTTCGGTGAACATTTTACGCCAACACTTCTTACTCGAAGTGAACAATGAAAACCGTTGATATGTCATCAAAAATGTACGTATTCTTAAAAATGTTGTATATTCTTAACATATTTCATATCGTCACATATGAATGGAGAGTGTCCTATGAGATCCATCAGAAAAGTTCTTTTTTCATTTATTCTCTTGGATATAACCGAGCTTAAAGATATGACAGTTTTATTAGGGGACAGGGACAGAATCCCTAGCCAATGCCTTCACAGATGATCTCCTCACCATCCAGTCTATAATTTTAGCAATTCAATGCTGTTCTTTCAAATACTAATAGAATCTTCAGCCAAAAACGACTGACGTCGTCAGTGGCTTCCATGATACCGTAATAAGATATTGAAAATCAATGCACTTATTTAACTAACGTAAAGAAATATAAGTGAAATGAGCAATGCATATAATTGCTGACGATAATTTTATTATGGAGCAGGAAAAAAAACCCAGAAAAATGACTTCACTTAACCTCATTGTCATCAAGTTAATATTTGAGTCAAAACAGCTAATTCAAGTACCCTTTCTATACTAATAAATTATCTCCTAAGACTATTATGGTCATCAATGGAATCTGTGATATTGTACTAAGATATCAAACCCTATACAGTTCTATAAAATAACTAAAAATACAACTGAACTGAGAACTGTATAGTTAACAATTGCTTACAATAGACCGTAAATGGTTTCATCATCAACTGAGGATGATAAATTCTCGATCAAAAATTGAGAATGCAATACTTACAGTTCACAGATATGGGGGCAAGCAAAAATTGGTGTGATATGTTGATCACAGTAACTATTACAGTCTATCGAAGTTCCACGCAATACTTTGCACATGATGGCTACAGCTTCACGAACTGAAACAGATCAAAAATATGAAAATATTATTACTTGAAATATTCCTTCAATAAATAAAAGTCTTAGAGTTCCAGTTATTTCCTCCAAACAGAAACCTTCTCCCAAAATCACCATAAATAACAGATATTTGTTTCAATTCAATCACTATTTAACGTCGGAAACAAAACATATAAAAGAGGATTATTGTGCCGATAAGCATTTTGATTTGTTTGTTTATAAAAGAAAAGTGTTTCATAAAACTTTTGTCCTGTATCTTTAGCCTGACACTTTTCTAAGGAAACAACATTTCGTTGCAGGAAATTTACAAAATAACTAGACAATGAAGACATTAAATAATATTATATGACAATTCGCTTTTCGATATTTTAGTTTCAAAATTAGTTGTTACAAATTATTAGAAAATTATTTATTTGAATATTAATTAAATCATTTTAAGTTCGTTTTCAACAATATAAACACAAAATATGCCCTGAGATATCTTTTGAATAATTCACAAAACCAATTTCTTAACACTATTTAACAGCGGAAAGATCTTGGCATTTTTCGAAATGGTCAGAATATTAAAGAATATGAGACTGAATTTGCCATTGATTAGACGATATAAACTTGTGTCAGGCTACAGGCTTATTTATCCACGCTATCATACATTACATAAAAGATTAGATTAAGTCTAATAGAAAACAACCGCAAATGTCCATCACCCTAAATTAATAATGGATTTTTGTCTTTTCTATAAATATTTTTATGGTATCATAGCATGACATCTGCTCTGACGAGCTATTTTCAATTTTTGCCCCGACTACATTGATTTAAGCAAGCTACTAGGTTGACTTCTCGTTTACTGTTAGATGGAACCGCCCTTTCTACACTAACAGCCTCTTCACTCGTACTTCCCGACAGTGAAACTCCCTTCCTCTTACTTGCTTCCCTGATAACCATAATCTCATTTACTGCACATTCCCTCTCGTCATTGCTTGCACGTTATGAAACTTAATGATGTCGCAAAATTTTATTTTTTCGACCAGAAGCAGATTATCATAAGTATCGTTAACCTTGGCGCAACAGATTATTCTCTTAGATTATGCGTTCCGAAAATATATTTTTTATTTTAATCTCCAACTTTTTAACTAATTCACATCAGTGCTCTGTAACGGACACGTAGATCTAAAATTGTTACAATCAGAATTTCAAAATTCGACTAACCACTACGTGTCAGGCTACAGACTTATTGGTCCACGCTCTCATACATGACATCCAAAATTAATGTCATATAGACCAATGGGAAGGGTTCATCTCCCGAAATTAAACTGAGGTTTTAATCTAATCGTTTAGTAATTTTAAAAAAGCATTCTCTTGGAATGGTTTAACATACAGCGGTAAAGAACATTGATTACGAAAGCGTAAAATTTAACTAAGAAACACTTACTTGACACTTTGGTGTAAGGAGTGAAGTCTGAGGAAGAATAAATGGCAACTTTCGGCTCAGCTGAGTCGGTATCGGCAGCCAGTGCAAAGGATATAAGAGTCGCAAAGAGGAAAACAAGCTTCATGTCTGTAGAATGGCAAGAAAAACTTTTTTAATAAGAACTTATTCATTAATAATAGATATATATGTGCAGAAGGAGATAGATAGATAGATAGATAGATAGATAGATAGATAGATAGATAGATAATAATCAGACTAAGATAGATGAATTCTGTGTTAAAGACCCATCGTCAAATCGATAATTAAGAATTAATATACTGTCATGTCTACTTAAATACATTCGCACAAATACAAACACACCAATGCGTACATACACAGAAACACTCACAGGATTATTTGTGTATAACATATCCTTCATCACGTTCTACGAGTTTAATATTTGACGGAATTAATTAACCTATCCATCGCTTCCTTCACGTGGCTATATACGAGAGTCGGCTGAAAAGTTCACAGACAGACCAATATAAAATGTAACCCAATGAGGAGTATTTTTCAATATAATCCATATACTTCTTCCATCGGTGTTGCAATGCTTGGATCACATTTGTTAAGAATCTGTTATCCTGTTGGTCTAAAAATTCATCAACAGCAGATACAACATCATCTCTTTCACTGCGATAGATGTTTCTAGCCATGGGTTTTTTTTATGTTGGCGAACACAGTTGATAATTAGATGCACCCAAATCAGGAGAATAGGGAGAGTTGTGAACGAATTTAAAGATACAGTCACGTATAGCATCCATAGACACTAAGGATTTGTCTGCAGAAGCATTGTTCTAATGAAACAAGATCCCTTTGTCAGTTTTCCAGGGCGTTTGATCTTGCCTTTCTTAACTAGCTCAGCAATTTAGCATTGTACTCGCCATTAATGTTATGGCCCTTTTAAAGATAATCAATATACACAATGCCTTTTGCAACCCCAAAAATGAGGCCATCATCTTCTCTGCAGATGAAACGTCATTGAGTTTCTTTGAAGGATGTGACGTGGGATTTTCCGCTGCATGTATTCTCTCTTTCTCTCTGTGATTAAACCAAACACATATCCTGGGTTAGGGAAAGTTCGAGGTAACTAACTAGATCGACTTCAAATAATGTCAGGTTTTCCCATAATGTAATCAGCCTCAGATGTCAGAAGACGTGGCTCCCACCGAGCAGAAACCATCGTCATGCCAAGTTCATTGTGCACAATATTCTCAACTCTCTCATGGCATAAGCTAACAGCATTAGCTATTTGATATATAGTCAATCACTTGTCATGTTATCGAAACGATCAATGTTTTTCTTGCTGGTTGCCGTTGCTGGACATCCAAATATTCGGTCATCAGCAAGACTCACCATACGTCTACTATATTCAGCTACCTAAATTTGCACTGTTGATAAATCTGATACTCCACTCCTAAATGCAACAAATATGTCAGTATGTATGTTCTTGGGAGTTAAACCATTTTTTTCTGAAGGAAGTTGATAATACAATGATGTCACATTTTGTCATTTTCAAAAGAAGTCGCTATTAATTACTTTTGAAGTCTCCTTTGAACAGTCCGATGTGAGCTTAAAAGTAAGTACCGAGCACCTCCAGCTATATTCTAACTTTACAAAAGCCAGATCAGGCCAAACATGGAGTACTGTCTTCATATCTGGACAGGAGCTGCCAAGACATCACTCTCCAGGCTTGATAGTGTTCAAAAGCGCCTCCGAGCCCTTGTGGGTGACGAATTATTCTACTCCATTCCACACCTTTCCTACAGACGGGATGTGACCACCCTCTCGTTGCTCTGATGCTACTTCCATGGCAAGTACTTGGAGAAACTACATTCCCTGGTCCCGACCAAGGCAAACCTACATGGTAAGAACACGCAAATCGTCCATATTCATTCCATACTCCACCGGTGCGAAGTGAGTTCCACTAGAAGCCATTTCTTCACGCGAATGACTGTCTTTTAAAAACGACTCGCAACATGATGTTTTCCAGATCACGACAATCTTAACCTATTCAAACCTATGTATAATCGTTGTCTCCATCAACGATTCACACACAAGCCGTCCTAACTTAACAGTCTCCCTCGAAGGCCCACGAGCCTTGTAAAGGGCGAATCCCAATTTTTTAAAAAAATGAATTTATTAATAAGAAATGTGGAAATTAATGCTTGCAACACTTGTAAGTGACAATTATCCGTGGCCATAATTTTGATTATCACCATTGACACGGGTCAGAAAATGACAAAATACATGTTTATACATATATCTGTGTGGGTGAGGGTTTGTGTGTGTGCGTGTGTGTGCGCGGGTGTGTGTGCGCGGGTGTGTGTGCGCGCGTGCGTGTGTGTGTGCATATATCTACCATTTCTGGCATCATTAGAAAATACCTACCTCTACAAACGACTGAAAATATTGCTGATAAAAATGTTTTGGGATAGACAGAAAAAATGATGATCAATGCGATATGGTTAGTGAATTTCTGTATTTTAGTCTTCATCAAATATTGCAAGTATTTTGATCCATTATAAAAATGAAATAAGTTTTTGATTCATTATATTTTAGTTTTCTTCGACACAACGAAAAATGTAAGAAATAAAATTAAATATTCTAGACATTTGGTTGTCTTACCTGATGATGTTCTGCGTCAGGTCAGAGGAATTAATGTCACTTTGTCGTATTCTCAGATATATAATAAAATTCTGCAATATGATTGGCCAATCTTTCGCCAATCAGATCGAGGGAGTGAATCTTTAATCTTAACTTTTAATCTCTTCCGGGTAGAGATTAACAGATGTTGTATTTTCTTTTTTTTTCTCTTGATTTTTTAAAATTTCATTTTCTGCAATTATAGTTTAAAGTTGCGTTCCAAATGATTATCTATCAAGTGCATGTGAAAGTTTCCAAAGACAAAAACAATCAGTTTTGAAATGTGTATTCAGTCTATAGTTTGCAAAGAAACGTATTGAAAATTTGAATAGTAGATATATATATATATATATATATATATATATATATATATATATATATATATATATATATATATATATATATATATATATATATATGTATGTATGTATGTATGTATGTATGTATATATGTATGTATTTCAAACATCAAAATATTGTCTTCTTTTGACAGTTTTTCACAAAATACAAGGTTGAAGCAACACTCAATCTATAATGTTATTCAATGAGGTTGTTGAACTTTTTGGTACGGAAATATCATGGTTGAGCTGGGTCGCACACCCAAAGACTAACTCGCTCGTTTCGGAAAACTAAAGTACCCTTGATGAGTAGAGACAGAAGCGATGTTTGTCATTATTGCACCCCCCTACTCTCTCTCTCTTTCTATTGATGTCTTTCTATTTCAGCCTCTCAATCTATCTATCTATCTATCTATCTATCTATCTATCTATCTATTCATTGTTATTAGATAGATAGATAGATAGATAGATAGATAGATAGATAGATAGATAGATAGATAGATAGATAGCAATGAAGTCTTGGTTCCAGGCTATCTTCAGTTTTACTGGAAAGATTCCAGCATTCACATGCATAGACATGGTGTTTACATCCGGAATAATATTTCCATGGCCAGGGAATTGTCTCTCGAGGCTGCTGACTACACTTTCATTTGCTTCCGTCTTTTGCTGTTAAACTCTGTCAGGACTGAAGTATGTTAAACGCAATAGCTGACAGTATAGAAAAGGCACATTCTACCCATCCATTAAACAAAGACCTCTTATCAATAAGGCCACTTTTCTTTTCCAGCTTGCCGATTGCGACTCATTCCGTGATTTTCTTTTTGATGTCCCTTGTAATGACATCTTCATCTTCATAATTGAAAATTGCGTCATTGAGGTTTCTTCCTCAAAGCCGACATGTACACTTTCATCTCTTCTCGGAATTACCAGGAGAAACCTCAATATCCTTTATGGTTCGTGCCAGTATGCTCAGCCACCATAGCCACTATTCTCGGCGACACAAGCATGACAGATCTCGTCATAAGAGGTGCCTATTCGTTACTGCTCATAATAAATACAATCGATTCCTCGAAAGAGCTATGTTCTTGTTTGCCGAGAATATGGGGCACCGCATAGCTTCTAACTACTTTGGCTCTGATGTTTAATGCCGTAATTGGGTAATATGCGTAATGTCAATATTACCCACTCTTCAATCAACTTGAGGTGCTATAATCCACTGCTGACAAAACTGAATGCGTTGCCAGTAAATTGTCCTCAAAATCTACTCTTGACTCATATGGAGTCTCCCTTCTTACCTTCCAACTTAGAAGTGAACCTATTTTGAGAGATATGCGTATAACTTCACTACATGGTTTCTGATATAATCCCTAACCTTGATCCCAGCAAATATGTCGACTCGATGCTATCCCTGTTATAGTCATTAAGAAATGTGCCCCCGAACTGGTTCTTGTACTCTCTAAATTGTATAATAAATGTCTCGCCAAAGTTGTCATCTGTTGTTACAGTTTTCAAGAACTCTGGTCCGACCCATACATCTATCAGCCTAGTAACATTCTACCTATTTTGGGGAAACTTCTAGAGTGCCTAATGAAAGCTGAATCGGTTCATCATCACACATTGCAAAATCTATTCTCAGACAAGCAGTACGGCTTTCGTTTCTCCAAGGCAACTGCTGAAGTACAGATGATAATTGCTGAAAGAGAGTATCATGCTCTAGATAAAAACGGTGAAACCTGATCTCGAAAGCATTTGACATGGTCAGACATTCAGGTCTACTCCTCATGCTGAAAAGTTACGCTGTCTCCGGACACGTTTTCGGGTTGATCCACATAATTTCCTATCAAATCCTGAAATGAACCTTATCCTGAACGGCCATTCGTTTAGATCCTTTCGTACTAACACGGGTGCCCACAACCATGACTCTGTTCTTGGTCCTAGGCTGTTTTTAAATTTCATCATCGATATTCCCGGTGACATCAGCTCTCAACCTGTATATGGACCGAATATACAGAGACTCAAATTCCGAATTGGTTTACTGTACTGTCCAGTTCGCACTCTGCATTTCATTTGCGAGCACTTGAGTCTCTGTATATTCGGTCCAGGGATCCGTCTCTTTGTAAGCAGAGAGACTGTCTCCTTTGGTTTCACGTTATTAGACTCTAGTGTGTATCATACATTCCCCTCACAGTACCCCCAAATAATTTTTTTTTTTGTGCTGTGCATATTCGCGCGGTTTGAATTTTTTTTTCCCCCCTTATACCATTAATCATTTCATTTTTTTAATGCTTTAATTGTATGAAGGGTGTTTGTGTGAGTCAATATTGATTTCAATAATTGTTCCCAGTCGACCCTGATGAGCTTGGGAACGAAACCGGTTGGTCTGTTCTGTAAGTGTTTTTCATTACTTACTTTTTATTTTTCATAATGCCTTTAAGAAATAATTTGTATCTATTCCTTGCAATATTACGGTTCTGTACCTCCAACAATTTAAAACAATATTTTAATTTAACAATATTTTAAACGGAGGTATTCTAAAGATATTATCAAAAAACTTGATAAATTTCTTCTTATTAAGGCAAGATTGAGAAAATTAAAAAAACGATCGTAAATTTCTTCAAGCCTGTATTGAAAATAATGTTTGTCCCTCCTCTTTTCTGTTTAGAATTAGGAGTACGAAACTTAATCCAGGTCTAAAAATTGAGGAGATTTTCATGAGGGATTCTATTCAGTTTTGTACAAATAGAATCCATCAACTGACCCTTGATCTTATTATTCTTCGTAGAGAATGTTTAACCTACCTTTCATTTTTTGATAGGATTAGGTATTCTCATTATGTGGGCTCTATTCATTCTAAATGTTTAAGAAAAATATCTACTGACACACATTCTAAGTTGCAGCATTTAATTAGTAAACGGTTTGGACATATTGTAGAACCAATTTCGGGAGTTATCGTTAACCTGTCTACTTACGAGCTTTCCGAGCTCGAGTCTAGTATACTTTCCCATGGCCTTGACCACTGTGTTCCATTTGGTGTTTCTGATAAGGAAAATATTTTTTTCCGAATTTGAAGTGTTATCCTCGCAGTTATATAGACTTGTGCCTCGTTCTTCTGACTCACTTTCTAATCTTAAGGCTACTCTGAATAGTCTGGCACATACTTATGCTTTAACTCCTGTAGCCCTTTCTGAGTCTAAGTGGAGTCAACAGCACCGGTCCGTAGTCAGGACTTTAAAAGCAAATAATAACTTGGTTATTACTCGTCCTGATAAAGGGGCTGGTATTGTCCTATTGGACCATTCTGATTATGTCTCCAAAATGCAAAGCATTCTTGGTGACAGTTCAAAATTTCTCCCTCTTGGTCCAGTAGAGACACATGATCGCACAATTCCTATAGAAATTAAATTTCAAAAGAAACTCCTATCTTGGGTCAAACGTGATTTCATATCCCGTGAGGTCACTGATGGTATTAGACCTGTTGGGTCTATTCGCCCTCGTCTGTATGGTCTTCCGAAGACTCATAAGGATGATGTGCCTCTTCGACCCATCCTGTCCATGTCAGCCTCGTCTCAACATAAGGTCGCGAGTTTTCTTTCAGACCTTCTTGAACCTGTTGTTGAACATTTTAGCTCGTATACAATTAAGGATTCATTTTCATTTGTTCAGGTTATTCGTGATACTCCTTCTAAAAATAAATTTATGTGTTCCTTTGACGTATGTTCTCTGTTTACTTGTGTTCCAGTAATGGAAACTATTGATATCTGCTGTAACATGTTATATCGAAGTGGTTTGTCACCTCCGGATATCCCAGAAAATGTGTTTGTTGAGCTAATGCAATTCGCCACTATGTCTGTGGAGTTTAGCTTTAACAATGTTATGTACAGACAGATTGATGGGGTTGCCATGGGCTCACCTTTGGGTCCCGCTTTGGCCAACATTTTTGTGGGCTTTTATGAGTCGTCCCTCCTCACTTTTGACAATGCACCGTCTATGTACCGTAGGTATGTGGACGATACATTTTTTCTTTTTAATAGTGAAGTGGAAGCTGATTCCTTTCTCACAGTTATGAACCAACTTCATCCATCTTTAAAATTTACCATCGAAAAGGAGTCCAATTCTTGTCTCTCTTTTCTTGATGTCCTTGTGCATCGGGCTCCTTCTCAATTCCTTACTTCAGTATTTCGCAAACCAACATTTTCTGGTTTGTATACGCGTTGGGACTCATTTTGTCCCAGAAAGCGTAAAATTAATCTCATCAAGACCTTAACTCATAGGGTCTTGATGA
>OZ010607.1:31466432-31511432 GCA_963932145.1 Acanthosepion lycidas | reverse complement strand
AACTGATCTAAAATATGTCGTTTTTTATAGCGAATAAAACATTTTTCAAATCAGTTAATTTATAATATTAATGATATGTAAATTTACATTGATCACTATTTTGTAAAAATAAAAATATCAATAAAAACACCGGATTATATATCTTACTGTTCTTCATATATATATATATATATATACTCATAAACAGCTCAGCTATTCTAGATGTAAACTGCGACTTACTTTATTAATCAATTTGAATTTAATCTGCGCATTCATTATCAGAGCTGACACGTTCTGCACTGATATAAATCAATGTCAGCCTTTTATATCAAATATTGTCGAAATCATCAGCTAATAGCTACGTTGCTAGTTTGAAGCGTTAAAATGAATGCTTAGATATATATAATAAATAGAAATGCTTAATAACTTCATAGTTTAAGTTGATATGATCAATAAAAGTGTTTAATAACATCATTGCTTAGGTAGATATTGATAAATATTAGTTTTAATAAATCCATGGGCTTTCAAAGAAACGTATGAAGTTATTAAGCATCGCTGATAATTACAAAAATGATCAACAGTTGCCACCGAAATTTGAAGAATTTCCTTGGAGATCATTGACGACACCAATGTAGTTATATTACAACAAGTTGATGATTTAAAAAAATGATACTTGTCTTGCGTCAATATTTAATATATAACAAAAATTAATCAATCTTTGTGAATCTATGAAATGTTTGATGTTATTGACACCGAGTAAATGTCGAACAGCAAATATATCGAACCCTAAGTCAATTAATAAAATATATAAGATCGATCACTCGGCGTCATTTAAAAGACATACATGAATAATATATAATGAATTAAGCAATAGAATATATAAAAGTTTTTTTTTTAGCTATTTTTCATGGACTAATGGCGTGTTCAGACGAAAGGAGATAAATGTCAGACAAAACCTGTCTGGATGCTGGCTTAAACACAACTCAGAGCCTGAAGTCTCGACAACGCGTAGGTTGTACTATATTTAGGGATAGTATTATATATGGCTAGATTTTCGATGGTTTAAGTTAAAAAAAAATTACCAAGATAAGTCAAAAAACCTTTCATAATAACATATCTTTTGTCAAGAGTTTGGATAATTTTTTACTTTGCAAGTGACAAGAACGTCCTTGGAAGTTGACGAGCCATCTGGATGACATGCCAAGAGACTCAGACGTGAATTTCTAGACCAAAACAACATTGTTTCGCTTCCGGACCTATTGGCCAGATTAATGCCTGCTCACCGCCATCACTTCTCCAAGCTGGAAATGCAGCTCAAAGTTCGCAGTTTTAACACCGCTGCCGAGATTAAGAGGGAAACGCAGAAGGTCCGCGACACTCTTCAGAAAAACGACTTCCAGGCCGGATTCCAAAAGTTACGAGATGACTATTTCGTAGGAGATAATGTTAAACTTTAGTAAATATATTAGTTGTTTTTTTAGGGTTTTTTTGGGGTTTTTTTTTAAAATATCCTAAAATGTCTTTGGTAATTTTCTTTTTTTAAATTTTGCATTTGGTAACTTAAAACATCTTTGGTGCGTTTTTTTAAATTGAAATGTGGCTGTTGTTGTTGACACATAATGCTTGATGCTATTTTTCGAGTTATGAACAAAGTAAAAAGTAAAGACAAGAATCATATTTTCAGAAATTTTATTCCACAATCAATTACAGGTAATTATCGATCATCTCGGTATAGTAGATTGATTTTATCTTCAGCACTCATTACTGTAGCTGGAAAAGATAAGAAAGAACAAGTTATAACATTTGAATTAAAGCCATTCACAGTAACCATTAACATTTATGATTAAGTAAAACTGAAAGCCACAAATGAATTCATTCTCATTGTACATAGAAAAATTTTTACTACAAGAAAGATTTCTACATAGTAGATGTTGTTAAGGGTTCTATCAGGAAAACAATGAACTGCGCAAATCTCTCAACCTTCAAGTGAAGGATATGAATGTCGACATTGAAGGAATCGATAGCAAAGGAGAATACTCGAAAATGTTAAAAAGAATCATTCCTTTTTGTAGAAGTCAAGTGACCTGCCAACATGGCTGCCTCCTTCTATTTCCTTGTAAAAGCTGATTTTACCTTATTTTATAGGAGAGCGCCTAATACACCAGTTGGGTTAGTCCATTTTGCTAGAATGGACCTTCCCAATACATTTGCATGAGGGGTCTTTGTTCAGCTATATATTTCTCCATAAATGACTCAAGTCAATTTTGGCTTTGGCTACATTTGCCTACTTGTGTGCTAAACCTCTGGCAAACTAGCTAATATTCAACATGGCGCTGTGAACAGGATACGATGACTGGCAAGAGCTACTTATCAAAATTGGCATTCCTACCGACTCTGCCAAAACCTATGCTGAATCGTTTGTGAAAGAGAATATTACTCAGGATAGCCACTCTATGATAGACCGGGAAATCCTTAAAGAACTAGGTGTCACAACCATGGGACATGCCCTAGCTATCCTTAAGCTATCAAAGAGCAACCTTTGACATCAGACAGCTATACAAAGACCCCTCATGCAATCAATCCAGCAATTTGTTGTCCGCCTTAAGGGTACAGCACAGGATTGTGACTTCACATGTCCCATTTGCAGTCATGACCTATCTGACATCTATATCAAAGACCAGCTGGTCAGAGGCACAGCAAATGATGCTCTCCAAGCAGATTTACTAGCAAAGGCCAGCTCATTGAAGACCCTTGACCAAAACATCAACCATGCTGAGGCATTCGAGGCAGAACTGCGTGACCAAGCACGAATGGCATGGACAACTGAAATGTCAGCATTGCGTGCATCAACCTATCGCAAAGAAAAAACAACACAAGTGGAAAAAAATCCCCCTCAATCCAGAAGCCCCAAAAAACTGATTATAAAGCAAAACAAGTTCCCCTGTAGTGGATGTGGTAGCCACAAGCATGGCATCCCAGGAACCAGCACCCGCCAACAGGCATGTCCTGCCTGGAATCAGACCTGTGACTTGTGTGGCATCCAAGGTCATTTTTCAAAAGTTTGCCGATCAAGAAATCGCTCTAGTCAAGTGAGAGGCTTCCAAGACGATGACGCTAACATGGACAGTTTGATTGCACATGTAGAGTTTGACCAGGAGACAGGCTCATATGTGTCCTCTAACAAAAATAGTGTTGTTCAGATAGAAGCAACACTGGTCCCATTCTCTCCAAGGCCAGACCCCAGAAATCCTGAAGATATTCCAGGTAATCAAAGCACTCGTTTGAAAATCTTCCCAGATAGTGGGGCCACCATCTGCCTTGGAGGACCCAAGCACCTACATAGCATGGGTCTCAAGGAAAGTAACTTGATCCCATCAAAGAAAGTTATTCGTGCTGTGGGTGGCTCAACCCTTATAAGCCAGGGATGGTTGCCTATTCAATTTAGTGTTGGAGAAATGTCGACAAAGCAAGCATTGTACATCTGCAATAACATCGATAAGATATATTTTAGCAAGGCCGCCTGTATTGATGTTGGCATACTGTCTCCTCACTTCCCCACGCCTATGACTATGACAACCCACAGCAAATTAGATTGGACAACCAACGATCACACAGCAGCTGTCGAGCAAAAGCAACTCAGAAGATTTCAGCTACCAGATCGCCCTGAAGAAATCCCCTTTCCAGCAAACAAAGGAAATGTGGAGAACCTCAAAAAATGGTTGCTGAAACAATTTGCTGATTCAGCATTTAATACTGATGGGCAATTCCCAGCCATGTCTGGTAAACCAGCACATATCCACCTGAAGGAGGGGGCAATCCCTAAGGCAAGACACAGACCAATACCAGTGCCATACCATTTAAAAGAACCAGTGAGGCAAGCCCTTATGCAAGATATAGAAAGAGACATATTAGAACAAGTGCCCATTGGTACTCCAACAGATTGGTGTAGCACGATGGTCATTACAACAAAAAAGGATGGTCGACCGAGGCGTACCATCGATTATCAATATTTAAATTCGCAATGCAAGCGAGAAACCCACCACACTGCCTCACCTTTCCAGCTGGCAATGCAAGTGCCACCCAATACCAAGAAAACAGTACTGGATGCTGTCGATGGCTACCACTCTATTATATTAGATGAGGAGTCCCAACCGCTCACAACTTTTATCACAGAGTGGGGAAGGTTTATGTACCTTAGGATGCCTCAAGGCTACTTAGCATCTGGTGATGCATACACCCGTAGATATGATGAAGTCATAAAAGATATTCCCAGGAAAATCAAATTGGTTGATGATACTTTGCTCTACGACACCGGCATCAAAGAGGCATTCTATCATACCTTTGATTTTCTAATGAGATGTGCACAAAATGGGATTGTACTCAGCAAAGACAAATTCCAGTTTTGTAAGGACACTGTTCAGTTTGGTGGCCTTCAAATAACTTCATCGGGAGTATCTCCCTCTGAATCAATGCTTAATGCTATTTTAAATTTCCCTGTTCCGAAAACCATCACCGATGCAAGGTCTTGGTTTGGACTGGTAAACCAACTTGCCTGGGCATATTCATTAAGTCCCATTATGCTACCTTTTCGGGATCTTGTCAAAAAAAACTCAAAATTCACCTGGAACCAGACCCTTGAGAAAGCATTTCAGGAATCAAAGCGGGTCATTGTTGAACTAGTTAAGCGGGGCGTCTCAACATTTGACATCAACAGAATTACCTGCTTAGCTCCTGACTGGAGTAAAGACGGCATGGGATTTTTACTTCTTCAGAAACACTGCACATGTGCAATCGAACGAGCCCCTGTCTGTTGCCCTGAAGGCTGGCATCTTGTGTTTGCTGGAAGCAGATTCTGTACTGAGGCTGAGCAAAGATATGCACCCATAGAAGGTGAAGCAGCAGCTATCAGCTGGGCACTTGAAAAGTGCCGCATGTTCATACTAGGTTGCCCAAACGTTATAGTCGTGACCGACCATGAACCACTCAAAGGACTTTTTGGTGATCGAGATCTCAGCAAAATTCACAACCCTCGCCTATTCCGACTCAAAGAGAAAAGCTTGAGATATCGTTTCACCATGCAACACTGCCCTGGAAAATGGCACAGAGCCTCTGATGCTATTTCCCGCAATCCAGTCACTACAGTACAAAGCCTACTTGATACATTCTCCATAGAACCCTCCCTTATAGAAATTGATGAATCAGAGGAGACTTGTGCAACAATGAGATTGACAGCCCTCACATCAATATCTCAATTAGATGATAATCCTGCCATAACTTCCCCTGACCACATTCGTTTTGCTGGTCAAGAAGACACACAATACACCCTATTACGGAAAACCATAGACAATGGTTTTCCAAACAGTCGTCAAGCAACACCACCTACAATCCGGGAATACTGGGAAGTTCGTAACCGCCTAAGCAATGAAAATGGTCTAATACTACTTGACAGGAGAGTAGTGATACCAACCTCCCAGCGCAAGAACATATTAAAATGCCTACATTCGGCTCATCAAGGAGTAGTTGGCATGAAAGCGCGTGCCAATGACTCAGTTTACTGGCCTGGAATGAATGCCTCAATTCGCAATTACAGGTATAATTGCATTACATGTTCAAGGAATGCCCCAAGTCTACCACATGAATCAATCCAAATGACACCTACACCTGAATGGCCAACAGATTGTAATGGATTTGTTCTATGTTAAATCCTTCACATATCTTGCTTGTGCAGACAGGCTCACTGGATGGCTCATTCTGTACCGCATCAAGCCAGGGCAAGCGGTTGCTTCCAGGTTGATTTCCATCTGCAGAGAAATATTCCAAACATATGGTGCACCTGAGGAACTTAGTACAGATGGGGGACCGCCATTCTCAGCTTACTCATTCCAACAGTTCCTAAAAACCTGGGCTGTTAAGCAAAGAATTTCATCAGTGGCCTATCCCCAGTCTAACGGACGTGCAGAATTGGCAGTCAAGACTGCAAAAAGACTCATAAAAGACTGCACAGGACACCAGGGTTCCTTGGACAATAGCATGGCAGCACAAGCAATCTTGCAATATAGAAACACCCCTATCCAAGGCATTGGCTTATCACCAGCGCAACTCCTGCTTCATAGACGTCTTCGAGATTTTATCCCATCGCACCCACAGTTATATAAACCACACCCTGAATGGATAGCCGCAGCGCAAAAACGAGAACAGAGATTATCCAAACGCAATGCAGACCTCATCGAGAAGTACAACCGTACTGCACATGCACTATCCCCACTTTATAAAGGTGACACAGTCTCCATTCAAAACCCAAATAGCCATCGATGGGACATAGCTGGGCGAATAGTAGAGACACTTCCCAACCGTCAATATAGAATTAGACTTGCAGGATCAGGCAGAATAACCCTGCGGAACCGTAGGTTTCTAAGGAAACTTGAAGCACCCATAATCAAGACCCCCATACCTAGCGCCATGCCTGTGTCACCTGAGCCGACAATTACGGATACATGCAGACCACATCAATCTGCCAAAGACTTGGAAAGTGGTGACATTACATTACAAAATAAACCAGCGTCCCAGGGCCCTACTCAATCACAGCCATCAAGAACGAGGATTCCCAGGGCGCTATCCCGACTACTCTCGTACAATCAGCCAGGCAATAGGGAATTAATTCCTCCCCAACGGCCAATATGCTTCCGCAATGGGGAGAGGAGGGAGATGTAGAAGTCAAGTGACCTGCCAACATGGCTGCCTCCTTCTATTTCCATGTAAAAGCTGATTTTACCTTATTTTATAGGAGAGCGCCTAATACACCAGTTGGGTTGGTCCATTTTGCTAGAATGGACCTTCCCAATACATTTGCATGAGGGGTCTTTGTTCAGCTATATATTTCTCCATAAATGACTCAAGTCAGTTTTGGCTTTGGCTACATTTGCCTACTTGTGTGCTAAACCTCTGGCAAACTACCTAATATTCAACACTTTTGACGTATGAATTTGATTTTTTGTAAAGTATTCGCTTAAAGAGAGAAATCGCACGCTTTTCAGACGAGATTTTCGGTGAACATTTTACGCCAACACTTCTTACTCGAAATGAACAATGAAAACCGTTGACATGTCATCAAAAACGTACGTATTCTTAAAAATGTTGTATATTCTTAACATATTTCATACCGTCACATATGAATGGAGAGCCATCAGAAGAGTTCTTTTTTCTTTTATTCTCTTGGATATAACCGAGCTTAAAGACAGTTTTATTAGGGGACAGGGACAGAATCCCTAGCCAATGCCTTCACAGATGATCTCCTCACCATCCAGTCTATATTTTTAGCAATTCAATGCTGTTCTTTCAAATACTAATAGAATCTTCAGCCCAAAACGACTGACGTCGTCAGTGGCTTCCATGATACCGTAATAAGATATTGAAAATCAATGCACTTATTTAACTAACGTAAAGAAATATAAGTGAAATGAGCAATGCATATAATTGCTGACGATAATTTTATTATGAGGCAGGAAAAAAAAACAGAAAAATGACTTCCCTTAACCTAAAAAATACAACTGAACTGAGAACTGTCTGATTAACAATTGCTGACAATAGACCGTAAGTGGTATCTTCGTCAACCGAAGATGATAAATTCTCGAGTAAAAATTGAGAATGCAATACTTACAGTTCACAGATATGGGGGCAAGCAAAAATTGGAGTGATATGTTGATCACAGTAACTATTACAGTCTATCGAAGTTCCACGCAATACTTTGCACAAGATGGCAACAGCTTCACGTACTGAAACAGATCAAAAATATCAAAATATTATTACTTGAAATATTCCTTCAATAAATAAAAGTCTTAGAGTTCCAGTTATTTCCTCCAAACAGAAACCTTCTCCCAAAATCACCATAAATAACATATATTTGTTTCAATTCAATCACTATTTAACGACGGAAACAAAACATATAAAAGAGGATTATTGTGCCGATAAGCATTTTGATTTGTTTGTTTATAAAAGAAAAGTGTTTCATAAAACTTTTGTCCTGTATCTTTAGTCTGACACTTTTCTAAGGAAAAAACATTTCGCTGCAGTAAATTTACAAAACAACTAGACAATGAAGACATTAAATAATATTATATGACAATTCGCTTTTCGATATTTTAGTTTCATAATTAGTTGTTACAAATTGTTAGAAAGTTATTTATTTGAATATTAATTAAATCATTTAAAGTTCGTTTTCAACAATATAAACACAAAATATGCCCTGAGATATCTTTTGAATAATTCACAAAACCAATTTCTTAACACTATTTAACAGCGGAAAGATGTTGGCATTTTTCGAAATGGTCAGAATATTAAAGAATATGAGACTGAATTTGCCATTGATTAGACGATATAAACTTGTGTCAGGCTACAGGCTTATTTATCCACACTATCATACATTACATAAAAGATTAGATTAAGTCTAATAGAAAACAACCGCAAATGTCCATCACCCTAAATTAATAATGGATTTTTGTCTTTTCTATAAATATTTTTATGGTATCATAGCATGACATCTGCTCTGACGAGCTATTTTCAATTTTTAGCCCGACTACATTGATTTAAGCAAGCTACTAGGTTGACTTCTCGTTTACTGTTAAAATGGAACCGCCTCTTCTATACTAACAGCCTCTTCACTCGTACTTCCCGACAGTGAAACTCCCTTCCTCTTAATTGCTTCCCTGATAACCATAATCTCATTTACTGCACATTCCCTCTCGTCATTGCTTGCACGTTATGAAACTTAATGATGTCGCAAAATTTTATTTTTTCGACCAGAAGCAGATTATCATAAGTATCGTTAACCTTGGCGCAACAGATTCTTCTCTTAGATTATACGTCACGAAAATATATTTTTTATTTTAATCTCCAACTTTTTAACTAATTCATATCAGTGGTGTGTAACGGACACGTAAATCTAAAATTGTTACAATCAGAATTTCAAAATTCGACTAACCACTACGTGTCAGGCTACAGACTTATTGGTCCACGCTCTCATACATGACATCCAAAATTAATGACATATAGACCAATGGGAAGGGTTCATCTCCCGAAATTAAACTGAGGTTTTAATCTAATCGTTTAGTAATTTTAAAAAAGCATTCTCTGGGAATGGTTTAACATACAGCGGTAAAGAACATTGATTACGAAAGCGTAAAATGTAACTAAGAAACACTTACTTGACACTTTGGTGTAAGGAGTGAAGTCGGAGGAAGAATAAATGGCAACTTTCGGCTCAGCTGAGTCGGTATCGGCTGCCAGTGCCAAGGATATAAAAGTCGCAAAGATGAAAACAAGCTTCATGTCTGTAGAATGGCCAGAAAAACTTTTTTTTTAATAAGAACTTATTCATTAATAATAGATATATATGTGCAGAAGGAGATAGATATATAGATAGATAGATAGATAGATAGATAGATAGATAATGATCAGACTAAGATGAATTCTGTGTTACAGACCCATCGTCAAATCGATAATTAAGAATTAATATACTGTCATTTCTACTTAAATACATTCGCACAAATACAAGCACACCAATGCGTACATAGACAGAAACACTCACAGGATTATTGGTGTATAACATATCCTTCATCACGTTCTACGAGTTTAATATTTGAAGAATTAATTAACCTATCCATAGCTTCCGTCACATGGCTATATAGGAGAGTCGGCTGAAAAGTTCACAGACTGACCAAGATAAAATGTAACCCAATGAGGTGTATTTTTCAACATAATCCATATACTTCTTCCATCGGTGTTGCAATGCTTGGATCACATTTGTTAAGAATCTGATAACCTGTTGGTCTAAAAATTCACCAACAGCAGATAGAACATCATCTCTTTCACTGCGATAGATGTTTCTAGCCATGGGTTTTTTATGTTGGCGAACACAGTTGATAATTAGATGCACCCAAATCAGGAGAATAGGGAGAGTTGTGAACGAATTTAAAGACAAAGTCACGTATAGCAGCCATAGACACTAAGGATTTGTGTGCAGAAGCATTGTTCTAATGAAACAAGATCCCTTTTGTCAGTTTTCCAGGGCGTTTGATCTCAGCAATTTAGCATTGTACTCTCCATTAATGTTATGGCCCTTTTAAAGATAATCAATATACACAATGCCTTTTGCAACCCCCAAAACTGAGGCCATCATCTTCTCTGCAGATGAAACGTCATTGCGTTTCTTTGAAGGATGTGACGACGGATTTTCCACAGCATGTATTCTCTCTTTCTCTCTGTGATTAAACCAAACACATATCCTGGGTTAGGGAAAGTTCGAGGTAACTAACTAGATCGACTTCAAATAATGTCAGGTTTTCCCATAATGTAATCAGCCTCAGATGTCAGAAGACGTGGCACCCACCGAGCAGAAACCATCGTCATGCCAAGTTCATTGTGCACAATATTCTCAACTCTCTCATGGCATAAGCTAATAGCATTAGCTATTTGATATATAGTCAATCACTTGTCATGTTATCGAAACGATCAATGTTTTTCTTGCTGGTTGCCGTTGCTGGACATCCAAATATTCGGTCATCAGCAAGACTCACCATACGTCTACTATATTCAGCTACCTAAATTTGCACTGTTGATAAATCTGATACTCCACTCCTAAATGCAACAAATATGTCAGTATGAATGTTCTTGGGAGTTAAACCATTTTTTCTGAAGGAAGTTGATAATACAATGATGTCACATTTTGTCATTTTCAAGAGAAGTCGCTATTAATTACTTTTGAAGTCTCCTTTGAACAGTCCGATGTGAGCTTAAAAGTAAGTACCGAGCACCTCCAGGTATATTCTACCTTTACAAAAGCCAGATCAGGTCAAACATGGAGTACTGTCTTCATATCTGGACAGGAGCTGCCAAGACATCACTCTCCAGGCTTGACAGAGTTCAAAAGCGCCTCCGAGCCCTTGTGGGTGACGAATTATTCTACTCCATTCCACACCTTTCCAACAGACGGGATGTGACCACCCTCTCGTTGCTCTGATGCTACTTCCATGGAAAGTGCTTGGAGAAACTACATTCCCTGGTCCCGACCAAGGCAAACCTACATGGTAAGAACACGCAAATCGTCCATATTCATTCCATACTCCACCGGTGCGAAGTGAGTTCCACTAGAAGCCATTTCTTCACGCGAATGACTGTCTTTTGAAAACGACTCGCAACATGATGTTTTCCAGATCACGACAATCTTAACCTATTCAAGCCTATGTTTAATCGTTGTCTCCATCAACGATTCACACACAAGCCCTCCTAACTTAACAGTCTCCCTCGAAGGCCTACGAGCCTTGTAAAGGGCGAATCCCAATTTTTAAAAAAAATGAAATTATTAATAAGAAGTGTGGAAATTAATGCATGCAACACTTGTAAGTGACAATTATCAGTGGCCATAATTTTGATTATCACCGTTGACACGGGTCAGAAGATGACAAAATACATGTTTATACATATATCTGTGTGGGTGAGTGTTTGTGTGTGTGCGTGTGTGTGCGCGCGTGTGTGTGCGCGCGTGCGTGTGTGTGAATATATCTACCATTTCTGGCATCATTAGAAAATACCTACCTCTACAAACGACTGAAAATATTGCTGATAAAAATGTTTTGGGATAGACAGAAAAAATAATGATAAATGCGATATGGTTAGTGAATTTCTGTATTTTAGTCTTCATCAAATATTGCAAGTATTTTGATCCATTATAAAAATGAAATAAGTTTTTGATGCATTATATTTTAGTTTTCTTCGACACAACGAAAAATGTAAGAAATAAAATTAAATATTCTAGACATTTGGTTGTCTTACCTGATGATGTTCTGCGTCAGGTCAGAGGAATTAATGTCACTTTGTCGTATTCTCAGATATATAATAAAATTCTGCAATATGATTGGCCAATCTTTCACCAATCAGATCGAGGGAGTGAATCTTTAATCTTAACTTTTAATCTCTTCCGGGTAGAGATTAACAGATGCTGTATTTTCTTTTCTTTTTTTTTCTCTTGATTTTTTAAAATTTCATTTTCTGCAATTATAGTTTAAAGTTGCGTTCCAAATAATTATCTATCAAGTGCATGTGAAAGTTTCCAAAGACAAAAACAATCAGTTTTGAAATGTGTATTCAGTCTATAGTTTGCAAAGAAACGTATTGAAAGTTTGAATAGTAGATATATATATATATATATGTATGTATGTATTTCAATCATCAAAATATTGTCTTCTTTTGACAGTTTTTCACAAAATACAAGGTTGAAGCAACACTCAATCTATAATGTTATTCAATGAGGTTGTTGAACTTTTTGGTACGGAAACATCATGGTTGAGCTGGGTCGCACACCCAAAGACTAACTCGCTCGTTTCGGAAAACTAAAGTACCCTTGATGAGTAGAGACAGAGGCGATGCTTGTCATTATTGCCCCCCCACTCTCTCTCTCGCTTTCTGTTTATGTCTTTCTATTTCAGCCTCTCAATCTATCTATCTATCTATTCATTGTTATTAGATAGATAGATAGATAGATAGATAGATAGATAGATAGATAGATAGCAATGAATTCTTGGTTCCAGGCTATCTTCGGTTTTACTGAAAAGATTCCAGCATTCACATGCATAGACATGGTGTTTACATCCGGAATAATATTTCCATGGCCATGGAATTGTCTCTCGAGGCCGCTGACTACTCTTTCATTTGCTTCCGTCTTTTGCTGTTAAACTCTGTCAGGACTGAAGTATGTTAAACGCAATAGCTGACAGTATAGAAAAGGCACATTCTACCCATCCATTAAACAAAGACCTCTTATCAATAAGGCCACTTTTCCTATCCCGCTTGCTGATTGCAACTCATTCTGTGATTTTCTTTTTGATGTCCCTTGTAATGACATCTTCATCTTCATAATTGAAAATTGCGTCATTGAGGTTTCTTCCTCAAAGCCGACATGTACACTTTCATCTCTTGTCGGAATTACCAGGAGAAACCTCAATATCCTTTATGGTTCATACCAGTATGCTCAGCCATAGCACACAGTCACCACTATTTTCGGCGACCCCAGCATGACAGATCTCGTCATAAGAGGTGCCTATTCGTTACTGCTCATAATAAATACAATCGATTCCTCGAAAGAGCTATGTTCTTGTTTGCCGAGAATATGGGGCACCGCATAGCTTCTAACTACTTTGGCTCTGATGTTTAATGCCGTAATTGAGTAATATGCGTAATGTCAATATTACCCACTCTTCAATCAACTTGAGGTGCTATAATCCACTGCTGATAAAACTGAATGCGTTGCCAGTAAATTGTCTTCAAAATCTACTCTTGACTCATATGGAGTATCCCTTCCTACCTTCCAACTTAGAAGTGAATCTCTTTTGAGTGATATGCGTATAACCCCTCTACATGGTTTCTGCTATAATCCCTAACCTTGATCCCTGCAAATATGTGGACCCGATGCTATCCCTGTTATAGTCATTAAGATATGTGTCCCCGAACTGGTTCTTGTACTCTCTAAATTGTATAATAAATGTCTCGCCAAAGTTGTCATCTGTTGTTACAGTTTTCAAGAACTCTGGTCCGACCCATACATCTATCAGCCTATTAACTTTCTACCTATTTTGGGGAAACTCCTAGAGGGCCTAATGAAAGCTGAATCGGTTCATCATCACTCATTGCAATGTCTATTCTCAGACAAGCAGTACGGCTTTCGTTTCTCCAAGGCAACTGCTGATGTACAGATGATAATTGCTGAAAGAGAGTATCATGCTCTAGATAAAAACGGTGAAACCCGATCTCGAAAGCCTTTGCCATGGTCAGACATTCAGGTCTACTTCTCATGCTGAAAAGTTACGCTGTCTCCGGACACATTTTTGGGTTGATCCACTTGATTTCCTATCAAATCCTGAAATGAAAGTTATCCTGAACGGCCATTCGTCTAGATCCTTTCGTACTAACACGGGTGCCATGGCTCTGTTCTTGGTCCTAGGCTGTTTTTAAATTTCATCATCGATATTCCCGGTGTCATCAGCTCTAATCTTGTTATTTACGCTGACGACACTACCATTTAGTCCGACTTCGATTTTAATGCTGCTCAGTCCGACAAGTTCAAAATGGTAGCTGATGTACAAAACTTCCTTAAAGCCGTCGTTAACTGGGGTAAATGATAGTTTTAACGCTTCCAGAACTAAACGACTTTCCATTAATCGTCAGAGACCCATCACTGCCTTCCATCAGCATGGCTGATGCTAACCTCAAGGGAAGCGACTTGTTGCGTCTTCTCACGCTAACGTTCTCAGCTGACATGAAGTGATAGGGCGATATTGAAACTATCGCTAGGTCAGCTGACATATTAATCGGTTCACTGTGTCGTGTGAAACAATTTTTCTCTCCAAAATCTGTCTTCAATATCTATAAGTCTACCATTCGTCCATGCTTATAATATTGCAGCTATATATGGTCCGCTGCCCAGCTATTTACCTGGAACCCCTTGATAATATCCAAAGAAGAATCAGTTATATTATTACTCCTAATCTGACGGATGGCGTTAAGGTACTTGCTCAAAACCGTAATGTTGTCTCTATGTGCATATTTTTATATTTTCATGTTAATTGTTCTGTTGAGCACTTCGCTATGATACTTAGGCTTTATGAATTTAAGCACAGTACGAGACTGGTGACGAGATCTCATCAATTTACATTTGAGCTGGCTAGATGAATCCTTTAAGATTTATGCTAACTTCTCCCTCCCTTTCGCTCTCTATCTCACTCAAACACTCTTTCTACATATCTGTCTTGTGATAAACCAAATTCTCTCTCTCTCTCTCCCTCTCTCTCTCTCTCTCTGTCTTTACTGCTTTCTTTCTCTGATGGTTTCTTTCTTTCACTCTCCCATCTCCTCCCTTACGCTTCTTATTCTATTCCTTTCCTTTAAACTCCACTTCAGACTCTCGCATATATATATACACATTAAAACTATTATTGATTCCATTGTAGCCCACAAAACAGTTTAATTTCCTCAACATTCTGTCTGTGTGCTGATGTACAATTTTCTACCTTCACATTCATGTAACGATATCATGTGATTCTTATCATAAATATCCTTTTCTCCATGTGACACAAAGGACAAAATATACAAGAAAACGACAGAATCACAAGCGGCATTTTCTTTCATCTTTATACAAATACTTATCTGTACATATATATATATATATGTACAGATACGTATATATATATATATATATATATATATATATATATATATATATATATATATATATATATATATATATATACAGTAGCGGCCATAATCTTAGGTTGGTGCAAAAATAAAAAAAATGACTATTCAAATTTTCTTTATACAAATACTTATCTGTATATATATATATATATATATATATATATATATATATATATATATATATATATACAGGGAACTGTATCCCATTGCGTGTCAGTCCATGTTCACTCGCATACTCCAGGCGTGCCCTTTGGTTTCGCTTTGAAATGAGAGGCTTCGAAGCTGGAATACCTGCATTTTTTAACCTGCGAGCAACCCTTCTCCTTGAGATCATATTATTTGTCTCTTCATTAAATTTACGGGCAACTGATGTAGCAGTTTTAAAAAGGATTTTTCTAGACATTCTAACAATACTTAGATCTTCTCTTTGAGATGTTTTTAGAGGTCTGTCGGTTTTTGGTTTTGCGTCTAACGTTTTATCGCTTTTATACCTGCTAATTACACGATGAACGACACTTTTAGACCTATGAACAATATCAGAAATTTCTGAAATTGACTTTTTCTTGATAGCTAGCGATAAAGAGTTTTTTTTTCTTCAAAAGAGAGCGTTTTACGTGTAGAATTTGACATATTGCTTAAAAATTATTAACATGGTTCCTTAGCTTTTCTGCAGTAGCTTATTTCCTTTGTTCCATTTAAACTTTATTTAGAAAAAATCTATTATTTAAATTTTTGTAACTGTGCATAATATTTATGCATTACACCCTAATCTTTATTTGGTAAAAATTTAATTGCTAATCATGCATTATTTTTTAAGTAATACATATATTTATATCTTTGTTGTTTCCGTTCCATATATTATGGCCGCTACCGTATATATAAATATATATAAATATATATATATATATATATATATATATATATATATATATATATATATATATATATATACATAAATTCATGAATCATTCATAAAAAAACAAATATAGAGGTTAATGATTTAAATGGCGAGAATACTTCCTCGCAAACAATCTAAATAAGATCCATCAACCCCAAACATGTACATGAATGATATCATCACTGTTTATAAATTTCAGTTTCATAAGGTCATTTTAATTTTACAAGCTTTCGTCTGTTCCTACAGACATCATCAGGTATGGAAGTAGATTTTGTTCTTGTTTTTACTTCTCGGTAATAAGAGGACAACGAAAATAGAAATGTAACCCGAAAAAATGCTATGAGAAATGTGTTTTGGAACGTACATATATTTATATCTTTGTTGTCTCCGTTCCATATATTATGGCCGCTACTGTATATATATATATATATATATATATATATATATATATATATATATATATATATATATATATATATATATATATATATATATAGTTATATATATAGATATAGATATATATGCATATATATATATACTATATATATATATAATAACATATCTTTTGGCTAGATTTTCGATGATAAGTTAAAAAAAAATTACCAAGATAAGTCAAAATAACTTTCATAATAACATATATTTTGTCAAGAGTTTGGATAATGTTTTACTTTACAAGTGACAAGAACGTCTTTGGAAGATGACGAGCCATCTGGATGACATACCAAGAGACTCAGACGTGAATTTCTAGACCAAAACATCATTGTTTCGCTTCCGGACCTATTTGCCAGATTTATTACCTGCACACCCCCATCACTTCTCCAAGCTGAAAATGCAGCTCAAAGTTCGCAGTTTTAACACCGCTGCCGAGATCAAGAGGGAAACGCACACTCTTCAGAAAAACGACTTCCAGGCCGGATTCCAAAAGTTACAAGAACGCGGGCACTACTGTATTGCTGCGCAAGATGACTATTTCGTAGGAGATCATGTTAAACTTTGGTAAATATATTAGTTGTTTTTTTTTTGGGGTGGGGTTACATAATTAAACCGGAAAATATCCTAAAATGTCTTTGGTAATTTTCTTTTTTTAAATTTTGCATTTAGTAACTTAAAACATCTTTGGTGCGTTTTTTTAAATTGAAATGTGGCTGTTGGTGTTGACACATAATACGTGATGCTATTTTTCGAGTTATGAACAAAGTAAAAAGTAAAGACAAGAATCATATTTTCAGAAATTTTATTCCACAGTCAATTACAGGTAATTATCGATCATCTCCTCGGTATAGTAGATTGATTTTATCTTCAGCACTCATTACTGTAGCTGGAAAAGATAAGAAAGAACAAGTTATAACATTTGAATTAAAGCCATTCACGGTAAACATTAAACATTTATGATTAAGTAAAAATGAAAGCCACAAATGAATTCATTCTCATTGTACATAGAAAAATTTTTACTACAAGAAAGATTTCTACATAGTAGATGTTGTTAAGGGTTCTATCAGGAAAACAATGAACTGCACAAATCTCTCAACCTTCAAGTGAAGGATATCAATGTCGACATTAAAGAATCGATAGCAAAGGAGAATACTCGAAAATGTTAAAAAGAATCATTCCTTTTGACGTATGAATTTGATGTTTTTGTAAAGTATTCGCTTAAAGAGAGAAATCGCACGCTTTTCAGACGAGATTTTCGGTGAACATTTTACGCCAACACTTCTTACTCGAAATGAACAATGAAAACCGTTGACATGTCATCAAAAACGTACGTATTCTTAAAAATGTTGTATATTCTTAACATATTTCATACCGTCACATATGAATGGAGTGCAATCAGAAGAGTTCTTTTTTTTTATTCTCTTGGATATAACCGAGCTTAAAGACAGTTTTATCAGGGGACAGGGACAGAATCCCTAGCCAATGCCTTCACAGATGATCTCCTCACCATCCAGTCTATATTTTTAGCAATTCAATGCTGTTCTTTCAAATACTAATAGAATCTTCAGCCCAAAACGACTGACGTCGTCAGTGGCTTCCATGATACCGTAATAAGATATTGAAAATCAATGCACTTATTTAACTAACGTAAAGAAATATAAGTGAAATGAGCAATGCATATAATTGCTGACGATAATTTTATTATGAGGCAGGAAAAAAAAAACAGAAAAATGACTTCCCTTAACCTAAAAAATACAACTGAACTGAGAACTGTCTGATTAACAATTGCTGACAATAGACCGTAAGTGGTATCTTCGTCAACCGAAGATGATAAATTCTCCAGGAAAAAGTTCAGAATGCAATACTTACTTTTCACAGATTTTGGGGCAAGCAAAAATTGGAGTGATATGTTGATCACAGTAACTATTACAGTCTATCGAAGTTCCACGCAATACTTTGCACAAGATGGCAACAGCTTCACGTACTGAAACAGATCAAAAATATCAAAATATTATTACTTGAAATATTCCTTCAATAAATATTGAGTCTTAGAGTTCCAGTTATTTCCTCCAAACAGAAACCTTCTCCCAAAATCACCATAAATAACAGATATTTGTTTCAATTCAATCACTATTTAACGTCGGAAACAAAACATATAAAAGAGGATTATTGTGCCGATAAGCATTTGTTTGTTTATAAAAGAAAAGTGTTTCATAAAACTTTTGTCTGTATCTTTAGCCTGACACTTTTCTAAGGAAACAACATTTCGTTGCAGGACATTTACAAAATAACTAGACAATGAAGACATTAAATAATATTATATGACAATTCGCTTTTCGATATTTTAGTTTCAAAATTAGTTGTTACAAATTATTAGAAAGTTATTTATTTGAATATTAATTAAATGATTTTAAGTTCGTTTTCAACAATATAAACACAAAATATGCCCTGAGATATCTTTTGAATAATTCAAAAAACCAATTTCTTAACACTATTTAACAGCGGAAAGATCTTGGCATTTTTCGAAATGGTCAGAATATTAAAGAATATGAGACTGAATTTGCCATTGATTAGACGATATAAACTTGTGTCAGGCTACAGGCTTATTTATCCACGCTATCATACATTACATAAAAGATTAGATTAAGTCCAATAGAAAACAACCGCAAATGTCCATTACCCTAAATTAATAATGTTTTTTTGTCTTTTCTATAAATATTTTTATGGTATCATAGCATGACATCTGTTCTTACGAGCTATTTTCAATTTTTAGCACGACTACATTGATTTAAGCAAGCTGCTAGGTTGACTTCTCGTTTACTGTTAAAATGGAACCGCCTCTTCTATACTAACAGCCTCTTAACTCGTACTTCCCGACAGTGAAACTCCCTTCCTCATACTTGCTTCCCTGATAACCATAATCTAATTTACTGCACATTCCCTCTCGTCATTGCTTACACGTTATGAAACTTAATGATGTCGCAAAATTTTATTTTTTCGACCAGACGCAGATTATCATAAGTATCGTTAACCTTGGCGCAACAGATTCTTCTCTTAGATTATACGTCACGAAAATATATTTTTTATTTTAATCTCCAACTTTTTAACTAATTCACATCAGTGGTGTGTAACGGACACGTAGATCTAAAATTGTTACAATCAGAATTTCAAAATTCGACTAACCACTACGTGTCAGGCTACAGACTTATTGGTCCACGCTCTCATACATGACATCCAAAATTAATGTCATATAGACCAATGGGAAGGGTTCATCTCCCGAAATTAAACTGAGGTTTTAATCTAATCGTTTAGTAATTTTAAAAAAGCATTCTCTGGGAATGGTTTAACATACAGCGGTAAAGAACATTGATTACGAAAGCGTAAAATTTAACTAAGAAACACTTACTTGACACTTTGATGTAAGGAGTGAAGTCTGAGGAAGAATAAATGGCAACTTTCGGCTCAGCTGAGTCGGTATCGGCAGCCAGTGCCAAAGATATAAGAGTCGCAAGGATGAAAACAAGCTTCATGTCTGTAGAATGGCAAGAAAAACTTTTTTAATAAGAACTTATTCATTAATAATATATATATATGTGCAGAAGGAGATAGATAGATAGATAGATAGATAGATAGATAGATAGATAGATAGATAGATAGATAGATAGATAGATAATCAGACTAAGATAGATGAATTCTGTGTTACAGACCCATCGTCAAATCGATAATTAAGAATTAATATACTGTCATTTCTACTTAAATACATTCGCACAAATACAAACACACCAATGCGTACATACACAGAAACACTCACAGGATTATTTGTGTATAACATATCCTTCATCACGTTCTACGAGTTTAATATTTGACGGAATTAAGTCACCTATCCATAGCTTCCGTCACATGGCTATATACGAGAGTCAGCTGAAAAGTTCACAGACAGACCAATGTAAAATGTAACCCAATGAGGAGTATTTTTCAACATAATCCATATACTTCTTCCATCGGTGTTGCAATGCCTTGGATCACATTTGTTAAGAATCTGTTATCCTGTTGGTCTAAAAATTCACCAACAGCAGATACAACACCATCTCTTTCACTGCGATAGATATTTCTAGCCATGGGTTTTTTATGTTGGAAAACACAGTTTATAATTAGATGCACCCAAATCAGGAGAATAGGGAGAGTTGTGAACGAATTTAAAGACAAAGTCACATATAGCATCCATAGACACTAAGGATTTGTGTGCAGAAGCATTGTTCTAATGAAACAAGATCCCTTTTGTCAGTTTTCCAGGGCGTTTGATCTTGCCTTTCTTAACTACCTCAGCAATTTAGCATTGTACTCGCCATTAATGTTATGGCCCTTTTAAAGATAATCAATATACACAATGCCTTTTGCAACCCCAAAAATGAGGCCATCATCTTCTGTGCAGATGAAACGTCATTGAGTTTCTTTGAAGGATGTGACGAGGGATTTTCCACTGCATGTATTCTCTCTTTCTCTCTGTGATTAAACCAAACACATATCCTGGGTTAGGGAAAGTTCGAGGTAACTAACTAGATCGACTTCAAATAATGTCAGGTTTTCCAATAATGTAATCAGACTCAGATGTCAGAAGACGTGGCACCTACCGAGCAGAAACCATCGTCATGCCTAGTTCATTGTGCACAATATTCTCAACTCTCTCATGGCATAAGCTAATAGCATTAGCTATTTGATATATAGTCAATCACTTGTCATATTATCGAAACGATCAATGTTTTTCTTGCTGGTTGCCATTGCTGGACATCCAAATATTCGGTCATCAGCAAGACTCACCATACGTCTACTATATTCAGCTACCTAAATTTGCATTGTTGATAAATCTGATACTCCACTCCTAAATGCAACAAATATGTCAGTATGAATGTTCTTGGGAGTTAAACCATTTTTTTCTGAAGGAAGTTGATAATACAATGATGTCACATTTTGTCATTTTCAAGAGAAGTCGCTATTAATTACTTTTGAAGTCTCCTTTGAACAGTCAGATGTGAGCTTAAAAGTAAGTACCGAGCATCTCCAGCTATATTCTACCTTTACAAAAGCCAGATCAGGTCAAACATGGAGTACTGTCTTCATATCTGGACAGGAGCTGCCAAGACATCACTCTCCAGGCTTGATAGAGTTCAAAAGCGCCTCCGAGCCCTTGTGGGTGACGAATTATTCTACACCATTCCACACCTTTCCAACAGACGGGATGTGACCACCTCTCGTTGCTCTTCTGCTACATCCATGGAAAGCGCTTGGAGAAACTACATTCCCTGGTCCCGACCAAGGCAAACCTACATGGTAAGAACACGCAAATCACCCATATTCTCTCCATACTCCAACCGGTGCGAAGTGAGTTCCACTAGAAGCCATTTCTTCACGCGAATGACTGTCTTTTGAAATCGACTCGCAACAGGATGTTTTCCAGATCACGACAATCTTAACCTATTCAAGCCTATGTTTAATCGTTGTCTCCATCAACGATACACACACAAGCCCTCCTAACTTAACAGTCTCCCTCGAGTGGCCCACGAGCCTTGTAAAGGTCGAATCCGAATTTTTAAAAAAAATGAAATTATTAATAAGAAGTGTAGAAATTAATGTATGCAACACTTGTAAGTGACAAATATCAGTGGACATAATTTTGATTATCACCGTTGACACGGGTCAGAAAATGACAAAATACATGTTTATACATATATCTGTGTGGGTGAGGGTTTGTGTGTGTGCATGTGTGTGCGCGCGTGTGTGTGCGCGCGTGCGTGTGTGTGTGCATATATCTACCATTTCTGGCATCATTAGAAAATACCTACCTCTACAAACAACTGAAAATATCGCTGATAAAAATGATTGGGGATAGACAGAAAAAATAATGATCAATGCGATATGGTGAGTAAATTTCTGTATTTTAGTGTTCATCAAATATTGCAAGTATTTTGATGTATTATAAAAACGAAATAGGTTTTTGATGCATTATATTTTAGTTTTCTTTGACACAACGAAAAATGTAAGAAATAAAATTAAATATTCTAGACATTTGGTTGTCTTACCTGATGATATTCTGCGTCAGGTCAGAGGAATTAATGTCACTTTGTCGTATTCTCAGATATATAATAAAATTCTGCAATATGATTGGCCAATCTTTCACCAATCAGATCGAGGGAGTGAATCTTTAATCTTAACTTTTAATCTCTTCCGGGTAGAGATTAACAGATGTTGTATTTTCTTTTTTTTCTCTTGATTTTTAAAATTTCATTTTCTGCAATTATAGTTTAAAGTTGCGTTCCAAATAATTATCTATCAAGTGCATGTGAAAGTTTCCAAAGACAAAAACAATCAGTTTTGAAATGTGTATTCAGTCTATAGTTTGCAAAGAAACGTATTGAAAATTTGAATAGTAGATATATATATATATATATATATATATATATATATATATATATATATATATATATATATATATATGTATGTATTTCAATCATCAAAATATTGTCTTCTTTTGACAGTTTTTCACAAAATACAAGGTTGAAGCAACACTCAATCTATAATGTTATTCAATGAGGTTGTTTAACTTTTTGGTACGGAAACATCATGGTTGAGCTGGGTCGCACACCCAAAGACTAACTCACTCGTTTCGGAAAACTAAAGTACCCTTGATGAGTAGTGACAGAGGCGATGCTTGTCATTATTGCCCCGCACTCTCTCTCTCTCTCTCTTTCTGTTTATGTCTTTCTATTTCAGCCTCTCAATCTATCTATGTATCTTTTCATTGTTATTAGATAGATAGATAGATAGATAGATAGATAGATAGATAGATAGATAGATAGCAATGAATTCTTGGTTCCAGGCTATCTTCGGTTTTACTGAAAAGATTCCAGCATTCACATGCATAGACATGGTGTTTACATCCGGAATAATATTTCCATGGCCAGGGAATTGTCTCTCGAGGCCGCTGACTACACTTTCATTTGCTTCCGTCTTTTGCTGTTAAACTCTGTCAGGACTGAAGTATGTTAAACGCAATAGCTGACAGTATAGAAAAGGCACATTCTACCCATCCATTAAACAAAGACCTCTTATCAATAAGGCAACTTTTCCTATCCAGCTTGCTGATTGCAACTCATTCTGTGATTTTCTTTTTGATGTCCCTTGTAATGTCATCTTCATCTTCATAATTGAAAATTGCGTCATTGAGGTTTCTTCCTCAAAGCCGACTTGTACGCTTTCATCTCTTCTCGGAATTACCAGGAGAAACCTCAATATCCTTTATGGTTCATACCAGTATGCTCAGCCATAGCACACAGTCACCACTATTTTCGGCGACCCCAGCATGACAGATCTCGTCATAAGAGGTGCCTATTCGTTACTGCTCATAATAAATACAATCGATTCCTCGAAAGAGCTATGTTCTTGTTTGCCGAGAGTATGGGGCACCGCATAGCTTCTAACTACTTTGGCTCTGTTGTTTAATGCCGTAATTGGGTAATATGCGTAATGTCAATATTACCCACTCTTCAATCAACTTGAGGTGCTATAATCCACTGCTGATAAAACTGAATGCGTTGCTAGTAAATTGTCCTCAAAATCTACTCTTCTCATATGTAGTATCCCTTCCTACCTTCCAACTTAGAAGTGAATCTCTTTTGAGTGATATGTGTATAACCCCTCTACATGGTTTCTGCTATAATCCCTAACCTTGATCCCTGCAAATATGTGGACCCGATGCTATCCCTGTTATAGTCATTAAGAAATGTGTCCCCGAACTGGTTCTTGTACTCTCTAAATTGTATAATAAATGTCTCGCCAAAGTTGTCATCTGTTGTTACAGTTTTCAAGAACTCTGGTCCGACCCATACATCTATCAGCCTATTAACTTTCTCCCTATTTTGGGGAAACTCCTAGAGGGCCTAATGAAAGCTGAATCGGTTCATCATCACTCATTGCAAGGTCTATTCTCAGACAAGCAGTACGGCTTTCGTTTCTCCAAGGCAGCTGCTGATGTACAGATGATAATTGCTGAAAGACAGTATCATGCTCTAGATAAAAACGGTGAAACCCGATCTCGAAAGCCTTTGACATGGTCAGACATTCAGGTCTACTCCTCATGCTGAAAAGTTACGCTGTCTCCGGACACATTTTTGGGTTGATCCACTTGATTTCCTATCAAATCCTGAAATGAACCTTATCCTGAACGGCCATTCGTCTAGATCCTTTCGTACTAACACGGGTGCCATGGCTCTGTTCTTGGTCCTAGGCTGTTTTTAAATTTCATCATCGATATTCCCGGTGTCATCAGCTCTAATCTTGTTATTTACGCTGACGACACTACCATTTAGTCCGACTTCGATTGTAATGCTGCTCAGTCCGACAAGTTCAAAATGGTAGCTGATGTACAAAACTTCCTTAAAGCCGTCGTTAACTGGGGTAAATGATAGTTTTAACGCTTCCAGAACGTCTCTCCATTAAACGTCCGAGAGGCACATCACTGCCTTCCATCAGCATGGCTGATGCTAACCTCAAGGAAAGCGACGTGTTGCGTCTTCTCACGCTAACGTTCTCAGCTGACATGAAGTGATAGGGCGATATTGAAACTATCGCTAGGTCAGCTGACATATTAATCGGTTCACTGTGTCGTGTGAAACAATTTTTCTCTCCAAAATCTGTCTTCAATATCTATAAGTCTACCATTCGTCCATGCTTATAATATTGCAGCTATATATGGTCCGCTGCCCAGCTATTTACCTGGAACCCCTTGATAATATCCAAAGAAGAATCAGTTATATTATTACTCCTAATCTGACGGATGGCGTTAAGGTACTTGCTCAAAACCGTAATGTTGTCTCTATGTGCATATTTTTATAAATACTTTCATGTTAATTGTTCTGTTGAGCACTTCGCTATGATACTTAGGCTTTATGAATTTAAGCACAGTACGAGACTGGTGACGAGATCTCATCAATTTACATTTGTGCTGGCTAGATGCATCCTTTAAGTTCTATGCTAACAGTTTTTTTTTCTTGCAATTCACATTTATGGAACTCTCTTCCAGCTTCATGCCTACCAAACAACTTTAATCTGCAAAAATATAAATGCAATGTCAATCGCTATCGACTGTCCTCCTGACTACTTTGTTCTCTTTCTGATCATTACTAATGTTTTTATTCATATTCCCTCCACTTATTTATACCCTACACTTGTGTTTTTGTGGCTGTACTGCCTTACTCTGGGTGATACCGATTAAAATTATTTCTTTCACTCATACACATAAATTAGTATTCATTATAATATACATAATTTCTCCCTTTCCCTTTCGCTCTCTCTCTCTCTCTCACACACACACACACACTCACTCACTCACTTTTTGTAACTATCTGTCATGTGATTAACCAAATTCTCTCTCTCTCTCTCTCTCTCTCTCTCTCTCTGTCTTTACTGCTTTCTTTCTCTGATTGTTTCTTTCTTTTACTCTTCCATCTCCTCCCTTACGCTTCTCATTCTATTTCTCTCCTTTAAACTCCACTTCAGTCTCTCGCATATATATATACACATTAAAATTATTATTGATTCCATTATAGCCCACAAAACAGTTTAATTTCCTCAACATTCTGTCTGTGTGCTGATGTACAATCTTCACATTCATGTAACGATATCATGTGATTCATATCATAAATATCCTTTTCTCCATGTGAAAAAAAGGCTAAAATATACAAGAAAACCACAGTGTGGCACCATTTAACGAGGCAGAAAGGGAAAAGAAAGAAAAGAAGGAAAAGGAGAGGCTAAGGACCGAATCGTGGTTGATAAGCAAGAACGCACACACGGCTAAGAGACAATGGATAAAAGGATATTTTGATAAGTAACAAATGGCGAAAGAATGTCATTACAATGAGAGGGAAATTCTGAGTAAAAAGAAAGGGAAAGAAAGAAAGAATGTATGTTTTGGCATCGGCTGTGTTATCTAAGGATATGAAAACAAACTATTGGTACGGGAAGACATCTTATTATCAACTACAGACCGGCTGGCCAAAGAAAAAAAAAATTCAAATGAAAATGTTATTTCGATAAGTGACGAAAAACAGGCAACTAAAGGGACTTTGGGCAGATATAAAATTATGTTATCAGAAATATGTACCGAAGGAAAATGAATGGGAGCCTAGAAATGTTTTTTTTTTCTTTCTTCGAGGCGACAGACTGACTGGAACTTTGGAGATGTTTCCTTTTTGAGACCGTGTTAGGAAGACCACACATTCTGATAATTAGCGATAAAATACCTGACGTAAACCACGTGTAGAACAAGAGTTATGACCGCCATTGTCATATTGTCCCGTTCGCGACCAGAGAAATGATAACGGAAAGAGAAGAGATAATTTTTTTTTAGTTAAGCAAGATATTTTTTTCTCTTCCTGAAACAAAGCTGCGGATTTGTCCATGCCCGACTAAGACATCATTGGTCGAGTGGTGATCACGTGACGCACGAGGGAGGCTGTTGCAGCCCATCTGGAGGATGAGTAAGAGAGGTTGCTATGAAAATGTGGGGAGGGCAGTTCACGCCCCTCTGAAGTATGATGAGAAGGTGGGAGTGAGGAAAGGTTCCAAAAAATGGAAAAAGGTGGAAATTCCTAACCAGAGAGGTGGATATGTATTTAGAATTATCGAGGAACCCCCCGGCGCCGACAATCTCACCCCGGTTTTGGTCGGCGCCCATATAAACGAAGCCACAACGAGCAGAGTTGAGTTGAGTCCCAGCGGTTCCCAGAGTCAGTCTTCAGTTGAAGCAAGCCTCGCAGATAGCTGACCAAGATTCACGCACATCCGGACCCCTCTTCAACCCAAGAACAATTATTTTGAAGAGCGACTTAGATCCAGATCACCGAAATAAGTTCTTTCTTTTGACTTTCGTCCAAAGACCCACCGAAACACCAATTTCTTAGAGAGCAGACAACTTGAAGTGTTAAAACTTGCCTAGCGGAAAACGACGTGTCACAATCCATAGAACGGGTCGGGAGATAGATGCAGTCCTATGTATCGAACAACTAGACATAAAGTTTGTTACCTTTTTCTTTGATACTTTGAACTTTTGAGTTTTCATTTTATTGTCTTTTATGCATATTTGTGTGGTATCACCCCCGTTGAACTCGGTTTGCAGTACGGCCCCAACCACTGTTTGATCTCGTCTGCCTAAGATCAATTCACAACGTGGGTAGGCGGACTGGGGGATCAGTGCAGTTACCTTGGTAACCAGGCGTTGGAAGCGAGTTGGGAACGACGAGGCTGATATCAAATCTAACCGGATTCCCACCCGAATCACCAAAGGGTTAGAACGTCACATTTAGAGCAGCGACACCCGAACGGAGCAGCGAGGAGCGAACGGCTGGCGCCGCGGCGAGGAGGTCAGAATTGGTGCTGTTTAGGGACGTCACAGTTGGTGCCGTGGTAGACTAGGATAGAACGTTACGGTTGGCGTTGCGACCAGGGGACGACGTCACAACAGAAAGACAAGCAGCATTTTCTTTCATCTTTATACAAATACTTATCTGCGTATATATATATATATATATATAGTAGCGGCCATAATAACGATGAACGACACTTTTAGACCTATGAACAATATCAGAAATTTCTGAAATTGACTTTTTTCTTGATAGTTAGCAATAATGAGTTTTTTTTCTTCAAAAGAGAGCGTTTTACGTGTAGAATTTGCAATATTGCTTAAAAATAAAGTCCTAATGATACATGAACTTTTACTTATTGTTGAAAAGCTCCATCGAGTTTTTACCAATATAAATTAAAAGTTTATGCAAATTATTAACATCGTTCCTTAACTTTGTGCAGGAGCTTATTTCCTTTGTTCCATTTAAACTTTATTTAGAAAAAGTCTATTATGTAAATTTTTGTAATTGTGCATAATATTTATGCATTACACCCTAATCTTTATTTGCTAAAAATTTCATTGCTAATCATGTATTATTTTTTAAGTAATACATATATTTATATCTTTGTTGTTTCCGTTCCATGTATTATGGCCGCTACTGTATATATATATATATATATATATATATATATATATATATATATATATATATATATATAAATTCATGAATCATTCATAAAAAAACAAATATAGAGGTTAATGATTTAAATGGCGAGAATACTTCGTCGCAAACAATCTAAATAAGATCCATCAACCCCAAACCTGTATATGAATGATATGATCCCTGTTTATAAATTTTAGTTGCATAAGGTCTTTTTAATTTTACAAGCTTTCGTCTGTTCCTACAGAAATCATCAGGTTTGGAAGTAGATTTTGTTGTTGTTTTTACTTCTCGGTAATAAGAGGACAACGAAAATAGAAATGTAATCCGAAAAAATGGTATGAGAAATGTGTTTTGGAACGTACATATATTTATATCTTTGTAGATTCCGTTCCATATATTATGGCTGCTACTATATATATATATATATATATATATATATATATATATATATATATATATATATATATATATTATATTAAACTAACTGATTTAAAATATGTCGTTTTTTATAGCGAATAAAACATATTTCAAATCAGTTAATTTATAATATTAATGATCTGTAAATTTACATTGAGCACTATTTTGTTAAAATAAAAATATCAATAAAAACACCGGATTATATATCTTACTGTTCTCCATATATATATATATATATATATATATATATATATATATATATATATATATATATATATATATATATATGTGTGTGTATATATATATATATATATATATATATATATATATATATATGTGTGTGTATATATATATAAATATATGTGTATATATATATATATATATATTCTAGATGTAAACTGCGACTTACTTTATTAATCAATTTGAATTTAATCTGCGCATTCATTATCAGAGCTGACACGTTCTGCACTGATATAAATCAATGTCAGCCTTTTATATCAAATATTGTCGAAATCATCAGCTAATAGCTACGTTGCTAGTTTGAAGCGTTAAAATGAATGCTTAGATAGATATAACAAATACAAATGCTTAATAACTTCATAGTTTAAATTGATATGATCAATAAAAGTGTTTAATAACATCATTGCTTAGGTAGATATTGATAAATATGAATTTTAATAAATCCATGGGCTTTCAAAGAAACGTATGAAGTTATTAAGCATCGCTGATAATTACAAAAATGATCAACATTTGCCACCTTGGAGATCATTGACGACACTAATGTAGTTATATTACAAAAAGTTGATTTAAAAAATGATTCTTGTCTTGCGTCAAGATTCAATATATAACAAAAATTAATCAATCTTTGTGAATCTATGAAATGTTTGATGTTATTGACACCGAGTAAATGTCGAACAGCAAATATATCGAACCCTAAGTCAATTAATAAAATATATAAGATCGATCACTCGGCGTCATTTAAAAGACATACATGAATAATATATAATGAATTAAGCAATAGAATATATAAAAGTTTTTTTTTTAGCTATTTTTCATGGACTAATGGCGTGTTCAGACGAAAGGAGATAAATGTCAGACAAAACCTGTCTGGATGCTGGCTTAAACACAACTCAGAGCCTGAAGTCTCGACAACGCGTAGGTTGTACTATATTTCGGGATAGTATTATATATGGCTAGATTTTCGATGGTTTAAGTTAAAAAAAAATTACCAAGATAAGTCAAAAAACCTTTCATAATAACATATCTTTTGTCAAGAGTTTAGATAATTTTTTACTTTGCAAGTGACAAGAACGTCCTTGGAAGTTGACGAGCCATCTGGAGGACATATATTAGTTGTTTTAGTTTTTTTGTTTTTGTTTTTTTGACATAATTAAACCGGAAAATATCCTAAAATGTCTTTGGTAATTTTCTTTTTTTAAATTTTGCATTTGGTAACTTAAAACATCTTTGGTGCGTTTTTTTAAATTGAAATGTGGCTGTTGGTGTTGACACATAATACGTGATGCTATTTTTCGAGTTATGAACAAAGTAAAAAGTAAAGACAATAATCATATTTTCAGAAATTTTATTCCACAATCAATTACAGGTAATTATCGATCATCTCCTCGGTATAGTAGATTGATTTTATCTTCAGCACTCATTACTGTAGCTGGAAAAGATAAGAAATAACAAGTTATAACATTTGAATTAAAGCCATTCACGGTAACCATTAACATTTATGATTAAGTAAAACTGAAAGCCACAAATGAATTCATTCTCATTGTACATAGAAAAATTTTTACTACAAGAAAGATTTCTACATAGTAGATGTTGTTAAGGGTTCTATCAGGAAAACAATGAACTGCGCAAATCTCTCAACCTTCAAGTGAAGGATATGAATGTCGACATTGAAGGAATCGATAGCAAAGGAATCGATAGCAAAGGAGAATACTCGAAAATGTTAAAAAGAATCCTTCCTTTTGACGTATGAATTTGATGTTTTTGTAAAGTATTCGCTTAAAGAGAGAAATCGCACGCTTTTCAGACGAGATTTTCGGTGAACATTTTAGGCCAACACTTCTTACTCGAAATGAACAATGAAAACCGTTGACATGTCATCAAAAACGTACGTATTCTTAAAAATGTTGTATATTCTTAACATATTTCATACCGTCACATATGAATGGAGAGCCATCAGAAGAGTTCTTTTTTCTTTTATTCTCTTGGATATAACCGAGCTTAAAGACAGTTTTATTAGGGGACAGGGACAGAATCCCTAGCCAATGCCTTCACAGATGATCTCCTCACCATCCAGTCTATATTTTTAGCAATTCAATGCTGTTCTTTCAAATACTAATAGAATCTTCAGCCCAAAACGACTGACGTCGTCAGTGGCTTCCATGATACCGTAATAAGATATTGAAAATCAATGCACTTATTTAACTAACGTAAAGAAATATAATTGAAATGAGCAATGCATATAATTGCTGACGATAATTTTATTATGAGGCAGGAAAAAAAAACAGAAAAATGACTTCCCTTAACCTAAAAAATACAACTGAACTGAGAACTGTCTGATTAACAATTGCTGACAATAGACCTTAAATGGTATCTTCGTCAACCGAAGATGATAAATTCTCCAGGAAAAAGTTCAGAATGCAATACTTACTTTTCACAGATTTTGGGGCAAGCAAAAATTGGAGTGATATGTTGATCACAGTAACTATTACAGTCTATCGAAGTTCCACGCAATACTTTGCACAAGATGGCAACAGCTTCACGTACTGAAACAGATCAAAAATATCAAAATATTATTACTTGAAATATTCCTTCAATAAATATTGAGTCTTAGAGTTCCAGTTATTTCCTCCAAACAGAAACCTTCTCCCAAAATCACCATAAATAACAGATATTTGTTTCAATTCAATCACTATTTAACGTCGGAAACAAAACATATAAAAGAGGATTATTGTGCCGATAAGAATTTGTTTGTTTATAAAAGAAAAGTGTTTCATAAAACTTTTGTCTGTATCTTTAGCCTGACACTTTTCTAAGGAAACAACATTTCGTTGCAGGACATTTACAAAATAACTAGACAATGAAGACATTAAATAATATTATATGACAATTCGCTTTTCGATATTTTAGTTTCAAAATTAGTTGTTACAAATTATTAGAAAGTTATTTATTTGAATATTAATTAAATGATTTTAAGTTCGTTTTCAACAATACAAACACAAAATATGAGCTGAGAAATTTTTTGAATAATTCACAAAACCAATTTCTTAACACTATTTAACAGCGGAAAGATCTTGGCATTTTTCGAAATGGTCAGAATATTAAAGAATATGAGACTGAATTTGCCATTGATTAGACGATATAAACTTGTGTCAGGCTACAGGCTTATTTATCCACGCTATCATACATTACATAAAAGATTAGATTAAGTCTAATAGAAAACAACCGCAAATGTCCATCACCCTAAATTAATAATGAATTTTTGTCTTTTCTATAAATATTTTATGGTATCATAGCATGACATCTGTTCTTACGAGCTATTTTCAATTTTTAGCCCGACTACATTGATTTAAGCAAGCTACTAGGTTGACTTCTCGTTTACTGTTAAAATGGAATCGCCTCTTCTACACTAACAGCCTCTTCACTCGTACTTCCCGACAGTGAAACTCCCTTCCTCTTACTTGATTCCCTGATAACCATAATCTCATTTACTGCACATTCCCTCTCGTCATTGCTTACACGTTATGAAACTTAATGGCGTCGCAGAATTTTATTTTTTTGACCAGACGCAGATTATCATAAGTATCGTTAACCTTGGCGCAACAGATTCTTCTCTTAGATTATACGTCCTGAAAATATATTTTTTATTTTAATCTCCAACTTTTTAACTAATTCACATCAGTGGTGAGTAACGGACACGTAGATCTAAAATTGTTACAATCAGAATTTCAAAATTCGACTAACCACTACGTGTCAGGCTACAGACTTATTGGTCCACGCTCTCATACATGACATCCAAAATTAATGAAATATCGGCCAATGGGAAGTGTTCATCTCCCGAAATTAAACAGAGTTTTTAATCTAATCGTTTAGTAATTTTCAAAAGCATTATCTTTGAATGCTTTAACATAGAGCGGTAAAGAATTTTGATTACGAAAGCGTAAAATCTAACTAAAAAACACTTACTTGACACTTTGGCTAAAGTAGTGGAGTCTTCGGAAGAATAAATGGCAACTTTCGGCTCAGCTGAGTCGATATCGGTAGCCAGTGCCAAGGAGATAAGAGTCGCAAAGAGGAAAACAAGCTTCATGTCTGTAGAATGGCAAGAATAACTTTTTTAATAAGAACCTATTCATTAATAATAGATATATATGAGCAGAATGTGATTGCTAGCTAAGAGTCGCAAAGATGAAAACAAGCTTCATGTCTGTAGAATGGCAAGAATAACTTTTTTTTAATAAGAATTTTATTAATAATAGATATATATGTGCAGAAGGAGATAGATAGATAGATAGATAGATAGATAGATAATGATCAGACTAAGATAGTTGAATTCTGTGTTACAGACCCATCGTCAAATCGATAATTAAGAATTAATATACTGTCATTTCTACTTAAATACATTCTCACAAATACAAGCACACCAATGCGTACATACACAGAAACACTCACAGGATTATTGGTGTATAACATATCCTTCATCACGTTCTACGAGTTTAATATTTGACGGAATTAATTCACCTATCCATAGCTTCCGTCACATGACTATATACGGGAGTCGGATGAAAAGTTCATAGACTGATCAAGATAAAATGTTACCAAATGAGGTGTATTTTTCAACATAATCCATCGGTGGTGCAATGCTTGGATCCCATTCTTGAAGAATCTGTTATCCTGTTGGTCAAAAAGCTCATCCACAGCTGATATAACATCATCTCTTTCACTGCGATAGTTGTTTCTAGCCATGGTTGGCGAACAGCTGATAATTAGATGAACCCAAATCAGGAGAATAGGTAGTTTGGTCAACGAATTTAAAGACAAAGTCACGTACAGCTGCAGATGACATGTCATTGAGCTTCTTTGAAGTATGTGACGTGGGATTTTCCACTGCATGGATTCTCTCTTTCTCTCTGTGATTAAACCAAACACACATCCTGGGTTAGGGAAAGTTCGAGGTAACTAACTAGATCGACTTCAAATAATATCAATTCTTTCCTATTATGGGATCAGCCTCAGATGTCACAAGTCGTGGCACCCACCGAGCAGCAACCTTCCTCGTGCCAAGTTCATTGTGCACAATATTCTCAACTCTCTCATGACATAAGCTAATAGCATTAGCTATTTGATATATAGTCAATCACTTGTCATGTTATCGAAACGATCAATGTTTTTCTTGCTGGTTGCCGTTGCTGGACATCCAAATATTCGGTCATTAGCAAGACTCACCATACGTCTACTATATTCAGCTACTTAAATTTGCACTGTTGATAAATCTGGTACTCCACTCCCAAATGCAACAAATATGTCAGTATGAATGTTCTTGGGAGTTAAACCATTTTTTCTGAAGGAAGTTGATAATAAAATGATGTCACATTTTGACATTTTCAAGAGGAGTTGCTATTAATTACTTTTGAAGTCTCCTTTGAACAGTCAGATGTGAGCTTAAACGGCAATTAACAATCACCACTCCAGTACGTACCGAGCTATATTCTACCTTTACAAAAGCCAGATCAGGTCAAACATGGAGTACTGTCTTCCTATCTGGACAGGAGCTGCCAAGACATCACTCTCCAGGCTTGACAGAGTTCAAAAGCGTCTCCGAGCCCTTGTGGGTGACGAATTATTCTACACCATTCCACACCTTTCGAACAGACTGGATGTGACCACCCTCTCGTTGCTCTACTGCTACTTCCATGGAAAGTGTTTGGAGAAACTATATTCCCTGGTTCCGACCAAGGCAAACCTACATGGTAAGAACACGCAAAACACCCATATTCCCTCCATACTCCGCCGGTGCGAAGTGAGTTCCACTAGAAGCCGTTTCTTCACGCGAATGACTGTCTTTTGAAATCGACTCGCAACAGGATGTTTTCCAGATCACGACAATCTTAACCTTCAAGCCTAGGTTTAAACGTTATCTCCATCAACGATACACACACAAGCCCTCCTAACTTATAACTCTCCCTCAAGTGACCCACGAGCCTTGTAAAGGGCGAATCCCAATTTTTGTTAAAAATGAAATTATTAATAAGAAGTGTTGAAATTAATGTATGCCAGACTTGTAAGTGACATTTATCAGCGGCCATAATTTTGATTATCACCGTTGATACGGGTCAGAAAATACCAAAATACATGTTTATACATATATCTGTGTGGGTGAGTGTTTGTTTGTTTGTTTGTGTGTGTGTGTGTGTGTGTGTGTGTGTGTGGTTGCATATATCTATCGTTTCTGGAATTGTTGGAAAATACATACCTCTCCAAAGAACTGAAAATATCGCGGATAAAAATGTTTGGGGATAGACAGAAAAAATAATGATCAATGCGATATGGTGAGTGAATTTCTGTATTTTAGTCTTCATCAAATATTGCAAGTATTTTGATCTATTATAAAAATGAAATAAGTTTTTGATGCATTATATTTTAGTTTTCTTTGACACAACGAAAAATGTAAGAAATAAAATTAAATATTCTAGACATTTGGTTGTCTTACCTGATGATGTTCTGCGTCAAGTCAGAGGAATTAATGTCACTTTGTCGTATTCTCAGATATATAATAAAATTCTGCAATATGATTGGCCAATCTTTCACCAATCAGATCGAGGGAGTGAATCTTTAATCTTAACTTTTAATCTCTTCCGAGTAGTGATTAACAGATGTTGTTTTTTTTATTTTTCTCTTGATTTTTTAAAATTTCATTTTCTGCAATTATAGTTTAAAGTTGCGTTCCAAATAATTATCTATCAAGTGCATGTGAAAGTTTCCAAAAACAAAAACAATCAGTTTTGAAATGTGTATTCAGTCTATAGTTTGCAAAGAAACGTATTGAAAATTTGAATAGTAGATATATATATATATATATATATATATATACTCATAAATATCCTTTCCTCCATGTGTCTAAAAGGCAAAATTATACAAGAAAACCAAAGCAAGCCAAACAACATAATCTTGTCTCATTTTTATGTAAATACTTATCTATACTGATATATAATTATATATACATATATATACTTATAGATACTTAGAAAAAGCTCAGTTGTTCTAGATGTAAACTGTGTCTAAATTTATTAATCACTTTGAATCTAATCTGCGCATTCATTATGAGAGCTGACCCGTTCTACACTGATGTAAACCAATGACAGCCTTTTATATGAATATTGTCTTAATTGTCAGCTACAGCCATGATGCTGGTTTGAAGCGTTACAATGGATCCTTAGGTAGATATGATAAATAACAGTTTTTAATTAATTCATATCTTTCAAAAAGAACTTATTAAAGATCGCTGGTAATTGCAAAAATGATCGACAGGTACCACCTAAATTTGAAGAATTTCCTTGGAGATCACCAATGTAGTTATATTAAAAGTAATGTGATGATTTAAAAAACCGATCCTTGTCTTGTGTCAAGATGAAATTCATGACAAAAAATCAGTCTTTCTCCAGCTATAAAATGTTTGATGTTATTTACACCCAGGATATGTTGAACAGCAAATACATCGAGCTCTAAGTCAATTAATAAAATAGGTAAGATCGATCACGGGGCTTCACTTCAAAGACACTCATGAATAAAATGGGATGAATTGGGCTACAGAATATGTAAAAATATTTGTTCAGCTATTTTACATAGACGAACACCGTGCTAAGACGAAGGGAGAAGACTGTCGGACAAAAAATGTTTGGATGCTGGACGAAACACAATTCACAGATTGAAGGCGTAGCTTTTGTAAAGCTTTAGGGTGGGATTATATATGGTTACCTCTTTGATGGTTTAAAATGAACAATTACGAAGGCAAGACAAAAAACCTTTTACAATAACATATCTTTTGCGGATAATTTTTTACTTTTCCTCGTACATTGATTTTAAAGGCCAACATAGTGCCATGGTTCAAGAAGTAGATAACTGCTTCCAAAAAATCATGATTTTATGAGCAAACAATTATGTTATATTTTTTCTTTGATTCAATTTGTCGGCATAATTTCCAATTAGAAGATTTATAAATATATAGACATATATATGGATAATAATATGTAATCGAAATTATTATTGGATTTACATATTTATTTCTGTAGATGTTTTGTATGTGTGTGCGTGGGTGTGTTATACAGTCAAAGAGACATCATGTGCATATTCGTATTTGTGTGTATTTTTATGTGAGTGTGTTCCTCTGAGTGCTTTGAGCATTACAAAAGAAAACAAATTTATGAGAATATAAACATATTTTAGAATTCCTATCGCGGAATTCAAACTGACTTTCTGAATTGCTAATTGTTGTGACTACATATGGATAATTTCTAAAAATTCATAGCTTTTCCTTAAAATTTATTTGTCGAGTGTCATTACGTTACTAACAGGTGATAATAATTAATGATTGATATTAACACCTAATATTATATAGGCATCGCATTTTTGTAGCAATTATGACATGTGAGCCTACGAGAAAGGGTAGGCTTTGTATACCCTACATACGAGGCTGCTTTTTTTTTTCAAAGATATAAACTTCCTATCGCGGAATTCAAACTGACTTTCTGAATTGCTACTTGCTGTGACTACATATGGATAACTTCTAAAATTCATAGCTTTTTCTTAAAATTTATTTGTCCAGTGTCATTACGTTACTAACAAGTGATGTTAACACCTAATATTATATAGGCATCGCATTTTGGTAGCAATTATGACATGTGAACCTACGAGAAATGGTAGCGACACGATTAAGAAAAACGAAATTTAGGGCAAATTCCAAATGTTGCAAGAATTCTGGGACCGGTTTATTACTGAACAAAGTGACTATTTCGTATTTTTTATTATTTATTTATCTATTTTCGTATATATATATATTTTACATAACTAGTTCTGGAAATATTTGACACCACTTTGCATTTGGTAATTTAAAACATCTTTGGTGCGTTTTTTTAAATTGAAATGTGGCTGTTGGTGTTGACACATAATACGTGATGCTATTTTTCGAGTTATGAACAAAGTAAAAAGTAAAGACAATAATCACATTTATAGAAATTTTATTCAACAATCAATTACAGCTAATTATCGATCAGCTCCTCGGTATAGTAGATTGATTTTATCCTGAGCACCCATTATTTCTGTAACTGTAACAGAAGAACAAAGTTGTAACATTTGAATAAAACCCACTCACGATAAACATTAAACATTTTACTATCGTGAATAATTACAATTAAAATCAAAAGTGAATTTAGTCTCATTGTGCATAGCAAAATTTATATTACAAGAAAGATTTCTTCATGGTAGATGTTGTTAAGAATTCTATCAGGAAAATAATGAACCTCGCAAATCTCTCAACCTTCAAGTGAAGGATATAAATGTCGACATTGAAAGAATCGATAATAACAAAGGAGAATACTCGAAAATGTTAAAAATAATCATTCCTTTTGACGTATGAATTTGATGTTTTTGTAAAGTATTCGCTTAAAGAGAGAAATCGCACGATTTTCAGACGAGATTTTCGGTGAACATTTTACGCCAACACTTCTTACTCGAAATAAACAATGAAAACCGTTGACATGTCATCAAAAACGTACGTATTCTTAAAAATGTTGTATATTCTTAACATATTTCATACCGTCACATATGAATGGAGAGCCATCAGAAGAGTTCTTTTTTCTTTTATTCTCTTGGATATAACCGAGCTTAAAGACAGTTTTATTAGGGGACAGGGACAGAATCCCTAGCCAATGCCTTCACAGATGATCTCCTCACCATCCAGTCTATATTTTTAGCAATTCAATGCTGTTCTTTCAAATACTAATAGAATCTTCAGCCAAAAACGACTGACGTCGTCAGTGGCTACCATGATACCGTAATAAGATATTGAAAATCAATGCACTTATTTAACTAACGTAAAGAAATATAATTGAAATGAGCAATGCATATAATTGCTGACGATAATTTTATTATGAGGCAGGAAAAAAAACAGAAAAATGACTTCCCTTAACCTAAAAAATACAACTGAACTGAGAACTGTCTGATTAACAATTGCTGACAATAGACCGTAAGTGGTATCTTCGTCAACCGAAGATGATAAATTCTCCAGGAAAAAGTTCAGAATGCAATACTTACTTTTCACAGATTTCGGGGCAAATAAATATTGGAGAGAAATGTTGATCACAAAAATCATTACAGTCCATCAAACTTGTACGCAATTCTCTGCACAAGATGGCTACAGCTTCACGCACTGAAACAGATCAAAAATATCAAAATATTATTACTTGAAATATTCCTTCAATAACTAAAAGTCTTAGAGTTCCAGTTATTTCCTCCAAACAGAAACCTTCTCCCAAAATCACTATAAATAACAGATATTTGTTTCAATTCAATCACTATTTAGCGTCGGAAACAAAACATATAAAAGAGGATTATTGTGCCGATAAGCATTTTGATTTGTTTGTTTATAAAAGAAAAGTGTTTCATAAAACTTTTGTCCTGTATCTTTAGCCTGACACTTTTCTAAGGAAACAACATTTCGTTGCAGGACATTTACAAAATAACTAGACAATGAAGACATTAAATAATATTATATGACAATTCGCTTTTCGATATTTTAGTTTCAAAATTAGTTGTTACAAATTGTTATAAAGTTATTTATTTAAATATTAATTAAATGATTTTAAGTTCGTTTTCAACAATATAAACACAAAATATGAGCTGAGAAATTTTTTGAATAATTCACAAAACCAATTTCTTAACACTATTTAACAGCGGAAAGATCTTGGCATTTTTCGAAATGGTCAGAATATTAAAGAATATGAGACTGAATTTGCCATTGATTAGACGATATAAACTTGTGTCAGGCTACAGGCTTATTTATCCACGCTATCATACATTACATAAAAGATTAGATTAAGTCTAATAGAAAACAACCGCAAATGTCCATCACCCTAAATTAATAATGGATTTTTGTCTTTTCTATAAATATTTTATGGTATCATAGCATGACATCAGCTCTGACGAGCTATTTTCAATTTTTAGCCCGACTACATTGATTTAAGCAAGCTACTAGGTTGACTTCTCGTTTACTGTTAAAATGGAACCGCCTCTTCTATACTAACAGCCTCGTACTTCCCGACAGTGAAACTCCCTTCCTCATACTTGCTTCCCTGATAACCATAATCTCATTTACTGCACATTCCCTCTCGTCATTGCTTGCACGTTATGAAACTTAATGATGTCGCAAAATTTTATTTTTTCGACCAGACGCAGATTATCATAAGTATCGTTAACCTTGGCGCAACAGATTCTTCTCTTAGATTATACGTTCCGAAAATATATTTTTTATTTTAATCTCCAACTTTTTAACTAATTCACATCAGTGGTGTGTAACGGACACGTATATCTAAAATTGTTACAATCAGAATTTCAAAATTCGACTAACCACTACGTGTCAGGCTACAGACTTATTGGTCCACGCTCTCATACATGACATCCAAAATTAATGTCATATAGACCAATGGGAAGGGTTCATCTCCCGAAAATAAACTGAGGTTTTAATCTAATCGTTTAGTAATTTTAAAAAAGCATTCTCTGGGAATGGTTTAACATACAGCGGTAAAGAACATTGATTACGAAAGCGTAAAATTTAACTAAGAAACACTTACTTGACACTTTGGTGTAAGGAGTGAAGTCTGAGGAAGAATAAATGGCAACTTTCGGCTCAGCTGAGTCGATATCGGCAGCCAGTGCCAAGGATATAAGAGTCGCAAAGAGGAAAACAAGCTTCATGTCTGTAGAATGGCAAGAAAAACTTCTTTTTTTTAATAAGAACTTAATTAATAATAGATATATATGTGCAGAAGGAGATAGATAGATAGATAGATAGATAGATAGATAGATAGATAGATAGATAGATAGAATACTGACTGGGATATATAGATAGATAGATAGATAGATAGATAGATAGATAGATAGATAGATAGATAGATAGATAGATAGATAATGATCAGAGTAAGATAGATGAATTCTGTGTTACAGACCCATCGTCAAATCGATAATTAAGAATTAATATACTGTCATTTCTACATAAATACATTCGCACAAATACAAACACACCAATGCGTACATACACAGAAACACTCACAGGATTATTTGTGTATAACATACCCTTCATCACGTTCTACGAGTTTAATATTTGACGAAATTAATTCACCTATCCATAGCTTCCGTCACATGGCTATATAGGAGAGTCGACTGAAAAGTTCACAGACTGACCAAGATAAAATGTAACACAATGAGGTGTATTTTTCAACATAATCCATATACTTCTTCCATCGGTGTTGCAATGCTTGGATCACATTTGTTAAGAATCTGTTATCCTGTTGGTCTAAAAATTCACCAACAGCAGATACAACACCATCTCTTTCACTGCGATAGATGTTTCTAGCCATTGGTTTTTTATGTCGGAAAACACAGTTGATAATTAGATGCACCCAAATCAGGAGAATAGGGAGAGTTGTGAACGAATTTAAAGACAAAGTCACGTATAGCATCCATAGACACTAAGGATTTGTGTGCAGAAGCATTGTTCTAATGAAACAAGATCCCTTTTGTCAGTTTTCCAGGGCGTTTGATCTTGCCTTTCTTAACTACCTCAGCAATTTAGCATTGTACTCTCCATTAATGTTATGGCCCTTTTAAAGATAATCAATATACACAATGCCTTTTGCAACCCCCAAAACTGAGGCCATCGTCTTCTCTGCAGATGAAACGTCATAGAGCTTCTTTGAAGGATGTGACGAAGGATTTTCCACAGCATGGATACTCTCTTTCTCTCTGTGATTAAACCAAACACACATCCTGGGTTAGGAAAAGTTCAACGTAACTAGCTGGATCGATTTCAAATAATGTCAGGTTTTCACATGTGATCAGCCTCAGATGTCAGAAGACGTGGCACCTACCGAGCAGAAACCATCGTCATGCCTAGTTCATTGTGCACAATATTCTAAACTCTCTCATGGCATAAGCTAATAGCATTAGCTATTTGATATATAGTCAATCACTTGTCTTGTTATCGAAACGATCAATGTTTTTCTTGCTGGTTGCCGTTGCTGGACATCCAAATATTCGGTCATCAGCAAGACTCACCATACGTCTACTATATTCAGCTACCTAAATTTGCACTGTTGATAAATCTGATACTCCACTCCTAAATGCAACAAATATGTCAGTATGAATGTTCTTGGGAGTTAGACGATTTTTTCTGCAGGAAGTTGATAATAAAATGATGTCACATTTTGTCATTTTCAAGAGAAGTCGCTATTACTTTTGAAGTCTCCTTTGAACAGTCAGCTGTGAGCTTAAAAGTAAGTACCGAGCTTCTCCAGCTATATTCTACCTTTACAAAAGCCAGATCAGGCCAAACATGGAGTACTGTCTTCATATCTGGACAGGAGTTGGTAAGACATTACTCTCCATGCTTGATTGAGTTCAAAAACGCCTCCGAGCCCTTGTGGGTGACGAATTATTCTACACCATTCCACACCTTTCCAACAGACGGGATGTGACCACCCTCTCGTTGCTCTACTGCTATTTCCATGGAAAGTGCTTGGAGAAACTACATTCCCCGGTCCCGACCAAGACAAACCAACATGGTAAGAACACGCAAATCACCCATATTCCCTCCATACTCCACCGGTGCGAAGTGAGTTCCACTAGAAGCCGTTTCTTCACGCGAATGACTGTCTTTTGAAATCGACTCGCAACAGGATGTTTTCCAGAACACGACAATCTTAACCTATTCAAGCCTACCTTTAGTTGTTATCTCCATCAACGATACACACACAAGCCCTCCTAACTTAACACTCTCCCTCAAGTGGTACACCAGCCTTGTAAAGGGCGAATCTCAATTTAAAAAAAAAATGAAATTATTAATAAGAATTAATAATATATTTAAGTTCATTTTCAACAATATAAACACAAAATATGAGCACATTCGTGCAAATATCCGTGCACCAATGTACAAATACAATCTCTCTCACTCACACACACACACACGAGTATGCATGTAAATGTGTGTGAGAGAAGGATATTATATGGTGTTAAAAACATATCTTTCATCTCATTCTACAAGTGTATTATTTGACAGGATTAATTCAACTACGCATAGCTTCTATCACATTATATACCAGGGTCGTCTGAAAAGTTCATAGACTGACGAAGATAGAATGTGACCAAATGCGGTGTATTTTTTAGCATAATCCATACATTCTTCCAACGGTGTTGCAATGCTTGGATCTTATTAGTGAAGAAGCTGTTATTCTGTTAGTCAAAAAAGTCATCAACAGCATATATGGCATCATCTTTATCACTGAATTATTGGTTTCCAGCCATATGTGTTTTTTATGTCAGGGAACAGACAAAAATGATGAGCCCAATTGAGCCCAAATCAGGGGAATAGGGAAGGTGTTCAACGAATTCAAAGACTTAGAAACAGGACGTGTGCGGGAGCATTGTTCTGATGAAACAAGATCCCTTCCGTCAGTTTTCCTGGGCGTTTGATTTTGTCTTTTGTAACTGAATCGGCATTTTGTCATTGTACTCTCCATTGATAGTGTGGCCCTTTTAAAGTTAGCCAATAATCACAATTCCTTTTTTCATCACCAAAAACTGAGGCCATCACTTCTCTACAGATGAAACGACATTGAGTTACTTTGAAGCAAGTAAGGAGAGATTTTTCCACTGAATTAATAGTCTCTTTGTCTCTGTGATTGAACCAAACACTGGGTCAGGAAAAGTTCAAGATAACCAGCTGGATCTACTTCAAACTATGTCTGTCAGATTTTTCCGTGGTGTCATCAGCCCGGTGACTTTTGATCAGTTGTCAGAAGACGTGCCACCCACAGAGCAGAAACCTTCCTGATGCCAAGTTCATTGTGCAGAATATTCTCAACTCTCCCACGAGATATGCTAAAAGCATTGACTATTTGATTTACAGTCAATCGCCCGTCATCATTCACCAAATGATCAACACAATCAATGTTTTTCATGGTGGCAGTAATTGCAGGACATCCATAACTTGGATCATCTTCAAGTCTCTCCCTACATCTACTATTAGGTTGATGCAAAAATAATGACATAATAATGTCGTTTTTTGACGTATTTTTAACGTCAAAAAACGACATTATTACGTCATTATTTTTGCACCAACCTAATACATTCAACTCCCCACTTTTTCACTGCTGAGAAAAGCTGGTAATCCATCCTCTAATGCGGCAACCATGCCAGTATAAATGTCCTTGGATGTTAAACCTTTTTTTATGAACGTAGTTGATAATTCCATGATATCAAATTTTGTCTATTTTTCAAGAGAAGCTGCTACTAGTTACTTTTAAAGTCCTGCTCGAAAAGTCGAATGTCAGTTTAACAGGGAATAAACAATGCAGTCATTAATAAGAAGAGTTGAAATTAATACGTGCAATATTTCTCAGTTCATTCTGCGAACTTTTCAGTCAACCCTTCTAAGTGGCAATAATCATTGGTAATAATTTTGATCATCACCGTTGATACGCGACACGAAAACTAAACTAGAGAATATCATACTACATACAGTATATATATGTGTGTGTGTGCATATATATATATATATATATATATATATATATATATATATATATATGTAGATATATGTGTGTGTGCACATATATATATGTATATATATATATATATATATATATATATATATATATATATATATATATATGGGTGTGTGTGTGT
>OZ010607.1:31411432-31461432 GCA_963932145.1 Acanthosepion lycidas | reverse complement strand
AGACAAAAATGACAGTGAAATAAAGAACAATATAGACTCTGAAGATGAACAATCGTTGGAGATAAACTTCCATGAAAAAAGAAAATGATCAAGACAATCAATTAGGGAAAGGGGAAAGATAGTGAAGCTCCAAAAGCTTCCAGAAGAAGAAAATAAGGGAATAAATCATCTTCGGTCCAGGGAGATGCGGTGACTCATTTACATAAGAAGTCATAAAGGCTATAAATAGCTACGGCTATTATCCATGAGCAGTTGAGTGCATACTACTTTCTGTGAGCCAATAACACTACACTACAGAGACGTTTTCGGAAGTTTGATTTACAAAGGACTCTAATTTTTATGAGCAGTATCTTTCTTCAGTGATCTTGTAGATTGTGAGTTGATAGAGCGCTATAAAAGAACATCTATCATCCAAACGACTGAAAATATCGCTGGCAAAAATGATTTAGGATAGAGAGAAAAAATAAAGATAAATGCGAATTGGTGAGTGAACTTCTGCATTTTCGTCTTCATAAAATATTGCAATCATTTTCATGTATCATAAAAATGAAGTAAGTTTCTATTTTTCTTTGACACAACGAGGAATGTTTTCACATTCACCATTCCGTATATATATATATATATATATATATATATATATTAGGTTGGTGCAAAAATCATGACGTAATAATTTCGTTTTTGACGTATTTTTTAACGACAAAAAACGACATTATTACGTCATTATTTTTGCACCAACCTAATATATATATATATATATATATGATGTAAGAAAGAAATGTAAATAAATATGCGAGGCTTTTGATTGTTTTACCTGGTCTTGTTCTGCGTCAAATCAGAGGAATTAGAGCCACTTTGTTGTATTCGCAAATATATAATGAAATTCTACAATATGATTGGCCAAACTTTCATCAATCAGATCGATGTAGCTAATCTTGCGTTTTTAATCTCTTCCTGGTAGAGATTCACAGATGGTGTTTTTCTTTTGTCTCTTTATTTTTTTTTAATTTTATCATCTAAAATTGTACTTGCGTTCAAAATGACTACGTATGAAGTGTATATCAAAGTTTCCATAGACAAAAATAAACGGTTTTGAAATATGCATTCAGTCTGTCATTTCGAAAAAAACAGTGTGGAAATTTTACATTGAATACATAGGTATTTCATTCATAGAAATTTTCTCGCTTTTACTTACTTTTTTCCACTAAGTACAGGACCCATGAGCGACTTATGGTAAAAAGTTAGGAAATGAGGTTGTTTACCTCGTTCTCAAAGCGCTAAAACTTCTTGGATCGGAAACATCATTGCTGATCAGGGACAAATTCGCTTGTTTAGCAGAAGTGGGTACACAAATGCGAATTTTGGCCTTTATTGCTCCCGCCCATTACCTCTTCAAACTATCTCTCTCTTTCCCTCTCTTTCCCCCCTCTTTCAATCTCTCTCTCTCTCTCTCTCTCTCTGTCTATCTAACTATCACTTTCTATCTCTTCCAATCTCGCCTTCTACTCTGTTTTTCACTCTCACTCTCTCTCTGTCTCATTCTCTCTCACACTCTCTCTCTCACTCTCTGTCTCTCTCTCTCTCTCTCTCTCTTTCTGTCTCTCACGCTCTCTCCTGCGGTTTTTGGCCTTCATTGCCCTTCCATTACCTCTACAACCTATCTCCCTCTTTCTCTCTTTCTTTATCTATCTTTTTCTATCTCTTCCAATCTCTCCTTCTACTCTCTTTTTCACTCTCTCTCTCTCTCTCTTTCACTCTCTCTCTCTCTCTCTCTCTCTTCGCATCTATATATATATTGTGAAAATGCATGGCTTCTTTCTTTCCTTCTCTCTTTCTCTGATTGTTTCTCTTTCTGTCACTCTCTCATTGACTTTCTTAAGGTACTCTCCCTATTTCTCTTCTTTAAACTGCATTTCGGTATCTCACATGTGTACACTTTAAAATATATATATATGATTCCAGTAAACCCACAAAACAAGTTATTTGATTTCCTCAAAATTGTGTTGATGTACAATTTTGTATCTTCATATTCATATAACGATATTATATGAGCCATATCATATAATATGCTTTCCTTCATGGGAATTATAACGATATTATATGAGCCATATCATATAATATGCTTTCCTTCATGGGAATTATAACGATATTATATGAGCCATATCATATAATATGCTTTCCTTCATGGGAATTATAACGATATTATATGAGTCATATCATATAATATGCTTTCCTTCATGGGAATATTATTATAAGGAATGAAACTAAAACAACCTTGTCACATTTTATATAAATAATTATACATACTTATATATACTTATAAAACAACACACCTATTACAGATATGAACTGCGTCTCCCATTATTCGCTATTTTGTATGTAATCTGTACATTGAATACGAAAAGCGATCAGTTCTGTACTGATATAAACAAATGGCAGCCATTTATAATATCCTGAAATTCGAAGTCGTAAATTAACAACAATGTCGTAAATTAACAACAATGTTGCTAGCTTAAAGCGTTAAAATGAATCCAGATATTGCTCTGATAAAATCAATTGTTTTATAACTTCAGATCATTCAAAGGGCAAAACTTTACTAGCAATTACAAAAATGACAGGCAGGTACCTACGAAATTTGAAGAAATTTCGACTCCTATGCAGCTCTGTTAAGGGTAAGTTGATAATTTCACAAGACGATCCGTGTCTAGTAGCAAGATAAAATTTATGAGAAAAATCAGTCGTTCTCAAGCTATGAAATGCTTAGTGTTATTGACACCGAGGAAATATCGAGGAACAAAAATGTAGAGCTCTAATTTAATTAGATTTAATTTAAAAGAAAATTTAATAAATTGGAAAACAGCATGGATAATGAGAGATTTTTCAGCTATTTTTGCATCAACAAATGACATGCTATCACGAAAAGAAAATGACCAAAGCACCACTCACAGGTTTAAATTTCTACATGGCGTAGGTTTGTAACGTTTGGACTGATATTATATATGGTGACTTTTCGATGTTTTAAGTAAAAGAAAGTCTGTTGGACAAAAAAGCTGGTTGGATGCTGACCGAAAAACCGTTCACGGCGTGAAACCTCTACAAGCCGTAGATTGTGTATCTTTTTAGATTAGTATTATCAATGGTGACTTTTCAATGGTTTGTTAAAAAAAAAGTCTGTTGGATAAAAGCTGGCTGGATGCTAGGCGAAATACCACTCACTGGATGAATTAAGATGATAGCTCAGATAATATATATATATATATATATATATATATATATATATATATATATATATATATATATATATATATATGAAATTATATAGAAAATAGGAAAGAACTGGTTAGGTAAATAATCCAAAGTTCTTTAGTATTTTTGTTAGTATTTTAAAAAAATAATGCTCGATACAAAAGTAGATCATAAATATAATTATTTATTTAAAAATATGATCCCAACACGCTACATAAGAGGTCTCATGTTTCAAAACTGTTAGTTCATATCTTTGATTTAAGAGATCAGCCTTGTTTTTAAATCTAATAATTTCAAATTTTTCGTTAAGACATAGGTAACATAGGTGTTTTGTCCTTTTGTTTTAGATTCCAAAAATACTTGGATAATGAAGTCATGTACCTATAGTCACTGTTATTAAAAGATTGCATATGCCCCCGCCAAAAAAGAAAAGAACAAAGCACCTACGGTTAAATGGACATTGATTAAGAAAGCCCAGACATGTAACTCCCTATATGCCCCATGTTACCTATGTCTTAACGAAAAATTTGAAATTATTAGATTTAAAAACAAGGCTGATCTCTTAAATCAAAGATATGAACTAACAGTTAATTGTAAACACCGTTAAAAATTTAACTTATTATATGGGTCGTATACTTTAAATGATAATGATATGTCGCTGTAAGATTATAATTTTTATTGCCTGATGGTCATTCTGACGATATGAATGTGTATTGTATAACTACATAGTGTTATTCGTTTTTCTGTATGTCTGTGTATAAATGTATTTGTGTGTAGTTATGTGTGTTTGTACTGCGGAATGTGTAGGTTTATATATTAGTGTATTTATATGTTGGTAGGTTTTGTATATATATGTATGTGTGTATGTGTGTGTATATGTATATATATATATATATGTCTGTATATATATATATATATATATATATATATATATATATATATAAAGTAAGAAGGTAAAAAGGAAGAGAAGAGAAGAGGTTAAAAATTTTGATGTATATGTGTATGTATGTGTATTTGTGTATATGGGTATGTGTATGTATATATATGTGTGTATGTATGTGTATATGTATGTATATGTGTATTTATGTGTGTATATATATGTATGTGTGTGTATGTATATGTATATATGCATGTATGTATATATATATGTGTGTGTGTATGTATGTATGTGTATGTATGTGCATGTACATATATATATATATATATATGTATGTGTCCTGTTATATTGTGTATCTAAATTTATATTTGCGTATATTTCTATTTGTTTGAATGTGTTTATATATGTATGTTAGGATACATGTATTTTGGTGTTTGTATGTATATGTATGTATGTCTATGTATGTGTATGTATGTACGTTTATATATATATTTGTTTGAATGTCGTCGTATTTATGTGTATGTACGTATATATGTGTACTTGTTATTATAGATTGGTATTTTTATGTATATATTTATGTGTGTATATATATATTTATATGTGTATATATATATGTATGTTTGTGGTTGTATATGTGTGTGTTGACACCTATTGTATATGAGATTGTTTGTGTGTATGTGTAGGTATGGAAACTTGGGTATGTCATTACGGCCACATGAGTTAGTATATGTGTGTATATATGTTTATATTTGTCTATTGCTGTGTGCATATATGTATATATATATGAGTATGTGTGCATATATGTGTGTATATTTGTGGGTATATATGTATATATGTATGTGTATGTGGGTATATATGTATATATGTATATGCATGTGTATGTGTACTTGTTATCATAAAGATGTATACGCATGTATATGTTTATATATTTATATGTATGTATTTCTATGTATATATATGTATATATATATATATATGTATGTATGTATATGTGCGTTGGTTTGTGTTTGCCGCCGCGTGTATATATGTGTATGTATGTATGTTTGTTACGTACGTATGAATGTACACTTATTTCTGTAGGTAGTTCTTTTTATCGTATTTTCCTTCAATTAATGAAATAAAATTATTATCAACTTATCTGATTAAAATATATGTTTTTATTGATATTTGTGGGTTTTTTAGATAAACACACACAGTGACCGACGCTGACTCAATTCGCGATTTGCCGAAGAGTCTCGCTATATCAGCTATAATAGTCAATGTTTACAAACTCACACCTCTTCCCTAGAGAGCTTAATTTTTTTCAGGAGCCTATATATATATATATATATATATATATATATATATATATATATATATATATATACATATATATATGTGTGTGTGTGTGTGTGTGTCTGTGTGTGTGTGTGTGTATTCAAGCAACAAATTCTCTGTTAGAAATATCTGATTAAATAAATTATAAACATTAATTCTGCTTATTTTTATCATAATCATTTAATATTCAGGAATATTTTTCTTTATATTACCTTATATATACTTTATATATATATATATATATATATATATATATATATATATATATATATATATATATATAAAGATTTTTTAGCAATCTAGCCAAATTCATCTAGATTCTTTTCCCTTTTCTTTCCATCATTTTTGTTATTAAATATCCTATATTGTGATAATAGAAACCTGCGAAGAATGGTGAAACCTTGTAAGAGGCTAGACATACATTTACTGTGGCTGAAGTAGCGATTAAAACACTTTCTTGACATTTTCGCCTCAGTGAATTATTTTCACTTTTAATTAGAGTAGCATTTTTTATGTCAAAATTTTGGTCAATTTCGTTACGATGAACAACCAATGCGTTTTGTATGTTGCTTTTATAAAATGTCTCTTTCGTGTTCACATAAATCTTTTATCTAAATCACAATGTGGGATACTTTATAACAAGTATGATGGAAACAAAAAGAAAAAGAATGTAGTTGAAAAAAAGAATGCGTCACAAAAATTGACAAAGACAACGATCGAAAGCTTTTTGATACTTTATATTAAGATAATCGGGTGAAAGAAAGAAAGAAAGAAAGAAAGAAAGAAAGAAAGAAGGAAAGAAAGCAAGCAAGAAAGAAAGAAAGAAAGAAAGAAGGAAAGAAAGAAAGAAAGGAAGAAAGAAAGAAAGACAGAAAGAAAAATGAAAGAAAAAAGAAAGAAAGAAAAAAAGAAATAAAGAAAAAAAGAAATAAAGAAAGAAACAGACTGAGGTAGATAGAGAGAGAGAAAAAAGAGTAAATAGATATTAGACCCTGATACACAGTTTTTGATTTGTAGAGATATAGTCACTGATGTGTGAAAATTTATAGAAAAAAACGGCATGTTTACGGTATATTGTAGAGGATTTATTATTAAGCAATTCGTGTGTTTGTGTGTGTGTGTGTTTGAGAGAGAGAGAGAGAGAGAGAGAAAACAATGAAATAGGATAAGAAAATATATAAACAAAAACAAATTAACTTTTCGCAGAATGTCAATTATCTCTGTCCGCCACCTACATAGATAATTTTTGCCGCACCAAAATGTCACATAGACATTTAGACAAGGAAATACGATGACGTCAAAGTTTATTGAAACGAATATTTAAAAATCGACTTTTTTTTCAAATTGTACAGATTCTATACGAAGAGAAATTGGGGCAAATAATCTTCTTTTTACAAAAACAAAAATAAAATAAAATAACGCCTGCACAAACTGACAATTTATTGAAGTCCTGAGATTGTAGATTTACATAAGTAATTAAAAGTCATCATCTGTAATTAAAAGCCATCACCTGTAATTTAAAGACATCGTCTCTAATTTAGAGACATCATCTATAATTAAAAGCCATAACCTGTAATTTAAAGATATCACCTGTAATTTAGAGAGATCATCTGTAATTAAAAGCTATAACCTGTAATTTAAAGATATCACCTGTTATTTAGAGACATCATCTGTAAATAAAAGCCATCACATGTAATTTAAAAACATCACCTGTAATTTAGAGAGATCATCTGTAACTAAAAACATCGCCTGCAAGTAAAAAAAGTAGTAAAAATCCATTACCTATACACATTTTACGAATATCTGCTGTGCTTATTTTCCCACTGGAATTGGATCAGGAATCGCTGATGGATTCAAATGAATACATTTTAATATGTATTGATTACGAATAAAAATAATAACTGATTTGGTTTTTACGGCTTATCGATCTTTTGGGGGTTATTTAAAACCAGAAAACATTTTTTGATTTCAAGAATTTGGAGGAGATAATAATGAATTACTGAGACAAGTCCTACTAATCTATAGCTATCCCGTTTTGATCGCGTGCAAAGATGGAAAAGACATATCAGAGACGCTACTTGGTTTCAAAGAAAGAACGAGCTATCCTGCCAATACCTCATAAATAATGACCTATTCCGTTTTCATAGCGTGGAAAGAAGGAAAAGATATAACAACAACGCTATTTGGTTTCAGTGAGAAAATGGAAGGAAGATAGAAGTGTTAAAGTCTACTGCCAGTGCCTCATAAATAACGGTCTATTCCGTTTTAATCAGTTTGAAGGAAAAAATATATATCAGAGACGCTACTTGGTTTCAGAGAGAAAATGAAAGAAAGAAAGAAAGAAATTGTTTAACGTTTGTTTCAATGAAATGGAAAAGTTGTCAATGTCAAATTGTTTTATTTGTACCCTCTTATTTTTTAAAAAATAACGACCAGAATTTATATTTATGATTTCTATTGCAATATTTTGGTGAAGTTATTAAGCTCTAATATTTAACGATGCAATAATGGAATTTCTACGGATATTTTATTGTCATAGAACTCGCTTATTCAATCATTAATTAAGTAAGATGTTAATATGATAAGAATCTTTTGTCATTAAGCATGAATTATAAAATTACTTTTAACAAAGTTGATTAATTTTAAAGTAGTGCATTAAGATATGAAAAAACTCTTTCCATTAATGAGAAATACATTTTTTGTAAAGGAAGTTCCATTTTAAAAATTGTATAAGATTTTTATGTTCATAGAAAATTTGTGCATTTTTAAGATTTTTTTTATTTATTTATGTAGCGAGGTAAATCTGTCTTGGTGGTATAATGGATTGTAGCTCCGATTGAGAAATTGGAGAGCTGAGTTCGAATTCCAATCAAGTTCATTACATTCACTTATGTGCAAATACCTTTGGGAAAAGTATGAATCCTTCTCTTTTCTCCCCGGCTATGAGTAAATAGGAGGATTGGATTCTACAGCCTTGGGTGGCAACCGATCTAGGAGAAGAAACATTTCTGAATTCAACTTTAGCACTTAATAAATTTTGTATTTTTGTTATCTTTCCAAAACCTATCATTAACATCCGTTTTCTCAAGCTCGCTAGGCGAGTTATTTCCCTTGTTTTTCTCTATGTCCCTTGTTTTCAATTTGCCTTATGCGTATCACATTTTCTAAGCCCTCTTTAAATATCTTCCCCTCCCAGCTATGAATATCAATTTTCTAAGCGTGACTTAGATGTGGCACATGGCCGAAAGTATGGGGCACCCAGTGAGGATCTAACTCACTATTCAGTCGTAACTGTTTTAGCGAGACCAGCTTGCTAATCATTACACCACGCCGAGGCGCCCCCTTTCCAGTTAAAAGTAAATAGCAATAGCAGAATAGACTGGGTTCTACAGTTTTGGGTGGTAACCGATGTGGGAGAAGGAAAAACTCTGAATTCAAATTTAGCTCTTAATAAATCACAAACGGATGGTTTCACCAAATTAAAAAAAAAAAAAAACATCATCTAAAACTGATAGAGAAAATCATTCTTTGAATAACGCCAGCATTATGATTGTTATTGCAATATTTAAGCTCAAATATTTAACGATGTAATTGGCTAATATATACAGATACGTTATTGTAGAACTCGCTGTGAGCTTATTCAATCATTTACTGAAGAATTAAGATTCATCAAGGAATTCAATAGAAAAACGGTAAAACTTTCACAGGTACTTTTAGTATGAATACGTTTTCGTGCGTAGTGATTACGTATGACAAGATTGATTTGTCTTTTTACGGTTTATCAACCTCTTGCAGGTTATTCATACTCAGAAAATATTTTTAGATTGTAAGAATTTTTTGAAGATAATAATAATAATCTACTGATACAAGTCTAACTGATCCATAATTGGAGTTGAGAAGTGAATTTATACTTTTTCCTCAGGGTATTTACGCGTAAGTGTCTATAACGAACACGACTGGAATAGGAACACAGCTCTCCATTTTCCAATTCCGGGCTGCTATCCAATGCACCACTTGTACATCTAAGCTTACAGCAGCTGGTATTCCCAAGCAGTCACCGAATTAGGTACTGACCAAGCACGACGTTGTTTAAATTCGGTGATCGTGCGGGAAACGGTGTTTCAACATGATACGGCCGTAATCCGAATAGATTAATTGATTAATCGATGTGTAAGAAAAGACAATAACAAGTCACATGTGTGAGACAATTTTGGCAAATATTTCTGTGCAGCAAACTCCCGTACTCTAGTACATGATCAATATCGAAATTGAGTTTTCATCCCCAACCATATGCACCTACGCACGCACATGCAATCACACACAAACTCTCTCAAATACACACACACACACATATATGTGTGTTGGTAGGGGGTGCAAATATATAGATAAATAGGAAAGAATTCGTTAGGTAAATAATCCGGAGTTCTTTAGTATTTTTTGTTTTTATTTAAGAAAAAAAAAACAGTGCTCCATACAAATATAGAGCTTTAATTATAATTATTTTTTTAAAAATATGATTCCTTCGCTACATAAGAGTTCTCATGTTTCAAAAACAAGAGCCAAAAACCTCAATATGATTATTCAAATTAAATTGAATTAAAGTATCAAGCCCTAAAGTTTCAACCTCAAGCGAAAATTTGGTTTTTGGTTCTTGTTTTTGAAACATGAGAACTCTTATGTAGTGAAGGGATCATATTTTTAAAATAAAATAATTATAATATATATACATATATAATCTTTAAATATTCAAAAGAAATGTCAATCGACATCTTCTGATGCCTTGACCTTCATCCCTGTCCCTCTCTTTATCCTTTTCCTCGAACATTCCTCTTTACTCTTACTCTCACACTCTGTAGCACCCCTGCCTTGCTTGGGAATTGCTTAATATATATATATATATATATATATATATATATATATATATATATATGGGTAAAATAAATGGACACAAGTTTTAAAACCATTATAATGTAAAGTAAGCAATTATAAAAACAACTTATTTTCAAGCAAATGGCTATGAAACGAGGTTTATTACAACAAATTTTCAATTATTCCTCCTTTTTGTTGTATAACCAAGGTTGCATTTTTATCAAATTATTGACAGACTATCCATAACTTGAGGTGTGTGCTCAGGTTCTAAGGAATATCATGCAATGTCTTTGTGGCTTGAAATTATTGTATCGGACGAGTAATTATTGATAGAGCAAAAGGATCCTGTTTTAAACTTTTACTTGTTTTATAAGCTCTCGTCTTTGCTGTTTCATTCTTATAAATCATTAATTTTCCGATATCTTTTCTTCTTCAATTCCTAAATTGTTCTTCAATTTTATTGTATAACCAAAGTAGCACGTTTGATCAAATTATTGATTTTGTCTGATTTAACGTAAATTTGTTGAGTTTACATCCTTAACAATATTATCCAGCCTTTTTTTAGAAATAGTTCTTATTTTTATGGAAGGTTAATCCATTGATAATGCTCAAAAAGTTGTATTTCGACGGCAAGAATTCTCTCAAACATGCTTTGTTAAATAATATGGACTGTCTATCAAATTTTGATTAAATCTTTCAAATTTCCGTTTTGTTTTAGCGGTAAACTTGCAAAATTTCATACTAATTTAATTTTATATTATTTTTCACGAGTACTTTCGGATGTTGCTACATTCTGATATGGGACATATCAGAATGTAGGGATATATTTGAACGAAGTAGCTAAGTGGTTTTGGCTACTATAAACAGGTAGAATATGGTAGCAGTAATCGACTGGTACGCGTCGTAGTCGCAGGTAAGAAGTGTAAATCAATGGCGTAGTCTAATGGGCGTCGTTATAGACTTAGCTCTCAAACTAAGGCTCTTTGATTCGCCTACACGTTCGTCTGTATTTATGACGGACACCAGCCAATCATATTCCAGTGAGGGGGGAACACAGGTGTATGCATATTCCATTATATCACATACGTTTTCAAGGATTGTTCTCTGTGTATTTACGCCAGTGGGTTTTAATTCCGACGTTCTCACGTTTGATGGAATCAAGTCACATAACATAAAATGTCGTCATATAAACAGCAAACTGAAATATATTTTAAACACTCTTCAATATACGGTCTCCTATTGATAAAGACACCTTTGTAGTGGTCTAGTTGTTTCTCTCGCCGTTTCAGACAACAGGGGTCACCATAATGTACTGACTTGGTAATAAGAATTGACACTTGTACATGTTTGTTTACGGCGGCGTGTATAACATGACCACAGAATTTGTATTTAACGTAAAATACCACAAAGCATGAAATACAAGAAGGAACAAAATGGTTTTAAAACATAACATTGTATTTATTTGTGTTTTGATGTACATGCGTAGAAGTTAAAGATCTGTTGGAGTTATGTCTCTTAGACTGGGAGTATTTTTATCTGAGCTCACAAAAGTTGAATCAGTTATAAAGCTGAGAAATTCTGAATAAACTGCAGCTTTAGAAGAATATTTCAAAGAGAAAAGTTCTTGTTGCTTGTTTGGAAATGTCCTGTATGTTTGTAATGTAGGTTGGAAAAGTTCGTAAGTACGTGCACGCGTGAATATGCTTTTAACGTCTGACTGCTCGTGGTCTAGACGAGCATCCTGATGTTCACATCTTCTTAGGCGAATGAAAAAAGGAGGGAGAGAGAAAGCAAGCTTATGTCTGCTATTTATAGATAATGTACTCACGTGACAGGATCACAGCAAATGGCGGGAAAATTTGACTTGGTCACGCGCTGGAAAAAAATATTTGTACGTGGGTGGATTGCAACGCCCACTTGGGTGTTTATTGACCAATTAGAAGCTGATATTTCCTGAAAATATTTACTAAGCTGAGCAAGCTCTCTGATCCACTTTTTTTGCACAAAATTCGACATTTATAAGAAAGTGATAGCGGGATGCTACACCTTATTCAGTGATGGTTGATTCTCTTTTATTACATCAGCCATCGGAATTTGCAGTCTTTCTTTGCACTTTACAAAGTTCATATCTGCTCAGTTTCTTATCCGAAATTAAACGAAGCAATGTCTAAAGAAGTAATCGATTTTCTATTTATTAATCTTACAAATTTTACTATTTTAAACGTTATCGTCAGTGGATATTTGTGGAATCTTCCATAACAAACCAGCCTTATCTCTTTTTAGGAAATGCATTCTTCCTTTCTGGTAAGTAACGTCCTACTTTCATACAAAATATCAACGAGAAACCATTGGTCAATCACCTTCAGTCTAGCTTGCTGATTGGTCAGTTCCGACCAATCAAACAGCCTGCACGCGACAAATCTGTTTTACCACGTTTTCCATTTGATCCTACCACGTGATACACGACCATTATATAAACCCAACCCGTGTGATATTGTCTCTCTTCTTCTGTTCCATCTTAGCGAATTCGGATCGCTTCTCGGCCTTTTGGCTGAGATTCGATCACGGCTACGTCTAGCTTGGACCGGCTCAGGCCTCGACCAGCTAGGACAAGCCATGATCAGCTTTGACTAAGCTATGACCAGCTTGGACATGCTATGACCAGTTTTGGACCAGTGGCCCGAGTGGAAACGCTCGGGTCTCCCACGTTAAACCGACCTTGTGTCACATCCTGACTTAGTGGGAGTCAAGTAAATATCTCTTCTTCTGTTCCTGCTTTTCCTGACTCAAGCCTAACTTATCTACGTCACTCGTACATCTCAGCACGCCGCCAAAATGTGACCCAAAAGGAACTCCATCTCGACTGATCAAGTCAGACGTTAAATGAACAATACTTGATTCATGCAAGTATTATCTTTGAACTCTACCTAACTTGTTCATAAAATTCCAAATACTCAATGAACTCATTACATTCTATTCAGTTTAATATTACTTCCTCATAATATGAACTCAGGTACAACTATTTACCTAATCAAAAAGACACAACTCTGTCTAGCCTTTTCCCTCAGTATTCATGCTTGTATACCAAACACTAATAAATTCAATTGTTACGTTTGAAACAATATGTTTGTGAATTATTATTTTTCCTTTCTTGTCAAGAGTTTTTGATCTTCATAAAATAAATAATAGGGAAAGAAGTCTTATTTGAAAAGTACATCTGGAGGTAGCCTTGTGCCAGCCTTATCTCCAGAGAGAGAAATTAACCAAATATGTTCAGCCCCCCGCCCTACATTTGGTCACCCCGACGTCCAGATTAACTGCCTACATATTCATATTTGAGTAGACGATCCGTTTATTTATTAAACAATATATTTATTTATTTTTGTCTTTCAGACCGAATATTATATTTAAGTAAAATTCTAGATTCTGGGTTGATTCGAAATTGCATCGTCCTTTGCAGGAGAAAAGTTTAATCCGATATAATTTTCTCTTTTTCATTTTTCTTTCGAAATACGACTGCGCTAAAATAAATAAAGAATGGAATAAAAGATAGATAGAACATAGAAAAATTTAGCGACCAAATTTATTGAAAAACGGAGCCTTATTTTTTAAATATTGGTTAACGACTTGCCACAAAAAAATGATTCAAAAGTTATCTCCTTTGGATTTCTACTGACAAAAGCTGTTTATGAATTATGAGTTATTTCCCTTGAAAGACGTTATCCATTTTATTTATAATACTTCATATATTTATATTTTCAAGACAATTAATATTTTAAAAAAATATTCTTTTCGAACAAATATTTAGCTTTCAACATAATTATGCTTCTGGAATAGTTCAACAGATTTATCTTGAAATGTGGGATTTACTGTCAATTTTCTGAATTATTTCGAAATGAAATTGTTCCCATTTTTTTCACAGTTATCTCCCTTGGTATGTTGAAATTATCTTAAGTTTGTTTTTTTTAAATTATCCCAATTTCTATTATTATTTTTTTGTTTACATGTGTGTGTGTGTGTGTGTGTGTTACTTTTTCACGGGCTAGCTTGCACATTAATGAGTCTATCACGTCACGGTATCGCACAAAGGTCGGAAGGTCATTAGGGTGGCAACCTGTCTCTCTACATTTCTTTCTTTTTATGTGCCATGTCCTTTCAGGACGTAGGCGATCATGGCTCTCCACCTCCCTCTATCCCTTACAGCTATCAACAAGATCCTTCCCTCTGTTTCCTCACCCAGACATCGTTCTGTCAACCACTTGCTTAACCCACCAGGTATGTCACGCGTTGTTTGCCCTCATCTCTCTTTTTCCTCTATTCGACACGTGAGTATCAGATTCGCCAGGCCCTCCTTCTTCATTATGTGTCCCAGGAACTTTAGCTACTTCTTCTTGATTTAAGTATAAGCTTTCTCCTTGTTTGCATTCTCTCTAAGACCTCATCGTTGCTCACACGCTTGGTCCATGATATCCTTAGCACGTAAGAGCTCTGTATTCTTTTCTTTGTTACCAAAGAAATCCTTCTGTCTCGCAATACTCTGTCCAGCTTTTGGAATACGTCACTGGCCATCCCAATACGTCTATGGATCTCATTGTCGAACTTACCGTTCTCTGTCAAAACGCTTCCCAGATATTTAAACTTCCGCGTCTGCTTGATTCTAGTGTACCCGACCTGCTTATCGCATTTCGGGCTCATCTTTTACTGATGACCAGACATTCCGTCTTCTTGTAGTTTATGCTTAGTCCCTTCTTCTCACTCTCCGTCGCTATCTTCTGTAAGAGATTTTGTAATTTTTTTTTACGTGTCATCTGCGTATCTTATGCTGTTAAGATTGTGGCCGCCAATAGTTGGTCAATATAGGTGGCTGTTGAGCGATCAACCCGTCTCGCTCCATGGTTAGGAGTCCAAAGCAATTAGATCACTCACAGGTTCTTGTTGTGCTCGCAAGCTATGTCCCGCAAAACGGATTCTGCGTTCATGCAAGATTGTAGAAATATCAGGGATGAGTTCATAGAGCTGTGATTTAGTTGGATTTTTTCTTCAAGGGATATTAAGTATAGCTTTATACCTAGACTTTATTAATTTAAGCGCAGTACTAGATTGGCGGAAAGCTCTCATCATTTTACAGTTGAAATGACTAGATGTAACTGTACGTTCTATGCTAACAGTTTCATCTCTCGCTTGGGGAACTCTCTTCCGGTTTCTTGCTACCCTGTCAACTTTGTTAATTTTGATCTCCTAAAATTTGATCTTCAAAAATGTAAATGCAATGTCACACGTTATCTTCTGCCTTCTTCATTCTTGTTCTTTTATTATTTTCTCACCTTAATAGTATATTTTACTTTTATTCTCTAATGCTTGAGTCTGTTGCGGGCGTATTCTGGTCGAGTGTTTAGGTGGAAAACACGTGTCCACTGCTATATTTATCCCCCAACAAAAATGGCGGACTCGAATGTGAGTCTGAGTAATAAAAGAATAACAACAAAAGTATATATAAAAACAAACGACAAGTATGTATCAACAAAACAACCGTATACATAGGCGATGATTGTTGCGTGTGACAAAAACAATGAACAAGAAAAATGAAAACATTTAAAATAGTGAAGGCGTTTGTGTAACAAGCGGCTGTAATAGACACATGTGTATATATGCATATGCGTGAGAGAGTTCAAAAGTCAGCAGAGGATCAAGGGAAGCGAACGCGTCTCAGCAGCAGCGTTCTTATCTACGTACGACCTACATATTACCACCCCTTGGTGAAATAAGAAACAGGATGTCAGAGAATTTTACTTCCTATTTATAGGCGTAGGTAGCGTCCCCTATCGACGTTATTTTCTTTTAGAAAAGTAAGTGGGGTAAGACTGAATGACTCTAGTGCTTTGTTTGTGGTGAAATGATTAAAAAATAAGGCTCTCGGCATTCGGGTGTAGGTTCCATCAAGATATTTTTTTAATTATCAGTTATTCCTCTTGAAAAGTTTTATGAAATAAAAACAAACAAAATGTTTTAAATTCATTTTTGCTAATACTCGGTACAAAAAGGAAAAGAGAACATCAGCAACTGAAATTTGAAAATATCAACAGGAAAATAGAGAAATTGTAATGTATTATTATTATTATTATTATTATTATTATTATTATTATTATTATTATTAATTCTATTATTATTATTATTATTATTATTATTATTATTTCTACTATTATATTTATTTCTATTATTATTATTTCTATTATTATTATTATAAATATTTCTATTATTATTTTTATTATTATTATTTCTATTGTTATTATTATTTCTATTATTATTATTATTTCTATTATCATTATTATTATTTCTATTATTATTATTTTTTATTATTATTACTATTATTATTATTTTTATTATTATTATTATTTCTATTATTATTATTATTAATATCACTATTATTATTATTATTATTTATATTATTATTATTATTTTTATTTTTTTTGCTTTCTGGCGTTTACACATTTCTTTCCGTATCCCACCCAGGGACCTAAGGTTAGAAATGGCATCATGACACTTTTCACTGACACAAAAAAAAAAAAAATAAAATAATTACATAGATAGAGCCCTTCGTAAAGTGTGGGCTGTACTTGTCAGAACAATTTTTTGTATCTCCTTGAGGCATGGGCTTCCAGGAATCCCTGCAATTAGTCTACTGCAATCTTTTCCAACCAGTCCTAGGGCTCCAACTACAACAGGGATTGTTGATGTTCCCATATGCCACATTTTCGAGACCTCTATTTCAAGGTCCTTGTATTTTGACAGTTTTTTGAATATCTTCAAAGATACATTGCAGTCAGCAGGGACTGCCATATCAATAAGGAGGCACCGTTTTTGTTTGTGGTCTTTAATAACAATATCTGGGCGGTTGGCCTTGATTGTTCTGTCAGTGTGAATTGTGTAGTCCCATAGAATTGTAACAGGTCCTATCTCCGTAACTGGGTCTGGGTGGTGTTGGTACCAGTTTCTTTCAGTTTCCTTCCCGTAGAAGTTGCAGATTTTCCAGTGCAGATATTGGCCCACTCTGTCATGTCGGGTTTTATATTCAGTGGGTGCCAACATCGTGCAACCTGATACAAGATGATCAATCGTTTCTGGATATTTATCACAGAATCTGCATTTTGGGCTGACACAATATTTTAGTATATGTGCTTGATAATTCCTAGTTAGCAAGCATTGGTCCTGCGCAGCAAGGATAAAACCTTCAGTTTCCGCTTTCAACCCTGCACTGCGTAGCCACTGATGGGTACGGGTTTTGTCTACATCAGCTTGTTTGATACGGGCAGAGTATTGGCCATGAAGCGGTTTATCTTGCCATCGCTTCTGTATCTGGTCGGTTGCACTCGTCTTTGCTGTCTTTTTCAAGTATTTTGCAGTTTCAGCCGGTGTATTGTGCTGTAGTTGCATCTCTACGCCCATTTGAAGCTCCAGTTTGAATTTGTTGGCTTCTTTCATTACGGAGTAAAGACGCTTACTACTTTCATGTTCCTTGACGCATACCATCATCCAGTCTTCTGTAGTTTCCAAGTATTTTTGGAGGCCAATTGTTGTAATTTTGTAGGACAGTTCTAGTTGAACTAATCCTCTGCCTCCTTCGGATCTGGGCACATACAGACGATCAACATCAGCTTTGGGATGATGCATGGGATAGCAAGTGAGAAGCTTCCTCGTTTTGGCGTCCATTCGCTTAATTTCAGCTATGGTCCAGTTAAGGACATTAAAGCTGTAATGCACCACTGGGACAGCCAATGAGTTTATAGCTGATATTCTATTTTTTGAGTTTAGTTCAGTATTTAGTATCAGACGTACACGCCTGTAGTACTCTTTTCTTATTTTTTCTTTCATTTGGGGGTGTTGTATGCCATCTCCTTCGCTAATTCCTAGGTACTTATAAGCTTCTTCATGCTCCAATTCCCTAATCTTTGTGACAAAATCTAAATCTATTGAGGGTGTTTCTGTAATTCTACCTTTCTTGAATGTTACTTTTGCACATTTATCTAATCCGAAGTCCATACCTATGTCGTCACTAAAGTATTTTACAATATTGAGGAGGCCTTTCAACTCACTGTCGTCTTTGGCAAAGAGTTTGAGATCATCCATGTATAGTAGGTGATTGAAAATTTTCTTATTTATTTTGTAACCATAGCTACTGTTGTTCAGTTCATGTGTAAGAGGGGTTAAGGATAAACAAAACAGAAGGGGTGACAGAGAGTCTCCTTGAAATATTCCACGTCGGATATTCAGACGGTTGGATATGGCAGTGCCCCCGGTGTGCCTAAGGTATAGTTTTGTGTTCCACATCCCCATGCTGTGCTTAAGAAAGTTTAATATCACAGGGGAGACTTTGTACATTTCCAAAGCCTTAAGGATCCAAGAATGTGGAACACTATCAAAGGCTTTACGATAATCAATCCACGCTGCACTGAGATTTCTGCGTCGTCTCCTGCAATTTTCCAGGATCATTTTATTTATCAGAAGTTGATCTTTGCAGCCATATGAACCTCTACTGCATCCCTTCTGTTCCAGCGGGAGAATGTTGTTTGTTTCGAAGAAGGAGTAAGTACGGTTCGTCAGTACAGACGTGATCAACTTATACGTTGTGGAAAGACATGTTATCGGTCTATATTATTATTATTTCTATTATTATATTTATTTCTATTATTATTATTATTTCTATTATTATTTTTATTATTATTATTTCTATTATTATTATTATTTCTATTATTATTATTATTATTATTATTATTATTATTATTTCTATTATTTCTATTATTATATTTATTTCTGTTATTATTATTTCTATTATTATTATTATAAATATTTCTATTATTATTTTTATTATTATTATTTCTATTATTATTATTATTTCTATTATTTTTTATTATTATTACTATTATTATTATTTTTATTATTATTATTATTTCTATTATTATCATTATTAATATCACTATTATTATTATTAATTCTATTATTATTATTATTATTATTTCTATTATTATTATTATTTCTATTATTATTTTTATTTTCTTTGCTTTCTGGCGTTTACACATTTCTTTCCGGGTCCCACCCAGGGACCTAAGGTTAGAAATGGCATCATGACCCTTTTCACTGACAAAAAAAAAAAAAAAAAAATTACATAGATAGAGCCCTTCGTAAAGTGTGGGCTGTACTTGTCAGAACAATTTTTATTATTATTTCTATTATTATTATTATTTCTATTATTATTATTTCTATTATTATTTTTATTATTATTATTTCTATTATTATTATTATTTCTATTATTATTATTATTATTTCTATCATTATTATTTTATTATTATTATTTCTATTATTATTATTATTATTTCTATTATTATTTTTTATTATTATTATTATTATTATTATAATTATTATTATTATTATTATTATTTATCTTGATTCGTGTTGTATAGTCATTTTCGTTTGGGTCCAAATCAGGCACCTAAGATCAGAAATACCATCATTAGATTTCCACTGAACATTTTGCAATAAATGAATAAATAACCCTAAAGCTCACACACCATTTACATAGATAAAGCTATTCGTAATGTGTGAGCTATACTTTTAAGAACTTTTTTTTTTTTTTTTTTGTATTTTTTTAAGGTATGGGCTACCAGGAATCAATGCAAGGAGTCTATCAAAACATGTTCTAATCAAACCGAATGCTTCAACCAAAACTTAAATCATTAATGTCCTCATATGCCATATATATATATATATATATATATATATATATATATATATATATATATATATATATATATTGATTTAAACTTTAAAATCTTTGTATTTTGATAGTTTTTTTTTTTAGGTCTTCAAAGAAAAATTATAGTCTGCAGGAACTTCCATGTTAATATAAAAGCACATTCTGTTTTTTGTGGTCTTTCTGACTATGTCTGGGCGATTAGCTTTGATTGTTCTGTCTGTGTGTATTGTAAAGTCCCATGAAATTGTTACAGGTCTTATGTCTGTAACTTGGTCTGGGTTGTGTTCGTACAAATTTCTTCCAGTAAAAGTTGGAATCTTTCGATTGCAAATGTTAGTCCTCCATGTCATACCGAGTTTTATATTCGCTGGGAGCTAATACGTGCAATCTGATATGGAAGGAAAAAAGGAAATTTATCTTATACTTAACATCAGGAAGAGGCAGTTGAAATTTCTGGGGCGCATAATGAGAAAGGAGGTCTTGGAAAATTTGTTACTCACATGAGAGATTGAGCGAAAAAGGAACAGAGAAAAGTAGCAGATAAGAAACTTGAGGAAACGAAGGATAGAACAGGGTTTATAAATAATGAAATGATATAATTTATTTACAGCTGCAAGGAACAGGAGATGGTGGAAAGGCATGATCACTTATGTCCTGAGAGGACAACGCACATAAAGAGAAAAGATGTTGAATATCGACAACATCCAAGTTCCAGCCAAGGAGTGACACTTATAATCTCCACTCTTCACATTTAATCATACTGCTGATACAGTTTCCAGAATCTCTCTTCTTTAAAAGAAAAAATGAAACTCACGTTTATTGCTGTATGTGTTTTGTTAGGAACTGTTTATTCATTATAATTATTTAATACAATCAAAAATCAAACTAGGGAAGGAAGATTGTGTTACGCTAATCTTCCAAGTAGGGAAGGGCCTGTTATGAAATCCTTACGTTTTAGCTTAACTTAATTTAGGACAAAGGCACAAGTGGGGGGGGGCATCCAATGAAGATCAATCTGACTAGTCAACCAGACTAGCTCACTAAACATTACCATTCAGTGAGGAAACCTTGTAAAATATTAAGCATAGCTTATTGTTGGTGTACGGTCACAAATATGGAGCACCCAGTGGGGATCGAAATTATTATTAATGATCAACAAGACTGACTCGCTAGCCATTACACCACGGAGAGGGACTTCCGACTGGCATACTTTGTAAGTACGTAATCTTCGTCGCCACTGTTGTATTGCTGTCTTTGTTCAAAATAGCCTAAAATAATTCAGTGACGTGCAGAGGTGTAGTGATGCCCGGGGGCCAACACCATGGTTGTATGCCCTTAAGACTCAAGCAGAGAGGGGCCTATAGGGCCTAGTATTGAGAAATGTGAGAAAGGAAGTCAGTTTAAATATGTAAAAACAGATGAAACGTGAAATAAACACTTTATTCAAATTAAATATAAACTAAATTTTTATTTCACTCTTAGATTGAATGCCATCTCGATATGGATGCTCGGTGCCGTCGCACCCGCTGCTCCCGCTTCTGTGCGCTACTGCCATAGAAAAATTATCGAAGGAACAGTAGAGGAAACAAAGGAGAATAGTTTTTCTTTTTAAAAATACTCATGCATAAAACGGAAAAACTTGTGTAAATCAAATACTACTCAAAATCCTACTCTAATATGGCTACTTGCCATATTTATAGGTAGAAGCAATCCATTGTCACTGTAAAAAGGAAGAGAAGAAGTACGCTAAGTCATACTCTACAACAGTTTGCTTTATGACAGGCTCTATATTTCTTTTCTTTTTATGTGCCGTGTCCTTTCTGGACGTAGGCGATCATGGCCCTCCACTTCTTGTGACTCTCAACAGGTTTTGTGTTTCTGCCAACTCTCCCAGATACGCTCCGCCATCCATATGCCCAAGCCCGCCTCGTATGCCATGCACTGCTTTCCTCTGTATTTTTCCCTTTATTCGTCCCGTGAGTATCAAATTCTCCAAGCCCTCTTTTCTCATCATGCGCCCCAGAAATTTCATCTGCCTCATCCTTATGTTAAGCATAAGCTTCCTCCTTGTTTGCATCCTCACCAAGACCTCATCGTTGCTCACATGCTCGGTCTATGATATCCCCAACATCCTTCTGTGGGACCATATCTCCGCCGTCTCGAGTCTCTTCTTCAACCTTCAGGATATCGTACAACATTCGCTGCAGTATACGAGGATAGATGTCATGTAGCAGCTCAGTACTCGTTTCTTTGTCACCATAGAAGTCCTCCTGTTTCGCATTACCCTGCCCAGCTTCTGAAATGCATCCTTGGCCATTCCAATCGGTTTTCGGATCTCAGCGTTGTACCTCGTCAGAACACTTCCTAGATATTTAAACTTCCGCACATGTTTGATTTTAGTGTCCCCCGACCTGCAAATCGCATTTTGGGATCATTCTTGTTTATTTTTTATTTTTGCTGCAGTCCAAGTTTATCACCTTTTTTTCTCTTTCTTTTTCTAAATATGTTGGAAGTTCTCAGATTAAAAATGATGTTGAAGTTCGACGGTTTATTGTTGTTTCATGAACATTGTCAATTCGTTTCTCAGAGTTGGTAATATCGGCCTAGTCAGCGCCATCTTTTTTGCTCTCATATTTTTCTGAAACTCATTTTGTTATGATGTTTAAAATACTTAGAAGGTGACAGTTGCGGAACATTCTTAACCAGATGCTGAAAGCTTATTTTTGTTTGTCTTCATATGGCTCTATCTCTATCTATAAAAGGCAGGATGTGTGTGTGTGTGTGTGTGTGTGTGTGTGTGTAACGAATGCACGGATGCAATTTTCGACGATTTGCACCAAAATTTACATGCACATGCTCCAAGTTAGCGGAAAGGCCAAGACCGACTTTGCATTTCCCAACTCCCATCGATAGTGGAAATAATCGATTGTTCATGCTTCTACAGCAGTTTCCATGTAGTTTGTGGCCATTTTGTACTGGTCAGAGTGAGAGCCAATAGCTGGCTGCCACGAATAGGCAGGAAGATTCTATTGGTCAGCCAGCGTGAGAGCCAACAGCTGACTGACACGAATGTTAACTAGCATGCTAGCATGCAAAAAAAAACGATAGCTGCATTCGTCACAAGTAGGAAAAATTTAAATCTACATGGCACTTTACTCCAATTGGCTCATTCGCTTGCTTAAACTCAACGTTGATTCTGATTCCACAGAACTGGGTTGGGTGTGAAAAAGTATTTGTTGTTAACATTCTTTTTTGATTCGGTTTTTCCAGTTACGAGCCCTTTTTTAAAGCTGATCGTTTTGTGTGCATTTTATTTTAGTTCTTTTTTCGTAACAGATTTAATGTTTTGTATAGAGCTTTAAAAAAATTCACAGTGTGAGATAGGCAAGAAGTAAGATATGTAGCAGCATCAGCACGGCAAAGGGCACTCCTTTAAAGGCAAAGAAGGGCAAAAATATTTTAAGTCAAGTGATAGCGATTGCTGTATGAGTCGTACGATTTTTGAATCAAGCACGGGCAACGCCGGGCCATGCTGCTAGTATGTACTAAATTTAAAGAAGCACGATGTAAAATAGAGTAAGATAGTCCTGCAGAAATCTTTCAAGTGAAGAAAGACTACTTGTGTTAATCTCAAACACTGACCACTTGCCCTGATATGAATTACGGAATTTGTTTTAATTTAGGTCGATTTTATTATGCCTGTCTAAGATAGCATTAGAAACAATGGTTTTCGGGTAGTGAATAATAGAGTAGTAAGTATCCGTCATTATCTGGTAAGTATGGAGTCTGCTAGAATGGTTAGCTAACCCTGGTTAGACCTCTCCTCAGGAATATCTTGTGTTTGTTAACACCCACAAAGCCGTACAATTATTACTGAGCGGACGTTAGTTACAGTTTCTAGGAGAGAGCATGCAATCTAGCACGGTCAGTTGTTGAATAAAGTCAGTATGTTCAAAACGTCGTGTACGATGACTTATGACATCGTTCTAGCACAATCATTAACGGCCTCAAAAGTGTTCCGATCGTCTACCCGATTTCACTTACGAGATTTTGGTCAGTCCTTGGTACTGAATAATGATTAATAAAAAAAGAAAATAGAAATGGCAAATTTGGATCATCGTGCTCACAAAAAAAGGCGTATCAAACGGACGATTTTTCCATTGACACCGCTATTATTTTAACTACCTTTACTCCTTGGTATTATTTATTGTTTTAAAAATCGATGATTAAATTGTAATAAAAATTAAACATAAGATGAAAGTGAATTTATACATTTTTGTTCTTAAGTATTAGGGTGGTGCAAAAATAATGTCGTTTTCTCACATAGTAACATATGTGATAAAACGACATTATTTTTGCACCAACCTAATATTTGCAACAAAAATAATAAACACTATTTACATATTAAATTCTTTATTTACATTATCTATTTATTAGATTATTTATTGGAATGGTGTGGCAAAACATCGGCTAATTGCCAATTGGTTCAAACTTTCCAAAGATGTTGGGGATATCATGGACCGCGCATGTGAGCAACGATGAGGTCTTGGAGAGGACGCAATCAAGGAGAAAGCTTATGCTTAACATAAGGATGAGGCAGATGAAATCTCTGGGACACATGATGAGAAAAGAGGGCTTGGAGTATTTGATACTCACGGGACGAATAAAGAGAAATAGGGATTTCCTTATAGTAGGTGCACACATTTTAATAATTTAGTAAATTTTTATAAAGTAATGAATAAAAAATTGTTTTCATAAATATTTCTTTATAAATTGGTAAATGATAAATATTGCACTGCATTAATTTTATTTGTAATAGTTTTTAGTGTTTTGTAAATATAAAATAATTCTTTAAAATAAATAATCTAATAAATAATTAGTGTTTATTATTTGTTATATATAATCAAGAGTGGTCTCCCCTTGTTTTGTTACTCTCCTCTTTGAGAGAGCTATATCTGTTTACTGGGACTATAAGAGGACACTGTACGCGCATTTTGTATTCTTAGTTGAATAAAGCTTTCTTAAAGTCTACGTCTGCTTACTTTTGTCATTACAATATTTTTCTTGTAAATCCTCAAGAACAAAGAAAATGCATAAATTCACTTTCATCATATCTTTATGATTTATTACAATTCTAATCATCGTTTTTTAAAACAATAAACATTGCCGAAGGGTGGAGATAGTTAAAATAAAGCGGTGTCGTTAGAAAAAAAAAACATCATTGTTTTTTGGGGGTGTATTTTTTTTTTTTTTTTTTTTTTTTTGCTGGCACAAAGTCTAACTTTGCCATAGAAATATTTAGAAAAATGCAAAACAACACAATCAGCTAAGCTCTTCACGTTTATTCTCATAAAATTGCTGGCTATAGAATGTTCTCCTTACAGGAAATGCATAGAAAAATATGTTAATTAATATTTATTGTAAATTTATTATATTCCTATTCCAATTTAACTATTTTTTTTTAAATTATAATAACAATAAAAAAACCTATTCAGTTAAAATGATTCCAAACAAAATAAACTGAATGACCTTCATGGTTTCTATCGATAGAATTCGTCTTATTGGTTGTCTGAAAAAAAAAAAAGCTTCTTTTTTTTTCTTTTTTTTTTGTATATTATTTTTCTAAACATTTCCTTGGAGACGTTGAGAACAAAATCGATGTTATGGAACGAGCCAGATTGTTTATTTTTTCTTTTTGCTGCAGTCCAAGTTTATCACCTTTTTTTTCTCTCTCTCTCTTTCTTTTTCTAAATATGTTGGAAGTTCTCAGATTAAAAATGATGTTGTAGTTCGACGGTTCATTGTTGTTTCATGAACATTGTCAATTCGTTTCTCAGAGTTGGTAATATCGGCCTAGTCAGCGCCATCTTTTTTGCTCTCTTATTTTTCTGAAACTCATTTTGTTATGATGTTTAAAATACTTAGAAGGTGACAGTTGCGGAACATTCTTAACCAGATGCTGAAAACTTATTTTTGTTTTTTGTTTGTTTGTTTTTGTTTTTTAAATTTTTTTTTATTTATTTATTTAATATTTGTTTGTTTCAGAATCGCGTGACTTTGTTTGTTTGAAGAAAACGTTGGTGTTGTTTGTCTTTATTTTAAAATATACCGCTATATATTTTTTTAATTCTTATTATATATATATATATATATATATATATATATATATATATATATATATATATATATATATAACTTATTTTTATATTTAAAGTAACATTTCTGCTTCTCAAAATATGAGGACGCAGATAATGAAAGAATCTTTTTGGAAATGCTTCAGAAAAAAGGGAGAAAAAAGACGGAAATATCAAAGAAAGGAACAAAAAAAATAAGAAAATATAAAATTGAAGAAGGGGGAAAAAAATGAAAATAAATATGGAAAAGGTACGAAAAAAATCAGATTTCTTCTTTTTTTTAACCTTAGAAAAGACAGATGTCTACTGTGGACAAAGCATTTGGAAGTGGTGCATTATCATGCGCTGTGTAGTGAGTCATACTTGTGTGAAATTTCAGAAAGGATGTCGGCAGATTAGCAGTGGAAACAGCGGCAGCGGCAGCAGCGACGACGGTAGATGTGGTGGCTGCGTCTTGTTAACACTCAACGTCATCTTTTCATCAGCCAATCACGATGCTGTATTCGCTGTCGTTCATTGAATCATCCACGACTGCCACCGGCTCGGATTCAGGTTCCACATGCGCAACGTGAGCGCGAGCTGGAGCAGGAGTAGGAGCAGGTGGACCACCAGGTACCTTGCTTCTGTTGAATTCTATTCCTATATCAAGACCTGGAGCTCGTTTTTGTTTTTGTGGCTTCCTAGATAATTTTTCAATCAGTTCACTTGATTTCTTCGGCCACGCCTGTGGACCCTCATACCATGGTTTTGTTTGGGCCTAAAAAAAAGAAAATTAAAAATACAATAATAGTTTTAAACATTCACAAACGAAATATTCATTTAATTAACGAAATAAACAACTAATTTCTCGTCGAATTTCTGAAACGTGTTGTTGCTATTATCTCTCTATATAATATGCCAAGCGTGTTGGTATATTTTTCCGTCTGATATCTGTAGCTTTTTGGAGTAATGAAGTTATCTCCCCAGACCCTGTTATCAGGGCCGGCGCTAGGGTCTCGCCCCCTTCCCCCATCCCGTGAAACTTTGATACGGGGCCTCCTCTCTACTACATGTGGATTTCAAAATTTCCCAACCTAATGGCCACAAACCCTCAAAGAAAAATTGGAAGGAGAGAGGCCAGCGCTTTTTTAAATTACCAAAAATCAAGGAAATGTCCAATTTAAATGAAAATTTTAGTACATATTCATTAATTATTTAATTTTATAATGAATAGTTTGTTTGGTTTTGTTTGTTTTTTTGTTTGTTTTTTTTTTTTGCTTTTTTGTTTTGATCTGAGAAAATATTATTCATTTTGTAAAAACCACGAATATTTTCATGACTAAATTTTACTCTAAAAAATGTTTAAGTTGCAAATTTTTACATTTGCATAAAATTAATCACCGACGCATCTCCGCTGAAAAAATGTACGGCAAAAATTCCAACACAACACAAACGGGATTGTCCTAAAAATTTGTTTTAAAAACAGTAACTCGGATTTGGGTAATATTTTTCATATGCTGAAATCTTTATACATTTTTATTTTTAAGAGATCATTTTCTCGGTTTTATCTTTCTAGAAATGTAAACGCTAGAGACTAGAAATTTTATTTTAGTTACTATATATATATATATATATATATATATATATATATATATATATATATATAGTTTATGGAAAACTAGGTAATCCGTATGGGTAGATGATTTATAATATATTACATGGAATCTTAAAGTGGTCTGTTTTTATTTAAATATATATATATATATGTGTGTGTGTGTGTGTGTGTGTGTGTGTGTATGTGTGTGTGTGTGTGTGTGTGTGTGTGCGTGTGTGTGTCTATATAAAATAAAGTTATAAAGTTAATTGGTAATCCGTATGAATAATTCCAGGGAGGATATAAATTCCGAGAGCTCAATGTAATAACAGAGCAAGTGTTAATTAATTAACAAATCGGAGACTTCAGAAAGAATTCGATTTCGCTATGTCAGACCTGGCAGTTTCAAAACAATGAATGGATTCAAAAATTCTTTCGTTTTAACCCATAAATAAACATACCTTAAAACTATATTTTATCATATATATATGTGTGTGTGTGTGTGTGTGTGTGTGTGTGTGTGTACAAAAATAATAAAAAAAGACAAAATATAAATATAAATAAAAGTGAAAAGGAAAACTATTCTTTACCAACGTGTTTTGTCCCCTGAGGAATATTATCCAAGTAAATATAGATATTCTATTTTGTAACTTGTTTTATACACAGAAATAAAGAGGTAAAGAGTAAAGAGGAGAAAAAGTACTGTTAAATTTTCGAACTTTAATTTTGAGAACACTCTAAAACATTCTTAAAGTTTGTTGTGCAAGAAAAGATAAACTATGGATGACCCTAAGTGATGTGATTTAGTGCCTAATAAACGAAAGTCAGTAAATGTTGAATTTTTATTATTTATTTTATTTAATTATTATTGTTTTGTTTTGTTTATTTATTTTTGTATTAATTTATTTATTTTTTAAAAATTATATATATATATATTTATTAAAGACATTTTTTATGTTTAACGTTCTTTTTATAAAAATGTCTTAAATAAATAAATTGTTGGACTTTGTCTATTTCTTAATGTATATATATATATATATAATTTTATTTTTAAATATATATAAATATATATATATATATATATATATATATATATATATATATATATATATATATATCCCATTGAGTGCTGGTACTAATAAAACAATGCTTCATGCATAATAATAGCGCTAAAATTGATATTAATATTAAATATACATTTTTTGCCCGCCGGTAACACAACTCTGAGTTCCATGCACACACACACACATATACATATACATATATACATATATATATATATATATATATATATATATATATATATATATATATATATACGCACTAGAGTTCAAAAAGTTTGAAGTAACCAACAGAATTAGCATGGGATGAACTTGACAGATGAGTTTAACCTCTCCATCCCAAAAATGAAAAAAGAGCTCTTAGAGTCTTTGAAAAGAGAATAGAATCAATTATCAAACTTATACTTTGAGAAATTTTTGCAACGAATGGCAAAAATTTGTGCTGCAGTAACTAAGGCTAAAGGAGGATATTTTGAAAGAGAAAAATTTAATCATATTTCTTTTCTTTTTGTCATAATAAAATCTTTAATAATAAAAAAATGTCTCACTTTTTTGCATAATAATTTTCTCTTATTTAAAGTACAAAATAAATACTTTTTGGTCCAATTTAAAAATTGCCAGGGTTTCCTCAAACTTTTGAACTGTAGTGTATATATATGAAAAAATAAATTAAAAAATTGCACAGCTTTTGTACAAGCGAAGCAAGGTAGATAACTCTGAATTATTTCGTCTTATCTTATGCCGGGGTAATTTCCCTTTGAAAGTAAACCTTTACTCATATTAGATGCAATTTTAGGGGTTTTTTTTTCTCTCCCCCTTAGCTTAACACAATTTTACAATATAATACGCCAGGTGGTTATTTTTTCTGTGATGCCTACATTTTTTTGCTGGCGATTCATATATAATAAATATAAAAAAAAACATGGTGAGATCTTTGATCAGCCGCTTTTTGAAGAAATATTACATTAAAAAATTGTAATTTTTCATCATGATATGACGTTTAGGCCTCGTAAAAAATGCTAAGATTACAATCGTAAAGGCCAGTTTATTTTATTTACACTATCTACATCGTTCAGACTGTTGTACTCTTCTTTGCTTTCATATTCCCGTTTCTGGTCTTCTTCAGGTGATATATGATGGAATCTCAAATCGAACTCTTTATTTCGTCCTCGGGGGGTATATTTTTCTAGTTCCATGTATAAAATGAATAAAAGCGTCGGTTGAAGTAATCCATTGACTTGACCCCAAGAGTTGTGAATTCAATACCTGGCCACAGAAGAGGTGAACAAAAACTTCTAGAATTTCTAAAGGGAAATATTAGGTTGGTGCAAAAATAATATCGTTTTTGACGTATTTTTAACGTCAAAAAACGATATTATTTTTGCACCAACCTAATAACCGAAACTGAGATATCCAGAAAAAAGCATGGCACGTGGAACAAACAATATAAATAGTGTAAATAGTTACAATACTTCATCTCAAAAATATAGATTGATCCTGAAGAAGGCTGGAGCGTACAATGGCTGAAACGTCGTGAATACGACAATAAAGATGAGGAAAACAGTCCAAACAATATAAATAGTGTAAATAGTTACAATACCTCACCTCAGAAATATAGATAGATCCTGAGGAAGGCGAGAGCGCACAACGGCCGAAACATCGTGAATGTAGCAACAAAGATGAGGACAACAGTCCAAACAATGTAAATAGTGTAAATAGTTACAATACCTCACCTCAGAAATATAGATAGATCCTGAAGAAGGCGAGAGCGCACAACGGCCGAAACTTCGTGAATGTAGCAACAAAAAAGAGGACAACAGTCCAAACAATGTAAACAGTGTAAATAGTTACAATAACTCATCTCAGAAATATAGACAGATAGCTTATCTTACTTTTAAAATCTGTAAAGATGAGTAAATTTGAAAACTTACTTCGATTCCAAGACAGCGTATTGTCCCCATGACTTGTGGGAGATTCGTACGTTCGTAAAGACAGTCAATTTGGAATAAGGTCGGCTCTGAAACACCGACATCAAGACATTTGTTCAAGAAGATATCAATTCTCTCCCTTTCCCGAGATGTCTTAAATATTTCATTGTCTGTAGGTTGAAAGGTTTTCTTTCTCATATCCAATTTCTCATCAGGGGCAAGTGCAGAATTCACACCGCTGGAAATAAAAGAAACGATTTGATTTCAACACTGAAGATGCAAATTCCACTTTACACTACAACAGAAAAAAAAGTATGAATCCTTAAGGATTAAGGATTCTGGACAGAACGCACATGTACGGATTTATTAAATCAAAACATCTATTTTAATCTATGAAATCGGTAATGAAATATAGCTATGGTCAAATTACAGAAATTAGAAATTAGAAATACGTCCATGCTTAGAATATCGCTACAATATATGATCCGGTGCCCATGCTATTTATCTTGAGGTTCTGGATAAGATCCAAACAAGAATCTGCAATATTATTGGTCCTGATCTGGCGGCTCATCTTCAGTCACCATCCAACTTATTATTATCCCATTTATTATTACAGAAAAAAAAAACAACACTTACAATCTAAAAAGATATTCTGGCTTTAAATAGGCTGCCAAAGCTTGATAAATAGTTTGGGAAGTGTTCTGACAGAGGACGGTAAGTGAGATCCGAAGACGTATTGGGATGGCCAAAGACGCATTCCAAAAGCTAGGGAGAGTATTACGAGACAGGAGGATTTCTTTGGTAACAAAGAAAAGAGTACTGAGCTGCTACGTGATATCTATTCTCCTTTACGGCAGCGAATGTTGGACGGTAAGTGCGACGCTGAGATCCGAAGACGTATTGGGATGGCCAAAGACGCATTCCAAAAGCTAGGAAGAGTATTACGAGACAGGAGGATTTCTTTGGTAACAAAGAAAAGAGTACTGTGCTGTGACGTGATATCTGTTCTCCTTTACGGCGGCGAATGTTGGATGGTAAGTGCGACGCTGAGATCCAAAGACGTATTATTATTCATTATACGATTTGTAAAGAAAGATTGTATCAAATGAAAAATTTAACCGAATACACCAGAGCCCTTCAGCTTGTGAAGAACGTCTGCACGTCAAACCCTGCCAAACGCCTTCGAGATATGTAAAACCAGTCTTGCCCTTCTTATCTAAAGCTCTTATTTATTATACTCACTGAATAAGCAACATGCCGTCTTTCAACGAGTTATAGAAGACGTCCATGGCCTTGCGTCTCTCCTCGGGAAATTCAATAGGAACACTGTCTCCAGCAACTCTCTGTAGCCACCCGACACATTGTTTCGCCTCCTCAACGTCGAAATTCGATTCAATCTGAAAAAAACAAATATCAACATATAACTGATGAAGCGAAAAACGAAAAAGAACATCATATTTTAACTGATAAAATATAAACTATTATGGGAACTACTTCTGATAACACTGCGAATATTATTAATATTTCGTATTATTTCGTTGTCTTATCACAAATTTTACTGACCCTGTCTGGATAGGTAATACGTTTTGGGCGGGAAGGAAGTGTTATTTACTTACGCATTATTTTCTCCACGAAGCGACTTGGTACTCCGGTGAATATCGGTTAATATAACGGTCAACTGGAGGAAGTAGATTGGTTTTATTTTTGTCGGATGAGGTAACATTTGAATTTCGTTTAAAAACTTGTATCACCATATCATGCCGAACAATTCACAGATCTGAGCGCCAATGTACAGGCTATTCCAAAAGTTGCAGTACCATTGATAACCCTGGAAGTTTTATATTTATTTACCAAAAGGAATCATGTTTCTGTATGTGACAATATATTATTAAGAAATTTTATTGGTCGAATTATGGAAGATGACGTCATGCAAATTTTCCCTGGTTGCTATTTTCACAAGTGTATGTTTTCTGCCAATTGTCACGTGACCTTTGGAACAACCTGTATGTTGCTAACGTTAGACGTATTTAATGAAACTGAAAACGCCTAAACTATATATGTTGAAAGATAGTAATTTTATATACAGGGTGAGGCAGTAGTCGCGCCCCATAGGGATTATGAATAGTTCGGAAAGGTTCAGTTGAGTGTCCACCGGAGTGATCAGATCTCGCAACCTGGGATTTTTTTTTCCAGTGGGGCCATTTATAATCAGTTGTCTATCAGACGCACCCAAGAATTATTGAGGAACTTAAAGAAAGAATTAAATATGAATGCAGTAAAATGACAGAGGAAATTCTTTGACACGTTAATGAATCATGAAGGAACAGAATTGAAATATGTTTTGAAAAAGAAGGAGGACATTTTGAACAGTACATATAACAATTAAATAACATTTTCGTTTGTAATTATACTTTTAATAAATTATCGCCTGGGGTGCGAGACTTTTGCCCCACCCTGTATAATAATCAGACCATATCACAAGGCATTGTCCCAACGTCCATGTAGATTTCCTTAGCTTAGCATGGCAGAAGGCCGGTTTACAACCCTTCCCCGTTCTTGTGAACACGGTTAGAGGTTTACCCCTTATTTCCTGTTTAGGATTGCGTTTCCGGTTCCTTCTCGTAATTTTTTTTCATTCTTTTTCACTCCCAGTAGCGTCTTAGTGGCATTATCGCCTTGCTTGGAGTTAAAATATTAAAAGAAAGAAAAAACACTTATACAGCAAGCATCTAGCTCACTGCTGAGTAGTAATAATCAGTGAGACTAACGCCCAGTACCGAGGCACCACTCCCAACACTAGTCGATTAGTTAGCGATCATTTTACTATCTATTATACAAAAGCGTTTAACCTTGCGTAATATTTGAATACTTTTTTCTTCCCTTCTTTTAATGGATTTTCTAGGCGGGTAGATGCAACAGTTTTTTAACGTAAAATTTTGCCGAAAGTCAAGTGCTGAAGGAACTTGATAATAAAAAAAACAAAAACAGGCCGTGATTCTATATTTGTCGTTTTGCACGATACAAATAAAGAACTCTTTGTCACTTTTTCGAGGTAATATGATTCTCGCCTTGTGGCTGGTACTCTGCCAGAAAACGCAAGAGGTTCGTGCCAACGCAATAACTGTAACAATAAAAGCCAGGCAAAGGTGACTAATTCGTTGTTCAACCATCCACGTACCTTTCTACTCCGAACGAATTAGAAGAGAGAGCAGAGCCTTTACCAAATACACCAAGTAATACATTTAACTTGTCTGAATTTCTAAGTCGAAGCATTCAGAATCAACATTAATTTTTCACTCTTTTTCTCAACACTCCATCTGAGGATCAAGTAGCCACAATCATTTTAAGATGTCTAATCTACTATTTTTACTAATGTACTCCTGTCGTCAAAAATAGCGGGAAATTTAATATTGAGATGCAATGAAACAAAAGTCTTGAAACAATGTATTGAGATTCAATAAAGTGGCAATAAAGAATTCGAGTTCAATGAACCGTTTCATTAATCCATTCCCTTTATATTCCCTTTCTACGATTCATTGATTACTCCTGGTATTATATAAATCACTTCAATACCTGCTCAATACCTTTTCATGTTATTTTGTGTGAGTGTGTGTGTGGCGCTCGCGCGTGTGTGTATTTAACAGTGAAATAGAGATATCTCTCGGAAGAAAAAGATTAGTAATAAAACGGCAAAGACGACGACGAGAAAGCCTATTTCAAGACGAAGTTGAAGCAAGACGATCACTTAATACAAAAAGGTATCTGAGTGTTTCACATGAAAGGCTTGACCACATAAGACTGCAATCTAAGAAACGTAGGAGTAAATGGTTCCCTTTTGCTTGGGAACTTATTTTGTTCACAGATAAATATTTTATTTGTATAAATTATTAAAACGACGAAATAAATTTACTAACTTAAGTTGATTTCGCTCTCTTACCACAGCAGATGGGGCAGAAAATATATAAATACTCATTGATAATTATTATAAGATTTTATTATTATTATTACTATTAGTTTTTATTCAAATTTAGGGTTAACCGTTATACACTTCACATATCCTCATAAACAGTGCCTATTACTCCCTGCTCTATAACCCTCCACCTCGAGTGGCTCTTGGGATTTGTAGAGAGTTAACATTATTGTAAAAAAAGACTTGTCTGTTTGAATGTGCACGTAGCTTAGTAGTTGTCGAAGCGAAAAGTGGGTCTGGCGTACCAAGTTCAAATTTCGGTTGTTGCATTTGCTTTTGCACAAATACCTTTGAAAACACATGAATCTATCTCTTCTCATCCCACGCTTGAGGGTTAATAGCCCTGGTTGACAACCAGTCTAGGAGAAGGATAACTCTGAATTCAAAACCATTTGGGCGTGGCAGCTAACAATTCCACCCAGTAAGCAGCGACGCCGAGCGTTCTGAAGTTGTGCTCCTATACTAGACGGGCGAGTCTAAAGGACTCAATACTATTTCTTAATCTCAGTTGCTTTTTGTCGAAAACTTTCAATTTCTTTTTCTTTTCTTTTTTTTTTACATTCTAATTAGCAGAACAGATAGAAAATAAAGAAGTTGACTCCGACAAGAAGTGAACTTAAAGTATTTATTTTATGAAATGCGACTCCGTCAATTCGGTTACGAAGCAATTTGTTTCGTCACTTTGCGAAATTCTCTTATTTCCTGCAGTCTATACGATATGTTTGCTCTTGTAATAATAAGTGTAATAATGTTAACCTTCATTATTAGATAAAGGATTGTCATTATATATTTTTCTATTAGTTTTCATTGATAAAAAAAAGTTAGCGAAATTAAGTTAGAATAAAGAATGATATCTATAACGTGAAGAAAAGTTAGACTCATTTCAAGAGTCGTTTAGACAATGGCACTCAGTTTTTGTTTTAATTTTGGTTTAGTTTTTTGAATTGCGGTTCTTATTTCTCTCTCTCTCTCTCTCTCTCTCTCTCTCTCTCTCTCTCTCTCTCTCTCTCTCCCCTCGCTCGCTTACGACCATATCACGTTGAAACACCGGTTCTCATACCATCACCGAAGTTAAGCAATGTCGAGCCTGGTTAGTACCTAGACCGGTGACCATTTGAGAATAATACCAAGTGCTGTAAGCTTTGATGTGCTGGTGGCTCGGAATTGTTAATCGGAGAGCCGTGTTCCAACTCCAATTGGGTTGGTTACATTCCCTTAAATGCCACTGGCAAAGGGTCATTTAAATATATGCAAGACATATTTTTAATATTTAAATTTTATTAATTAAATTTTATTCTTATAGATTTAAAGTACCATTCGACCTTCTAATAACTAATAGATTATACGGTATTTTTACAAATAAATATATTAGTATTTAATTACTAATTAAAGATCAAATATAAAAATGTATGTTCCATCTCTATTCTTTATTATTTTATTTTTTCTTCATTATATTTATATATGTGTGTGTGTGTGTGTATATATATATGAGAAACTGGAAATTATCAGATTTTCTGATAAAAAAATCCTTATTAAACCAAAGAAGTGAATTAACTGTAAATTGTAGACATAGACTACAATTTATCTTACACTATGGTTAAACTTTGTATTTGATAATACTTTTTCTCATCGTAATAATTAGTAGATGAACTGCGGTGCACGTTATATGACTTACTATTCTATTTGTAAGATTCATTTATATTTACTCTAGCTCTGTATTGATGTCTAGTTAGTATTATTAACATCTTACATTGATTAGTTAGTATTATTAACATCTTATAGGAATGCTATTTACTTAACGATTGCCTATTAATTAGCCAAAGTAGTTTTGAATTTATGATCTGATTTCCTTTTTTAAATGGTTATTTGCCATTTTCTTAAAGAGGCCTTTTAATTATCAACTACAAAAAATTTATGTAGAAAGCTGACCGAGCATATAACTAGTCAACACTATATTAAATTACATCCCTACCTCTTTTCCTTTAATATCTTGTGAAAGTTGAACATCATAGTTCTATATATTTTACGAAACAATGTAACTATTTGTACCTGTTCCGAAGGAAATTGTCTAGGATTTATATGCAGACAACTTCGTGACATAATCCATATAATTTTTCTTTTTCGGTTAGTTTGAATTTAGCGCTTGTCACATTTGATAGGTTAATCACGGTAAATACACAAGCCTCCTTTTAATTCATTTTCTTTTCTTTTCGAAAAACAAAAGGAAGTAATTCTGCTTTTGAAATTAAATTAATCTAATCGTTCATTAGCCAGTAATTTACTATCGCCCAAGGAAACACATTTGTAGTGTTGAAACGCGATTGGTATTGTGTAGCGATTTTTAACATGTTTTTGTTTTAATCTCCTATAATAAATAATATTTAGCTCCACTCTTGAGTCCTCTTTTAAATTAAATGTTACAGACCGTCGAATTATACTTCATTTGATCTCATCTATATATATATATATATATATATATATATATATATATATTAAACTGTATACTTATTTATTTTCGTCTACCGGCATGAATGTTCGAGGAATTTTATTAAATAAAAATTTGCGCTTTCCGCTCTTTTTCTTTAAACATTTCTGGTCGAAAAAATATATAGTTTAATAAATAAACGAAGCGTCTATTCAAATACGAGTATCCACTAAAAAAAAAAACGTTTAAAGGGATAAAAAAAAAATAAAATAATAAAATCGGAATAATAAAAATCCATTACTTTCTTTAAAAAAAAAATTGCACACACACACACACACACACACACACACACACACACACAAATTCGCATCTCCAATTAAAACTCCCACCGGTCCCGCTTACGAAGTCTTTACTCTTTTAATCTTTATTGTACTAAATAGGGACATTAGTTTAATTTGTAAATACTAGCAGAGAACAATTAAATATTAACAACTTTGCTCAATAGCTCAGATGAAAAGAAAAAACAAAGCTTATTAACTCGTATCACTGTGCTGGCTTTATTATACATAAAAAGTAATTCGCCAGTATTTGCGACTCTATTTACAATTTACATTACAACCTGTTGCAATTTAATATACATTAGTCAGCTTGTAATCCGTAAAGAGTTATCTCCCATTAGTAAATCAACCATCTTTCCTTCTCAGGACAGCCATTCTATATTCGGCTGACGACGAGCGTTTGTCTGTTAACATTAACCGCAAAGAAAAGTAATCATGTATTTTCTTCGCTTCAGTCACTCGGCTCGATGTACACTTTATCTTAAGAGCTATAAAATAATATCTACACGAAATCAGTTTGATAAGGAAATCTGACGATTCATTCATTAAGATAAGATTCGAATTCCTCTTTTACACATCGATGCGGTCTGGTATTTTTAAAAGCTTCCAAACTGTAGTAGAATGTTATGAATGTGGCCGAAATATTTCCTGGAATTATACCTGACAAGATAAATAACAGTTTGAAAATATTGCAAGCCAAAGAAATTCACTCACATATTAGAGCCTTGCCTTTTTTGGCTGTCTATTATTAGATACAACAGTTGTTAGTCAGAGACACCAGGAATACCAGATAGGTATATATATATATATATATATATATATATATATATATATATATATATATACATATATATATATAAGTATCTACAAACATCTACTGACTCACGTACATACGACCACGCTAAAACCAACAGATAGATAGATAGAAAGATACTGCGACAGATAGATAGATAGATAGATAGATAGATAGATAGATAGATAGATAGACTGCGACATATAGATATAGACTGCGATAGATAGATAGATAGATAGATAGATAGACTGTGACATATAGATATAGACTGCGATAGATAGATAGATAGATAGATAGATAGATAGATAGATAGATAGATAGATAGATAGATCTTTTTATATTACGCCAACAGATCTATAGAAATATACTTTCAACTACATACAGCGTTAATCAGCAAATACTCATGAAGATATTTATCCTTTCCGCCCACCGCTATGATTTCAATAGCAGCATAGATTAAGCTCTCTAGCTTTGCGTAGCAGCGGTCTAAGAGAAGGAAAATAGAATTTTAAACCGTGTAAAGAATAACGGTAAACCATTCTAATATCTTTATCATAGAAATTCATAAAGAAAAGGAAGAAGTGAATGGTCATCATTGCTTACTACGTCCTTAAGTATGAAAAAAGCAGTAAACCGCAAATGATACAAGAATTCAGGACCAGAAGAAAATTCGACAGTATTTTTAAGAGAGAGTTATGCATTTTCAAATTACTTCAAAGGTGTTAGAGAACCGGTAAACCTCATGATTTCGAATACTGATTATAAAAGTACAGGTTGTCTCCACTTGAAAGAGTAATACAGCAGAGGTTTTGAGGAGCGTGAAACCACCTCTTAATTGCTACTGCACCGAGATCCAACCTGACTCGGGGTGGTAGCACCTGTTAGGGTCCCAATTATGGGAAAATAGTGCACCTCCAGAACAAGTGTCAAATACTATGAAAGTATAAAAATACATTTTTATAGTAAAAATTTCCAGCGATAATAATTTAATAGTAAAAAATATTCTAGAAATAAATGTTAACAGGAAAAATGCTAGAAATACATTTTAATAGTAAAAAAAAAAAAAAAAAAGAATTTATCAAACCTTCCAAGAAATTAAATTTAGGTATTTAATGACCCATAAGGAGTTGATGGGCCATTAAACAAACCAAATAGACAGGGTCGGGTAGCTGTCTACCACACCAGACGGACTGCCCTTCGGTATAGCCTCGTCTGGGTTTTCTTTCCCTGAAGGCAGAGAGTTCGACCAGCACAGCTAGAGACGAAACTCTAATTGCCGAAGCAAGGTTATTTACCTTACCTCCTCGCGAGGCAGCATGTGGCACAAGTCTGGGTCTGGGTTCCTCTCTGTCGGAAGGCAGACAGGAACCCAGCACAGCTGGAAACGAATACTGCGTTGCAGTTCAGTTATGTGTCATGCGTGATACACGCTTAGGTGATCATCTATATTTCGATATATGACTGACGAAACAGATTTGTTCTCACATTATATTGCCATTTCTTTCTGTGGTAAACCAGCTGCCACCCAAGGCTATAGAATTTGGTCTGTCCTGCTATTTACCCATAGCTGGTGGGGAGAAGAAGAGGATTCATACCTTTCCCAAGGGTATCAGCACGTAAGTGAATGTAATGGATTCGACTGGAATTCGAACTCGGCTCTCCGATTTCTCAGTCCGAGCCGCTATCCACCGTTCAAATTGGTTTATAGCGTGTTCACAATATATAAAACAATTACATACTTTATCTTGGTTTATGGAAACTCTGAAATGTGATCATATAACTCCGATCACTGGATTTTCTTCCAAATAAATTGTGTAAGAATTCTAGCAATTTGGATATATTTATAAGAGTACTTGGAGAATTTGACACTCAAAAGGACATATTGAAGGTAAACGTCACGGAGAGAAACAGCAAGTAACCAACCTAAAGTGTTTGTGTAAATAAATCGCATAAGTGAGTAGGATAGTAAGAAAGATAAAAATTATTAAGTGCTATGAAAGATAGGGAGTTGTAGAGAGACGTGATCGTCTGTGTTCTTATTAGACAAGGCACATTAAAGAAGTGTTTCCTGCTCTTTGCAATGTTCAGGTAGTGTAATGGATAACGACTTGGAACAAGAAATCAGAAGAACCGAGTTCGAATTCCTATCTTCAGAAAGGAACGTATCCATCTAGCATGGGTTAAATAGTAGAACGTGTATCTGGAAAAGTCATTATTATTTTTTGTTGTAATAGAATGTTCCACTCTCCTTATTGCCTATTGTGAACTGACTATATCAGTAAATATATATAGTGTGCATAGGATATACCTGAGACTGACTTTGGGAATTAGTTGGAGATTCGTTTCTAGATGTGCTGGGTTCCTCTCTGTCCGAAGCCAGAGAGGAACCCAGACGAGGCTATGCCGAAGGGCAGAGTCTCGTCCTGGTCGATAGGCAGCTATCCGACCCCGTGTATATGGGGTCTACGGGGAAATTTTGCTCGAACCTACAGGCTCGGTTTTGCCGCGCATTAAAAAAAGGCTTTGTGCCATATCTTCCATCGCGGGGAGGTAAGGTAAATAACCTTGCTTTGGCAATTAGTTGGAGTTTCGTCTCCATCTGTGCTGGTCGAACTCTCTGCCTTCGGGCAGAGAGGAACCCAGACGAGGCTATGCCGAAGGGCAGTCTCGTCTGGTATGATAGACAGCTACCCGACCCCGTGTATACGGGGACTACGGAGAATTTTTGCCCTGGTCTACGGGCTCGGTTTTGCCCCGCATTAAAAATGGCCTCACACCCTCTCTTTTGTTGACTGAGGCTGAGAATATGGGGAGACAGGAAATATCTTATTACGCTAATTACACATGAACGTACATACATACAATATTTTTATGTATGCATACTGCATATGCATCGTATGTATTAATGCGCATTAACTAGAAAACAATTCATTGTTAATAATAAATTATTGAATTGCCCCCTTATTTTGTTGGTAAACCGAAGGGTGCACATCCTACGCATGCCCCACCAAAATATTACGATACCTCACCGGTGAGGCATGCGCCCCACGTTGGGAATCATTTGGTTTAGCCGCATATCAACACCTCTATGCATTATATTTTGCCAAAAATATTTTGAATACTATTTTATACCGTCAACTACCGATATTTTGGACATAATTTTATACTTTCAGGGTAAATGTATGTTTTGGGGATATATAGTTTGTAGATAATCTATTGTAGGTGTTATATGTTTTGGTATAAACCTATTTATTTAAAATAGGACATTATGTTGACGGTTTAAGTATAATTTCCTCATGTTGTTTTCCTTGTAGTATTTATCATATAGAGGCTAAGTAAGTACATGTGTAGGAATATTATTATTGTTACAAATAAATAAAATAATAATAATAATGAAAATTATAAATAAAATAAAACAATAATATTTAAACCTTGTTTAAAATAAATTTAATAAAAAATAAAAATAATAAAATTACTACCAGCATACAATAAAACTGTTCCTGTCGGAAATACGGACATCCCACCTAAAGACGTGAGATTCAATCACTTCGCCCAAGAATTGTCGGGATGACAACACGTGTGTAACTTCCCTCTGTGATAGGACTAGTGATATTACGGAGTAACTTACTCACTTTTATAACATGAACATTATGATAATTGTAACGTGAAATACACACACAAATGCATAAATAAATTTGCATGAAATTCCCATGCAATTTGTTATGCCTTCTCTGCATTGTGTATATTTACTTTTCATGTTTTTATCTTTGTAAAAACAAGCTTAAAATTCTATTACCACTAATCCTACGGTGTGAGTGAATACCCCACAGATTCAGTTAAAAACACCACTTTTTATAATCAAAAACTTCGCCTATCGCCCAGTTCACATCCCTTCCATTTCTTTTGAATTTATCCCTTCTTTCCTGTTCAGGATTGGGTTTCCGGTTCCTTTTCTTAAAGTCTTTTCGTTTTCTTTCCTCTCCAGTATTCCTTTGCGTCTTAGTGGTATTATTGTCTTGCTTGGGGTGAAATGATTTTTAAATCCTAGATCTAAAAAAAAATCCTAGATCTAAAAAAAATTTCACGTTTTCGCTATGCGATTATAGGTCGTCTGGTAGTTCAGCGTCAGCGTCTTAAAATGGCGTCCAGGTCATACGTCGTTGTTGTCATACCTAAGGAACGTCACTAACAAATAAGTTATTTTATAAAACCTAGAGATCGAATAATAATAAGAAAACTTATAACGGAAAGTTAAATGGTCGTTCATAATAAAAATGAAAGCGTTGACGTTTCGTTTAACAAGTCCCCCCCCAAAAAAAAAAATAATGTACGGTAAATATTGGGTTAACCGAAAAGTTCGTTCGTTTTATTAAGTAGAAAATTCACTTAATAACCGAACGAACTTTTTGCCAATCAGTTAGTGTTTGTTATTTAATATAGTATTTCGTATTTCATATGAATTTGTGCCATAAAAACTGAAAAAGAACAAAAGGGGGAAAACTGCGAGAAAGAAAGGAATTCAAATATACTTGGAGAGGAAGAAAGATAAAGTAAAGACGAAAGAAACTCAAGAAGAGAGGGGGTGATCAAAAGAAGAAAGAAGGAAAATGAATGTGAAATTGAGGAGAAAGAAAGAAAGAAAGAAAGAAAGAAAGAAAGAAAGAAAGAAAGAAAGAAAGAAAAAGTGTGGGAATATTAGGAAAAAAGAATGAAAGAGTGGGAAAAGAAAGAAAGAAACTGAATAATTCAAGGAAGAGAGAAGATGAAAGAATGAAAGAAAATTAAGAGGAGAGGAAAATTAACACAAGAAAGAAAGAAAGAAAGCAAGAAAGAAAGCAAGAAAGAAAGAAAGAAGCAAACAAAAAATACATTAATTATTAATAAATGCAAAAACTAGAATGAAGGAAGCCTGGAAGGAAAGGATAGAAGGAAAAAAACAATTTAATTTTTGATAAATAGACAAAAGAAAGAAAGAAAGAAAGAAAGAAAGAAAGAAAGAAAGAAAAAGAGTGGGAATATTAAAAAAAAGAATGAAAGAGTGGGAAAAGAAAGAAAGAAACTGAAGAATTCAAGGAAGAGAGAAGATGAAAGAATGAAAGAAAATTAAGAGGAGAGGAAAATGAACAAAAGAAAGAAAGAAAGAAAGAAAGAAAGAAAGAAAGAAAGAAAGAAAGAAAGAAATTGAATTAAATTATGGGGCGGAAATGTAAACGAAAGAATGAAAGTAATTCAAAAAGAGAGAGAAATTCAAAGAGAGGAAGAAAAAATAGAGAAGAAAGAAAATTTAAATTGAAGAGAAAGGTAAAAGAAAAAAATGAAAGAAAGAGAAAAGAAAGAGAAATTCAAAGAGATTGAAGGGAAGGGAAGGGAAGATAAAAGCACGATAAAAAGAAAGAAACTAAAAAATTCAAGGAGGAGAGATGATGAAAGAAAGAATAAAAGAAACTTAAAGAGAGAGAAAAATTAACAGAAAGAAAGAAAGAAAGAAAGAAAGAAAGAAAGAAAGAAAAAAAGAAAAAAGAAAGAAAGAAAAATTCTTTATCAAAATTAGAAGCGAGGCCATGTATGCACAAGTAAAAGAAAGAGTGAACAAAAGCAAATGATAGAGGATGGAAAAAGAAATGTGTGAGTGTAAGCATCCACTTAATGGCAAGCTATGCCGTGCGTATCGCTCGGTGTGGCCAGCCAGTCAGTTGGCCTGTTTTTACTTTGGTAAAAAGACTCAGAAGATAGGCAGGCAGGCAGTAGTCCAAAACGCCTTCCTCTGCCAAGCGAATTGCATTTTCCCTAACTTGGATAACATGTCAGTCTTAGCTTTCCAGATATGTGTGTGTGCGCGCGCGTGTGTGTGTGTCTGTGTGCGAAAGAGAGAGAGAGAGAGAGAAATCGCACACACACAGAGGTTCCATTTGTCTGCGTGTAGGAGACGCGTGGGCACGTGGGAGTCGTAATAGGCGTGAGCAAATCTAGGAGTATGATGAAAGACGTTATACCGCCACAAAACAACACTCATCACATATCACATACACGATATCCATATTGTGTGTGCGTGTTATAATGCCTAACGTACAGATACGTACACACCTATAGAAAAAAGAGCGCGCGCTCGCGCGCGCACACAGATATACCAACACCTACATACACTCACGTGGAAGAGGAAGAAGAGTAGAAGGAAAGTGAAATCGAAGAAATACAGGAAGGAAGCTGAAAACGTTAAAGACGTGGAGGGGATGGGAGGGGAAGGAATCTGATGAAGGTTCTTCGCTGCCGTTGAATTAGGGAAGGCATGAAGCTCTGACATTCCTTCTCTTTCCTGAAACTTAATCTCGTCTGCTACGAGGCGCACTTTCAAAATGAGAGAAAGAAAAGAAAAACAGCTGTTTTTTTTTCTTTTTCGTTTTATATATATATATATATATATATATATATATATATATATAGTAAGCGGCGGCGGCAGCATAACATTCTTTCTGTCTCGACCTGACTTTTTAAATCCGTTATATACCTGCATCTCTTTTGGCAATCAGTAAGTTTAGAGCTCAATACGGCACAAGCCCACAATAGCAGACCACCCGTGTTACTCCAAATCGCTTCACTCACTCAGGCTTGTTGACCATCATGGGAAAGATTGCTTGCCCGTTTAATATGATTCATTTTCTTGCACTAAAAACAAGAAAAAATCAACATCTCTACTAATTTCATAAGAAATATGACTCAATATAAACCTTTCCAAAACAGAAACTTTTTTATGTGCCGTGTCCCTTCAGGACGTAGGCGATCATGCCTCTCCACTTCCCTCTATCCCTTGTAGCTCTCAATAAGTTTCGTCCCTCTGCCATCTCTCCCAGACCCTGTTCTATCGTCCACTTGCTTAAGCCCGCTAGGTATGTCATGGATTGTTTTCCCTTGTCTCTCTTTCTCTCTATTCGACCTGTGAGTATCAGATTCTTCAGAACCTCCTTTCTCATTGTGTCCCAGATACTTCACCTGCCTCTTCCTGATATTAAGTATAAGCTTCTTCCTTGTTTCCATCCTCTGAAAGACCTCATCACTGCTCACGCACTCAATTCATGATATCCTCAGCATCCTTCTGTAAAACCACATCTGCGTCGCCTCGAGTCTCTTCTTCATCTTTGAGGATACCGTCCAAAATTCGCTACCGTAAAGGAGGGCAGATGTCAAGTAACAGTTCAGTGCTCTTTTCTTTGTTACCAAAGAAATCCCCCTGTCTCGCAATACTCAGCCCACCTTTTGTAACGCGTCCTCAGCCATCCCAATACGTCTACGGATCATAGTGTCTCTCTTGCCGTCCTCTGGGATTGGAATGAAAGCAGTGATGGCGCCTACCTTGAATCAGTCATAAAAATTCAGGATGAAGAATTAGTAAATACTAAACACTTCAAATACCTTATTGTATGGATCAGTTATAATAAATTTAGTTTAGAAGATAAGAAAATATAAATTAGGACAGGTTACGCTAGTGATAGTTTCGCCCAACACCGCAAATTGCTACAAAACCAAAAGATTAACCTAAAAACTCGAGTCATGTTCTTAAACAGTCTTGTCAGAGACTTTCATATGGATGCCATGCATGGCGTCAAACCAATTCAGAACTATCTAAACTGTCTGCTCTATATAACTGTTATCTAAGATCAATAGTTAAAATAGCTTTAAGCGAATTAAGCCTGTAGGTCTTACTTGAGGTATCCCAAAGGAAGGTGCTTAGGGAGACTTAACTAATTGCATAAGAAGACAGAATGGAAGCTTGTTAACAGAAGGGACAATTCAACATGCAAATTACAAATTGGAGATACCAAAATCAAACAAATCCAAAGGGTTTAAGTATCTGGCTAGTGATTAAACAAAGGACAGAAAGTGCAACACTGAAATCCGAAGGCGCACTGGGATAGAGAAAGATGCCTTCCAAAAGCTAAGCAAAGTATTAAGAAATATAAAAAAAAAATTCGTTAGAAACAAAGAGCTGTTAAACAATATCAGTCCTTCTATATGGCAATGTAAACTGGATGATCTCATCACATAATAAAGAAGAGATTTTAAGCAACAGAAATGTGGTTCTACGCAAGGATGCTGAGGATACAATGTAAACAACGACGAAGTTTTAGAGAAAATAAAAGCACACAAAAAAATACATATACTTAATACTTATCATCAAGAAGAGACAGTTAAAATTTCTTGGGCACATAATGAGGGAAAAAGGCGTGGAAAATTTGATACTCACAGGCTATCTGAAGACAAAAGAGACTGAGGAAAACAACGCATGACAAAAAGTAAACACTGTTTTTGTAAATAAAGTCTAAATAGTGTTTAACATTTTTGCTGTCAGTTCTCGAGAAAAACAGTATAAAACGAGATACTTACAAACTATTTTAGCGAATTTATGTAGCGAGAACAAATGAGAGAAATGTCGGGATAAAAACTTTTTAAAAAATTTATAAGGACTTATAAATTACTTATTTATAATTATTTATTGTGTTTATTTAAATGGTGTCTTGTTCTCATATATTTTTTAAATTTATGAATAAAAAATATTTTTCATAGTTATTTCTTTGGAATCTGATAAATAACAAATATTGAAATTGTTTCACATTTTTATAGTCATATAAACAAAATTATTCCTGTAAAAACAATCTAACAAATAAATATTGTTTAATTATTTTGGTGACGTTTCTCGAGAAAAAAGAGACTGCATAAATCCAGTTTCATATGTTTGGGTTTTATTACAATTGAAAAGTAACTTTTAAAAATAATAAAAATTATGGAGTTGTACACAGTCATAGTGGTGTCAAAAGTGCGCCATCTTTTTACCACACTGTTTTTTGGTTTTTGGTTTTTGGTTTTTTGTTTTTTGTTTTTTTGACCGGAACGTTTGTTAAGCATTGTGAAATATTGAGTTTCTCAAATCAGAAACTCGGTGATACATCAAAATCTCAGATCACGAAACCTCTCATTTTAACTCTGATTCCTTGGCATTTTGAAGAAATAAAATTGATTTCCTCAATTCACAAACTTTTAGAGATATTTTATACTGAATTTAAAACAAAAAATAAATTCACACAGTTTATTTGTTTATTTTAAACTGGACATAAATTAATAACATATTTTTTTCAGTTATTTTAAAATTTGAATTTTTAACTGTTCGTTCGCTTCTCATCCGGACAAAGATCCCAATACTGGAGGTTCAAACACCATATAAAGGACACATTTTTAATCCTGGGATCATCCTGATCCCAAAAAGTTATAATATGTCTACGTAGAGCAAGTTAGAGGAGTTTCAGACACATGGACAAACAGACAGAATTTCCTGTTTATTTATTTAGATCTTCAACCTGTACAAGGCTCAAGAGCCACCCGTGTTAGAGGTTGGGGCACGGCTTATGAGAATACGTAGAGAATATATATGTTAATCCTAGATTTGAACAGGCTAATATTGTTATGAACGTGGAATCATACATTTGGGAGTCGGTTCCACGATGTAATATCCACCTATACATATTCCATAATATCTAGTTTACTATATATAGTTTTAAGCTAGCCCTTGCTGGGGGTTAATTAGGTATCCGGCCCAAAACGAAGAGTACCTTTGGTCAAGCTTAGAAAACAGCAATGATAATAATTTTGAATTCCGAAACTTTTGGTCGAATGTCCGATTTGAGCCAAAATTACAATTCAGGGCGAAATTAATGTTCAGGCTGAAAATTGAGTTCTCACAAACTCCATGAAACTTCAGTTGAGTCGTATTCTTCAAATCACGAATTCTGCAGAATTTCAAAATCTCACGTTACCAAATCTCACGTTACCAAATCTCACGTTACCAAACTTTTCACTTTAATTCTGATTCCTTGGCATTTTGAAGAAATAAAATCAATTTCCTCAATTCACAAAGTTTTGGGGATATTTTAAACCGAATTTAAAACAAAAATGTTTAAATTCACAATGTTTTTGTGTTACTTTAAACTCAATATAAATTGAAAAATTTTAAAATCACAATTTTTTTTTTCAGTTATTTTAAAATTTAAATTTTAAACTGTTCTTTCCTCATCTAGACACAAATCCCAATAAATAACTATGAATAAATATATTAGGTTGGTGCAAAAATAATGTCGTTTTCTCACATATGTTACTATGTGGGAAAAGGACATTATTTTTGCACCAACCTAATATTTTCTCAACATTTTTTCATTTTTTTCTTACCATTACTTCTTTAGATAGAAACTTACTTTGTTTATGTTTGGTTACAAAAATGAGAAGATATGATAATTTTGAGTAATCTATGACAAAAAGAATTTAAAAGCACTGTTCAGAACTTGTTGGATCAGCAAAACTTCTTCCTGGCCAAGTCGGTTAAGACATGTTGGATCTAATGATAGTTTCCCTCTACCTGAAGGATGCAATAATTTTATATTTACAAGTTTAAAAAAATACAGGATCCAACTACAGTGGAATATTTATAATTTACCATATTATAAAGAAATAACTATGAAAATAATTTCTTTACTCATAAATTCATAAAAAATTTTGCAAACAAGAGAACAAGAAAATTTAAATAAACACATAATGAAAAGTAACTTTAATTATCATGTTGAAAAATGAATTTTATGGACATTTCTTTCGTTTGCTCACACCACAAAAATTCACTGAAATAGTTTGTGCGCATCTGAATTTATACTTTTTTCTAGAGAATAAACAACAAAAATATTAGACACTATTTATTAGACTGTTTAATTACAAGAATAGTAATAAATATGTCGACAAAGATGACAATAGTCCCAATAATGTAAATAGTGTACATAATACCTCATCTCAGAAATATAGACAGATACAAGAATAGTGCTTAATAATTTTGTTGTCGATTCTCAAGAAAAAAGATTCATATGTTTGGGCTTTAATAAAATTTCAAGAAATAGCTTTTTAAAACAATCAAAATTGCCGAAAGCGTATACAGTAATAGCAGGTGTAAAAAGTTCTTTTGACACCTTTTTTTCTTTTGTTTGTTTTGTTTTGTTTTTGTTTTTGTTTTTGTTTTTTGGGGTTTTTTTTTTTATTTTTTTTTTTTTTTTTGCAGGTACATTTGTTAAACTTTGCCTGTAATTTTCTATCCGATAAAAAGAAGAAAAAAAAACAGATTTCAAACCTTTAAGATAATCTTTTGTAAACAAGAAAGCCTGGTACATTAATAATCTAAGATGGTTAGTAAAGGACATATGCTTAAACAAACTACTCAGGGAAGACGACTTAATGTAATGTTATGGGTCACGAGCCAAATGTTAACCTTTCCATTTCTCTTTCAGTCATATCGAGTGCATTAACATCGCAGTTTCTGATACGATACAGGAAATGAAAATTTAAGCTGTACTCATGACACTAAAACTGCTAACCAACCACAGCAACTTGGAGATAACCAGCTTCACGAAAGTGGCTAGGTCCTTCGTGTTGAAGGTTAGGAACTAGCGGGAAGTCTCTGTCGAGGACGTATCCTTCGTGACCAAGAGAAAGAAGCATTCTATGCGGTCAGATATATAGTCAGCCCTGTTTGTCTAGCGAGTCAAGGAAATTATCAATTACGACTCTAGTAAGTCGAAAAGGATCATCGCTGAACAACTCAGGGCAGCAAAGTTGGCTATGACGTGTGGTGTCATACAAATCAAACCTGATAAGGAGAAAACTCGACAAAGTTCAGAAGAGCCTTGTGATCAGAACAAACGA